>OZ022490.1:20792347-21392347 GCA_963989405.1 Trypoxylon attenuatum
GTCGAAATTGGCGAAATTCAGCAAAGGTTACCGACTCAGACAAATTTTTTACAGCAATTCCGCAAACGGCAAAATAAAGCGTGAATCTTCCTCGTTAAAACTAAAAAAAATTCAAGTCGCTACGATTTTTCTGTCCGAAGTTATCGGACTTTGAAACAACCCTTCCATTTTCGTGGCTATCGTACACACATAATTTATAAAACTTAACGCCAAACCTTGCCGTTTTTGATGGGTTAACTTGCTTATAAGATAGGCACCCTTTGAATTTTATGAGCGATTCATGAATAGCAATGTCTTCTTTCATTATATATACTTCTTTAAATTTTTGGTTAAGAGAATTGATCATAGGTTTAATCTTGCTCAATTTATCTGTATTCGCAACTACATCATTGTTTACGAAATGCAAACAGCTTGTAATTTGCAGATATCTTTTCGAAGGCAGTGATTTTCTAAATATCGGCGTTTCGATAAGAGCCCCCTTCGACCAACTCATTTGTATTCTTGGTTTTTTTACCTCTGCCATAATTATGGCCAATGCGACATATCTTTTAATTTCATCAGAATCTACAGGAAACCAAGTGTCGTTGAGTTCTGGTGCTGTGCGTGGATTCGCTCGTATTTGATCTGCATACCGGTTAGTTTCGGTAACAATATTTTCCCGATAATTAACCCTTCTAAAACTCGTTTCCATTTAATACTAATATGTTTAGGTTTTCTGAGTTCGCCTCGAAATTCTCCATTGTACTATGTATTGTAAATGATCGATAACCTGAAAACTGTTTTTAACAATGCAAAGGAGATTAATTAATTTAATTTTTAGCAATTTTTGCAGCGACATTCCAAAATATCTGTCATGTTGCACAACTTTTTGAATAAAATTTCTTTCTACAACGCTTCGTTCTTTTGCTATTTAAGCGGATAGTTTTTTGCAATTTTTGGGGTGAGGTCTAAAATTGCTGAATAATGCATATGGCTGGATTCGTCTTACGATTGCCCATCAAGATCCACCAAGAAAAGTAGATGTTCTTTGTGAAAAAACAATATTGTTTAAATCGAGAGGTTATTAGGCCATTTTCGCAATCCATTAATATACTACTGGTAATTTTGTATTATATTGTTGAAGTTCCGGAGCCCTGGATTAGGGGCCGAAACATCTACTTTTCTTGCAGGATCTTGATGAGCAATCGTAAAACGAATCCAACCATATGTATTATTCAGCAATTTTAGACCCTACCCCAAAAATTGCAAAAGACTATCCCCTTAAATAACAAAAGACCGAAGCGTTGTAGAAAGACATTTTAACCGAAAAAGTTGTGCAACATGACAGATATTATGGCTCCTAATCCGGGGCTCCGAAACGTCAACAATATACAATACAAAATTACCAGCAGTATATTAATGGATTGCGAAAATGGCATAATAACCTCTCGGAGCCCCGGATTAGGGGCCGAAACGTCAACAATATATACTCTGACGTTGCAAATTTGGCAATGTCGCAATAAGAATGAAATACCGAATAAGTAGCGCGCAACACCACTCTCGGGGTCTTCCGGGCGGTAATTACCGGGATTTATTTAAGCCGAGGTCCATCGTATGAGGAGAGAAAGAGGGAGACATCGGAGGAAGAGCGAGGAGGGGCGCCCTGGGTGCGAGGACGGGGGAGTTATC
Organism: Trypoxylon attenuatum; assembly: GCA_963989405.1. Lineage (NCBI taxonomy): Eukaryota > Metazoa > Arthropoda > Insecta > Hymenoptera > Crabronidae > Trypoxylon > Trypoxylon attenuatum. The sequence goes on from OZ022490.1 coordinate 20,794,016, forward strand.
CCGGGGGGATCCTCCCTAGAACAAGTCTTCCCGCCATTGAGCGGGGGTCGTTGGGCCCAACCACTGGGCCCACGGGGGCTCTCACTCCGGCGTGCGTGAGCTGGGGTGCGACACCGGTGCCCTGCGTGGTTTTGTTGTCGGGTCACCCTCTATTGGGTGCCCCACGCAGGACGCGGCGATCCCGGAGGGATCGAGACGGGGACGCCTGAGGGCCGATCCCTTCCCGGCCACATCAACTTCCGCAACGAGGAGTTTTCCCGGGCAGCCACCACCAGCGGCCGATTTCCCGAAAAGGATCTACCACCGACATTTGTGGAGGATAGCAAGGACCTAGGATGACGTCACGATCACCTAAAATCGTTAATAGTCATGCGCGTGCCGGGAGTACGGCGCAATTACCGCACACGCGGTTAATCGATCTCGGATCTTCGAACGGATCAGTCATATTTTGGAACTAAGTAGTTGCGTTTTGAGAGTGAGGATCTGAGTAAGAATGTGATAATGGCTGAAACGAAAGAGCCAGGCAGAGAGGACGAGCCGGTGGTAAGCAAATTTTGTTAGCCCTTTTCGATTTCTCTGATGTTTTTGGTATTCGGTAATTTATGGTCGCGGTAGAATCACGATGTATTCGTTATATTTGACGAGTTTTACCGACTTCTGCGGTTATTCCGCTGTAGATTTTTCGACTCGATTCCTTTTGTTCCGATTGCGTAATATCGTAACTGTGTTGCGTGCGTACCGCGTGTTCGACCGAGAGTTGAATTTTCCACCTTCGCGTTTGCAATTTCGCCATAAGGCGATGACGATTAATAAACTGTATCGACTCTCGGATTTATTAAGAAATTTTGAGTTTGATTCTTCATATGATAATTCCAATTTGTGCCGTCTTTTCACCACTGCTCGATAGAAACGAATCCATTTCCGCGTAGTTCGCCCCTGAGGTAAATTCCGATTTTTCGATTTGGAATTACACAAGATTCTCGAACTTAACTTACGATATAGATGAGGTGGAGTCATTTTGGTAGTCATTTTCGGACGAGCTACGGCTCGCGGCACTTCGATGCCTCCTGGCGCCCAACGGATTCTGATCTTGTCATTTTGGATTTTTGGAGACGATTTCTAGGAGGAATTTCTTTGTCGTGGAGAGTTTTCTAGCTAGACGGAGAAAACTATTAAGAGAAAGGAAGATTCTCGTGGCAATACAAAATTACCAGCAGTATATTAATGGATAGCGAAAATGGCCTAATAACCTCTCGATATGCTTCACCAATCCAAGAAAATTACTACATATGATATTATTTAAACAGAAACATACAACAATTTGATTTCTTAAAGATTTGTCTGCGGCACCTCGTAGTCTCATTCAAACAGTTTAACTTTGCTTGAACAGGAATTTCTCTAAGTTTTATGGTTTTGCTAATAATTAAAGCCAAAGATTTGCAATCCCTTGAGGGCGAACCACCCCCCAAAAGCCTTTTAAAATAGGTCGCTGAATTCGTCTTGATCTCAGGTTTTAGAATTTCAAAACAAATAGATCGACCGATTTAAGAAATTTAAGTTGACATTAATAACAATTAACCGCCCTGTTGAAAATTCACCGCGCCCCCTACCATCAGACGAGCCCCCTCGAACCATTCAACTTACCCCGTAACATTTTTTGTCGATCTCCAAAATTGACGGAGTTATTCCAATCTGTCTTTCTTAATAATACACCCTGTATATGCTATACTATACTGTGATGGATGGACGAGCAGTTTGAGTTTTGTAACGGACTTTTATTAATGGGAGAGTTCTAGACACGTGCTACCTGCAAGATGGTTCGAAAGGTAAGAGCGGTCGTTGTTCGTCGTCTCGTTTGTCGTGAGGTAACGCGGCTGGTCACGTGATCCGTGTTTCGGAAAGAGTGGGGTGGTCTAGCCTTAAATTCTTCCGTTTGTTAGGTACCAAGGCAGATACACTACACTAACGGTTTCTGAGGCATCAAAAATTAAGAAATTAGTTCAGAAGGTGATTGCTTGCAGATGTCTCAGAACCGAAAAACAAGACTATAAACCGCGAGCTGGGGTCCTAGGTACCTGCTTCACCCCCATCTACCTAGCAATAGTTTTGCGCGCTTTTGTGGCCTAAGTTCGCCTCATTTAAGGAAGGCGAAGAATCTATTCTTATTACTATCATTTAAAACATATTTTATTAAATATCTCGAGATCTAGAAGAGATAGGGGAAAAATTTAAATGGTAAAAGTTCGCGATCTTACAAGGCGCACAAAACTGTGCAATCGTGTTTTTGCTATACCCAATCGTTATTTTTATTGTTAGGTTTGTCATACTGATGTACTCAAGTTGTGTGCTAAAGACGTGCATAAGTTGGCAGCATTGATGCGCCTACCGATACCAATGATGCGCGAGCGCGATGCGTGCGACGATCATAAGAAGACGAGACGTGTTCGCATAAAGTAATGTACCATGTAAGACTATGAATATACGTGTTCAGAAGAATCCAGAGCAATCGACCATTCAATCCACTGCACCATCGAATTCTACTTCTCCAACGTGGTTATGGGCCTAGCAGGCAAGCATATTACAAATACATACATTGGAGAGAAGTGAATTCAGCTAGATATGAATAGAAACGTGCGAGGAGGTTAGGATCGCAATGTGTCGCCGACATAGTAATTGGGCAAATTCATATGTATTGCGACGACGATTCTTTCTCGCGGCCGACCGTGTTCGTCCGCGATGCCGAATTCGCTCGCAAAGTCCGTTCTGGGAGAACGGGGTTTCTAAGTTCGCACCTACACGCGATTCGCCGGCTCCTGAAGTGGGCGCCAGGCCCCCGAAAGGACCAAAATTTATAATAGAGGAGACCGGAGGATGTCTCGAATCGCGCGGAGAATTATCTCGTACGCAGCCCTTTCCGACTAGCTCGTTGTGGGTCAAGGATTCGTGCAAAGCCCGAACAAGGGAACCAGAAAGCTCGACCGTCCGATCACGGCGGGATCGGCCGAGCCAACAAACAAATATCGGTTACTTCTGACTTTTCAAAGAAAGTATTATTATTACTATCGCCAGAGAAATACATCAGACACGGCCACATCGTCCGGCCGCCTTCGCTACGACTATCGGTCTTTTACCCACGCGGCCACACAACCGCTCGCCACCGCGTTCAAATATCGTAACCGTCGCCGGCCTCTCGCGCGGCCAGCTCACCACGACGCGCTTCCATCGCGGCCGCACGCTCCTAACAATGACTTGACTCGAAACCGGGGAGGTTACTCGCTTGTCCAGCCTAAGGTCCCGTCGTGGTCATTTCCCAGCTCTGGCCTGTACCCGATGAGGCCTCCGAGGGCCAGGGCCCCCCCTCGAAGTCGTCGCTCTACAACTGCGACTTTGTTTCCCCGGTACGTTACCCCCCAGGACTCTACCACGTTTCCACCACGACGCAACCCAATCTAGCCCCTATCCCGAAACGTCCCGATACCCCACAGACGACCGCACACACACCGAAGACGCGCAAAGAGGAAAGAGGTGCCACTTACCGTCACCGCCCGCCTGTTAACCTGCTCTCTGTCGGCCCTTGGCTCTTCCTGCACTCCGCTCAAAAACGCAAACGTATAATAATACTGCCGAAACGATCCATGGTTCCCGTCACCTCGCACGCCGGAAGCCAAGTGGCGCAGGTTAACACGCGGTCGGCGACGCGGGCTCGTGCTGCTAATTACGCCGCCTAGAATTGGGAGCGTTGTGCTAATAGTCCCCCGGCGGCCGACAGGTGGTGGGCCATGTCCCAATCGGCATCGATCCTGCTGTCCGGATCCCTGGGTGTCCTCGTCCTGCTCCCTCCAGTAGCTGCTCTGCTTCCCCCCGTTCTCTCAGCTGATAGTCGGCTGCTGTCTGCCGGGATGTCGACCGGGTGATCAGTCCGGCCGACCTCGCCGGACTTTCCTATGGCGCATGAGGAGTAAAACGAGAGGGTTAGTCGCGTACATTTCGCTGTGGTGTGTGCTTGGCCCTTCGGGACGCGAGTTCCCTCCCCGGCCCGACGTGCGAGGTACATCTTGGAACGCGGAGGTTGGCGGTGACGGAGCGAACTCCGGAACGCTTCGTCACAGTATATAAAATGGCAAATCCTACGCAAATAATCGATAGAATAGATAAGTTGAAACGTCAGAATTATCACACGTGGAAGTATAATATAAAGATGATGCTAACGCAACGTGTGCTTTGGGAGCACGTGGTCGGCGGCCTGAAACCCCCCACAGACGACGCGGACAAAGAAAAATTCAAGCGGCAGCAAGAAAAGGCGCTGGCAATGATCGCGTTGAGTGTCGAACCCGATCAAAAACTCCACATAATGGATTGTCATAAGGCCAGCGAGGCATGGAACGCTCTAAGGAGGGTGTTTGAGCCCAAATCCAGACCTAGGATGTTACAGCTGAAAAAGAGGATGGTATCAATAAAATTGGAGCAGGACGAGACTATGATGTTGTACCTTTCACGGATCAAAGTTTGCAGTGATAGTTTGAGAGAAGCGTGGTACGAGAACAAAGATGAGGACCTGGCATACTCCATGATTTGAGGGCTCCCTGATTCGTACGAAGAAGTCGTTATGGCACTGGCTAACCTTCACGACAAGAAATTTTCCTCAGAGGAAATCAAACAAATACTACTGACGGAGTACCACAGAAGGAACACCAAGGAAGACGACGATACGAGGACGCAGCGAGAAGCCTTCCACCATGGCAAAGAGCCACAGGGAAGCAGATGCGAGAAGAAGAGAAGAAAGAAAACGTTACCGGTGCAACAAACAAGGATACTTAACAAGCCGATGTTACTCCACAGCACCCAACGCAAGACCAAGCAGAGGAACCTGGAGACAGAGCAACAATAGAGGAAAGGATAAGGACGCGTTTTTAGTGGAGGTCCATAATATTCAAGTTAATGACGCATGGATAATAAATAGTGGCGCGAGCATATTATTCATGTAAGTACCGGGAATGGTTTACTAATTACAAAAAATCGCAAATGAAACGATATTTTCTGCGAATAATAACACGAAAAATAAGTCGAAGGCAGTAGGTATAGGGAACGTAGTAATAACCTCATGTGTCAATGAACGTAGCATTGAAATTACTCTGCATAGTGTGTACCACGTGCCGGATGCACGGCGAAATGTAATGTTTGTATCTCAGATCGAAAGGAAACGAAAGAAGATTATTATTATAGGAAATTAAATATAATGATTGAATAAACGATAGAAATTAAGACAAAGGTTAGCACCGACTTCGTAACATGTTGCTCGTACAAACGCTCGTCAACCACTCACGTCTTCACGCAGACTCCTCAAACGCTCGCTTCGCAAAAACAAAGAAGAACGCACGTCAGAGACGAACCACAACTTTCTTAAAGCTATCCTTAACCTACAATCGGCCATCCTGACCAAACATTCGCCTCGAATGGTTGCTAAATTGCTCATGGCTTCATGTACTCAGCGCAATGGCCAGTTACATTCGGTCCTTCGCCAGGTACCACTCGAGTCACATCATAAGTGCCGATATATTTAACTTTTTCCACACGGTACGGTCCTAAGTACTTGGCGCGTAATTTCCTGCCGGACGTCAATTGTGTTCTCTTAATCGCAACCAGGTCGCCAATCTTATACTTATTAGATTCCTTACGCCGCAGATTATAGCCTTTCTGATTTTCTTCCTACGTTTTAAGAATCTGTTCTTTCGCGTTTTCTCTTAGCGTAATACGCTCTTCATTAAATTGTTCACAAAAGGTTTCTTCTAGCATTTCTTTGATTTGAAGATCCTCTTTATAACGCATCTTTACTCCAATGAACAATTCAACCCCGCTCCTAGCAATACTTCGTTGATATGATGAATTAATCGTATTCTGTAATTTGCCTACACACTGGTACCATTTCGTAGGGTCGTTCATTGATAATTTCGTGAGTATTGGTATAATCGTACGGTTAAATCTTTCGATTTGGCCGTTGGCACACGGTAAACCCGTTGTAATCATTATGTGCTTAATCTCCTCCGTCTTACAATAAGCATCAAACTCTTGAGAGGAAAACGCCGGCCCTCTATCGGAAATAATATACGCTGGATTACCAAATATTTGTTTCTGATTCTCTAATTTCGCGACAACTTGCCGTGACGTATTCGATATTACTGGATATAGCCATACAAACTTCGTAAACGAACCTATTATAGTAAGGATGTGGTTGTAGTTTTTACTCGTGGATTCCAATGGCACTAAATGGTCTATATGATACACGTGTAACGGAAGGCCGACTTTTGGTAACGGGTGTAAATAACCTTCACGCTTACCTTCCTTTGGATTAGCCAGAATACATGGAATGTAATTTGCGATAAATCTCTCCACCTTTTTCCGTAAATCGGGAATGTAATAATCCTTAGCAATCAGATCCTCGATTCTCTTTAGACTCAAATGTCCCTTTTGGTGCACAGTTTGAATGATCTCGTTTTGCATTAGCTCCGGTATAACCAACAAATCGATACCGCTGACAAATCGGTATAGTACTCCACTACGCAAGGAAAAGTTTTCCTGCGGTGCGTCTTTCAAAGTTTCCATTAACGCTCGAAGCTCCGGATCATTCTCTTGTGCTCTTTTGATACGCGATAATATATTGTCAGGTATAATAATCATTATCGCGTTACGGCTTAAGCAATCTACTGTTTCATGCGTGTACCTGGACGATGTTCAAGTTCATAATCAAACGTTTCCAGATGCTCCGCCCATCGCCAGATCCTTGCTTAAATTTCCTTCTTTTTCATCGTCAAAGTAAACGCTGCGCAATCAGTCATTATCTTAAATCTTATTCCTAATAGATAAACACGAAATTTTCGGAGAGCCTCAATAACAGCTAAAATTTCGAGTTCATAGCTCTTATATTTACGTTCCGCCGGGGTCGCTTTACGGCTCATATAATACACAGGATGGAACTTTTCATCGTCCGGCGATCTCTGCAAAAGAATCGCACTTATTCCATCTTGACATGCGTCTGTATGCACTTGTGTATCGTGCGACGGATCGAATATTTTCAGTACTGGCTCACCAGCCAAGATTTCATTTAGGGAATTGAAAGCGTACGTCTCCCTTTCACCGAGCTCAAAAGATTTATCTTTGCACAACAAATCGCTTAACGGTTTTGCAACCACCGAATAGGCTGGCACAAATTTTCGAAAATGGCCCGTAAGCCCTAAAGAAACTTTGTACATCCTTTACAGTCTTTGGCTTTGGAAAACGCATAACCGCGCCGATCTTACACAGAGAAGGGTACACCTTACCCTGCTCAATAATTTGACCTAAATACTCAATGCGCTTTTTCATCAGTTTACATTTCTTAATGTTGAGTTCTAGGCCGTATTCGCTCGCAACGTTCAATACCATTTCTAATCGTTCGACGGCTTCGCTATAATCAGAGGCAAAAATTATTACGTCATCTAAATACAAAGTTATAATCTGTTTGTTGATCAATGGTCTGAAAACGAGGTTGATAAATCGTTGAAAGGCAGGTGGCGAATTACAAAGTCCGAATGGGGCTTTAAGAATTTGTTCTGCCCTTCATGCGTAATGAATGCCGTATACTTACGACTGTCTTCTTCAACTTCCACGTGAAAAAATCCATTTCGAAGATCAAGTATATTAAACACTCGTGCGTTTCGTAACTTGTCAATCTGGTCCTCTATCAACGGCAATGGATGTCTGTCTTTCTGAATAATTTTGTTTAACGGCCGATAATCAATACATACACGCGGTGAACCATCTTTCTTTTTGACGACTACTACCGGACTCGCGTATTCCGAGGCACAAGGCTCAACAATGCCTTCCTCTAACCATTCGTTTACCTGCTTTTCAACAATTTCTCGTTCTGGTGCGGCAAGCCTTCGTGGTCGTTGAAAAATTGGTCTCTCCTCTTTAAGTATAATATTCAATTTTACTCCCGTCGTCTTAGATTTCCTGGGCTCATAAGTAGTTATCAAATCCGTCACTTTGTCACGTAAATTCGTATCAGGTATCATTTCGATGTCCGCCTGCGTTTCTTCAGGCAGATTAACATACGTTAGGAAACAGGTAGGTACAGTCTTTGTAATAATCACGTTGCCTTGATTAAATTTTACTTCTGCTACGTCTAAAATATTTCTGCCAATAATGACGTCGTACTGCATCGCGTTACAGAGTACAACATACACAACTAATGGGTAGTCCTCATCACCAATGTGAACAATTGCTTGCACGTATCCTAAAGCTTTAGATTGGCCGTTCCCGAAACCTGATAACGTAAAACCACAATTAATAAGCTTCAGTGATTTCGTCTTACAAAATACATCTTCGCGCATTAAACTAACTGGGCTGCCGCTATCTATTAAAGCTTTCATCTTTACCTCGTCACAAATAATTTCTTTGGTTGCACCATTGTTCAAGCCTGCATCAATCATACTTACTGAAGACTCATTACGACTTGGTTTACGACATTTTGGTTTTGTGCAACTCGATGCCTGGTGTCCAAACTCATTACAGTTAAAACATTTTTTACCGAAATGTTTTTTATCACAGTCTGTGGAATGATGGCCTAATGTACCGCAATTGAAGCACCTCGTTTGCATTTGTTCGTCGCGTCGCCCTGTATTCTTCTCTGTGTCCTCCGTTGAGGTCTTCCTCCAATCCTCCGTCGAAACCCTCTTCTTTCCTGCACCCACTGCTCCGTCTTTCCTCGTTTCTTCGTAGCAAGATTTTCTAATGTTCCGATAAACTTTTAATCGTTCTTTGAATTTCGGTACCGTTTTTGCTCCGTACAATACTGCCTTATTGCACGCGTCATCATTTATTCCTTCTATCACATAGTCGAACAGTGCGTCAAGTCCAATCGAACCACGTGCAGCCAACTCCCTCATTGTCAGGAAATATTCCTGCACCGTTTCTTCTATTTTCATCTTTCGTCTTTCGAGCATACGATGCAGCTGAGCGGAACTTACTTTTTCACCGAATTCTTCTAGTAATTTTATCTTCAGGCTTTTCCATGTCTTTATCATACCCTCACTTTGCACGAATAACACGGCCAATTCCTTTCAGTGATTTTTTTGCAAACACCACCTTCTGGAGATCGTTCCAACTAAACACAGCTGCGACGTCTTCAAAATCTGCGATCCACCGTTCAATCGGGCATGCATCACCGCCGTCAAAATCACGGATCGAACCTTCAATGTCCTTGTAACTAAACATAAACTTCAATTCTGAATTCACCCGTCTTCCATTCCTCAGTTCGTCATTGTTGTCCGCTTTCGCCGAATCACTTGCGCTTTCGCCACTCGAACTGGCACTACCTTCTGTGTTGCAACTTTCTTCGTCATCTTCCGCGTCATCAACATCCCTAGATTGCAACGAATTTAAGTCCATAAGCGCTCGCACGAATTGTTCTCGATAACCACGCGGGAGGCCGACTTGATTTTGTCTTTTATGGTCGGAATCTGTCCTAAATTCTCCATGGTGACCTTACACAGAGTTTTAGTCTTTTACATACACGTACACGTAAGAATTGTCGTAGGTTGTCTGTTGCCGAACTGTGGCGTCACTCACAACGACACGATCATGCGCGAACAATCTCGTACGCTTGCGAAACAGTTACCACGTGCGATTTCACTGCTCTTTCGACGTTGCTTTGTACTTCCCCTATATTTTCAATATGGCGTGTTTACCCTCTGTCCCTGTCTTCGACTCTTTGTTTCGTCTTTCCCTCGTCGCTACGTCCTTTCTCCGTTACTTCGTTCCTTCGTCTTCTTGCTTCGACTTCTACTCGTTGCGTCGTTTTACGCCTTTCACTCGTGTCGTCTTTTCGTCCTTCACTCGTTGCGTCGTTTTCGCCTTTCACTCGTTGTGTCCTCTTTTCGTCTTTCACTTGTTGTACAGTCTTTTCGTCTTGTGTTAACTTTCTTTGCCAATTTCCATCCCGGACGAGCTCCCAATTTACAGGAAATTAAATATAATGATTGAATAAACGTTAGAAATGAAGCCAAAGGTTAGTACCGACTTCGTAACATGTTGCTCGTACAAGCGCTCGTCAACCAGTCACGTCTTCATGCAGACTCCTCAGACGCTCGCTTCGCAAAAACAAAGAAGAACGCACGCCAGGGACGAACCACAACGCTCGGGCGCCCCATGAGGAAACAAAAAACTGAAAACTTTCTTAAAGCTATCCTTAACCTACATTATTAATAACAATACATTAATTATTATAAATAAGTGCTGCAGGAAGATAGTGGGAATCGCTATATGCAAGGATGGCCTGTACATAGTCAATGCAAAGGTACACACACACAGCGCAGGTAACGTTAAAGCGTGCATAGGTAAAACCGACAATATATTTTTGTCATGTAAACGTATCTAATTTACGTGAGTTGTCAATCAAATATGGTGTATGGAGGATAGAGGGCGTTACGCTAAAAGAAGTTTCTTGCAGTAGTTGCAAATTGGCGAAATCGACTAAAGCGCCGTGCAGGAACAGCAAAACAATAAGACGCGAGAACCACTTCGGACCAGTGCACGCGGAACTGTGCAGACCAATGCCGACTCATTCTATAGGTGGGTCGAAATATTTCGTAACATTGACCGATGACTTATCGAGAAAAACAACAGTATATTGCCTAAAGACAAAGGATGAGGTCGCGGAATACCTCCAAAAGTATATAGCTAGAGGCGAAAGACAAAAAGATAAAAGAGTTAAACACGTTAGAACGGATAACGGTTTGGAGTTCTGTAACGAAAGAATAAAAGAAATGTTTGATAGGATGGACATAAAACACAAATGAATGGACCTGTATACCCCACAAATGAACGGAATAGCCGAAAGAGTCAATCGGACAGTAATGGAATTAGTTAGAGCAATGCTTAGATCCGCGTATTTGCCAGACAAGTTTTGGGCCCAGGCAGTCATGGCTGCATACTACGTAAAGAGTAGAGTTAATCATTCAGAGTTAGAAGATGAAGTAACCGAAGGGGTATGGACCAATAATGCACCTAGCGTAAAACATTTGAGAAGCTACGGATGCCTAGCATACAGTGAGTCTCAAGAGTATTCGTACTCTCTCTGGAGCACCTTAATTTTTCAGGTAATAATCCAAACGACTCAAAACTGTTTATGAGCTTAGAACTTAAGGTCTTCTTCGTGATGTCTTTCATAAACATTGTGAAATGTTTATTTTTTGAAGAAATGTACTTTCTTGAAGAAAAAAGTGCTTTATTTAGGACACGTTATTTCTGAGAAGGGTGTTAAAATGAATCCTGCGAAGGTGGCCTCCGGTCGTGATTGGCCGGTCCCGCAGAATGTTAAGGAAATGGGGAGTTTCCTCGGTTTATGCTCTTATTATCGCAAATTTGTCAGGAATTTTTCTGGGATGGGAAAACCTCTTTATAGGCTCACTGTAAAAGGAGTTACTTTTCTTCGTTCTTCGGCTTGTCAAGAAGCTTTCGAAGGGTTGAAGAAAAGTTTGTTGTCTCCTCCTGTTTTGTCGCTTCCGTCGTTAGAAGGGAAGTTTATTATAAGAAGGCGAAGAGAAGGTCATAGCCTATTATAGCAAATTGTTATCCGTTGCCGAGAGATATTATTGTGTGACATGAAGAGAATTGTTGGCCATCGTTAAATCTGCCAAGAATTTGGATCATTATTTATGTGGGCGTCAGTTTATTGTTCGTACGGATCATTCGGCTTTGCGTTGGTTTTTCAGTTTGAAGGTCAGTTAGCTAGATGGGTGGAACTGTTGCAGCAATATGATGTCGAAATTAAACATCGGGCTGGGAAGTTACAATCGAATGCTGATGGACTCTCGAGGAAACCTTGTGCTGGTTGCAAGTTCTGCGAGAAGGCGGTGAAAATTGGAACCCCCACCGAAGACTATCGTTGTGCTAGGATTTCTTTCGACATTAGTCCAGTAGATTGGCGGCAAACTCAGAAGACAGATTTGGATTTAGTGCCGGTACTTGAAGTTAAATTACGGGACAGCAAACCTTTGAAGGAAGAAATTTCGTGCAGTAGTGCCGGGACTAAATTTTATTTTCAAATTTGGGATTCTTTGATTGTCAAAAACGGTGTGCTGTATCGGAAATGGGGATCCGCGAACCGGAAACAATCCTTATTCCGAATAGTAGTTCCTCGGAATAGGGTAGAAGGAATATTGCGAGCTGCGCATGACTCGTCTTCCTCCGGACATTTTGGAGTAAATAGAACTTTGGCTAGGATTAGGAACTGTTTCTTCTGGTCCGGGTATAAGCAACATGTGGAAAAGTGGTGTCGCTCCTGTGATGTTTGTTCGGCCAGGAAGGGTCCTACAGAAGTGGGAGGAGGAAGACTGCAGCTTTACAACGTGGGTATGCTCTTCGAGCGGATTGGAGTTGACATTTTGGGTCCACTTGCGAAATCCCATAAAGGGAATAGATTCTTGTTAGTCGTGCTGGACTATTTTACTAAATGGCCGGAAGTGTTCAGCAGGCATGGCTTGCCTTGTGAAATCCGTTCTGATCAAGGTCGTTCTTTTGAGGCTGGCTTGTTTAAGGAGGTTCTTCGTGTTCTGGGTATCAAGAAAACCAGAACTTCTCCTTTGCATCTCCAGTCGGATGGTTTAGTGGAAAGACTTAATCGTACAATTTTGCAATATTTGGCCATGTTTGTTTCTTCTCATCAAAAGGATTGGGATGAGTGGATATCGTTATTTCTTTGGGCGTACAGGACTTCTGAGCACGAAGTGACGACAGAAACTCCTGCTAAGCTGTTGTATGGTAGAGAGTTCCGTATGCCCTTACACCTGTACAGAGGAACCCCTCCTTCCTCTGATACTTTGGACACTGACTACGCTTCCCCGTTGCAAAAGAATTTGCATGAGGTTCATAATTTGACGAGGAGTCGTTTGGAAAAAGCAGCTCGACGTATGCAGATGAGATATGAAGCCGGGCGTGCTTCGCTTTCTTTTGCGCCTGGCGATCTCGTTTGGCTTTATCAGCCTAGAAGGACGAAGGGGAAAGCTCCGAAGTTGCAGAGCAATTGGGAAGATCCATACGTCGTTGAAGAATGCTTGAACGATGTGGTTTATCGGATTCTTCGTTCGCCAAGAGGGAAGCATAATGTGGTCCACGTTAATCGTTTGGCTAGATACAAAGGTCGGGTTGAATCAGTCTGATTGGGGAAGTTCAAGAAGAGCGAGTGAGGGGCGGGACCGCGGATGGGTTATGAGTTTATAATTTTTCAGGGGGTAGGGAGCAGTGTGGTTCGGGTCGTGAAGCGATCTTCTACCCTGGCCTTCAACCTGAGGTAGTCGTGTTCTCCTCCCCGTAGCGGGTGTTCCTTGTGGACATTGCGTGGTTGGTGTGTGAGAGAGTGCGCCCTCAGGGACGAGAGGTTAAGACGGGGGAAGCTAGGGTGAGCACCTTAACCGATGAAGGTGAAGGTTCCGATGGCATGGGTGTGATTTCTTTTTGTTTATGTCGGAGTTTGTGACTGATTCCTTACTGGATTGAGGCTATTTGATACTTCGCGAAAACTGTGAAGTATCCTCTTACGTTGTTTTGCGGAGACTGTTTCGCCCTTTCTGTTTTCAGTTTTTGGGTGTATCGCGCTTGAAGTTGGAGCTCCGGTAGGAGCTGGAGGTTTACGGAAAAGAAATTGGAATTTTGAAGGCAGCGCGGACGCTCTGCCCTCGGTTGTTGGCGGTTTTCCCTTGGGCCTCACAGCAAATGCTGGAGCGTGGTGCGGTTGAGTTGGGCCGCTGTCACACCTTTTTGCCTACTTATACCGTTGTGCAACTTCCTTGCCTGGCACAACTTGCGCGTTTGGGACAAACGCTTCTTCTGGGCGGGGGAGTGTTACGAGTTGAAGTCACCTATCCTTCTACCTGAAGCCATCCGTATTCCTGTTATGCCGGTGTACTTTGAAGTTGCTGCTTAGCGTGTTTCTAAGCAGCAGTGCATTTTGTTACTAACAACTAACGAAAAGTCACCTCCTGGACGTCTAATCGAGCGGTCTCTTTGTTCCTCTTTAATAAAGCCCTTTTACAATAACGGAGTCTTAGTTACTTCAACATGACGCGAACTCGCAACAATATGTTAATTTTTCATTTGTAACTATTTTATTTTTACGTACTTTTATGTATATATTGTATCGTTTAATATCGATTAATGTGACTTCTGCCATTTTCACAATCCGAGAGGCTAGATGGAATAATAAGCTTCTTTGACGTTTCGATCTCTTGGTTTGAGATCCTCTTCAGAATAAGTTTATTGATTATTGAAAAATACATATATCGCTTAATGTTGGCTTACTTGTAACATGTATTTTCTGCATGCTCTTATTGTAATTTTTGTTTACAAACTTTACAGTTTTCATGTACATAGCGGCACTATAATGAACTACAAAGGCATAAACATGTGGATAAAAAAGAAAAAAAATATAACGTAATAATGACTCGAACCCCAGACTTCTTCGTGCTAATCCCCTCCTTTACTCGCGCTGCCATCACAGCACTTGGAAATTTGCTTCATTCCGTCTGTACTTATAGAGTGTGTAAGATTACAAAATTCGATTTTTTGGAAACTCTCATGGCCAAATACCCTTAATATTTTAGGCTTTCATTAGTGGAACCAGTATCTAACGTTTGCGCCTGGTCTCGTTGAAAAAACGCTCTCTGGGTCGCGACCTCCCCTTGTGAGATAAAAAAATTAAAAGCTATTATTTTTTGTTTTCCTTATAATTAGTAAAAAATAAACACTTCACAAAATTTACGAAAGACATCACGAAGACGACCTTTGGTTCTAGTCTCATAAACAGTTTTGAGTCGTTTCGATTATTACCTAAAAAAGTACACTGCTTCGAAGAGAGTACGAATACTCTTGAGACTCACTGTATGTGCATTTATCAAAATATAAAAGTAACAAGCTTGATTCTAGGGCTAGAGAATGCGTGTTTGTCGGTTTTTCGAGCCAAACTAAGGGATACCGGCTATGGGATCCAATTAAAAACGATATAGTACACAGTAGGCATGTCAATTTTGTAGAAAACATAAACGGGTATGATTACATACATAATAAAAGTACATACGAAAGGGTAGGGATAGTGGAGAATCGCGACGAAAGTGACCACAAGAACGAAATCGACGACGATCACGAGCGAATAGAGGGTAGCAGTTCAGATAAAGTAGACAAAACTGAATCATGTTCCGTAAAATCACAAAGGGAATTGCGTAGTAGCCATCGAGTAAGTAATAATGACATACGGGCCATTCCACGTGAAAACGATCACTTTTGGCAGCAGGTCCTCCGATTTTGTTTAAATTGTAGTATGCTGTAGTTTTTGCAAAATAATGGTAAGTTTAATTCATCATTTCGCTGAAATAAAAAACGTTAAAAAAATACGGGATGTTGAAAATCGCGAAAAAGTGCATTTTTGCCAAAACTTGACCCCATAAATGAATTAATATCTCCGAAACTATGGCACTTATCGCGAAGTTTTTTTTTAAACTATACGAGAAAGAACCGCCCTTTCTGAATATATTTTTGTTTTTGTTATGGCAACCATTTTTCTACCTGAAAATTGTTAATTAATTTTTATTTTACAAAAACGGCGACGTGCTCACGCTTTTAAAAATCTGAAAAAAAAATATGTTGTTAGTTGGACTTTTCTCGATCTCTATAGTAAATTTCGTTTTGTTCTTTTCATAATTGTGGTCAGGGTGGAGCTCCAAAGGGAGTCAGGTACGGTTCCAAGCGCCGCGCACTAGAGAATAGACCCTTGGATCGGGTCCATACTATACCTATATTGTTGATTTTAATGAATAAGTGGATTCTGGGTGCGTTTTTACGATTGCTGTTTATCGTATTATTATCTAGTGTTACCAAATAATTTATAGTACAATAATTTATGTTTTTTTCCGTCTTTTAAACAAACTGTGATCTGGTCGTTGATCAGATCACAGTTTGGTTACAAATTATTATTATTATGATTATTATATTTGTTATAAATTATTATAAACACTCGAGAACAACACAACACATCAGTGAATTCTAGGATTGCTGTTTATCGCATTATTATCTAGTGTTACCAAATAATTTATAGTTCAATAATTCATAACGAATTTAATAATTATAATAATAATAATTTGTAACGAAACTGTGATCTGATCAACGACCAGATCACAGTTTGTTTAAAAGACGAAAAAAAAACATAAATTATTGTACTATAAATTATTTGGTAACACTAGATAATAATACGATAAACAGCAATCGTAGAAACGCACTCAGAATCCACTTATTCATTAAAATCAACAATATAGGTGTAGTATGGACCCGATCCGAGGGTCTATTCTCTAGTGCGCGGCGCTTGGAACCGTACCTGACTCCCTTTGGAGCTCCACCCTGACCACAATTATGAAAAGAACAAAACGAAATTTACTATAGAGATCGAGAAAAGTCCAACTAACAACATATTTTTTTTTCAGATTTTTAAAAGCGTGAGCACGTCGCCGTTTTTGTAAAATAAAAATTAAGTAACAATTTTCAGGTAGAAAAATGGTTGCCATAACAAAAACAAAAATATATTCAGAAAGGGCGGTTCTTTCTCGTATAGTTTAAAAAAAAAACTTCGCGATAAGTGCCATAGTTTCGGAGATATTAATTCATTTATGGGGTCAAGTTTTGGCAAAAATGCACTTTTTCGCGATTTTCAACATCCCGTATTTTTTTAACGTTTTTTGTTTCAGCAAAATGATGAATTAAACTTACCATTATTTTGCAAAAACTACAGCATACTACAATTTAAACAAAATCGGAGGACCTGCTGCCAAAAGTGATCGTTTTCATGTGGAATGGCCCATACAAAGATATAGTCCCACGCAAGTAACACCAGGCAATAGAGTCGTTAGAAATCCGGGGGATGTAAAGGGAAACCTACAACCCCCGAGATAAACTTAACTGAAATAATCGAACTTAATTCATCTGAAGAAGCGATAGGATCGCCGCAATCCAAACATTGGCGGATGGCGATGAACGGAGAATTAGGAAGCTTAGAAAGTAGAAACACGTGGGAATTAGTGGAGAAAAGCCATGATATGAAATGTATTGGTAGCAAATGGGTCTTCAAAGCAAAATCGAATGCAGAGGGGTAGATAGTAAGATTGAAGGCTAAAGTAGTTGCGCAAGGATATAGTCAGAAAATGGAAGTAGATTATTTTGAGTCGTATGCGCCTGCAGCGAATATGACAATGATAAGAACGTTACTCGGGCTAGCGACCGAGCTAAACTGGGAAATACATCACTTAGACGTTAAGTGCACTTACTTATACGGCGAATTGAAAGAGATAATATACATACATATATGCGATTACTGCCAGGAACACACAGCGAATCGGATCACAAGGTAGCAAAACTAAATAAGCCAATTTATGGGTTAAAGCAATCTGGTAGGAATTGGAACAACACTGTGGACAGATTCCAGTTAGAAAGCGGGTTTGTAAGAATGAAGTGCAATAATTGCGTATACACGTTAGAAGAAAAACTGTTGCTCACGATTGATGTAGATGACATATTGTTGTTCAGTAAGGACAGTCGCGAAATAGAACGCGCAAAATCCCTATTAACGTCCAAATACGAAATCAGAGATTTAGGTATAGTTTCATACATGTTAGGTATAAGTATTACTCA
Source organism: Trypoxylon attenuatum (assembly GCA_963989405.1). Classification (NCBI taxonomy): domain Eukaryota; kingdom Metazoa; phylum Arthropoda; class Insecta; order Hymenoptera; family Crabronidae; genus Trypoxylon; species Trypoxylon attenuatum. Next base: position 20,811,722 of record OZ022490.1, read on the forward strand.
TAAGGAAAACAGATTAGAACTCTCGCAAGAAGCGTGCATCAGTAAGATAGCGCGAAAGCATGGCATGCCCGAATGCAGACAGAACTTGTCAGCAAATGAGTGTCCGACACAGAAAAGCGAAAGATCCGAAATGGAAAGTGGGTCTTATCAAAGTATAATAGGATCACTAATGTATGTAGCGTTGGCGACGCGTCCAAATATCGCGTACGCCGTCATGAAACTAGCCCAATTCGTGTCGAATCCGGGTAGAGCACACTAGGTGCATACGAAAAGAATTCTGCGATACTTAGTTCACACTAAAGAAAGCGTATTGTCGTATTATAAACAAAGCATTGGCATAGAAATATACAGCGATGCTGATTGGGCGAGCGACCTCGACGATAGGCACCCAATCAGCGGAACCATTGTGTTAGTTGGCGGAAACCCTGTAACTTGAAACTCAAATAAGTAAAAGTGCAGATCCACCTCTTCGATGGGGGCAGAATACGTGGCACTCGAAGTAGCGGTAAAAGAGGCCATGTGGGTTCGGCATATTGTTTAAAGAACTGAAAGAAACGAAGAAAATCGGTATACCAAGTAAGCCGTTCAACATAAGATGCGACAATAAATCAGCAATAGATTTTACCAAAAACAGAATAGAGAGGTCGAGAACCAAGCACATAGATATCGCATATCATCTAACTAGAGAGCTATATGAAGAAGGACTACTTAATGTAGAGTATATAGCGTTGGGCGAGAATATGGCCGATATGCTAACGAAACCACTGTCCGGAAACATTACAAACAAGCATATGAACAGGCTGAGATTGTTAAGCGAGCGATTAGAATAAGAGTGACTGTAAATATGTGCCTAACAAGGGGAGGACCACAGATGTGGGTCACCGATTTTGATGAAATTTGGTGTGGAGCTTCGTCCGGTCATAATATGAACATGGGTGAAGTAAAAAAGCGCACCATTTGTTTATTGCTGAGATATTTAATGTTAAAAAATGAAAGTTTTTCGATCGACCTAAAATTTTATAGACGTATATAAAATCGAAAAATAAACAATACGTATTTCTTGTTTTTGCAAATAAACAATGTTTAAAAAATACGTGGCCTATAACTACCGGTACGGTGACAAAATTTCCAACAAGGCGGCGTAGCTGGGTGAGTAAGGTAACTGATTGGGAGTGTTATGGTTTTGGGTTCGATTCCCGTCGATGCGTGTTTTTTGTAACTATATTTTTTCTTTTTCTAATCATTTTTTTATACGTTCTGTAGTATCTTACAACTGTCACAACACGAAAAAAGTAGTTTGATTAAAACGACAAAGCACGTACTAACAATTGAAAATACAAAACTACCGCATACGAAGGAAAACTGGGAAAACAAGTCGGAGTATATTTATGTCGATTTATTTCAACTACTTATACAATATACAATACATTCTTTTGGATGATATTTGTCATAAAAACACGTGAAACATAGTCTATTCCTTCGTATACGGTAGTTTTGTATTTTTAATTGTTAGTACGCGCTTCGTCGTTTTAATCAAACTACTTTTTTCGTGTTGCGGCAGCTGTAAGATACTACAGAACGTATAAAAAAAATGATTAGAAAAAGAAAAAATATAGTTACAAAAAACACGTATCGACGGGAATTGAACCCAAAATCATAAAACTCAGAGTCAGTTACCTTACTCACCCAGCTACGCCGCCTTGTTGGAAATTTTGTCACCGTACCGGTAGTTATAGGCCACGTATTTTTTAAACATTGTTTATTTGCAAAAACAAGAAATACGTATTGTTTATTTTTCGATTTTATATACGTCTATAAAATTTTAGGTCGATCGAAAAACTTTCATTTTTTAACATTAAATATCTCAGCAATAAACAAATGGTGCGCTTTTTTACTTCACCTATATTCATATTATGACCGGACGAAGCTCCACACCAAATTTCATCAAAATCGGTGACCCACATCTGTGGTCCTCCCCTTGTAAGTGTGTATGTTCGGTATACAGGGTGGGGAGAAAAATGTAAACCCCTGATGATCTCCGAAGGAATGTAAAGTTTCGTAAACTTCAATACTGTTTCCTTTGTAATTTTTCCCGTTCTTTCGAATGGAGTTCTCAGTTTTTGGGCCCAATGCTATGAAGGGTCCCAAATGGGGCCCAAGTTAAAAATTTTAAATGAAAACCCCTATTTTTTATTGCAGATTGGAATTTTACGGGAAATTTTACGTCCGAATATGATGTTGTTTACTATTAAAATAAGTAATTTTTGGGCCTGAAAATGGGCCCGAAACATTGAAAACTACGGGCATTCTGCAATCGTTTAAGTTAATGAACCTTACTACGGTTTCTTTTGTAATTTTTTCCGTCCTTTCGAATTAAGTACACAGTTTTTGGGCCCAATGGTAAAAAGGGTCCCAATTAGGGTCATAAAAATCTCCGGAATTTCCGAAACGGAAATTCCATTTTACGCCACCCTCTTTAACCAATCCAGTTTCAAAATAATTACCTGCACTGTCGCCTTTTTTCGACTCCAAGCACTCAAAACGACTCAGTCAACAGTATCGTCTTGTGAATGTAAGGACCTCACGGTCACACTCGCGCCAAGATATAATTTGTTTGATAATTTTTTCATTCGTGACACCCAACGAAATGTCAAATCTGGAAAAAATATTTCACAAGGGACGACAGTGAAATAGAAAATAGTACTTCACTATCATCAGCCAGTGAATCGACAGACGAATCAATTCATGAAAGAAGAACAAACAGAAAGTGGCCCAGAATATTAAGTACTTCTTCGGAAGAAGAAAATTCAGATTCTTCTGAGCAAGATGGCACATTATTTTGGTCAAAAAGGAACTTAACTCCTGTGCAACATATCTTTGACGACCAAAATTCAGGAGTAAAGGGAAATTTTAATCCACAATCAGCACCCTTAGACGCGTCTCAAATGATGTTTCCGGAGGAATTAGTTTCGGAAATTTGCGAGCAGACAAGCGATTATTTTAAGTGTGTGCAACACTGTACGGACTATAACAACAGTTCCCGTTTGAAGGATTGGAAGGATGCTTCAGTCTGTGAAATGTACGGATTCTTATACATTTCAATGCTAATGCCGCGTTCGAAGAAACTTTCATTGAGGGAATACTGGTCGACGGACGAACTGTTGAAAAGCAGTATTTTCCGCAAAATTATGTCACGGGATCGGTTCATGATGTTATTACAAATGTTGCACTTCAACGATAATAGGTTCAACCACTGACGATCCTTCAGCAAAAATACGGCTAGTCATCAATAGGATAAAAACTTCCGTTCCACAGTCATTCGCACCGTACGAAAATTTATGCTTCGACGAAAGTCTTTTACTATACAAGGGCAGATGTTATTTTAAACAATTTATACCATCCAAGAGAAGTAGGTTTGGCATTAAATCGTTTGTCCTGTGTGACTGCAAGACTAATTATATACTGGACTTTATAATTTATACCGGCCAAAAAACAATCTCTGGAGATGTTGTGATGACGCTGCTTCTGCCATATCTCGGAAAAGGCCATACAGTAATTACAGATAATTGGTACACAAGCCCACTATTGTGTACTTTGCTACACGACAAGAAAACCAACGCATTTGGAACAGTTCGGGAAAATAGAAGACAAATTAAACTTATTTAAACTTATTTAAACTTATTTAAATTTATTTAAATTTATGCCACACATGGAAGAAAAATTGAAGAGAGGAGAAACTTGCCACCGGTCGAGTGACATTTTATTGGCAATGAAATGCCATGATAAGAAAGAGGTTTGGATGTTGTCTTCTGCAGATAAAGCTACATTGACTACAACAGGGAAGAAGCATCATCGTACAAGAGAAGCCATCGTGAAACCATCGTGTATTATTGACTATAATTTCAACATGGGTGCTGTAGACAGAATTGATATGACCTTAAGTACACTCAATTCGGTAAGGAAGACGATAAAATGGGTACAAAAAATTGTTTTTCCAGTTGTTAGATTTAGCCGTATATAAATATGTTTCGCGTCAAAATTGTACTGGTGCCAAACAAAAATTTAGTGAATTTCATTTAGCGCTAATTAAAGACATTTTACGAAAATATCCACAAAGTAGAAGCATGGCTGGAGGAAGAGAAAGAAAATCTGAGGATTTACCGTTTCGGCTAATTGAAAGGCATTTTCTGTCGAAATGTGAGAATCGTGCGGGCGCAAAACAGTTAACAAGAAGAAAGTATGTTGTTCGCGGAAAAAGCAAGAGATAGATCGATACGCGGTATGAATGTAAAAAGTGCGATGTCGGTTTATGTATTGATAATTATTTTGAAATTTTCCACATACAGTTAAATTATTAATTTCTGTTGTACTGTCACGTGAATTTTCCCGACTTCAATAGTCTACACCGGCTAACCCGAAAATTCCCCGTGAACAAAGGAAATGCGCGAGATTCTCTCCTCCAAAATTCCAAAATCCAAAAAATCCTAAATCCGTTGGGCGCCAGGCACCGAAGTGCCGCGAGCCGAAGCTCGTTCGAAATGTTACCAAATAATTCTATTCACCACTCTACCAAAACTAATTCGAGAATCTCTTTACTGAACGAAATCGAAACGTCGAAATTTCTCCCAGGGCCGAACTACGCGGAATGAGTTCGATTCTATCGAGCATGGGTGGAGTGACGACACAAAACAGGAATTTCACACACAAAATAAATCTCACACAACGATTCAAAATAAATCCGAGAGTCGGCACATTTTATTTTACGTCATCGCCCGAAGGCGGAATTACAAGCGCGAAGATCGAAACTACAACTCTCGGTATTACACGCGGTAACGCACGCGACGCACTAGATTACATCATCTGTTTTATAGTTGCCAGACTCCGGCGTTCGCGCGCGGAGTGCAACTTTCGCTTTCGAGGGTTCGTCTAAGGAAGCGGAGATGAGGGAGAATAAGTTTTTATTTAACACACAGCAATTTCAATTATCCTGTAGTTTTATTTTCGTAAATACAAGTATTATGAACGCTATGTCTTCGACGAGGCAGGTGAAGCGGCGGCGTCGGTGAAGCGTTAGACCTGTAACAGAGAGCACAATAGGTGAATGTCAATATTGTGCGTTCAGGCGGAACGATATCGAGCACGAAGCACTAGCAATCGCTGTCTTCCAATTAATTCAATTTTAGATTTGTGGACTGTATCAATGTATAGAATGATTCAAGCGCGTTTAATTAAATGATTTTAAACTTGAATCTCCTATTTTTAGTACTGAGTCGAATTTCTTTTTAGCACGCAGAGGGTTGTAAATTCTCTGCGGCTTGAATCTTTCTTTGGAGAAATGATTTTCTCCAGACTCTGAAATTCGGTTACTGCTGAGTGTGTAAGGCTCAGGAGTGACTCAGCGGAGCCTGCGTTCGTCGACGCGCGAGACGGTAAGCCGTCACGCTCGTGGCCGCGAGACAACAGATAATCCAATTACCGCGTTATTCACGCTAATCGGGAGTCTGCCAATGTCTCTTTCTTTTGCCGAATGTGATCAGACAAAGGCAACCACGAAGGTATTCCGTCAACTGGGTACATGCAAAATCTCGCGAAGCGAGTATTTACGAGCTGGCGGAAAACAGCAGTGAGGAATAGCGCTCGTGTGTTTCGCTCTACTCAGCTCGGTGTTTGGCATGCAAGTGACGGCTCGTCTTCGATGCTTTCCAAAGGAAAGCGAAGACGAGTCGTACTAGGTGGCGTTTGATAAGAATTCTACTGACACTTACCTATCGCTCACCTGTTGGTTCTCTCGCGTTCAATAAAGGAAATTAACCGGTGAAAACGTTCGAACACGCAACTCAGTCGGGCGAGTCGGTTTTCAACACTTCTTTTCATTTACTAGCGCGTATCAACGGATATTAAACATCATCCATTACGGGAGGACTCGATACGGAAAATCACTACGCAATACCGGAGAAGCCGGAAAATCTTTCATATTTTCGATACAAAACGTGATTCTAACGCGTACAATCATTCATCAAATCCGACACTAACGAAAAGGGCTAGTTAAATTCGCTCACCGAATCGCTGGCCTCTCGGAAACTCTCAAATATCTTTTCCATTGTCCTGACTCTTACTTGGTCCTCTCACTAATACGATCGCTAATCGATCCAGAAGTCGTCGTAAGACTGAGACCGCGTGCTCGGCAATTACGCCGTACATTCGGCACGCGCATGATTAGAAGCTTTTCCCGCGACGCTGGTGGTGACGTCACTATGAGTCCTGTCGATCCTCCACAGATGTCGGCAGGTGGTCCTTTTTCGGGAGGTTGGCGGCTGGTGGTCGCCGCTCGCGGAAACTCTTGCTGCGGCAGGCTGGGTGGGGAGAGATCGGCCCTCAGGCGTCCGCGCCTCGATCCCCCCGGGATCGCCGTTCTCCGCGTGGGTCACCAATAGGGGTGGCCCAACACGGAGGCTCCGCAGGGCACCGGTGTCGCACCGCCGGCTCACGCACGCCGGGGTGAGCGTTCCCGTGGCCCCGTGGGCCCACTGACCCCTGGTCAGCGGCGGGAAACGTTTTCTAGGGAGGATCCCCCCGGGATACCTCCCCCGTCCTTGCGCCCTGAGCGCCCCTCCTTCTCCTTTCGCCGGTGTTTCCGCCGTCTCTCCTGTCACTCGACTCACATAATTCGGGAATTAGCAGCGGAAATAATTAACGGAAGGCCCCGAGAGTAGTTTCGCGTTTGTTTATTGTTGTTGTTTCCCTATTTTGTGACGTTGCCGGAACTGCAACGTCACAGTACATATAAAATTACGAGTATGCCTGGTGGTCATACGAAATGACCGCCGTTCTAGATATTATAAATTGTAATTAAAATGATTTGTGTAAAGGTGTCAGCTAATTTAAACTGAATTACTCAGGGCGGGCGGTATAAGCATATCCCAAAAAATTACATTACATCATACATGTAACGTGCGAAAACGCGCCAAGTACATATAGCACAGAGAAATGCCTCAAAATCTTAAATAGTATTATAGCGTAAAAAAGTAGTGAAATTAATGTTTACCAAGTATGTGCGCCAATCGGCAGCACCGGCATACTTGGAGCGCCATTTGTAAGAATAATTAATCCTGACGTGAAGAGTTAGATACAGCGTGTTACATGCGGTAGCGCTCCACCACTTGATATGGACTATTTGAATGCCGCGGTAACTTCACCCCATTGGCTAGTACAGTTACGCAAGCAACCAATAAGCTATCGGCGACAAACAGGCATCGACGACAAACAGACACCTTAGCCGCTTATATATAAGAAGTTTCTTAGTCGATTGTAAAATTTAATGTTTTACACTATTGATGTTTATGATAAATAATTTTAATAGTCAGAAATAACGCTCTTTAATGATTTAACCTTGTGCCAAAAATTACTGTAATTTATTACTGTTTGCACCTTGAATAGTCACTTCAGTGTAGCGAAAAAGTATTCCGGCCCCAGCGATGGTCAGCGGTAGCCTCGCTCCGTCCGTACGGATGGTTTCGGCCAGGATTATTCAGTGCTCAAAAGGTCAATATAATTTTCACGGGTGTAATGGCATAGAACTATTAATTGTTCCTACGAGATCTAATCATGGATGAATGTTATCTTCATTACAATTATTTGTATTTACGGTTCGTCTCAGCACCATTGTATTGTAAAAGATGAGGAGCAATAATTTGGTCTTTGCAGGGAAACGGGTACTTGGTGAATTAGTCAATTGGGAGAAACAGGATTATAATGAAACTGGCGTGGCGGTTTCCGGTTCCGGTGCGGAAAGAGAGTGGACGAGTGTTTAGCGTGTAGTAAGAGAGTTAGAGTGTTTGAGTGAACGGCAGGGTATTCGGTGGAAGGGTTTTGAAGGAAGGGAAAGGGAGTCCTGTAGAACGGCAGAGGATAAAGAGGAAGGAGCGGGGAGAAAGTAAGGTGCAGGAAAGTGGCCGAAAAGAAAGGGGACAGTGAGGTTAGGAGAGCAGTCGAGAGGCAACAAAAGGCGGGTTGGGAAGGCGGTGCAGACAGCGCTACAGGTGAGAAGCGTGGGTAGAGGTAGAGGTAGGCGGAAGGTAGGCACGACGAGGAGCCAGTAAGGCAGAGTGTGGGTGAGGAAGGGGCAGGCTGGAACGATGGCAGAGGCAGAAGGAGGGAAGACAGGCAGGCCGACGGCAGTGGAAGGACTGAGGAAATGGGGCAGGGAGAGGAGCGCTAGTCTGGGAAACCTGGAGGATATGTGGAAAGGGAACAGCGAAAATAATGAGGAGAAGAACGTGATAGATCACTCAGACGAGCAGTTAGAAAGAAAGAGACCTTTTGGAAAATAGTAGGAAGACGGAGAGATCTCCGAAGGACGAACGAGGTGAGGGCAGAGTGGACTTGGGAGGGATGATGGAGGGAATAATGAGGGAACTGACCAGAGCACTGGAGGAGATAAAGAGAGCGATAAGAGGGGAGTTGAGGGAGGTGAGGGAAGAAATAGGGAAGTTAAAGGAGGAGCTGGGCAGAGAGGTCAGCAGGGTATGGGAGGAAATTGGCAGGGAAGTAAGAAGGGAAGTAGAAAAAGTAAGAGAGGAGTTGAAGGATATGGGTAGGGAGGTTAAGCTCACAGCGGAAAGAGTAGAAGTGGTGAAAAACAATGTGGTTAGGGAGGAGAGTCTACAGAAGCTAGGGAAGAGGTTGGAAAGGATAGAGGAGGGAGAGAGAAGGATCGGGGAGGGGGCAGGAGAGAAGAGAAGATGGGGCGGAGGCAGAGTAGGGCAAATAGCAAGGAGAATGGCGTTGAGAGAATGGGAGGAAAGAAAGAGGAATGTGATACTGAGAGGGCTGGAGGCGAGAAGGAATGAGATAATGGACAAGGTCGAACAGATAATGAGGGAAATAAGAGTAGAGGGGGGAATCGCGGCGGTGAAGGGAATCGGAGGGGAGAGGGGTGATGCGAAGGCGAGAATGATACTGGCGAGGATGAGGAGAATTGAGGAGAAGTGGGAGGTAATGAACAAGAAGAAAGGCCTTAAAGGAAGGGAGTTATGAATTGAGGACGGTCTGACATTTGAGGAGAGGAAGACCCAGTGGAAGGTGGGTGAAGAGAGAAGGAAGGGAAGGAGGGTATGGGTAGGGAAAGGCAAGGTAAGAGTAGCAGACAGCTGGTGGTTTTGGGATGAAGGTGAAGGAAGGATGGTGGAAGGGAGGGTGAGAATGGCGGGGTTAGGGAGTGGGGATAAAGGAAGGGAGTGACAAGGGGAAGAGCAGGAACGGGGGGAAAGGGGAACGGGTCAGAAGGGCGGGGTAGGGGGGTATGGGCGGGAGGATGCTGAATGGCGGGAGGCACGGCGAGAAGGAGAGGGGAAGAGAAGGAGAGTGATGGAAGGGAAAGGAATGGAGGAGAGTGGACGGTTATTTTCTAGAATGTGGCGGGTTTAGGGAAGGAGTTTTCGGACGTGATCAGGGGGGGGGGGGGAGACGTAGTAGTAATGTTGGAGACTTGGGTGGAAGAGAAAGAATGGGCAAGGTGGAGGGAGAGGCTCCCAGAGGGATACAAGTGGACGTGTAAGCTGGCGAAAAGGTTCAATAAGAAAGGGAGAGAGATGGGGGGCATGTATATGGGGGTGAAGTGGGAGTGTCTGGAGGGCTGAGGTAGGGAGGGATGGATGAGTAGCGTAGTGATGATAGCAGGAGAAAGGTGGGAGATAGCGGGGGTGTATGTGAGTGGAGATATGGAGGAACAGGCGGAAAGAATAAGAGAGTGGGCGGAAGAAAGGAGCGGGGAAGTGATGAGGATTATAGGGGGGGGGGGGGGGGATTTTAATGCGAGAACGGTCAGGCTAGGGGGAAGAGTCAAGGGGGAGGAAGAGGAGTATGGGAGGGAATCAAAAGATGGAAAGGTAAATAGGGAGGGGAGGAGATTAGTGGAGGCGTTGATTGGGACAGGACGGATTATATGGAACGGAGGGGTTAGAGGAGGCGAGCGCGGAGAATAACCGTATACCGGGGGAAGAGGGAATACGTCAATTAATTATGTACTAGGGGGGGGGGGGGAGGGGGGATACATGGGAAAGGGTGGAGAAACTGGAGGTAGGAGAGGCGATTCTCTCGGATCACCACCCCTTAGTGGTGAAAATACGAGCAGGGGCGGGGGGCAAAGAAGAGAATGGACGGGGAGAAGGAGGGGGGTAGGAAGCTGGTCTTGCCTTTTGTAGATTTAAAGGCGACATTTGACATGCTAGACAGGAGAGTGCTGGTGGAGACAATGCGGAAAAGGGGGATAAGTGAGGGCCTAGTGAGCAGAGTGGAGGAGGCGCTAGGCGAAACGTGGAGCAGAGTGAAGGTGGGCGGGAAGTTCTGGATGGTGAGGGGGGTTAGGCAGAGTTGTCCGTTGAGCCTAGTGCTTTTCAACATCGCGACGTCGGACTTGGACGAGGAACTGAGGGAGAAGAGTTGGAGAGAAGGAAGAGTTGGGGGCCAGAAGGTGCACGCATTGATGTACGCGGACGATATGGTGCTATTGGCGGACGAGGAGGTGGGGAGGAAAAGGATGTTAAAGACGCTAGAAGGGTATTTAGATAGAAAGAGGCTGGTGCTAAATACAGAGAAAAGAAACCTGATGAGGTGTAGGAAGGGTGGATGGAGAATGAAGGAGATGGCATGGACGTGGAAAGGGCAGAAAGTACAGGAAGTGAGGGAATACAAATACCTGGGGTACGTGGTGAGGAGAAACGGATTGCAGGAGGGCCGGATCAGGGACAGGGTGAGAAGAGCGGCGGCGGTAATGGAGCAGGTGTGGGCGATAGGGAAATGGCGGTACGAGAAGGAATGGCAAACAAGGATATGGTCGGGGGACAAGTTGGTGATGCCGGTGATAGAATACGGGACGGAAGTGTGGGGGTGGAGGGAATGGGAGCAAGTGGAGGCGACTAGAGGTGTGCGAGTACCCGTATTTTGCGAACCGGGTTCGGCTCGGTTCCATTATTCGAGCTGAGCCGGCGGCTCGGTGGAGGGAGAGGCTCCCGGAGGGATACAAGTGGATACATCTCGGAGGATTTTCGGACACAGTGGAATTTGCCCAGGTTGGAAGCTGGACACAGTGGAATTTGCCCAGGTTGGAAGCTGGACACAGTGGAATCAGGACACGGTCGAACTTGCCTACAGTGGAATCAGGACACATGGCAGTGGAAACTGCACGCATCATACATGTATTAGCATGACAGACTTCTGACTATAAAACGTAATAAGTCTCATTCTGCCTTACAGTCACAGGTCAGATCAGTACCGGATGAGGGGAAGGGGGCGCAAACGTATAATTTACAAATAATTGCCAATTGGCAATAGTTAATACCACGGATGTACCTGAAAGAACTTCAGTACGAATTTTGGATAATTAGAGTTAAGGTGTGTACGCAGTACTCTGCAGCCAACTTCGACTTTTCGTGTAGTAAAGGTCCACTGTGAAGTGTACATACTGTGCGCAGTTTCCACAATTTGATGTGTGCAACTTCCACTACACACTATTTCGACTGTGGGCAGTTTCCACTGTGCGCTGTTTCCACGTGCGCAAGTTCCAAAAACGGCCGTGTCCAAAGTGGAATGTGTGCAAAGGAGACTCATCCCTCTGATGTTGCGCGGCGCGCGAAACACACTGTAGAAGGACAAGTTTAGGCGGAAGGAAAAAGCGTGCGAGTGAAGGTAAGACAATTGTAACCCCAAGGGGATCGATAAATACATACTACCACAATAAAAGTGGCGTGGCAATAATTTGAACTACATTGTTTGGTCAAATATGAATTAGGAACGAAGAAAAATAATCCCAGAAAAAGCTTTTCATTAACGCAAGTATCACTTCTTTTAATCGTGCCCGAATTTTAAAAATGGTGCCCCACGTCTGCCGGTGTTGGAAATTTTGTTCATTAGCGAAATTGATATTTTTGTTGTATTCTCCACCATCTTGTCGAAAATTCCGGTAGGAAGATTAACTAAACTTTTTCACATACGCCCGTATCTCCTATACGTGCTGGGTAAACATGATTTGAGAAATATTTCTTCGTAATGTAATGGATAACTATTTTTTCAGGCATAATACGGTTTATCTTTATTTCAGGCATAAGGCGGCTCTGCTTCTACTTGGCGCACCTTTCTTTACGTTACATTTATGTAAAGTTACCTTTCTTTACGTTTCGTTTATTTAGATTCGAATGAAGAGTTAGATAAACAATTTACTCTGTCGACTACTTCTCATTCGGATTTCCGAACGAAATTCGGACCCAGATTTTTCAACAATTAAGGCAGCTCGGGCCAGCCAACAATACTCTCCGAGCGGACGCTCGGATAACCGATATAATATAGAAAACAGAATGCAGGGCATTTATACTTAAATCGATGTGTACTAGATGACTCGCTGATCTTGACTATTATTATTCGACAGAATAAAAAGGGCCATTTATTTAAGTAAAAATATCGCATTTTTTTCTCATATTCCATCGGTTATCCGAGCGGCCGCTTAAAACGATGAGGCTTCCTGGCTGGCTCGAGCTGCTTTTATTGCTAAAAAGTGTGGTTATTCAGAAATCCAAATGAGGGGTAGTAGGGGGACTCGCCTAGTGCGGCGAAGACCCGACAGCCGATGCATGTGACCAAATTATTCGTACTTTTTGCTTCAATATTTGCTACGGCGCGTTTTAACAAATTCCGTAGTGTTTGGTATCATTTTAATCAGCAACAGCTCAATAGTACGCCAGTATAATTTTCACGAGAAAAGATTTACAAATAAAAAACTTTGCGATTCGGATTAGTATAAGTCACACCGATATTGAGCTTCGAGGAGCGCCGGCTACCTGCTCACGTATTCCTTCTCTTACATTCAGGTACTTTCTATTTCTGCATAAGCACAAGCCGCCACACGGTATACAGTATGCGACAAAACTAGAAGACAGTACATAAAATCATGTGTATCAACACCATAACGATGGAATTGCTTCTTCCTGCAAGTACAATGTTATTGTTTACCTCGAGGATGTACTTTTACGAAGTACTGAAATAGACAGTTCGGCGATTATGTACAATGGTATTGATGGGTTTTGTTTAAGGAGGAGGCACGAAACAGTAAACGGCACTTGTATTTTCACGCACACACAATATAATTTGATAAGAAAAGAGAATACAATGTTCGTTTTGTATCTGTCGCGTCCGCACGCTACCACAGCTCGCCAGGGAAGACAAGTTACTTTCTAGTTGTCTCCTTGCCCTTCTTGGGCATATATGGTTTTCTCAACCTAGATGAGCCTATCGCTCCAAATAATAGGCGGAAGCATCGAATCTGGTTAATGACCAAGAAGCGCAACTCAGCGCACGGCGGTGTTCGGTAGCAGGCCCTCGAGATAAGCTGGGCCTAACTGACCTAGGCAAACTGAGACCCGCCGACTTCGAGCCTTCTGCCGCCGCAGTGACACATGCAGCCATAAACCCTGGATTGAGAATCTCTAGCGAAAAACTTTCAATAATTTATCCTGGCCACATTTATTAAAATTTTAAACTTTTTATAACGCGATATTTTCTTGGCTGCATCACAGAATGACTGTGATTTTTTTCGTACCTGAAAATGTTGCCGCTTCATCGAGAAACTGCAAGAAAATCAATAATAATGCGACATAATAATAATTTTTACATGGTTTCTGTTTTTTTCACATAGCTCCGGTCCTCCCACACATTCTAGAAAAAGACCCGTGACGCTAGCATTATCCCGGCGGAAGATATAATATTTTGAAACTTCAAATTTCAACCCCCTGTATCTCGGAAAGGGTTGAGATTTCAACTTTTTGTTCCCGGACTTTTAGGCTTCTATTGACCCCCAGAATACGTGATTTGATTTATTGCACCCATCACTGACTCACCCTGTATAATTCTTTTAATGTTTTTCTCGCGATTGATGTCCAGTTTTGCTAGATGCAGTATTTCAATTCTTGAATGGATTCAAACTGTCCTGCTCTTCCATAAACTTCTCTTGCCAGTATTCTCTAAAGGTTTTCAATAATATTTAGGTCCGGAGACCTGGCAGGCCACGGCAAAATGTCAATATTTTTGATCTTAAAATATTGTTTCACTACTTTTGCAGTATGGACCGCTGGGCTGTCTTGTTGAAAGATGTATTTTTCTTTCGCTATTTTACTTCCATGTACGGTGAGTTGCTCATCAATAATGTTTATCTATTTACGACTATTCATTTTGCAAGAAATGAAGACCTTTGTCTTGCCGTAATATCCAATGGCTGCCCACATCATGATGCCACCACTGCCCATTTGCCTCCTTTGCAGTGTCACTTCCTCCTTTCGTAAATCGTGGAAACAATAATGAAAACCATCGGGGCCATCTAGATTAAATCTTTTCTCGTCAGAAAAGATAACTTTTTCCCACTGTTTCCGCCAGTGAACGTGTTGCTCCGCAAATTTCAGTCGGGCCTGTTTGTGGGCAGGTGTGAGGGGCAGTTTTTTGAGCACTTTCTGCCTTTTAAGATATTTTGACGCCTTTATAATTTTTTGGACTTTACGCACATTTGTATTCACTCCAGCTTCTGCCGCAATTTGGCGTGCTCTCAAAGTAGAATTTGATGCGTGCCGTAAGATAGCACGTTTTCCACGCAAGGTCGTAGCTCTTGGACGCCCCTCTGCGTGCTTTTTGTTATAGGTCGCCCTATTTTTTAAGTAATGCGATATGGCACACCTACTTCTTCCTAGTACTCTTGCCAGTCTGTTCATTGAAAAGCCTTCCTTCTTCAAATTTTCAATGACTTCAATCTCCTCTTCATTCAACTTATTTCCAAGCGGCATTTTCTTTTTAAATAAATGAAATTCCTTGCTAAAAGTCGCTGACTTGATAAATGGGCACTCAAACTGCAGTACTGATGCGTTACTATGAGAAAAATCCTTCGGCAACGGCTGTGTTTGCTTGCTTAACAGCAACTGTCTTATAGTTTTGTCGCAGCTCATGGACGGTGTTTTCATAACATTGTACATATTCGTCGAGCTGTCTATTTCAGTACTTCCTAGAAGTACATCCTCGAGGTAAACAATAGCACTGTACTTGCAGGAAGGAGCAATTCTATCGTTGGGGTGTTGACATATATGATTTTTCGTACTGTCTTATAGTTTTGTCGCATACTGTATTTTCCTACAGATGCAGAGTTTCCTTTCCGAATTTCGTACATTTAATTTAAAACATCTAATTTATGTTATGTTGCGAATCATTTCTCCGATAAATGTTTGTCATTCCGATACGATAACAAAATCCGATTTCGATACGGCAAACTAAAATCGTATCGCTAATCACATAGACTGTTAAAAAATATTGATTTTTTGGATTTTGGTTTGGTTCGATTGCATTAGACGAATATACTTGACGCGTGCTGCCGTCACATTTCTTGATAATAGGTATGTAGGCAATGATAGGCAAGGAATATACGGCGAAAAGTATTCGGCTACAGAGTTCCAAGTAATAGACAAGGACATGAGTGGGATTCTAAAGATAGACACGAAGACAAATATAGGTGAGAGAGATCCGAGCGAGAGACAAGAACCGAATTCGGGCAGTAGACAAGGACGCAAATAGTGAACATAGGTACAGACATTGGACAGGGGCAGGCGTCAAACCTTGAGAGGTAGACAAGGAGGGAGCTCCGAATAGGCGATTGGGACCCAAGTTTCAGAGAGGAGAGAGGAAACTGCCGAAAGTAGAGACATCTCTTGATGCCAAGGAAAAACTAAAATCGAAGGTCGAGACATCTGTTGAAGCCAGGGAAAAGCTATGATCGAAGGTCGAGACATCTGCTGATGCCAGGGGAAAGCTAGAAGCGAAGGTCGAGACATCTGTTGATGCCAGGGAAAAGCTATGACCGGGGCAGAAGCGAATCTTTTCGTTCAAAAGTTATTTTCTAAAATCGATATATTGCAAACCGGCGCACAGATCCGTCCCGTTCTGGTCTTAATCGGCTCAAAACAATCCAATCTTTCGATTAGTGCCAGTAGTTCTTTCCATAGATCGTGTTAAAGAGAGATATTAAGGAGGCAAGTCTGGGTATAGGGAAAAATACATGGGGCTTCGTTCTCCGTCCGGTAAATAGTCTTGGCCGCTCGCTCGCGTTCGGTGCGCCGTGCTTCCTCTGCTTCTACTTGGCGCGAGTCGCGGCCGCGTCTCTTGATACAGGTCAACAGCCATTTTTGCTTCAATATTGAAGCTGATTGTGAAAGTATTTGGCGTGCTGATTCCAAATATCCAACCCGTTTTTCGTCAGCATCTCTAGTTTTCGAGAAAATCAGATTTGAAAATTTTCACGTTTTTTCAACTTTGGGCCGTGTTTGTAACGAAGCTATTAACATTAAACAATTTTTGTTTATGGAAACAGATTCTGTGGACCTTGACGAATAAAATGATGTATTTAAGTTATGCAATGTCTATTTGCAAATTTGTTTCAACAACAATTGAACCTAGCGGGACCCGGTTTTTGTGTGAATTTTCCGACTTTCAATTCGATTTTACTCCGAATTTGAGCGTCTAGGGCAAAATCTGACCATCCTACGCGATAGAGCAGACATTTCTCTACTGAAAACGATCTTCATAATGTGACGAATGTCACCTGGTTTTGCACAACAAGACCAAATTTTAGTGCGAGTCATGTGGCGGTTATGGGAAAAAAATAAGAATATAACAATAACGATTGGGTA
Organism: Trypoxylon attenuatum; assembly: GCA_963989405.1. Taxonomy (NCBI): domain Eukaryota; kingdom Metazoa; phylum Arthropoda; class Insecta; order Hymenoptera; family Crabronidae; genus Trypoxylon; species Trypoxylon attenuatum. Next base: position 20,828,431 of record OZ022490.1, read on the forward strand.
TAGAAAAAATCCCATTGCGCCGTTTGTGCTCCTTGTAAAATCATGAACTTTTGCCAGTTAAATCTTGCCCCTATCTCTTCTAGACATCCAGATATTTAGTAAAATATGTGTTAAACCGCCAACGGTAATCCCCATTTTCAACCCGTAAAAGTCTGTAGTGTGACGGGTAGGTAAACCAGGACGTTTGCACGGTGTTTTATAAACGTTAATCTCCGCAGGACTCGAGCCTCTGCGGGAAACGGCCGGTAGAATAGGATAGGCGGATTGGTAGGTTAATAAAACTCTTAACAGGGAATTCCCCGTAAATCAAATTAATTATTTGAAGATTCAATTAAATCCAACACCTTGTATATATGAAAGACAGCAAAGATAGATAGATGTAAATAGTAGCGGCGGCTGCTCCAAAGAAATACGGCTCGCCGCGGATTATCGGCGGTCTCGGTATCTGTAACAAAAAGTGGAGCGGTTTTTATAAGTAGAGTTTGTCGCGCGCCGAGTTCGCTCGACGACGGGACGTAAACACTCTCGCTCGCACTCGTCGATCACGTATCCGCACTGGTAATATTCACGTTATCTTCTTTCTTCTTTTGTGGTTGAATTGCTGACTCCTTATGCACCGAATTTATGCAGCTCCGAGAGGATTCTCTCCTGCTTCGAGCTGTGCGGTGCGTTCGGTAGTGGCTGCAGTAGTTTCTTAGATTCGGTCGAAATTATATTTCGATTTCCGAATCTAAGCCAGTTCGCCGCGATGTCAACAAACGTTAATCCGCTCGTGACAACAATGCTCGGCGACGAATTTCGAGCTCACAACAGCCTCAGGTCGTTGCTCCGACCACGGAATCAGCTGTTTTCTAATAGATCGAAATTCGTACCTGAATACTGCACTTGTGGACTGTATTTTCGTTGGTGGAGTACCTTTGTACGCACTCTCGGTATCTCCTCCCGAGGCTGTGGTCTGATCCGATCTGTCCCTTAAGTATCTCCGTCGCTTCTGGCCTGGCCTGCAAAGGTGTAGCCTTTGCAGGGTAACTTCTCCGGTTTGAAACGCCGTGGATTCCTCCTGCTCGCGCACGGGTCGAACTGCTAAACCAGCAATGCGTTCGGTGGCCCGCGATTTTCGGCTGGTCGTTTCTTGCGGGTAGAAGCTGCAGCTCGCGCACGGGTCGAGCGTTTATAGTTAAGACTTGCTCGATGGTCCGTGATTTTCGGCTCCTGCCAAGAAGTGAGGCTTATGCCTACGCGGAAGGCTGCGTATTTCTTCTGCGTTGCGAAGTCGGCTTATTGCACTCTTCTGCACGACGACGGTGGAACAATCGGTCTTCTTTCCTGCAGGTCCTCGAAAATGAATCGTCTCAGTCTTCTTCTATTTGCTTCTAGACGTCTTGCTACTTCAAGAGCCAGAAATCAAGTGGTCGGTTCTCGGAGCCCTTGCACCTTCGAAACCGCGGAATTTCGGGGGAAATATCCCCACTCCTCTTCCCCTCGGACAATGACTTTGCTCGCGAATCCTTTATCTTGAAGTTCCCGAATCTTCTATCCGGGGTTACCGCGTTCATTGCCCGAGGCCAAACGTTGACCCTTCGCGAACGTTCGGAACGTTACCGATCGCGCGCGAGTTTGTGCCTCGTGTTTGGCTGTTTTTTCCGCGAGTTTGCCTTCGGTTTTTTCCCTATCGCGGCTACAAAGGTTTGAACCTCTGTTCTCGCGATCTAACCGACTAAATTAACGACGATCTAACTGGAATTTAACAACGCGCGATTAATTTGACGGATTTTCTTTTGCGGCTACGAATTTCTTTCGTGCACGCTATGTTACCCGTTTTAATCCGCGGAAATTCCCTATGTGATCGAATGGATATTAAACACACCGCCCCCCTTGCGGCAGCGCCGCAACACAACAGGGAACGGGATTTGTTGGCAAACTCGCGATAAAACATCACAATAATTTAAATTTTTTTTTTTTTTTTGAAAGTCTTGACTTACCGTCGTGGTGGAGAAAGTCGCGCCGGGTAGCTCCTCCGGCCTCTGCGCTCGTAGGGCGATCTGCGCCGTTCTCTCCGTGCATCCCGGTGGACTTCTCGCACCGACTCCCGGACCCGTCGACGCGTGCTTTCCGTCTCATCGATGAGCTGTAGCACTGCGTCGTGGTTTATCAGCCCTCTTCGGTGCAGGTCGGCGTAAAACTCCCTTCTGGCCTCGTCTGACAGGCTCCTGCTCCGTGGCCGCGGCGTCACTGCCTGAGAGGACGTCTCTGATGCGGCTTGGTGGGTCCTGTGCCCTGCAGGTTGTCCGTTGGCTCCTGGTCCAGCCGATGGTCTCGTGACTGGGGTTGTCGGCGTTGGCCTCCACAACAGTGAGGTCAGCCTCCCTTGTCTGTCCCACCGAACCTGGTATCGGCCACCGGGAGTGCCGCAGTGGAACCTCCTTACCACCGATGGGACGTGCGCCGGGATTTCAATCTGGGTCCATCCCAGATTGATTATCAGCGGCGGTCCTGTGATGCGGTTGCTCGTCGATGGCAGTGGCGGCTGCTGATTCTGCACCGTGCTTGGTGGCACCTGAGGGAGCACCAAGGTTGTGGCTGAACTGTCGACGCTTGGTGCGATCGACGTTCCCGCAGGAGGCGTTGCCGGAACCGGCGGTGCATCGCGGAATGGTTCCGGTATTGCAACCGGTGGAGCGCTCTGGTCTTCCACAATGCCCGGGTTTTCCGCGATCCGCATTATCGCATTGAACTCTGCATTTAACCGCGCGTCTGCCATGGTATTCGATTTTGATGTCTCGTAGGTGACTATTCCGTTGAAACTGATTGCCTGGTCGTCGTGGAGCTCGGGGGAAGGTGCTTCAAATTTGTCCTCTCCTTTGTTGGTTTTACTTACCTATTAGGAAGGGAGTAAGTCACCTCGTTTTTCTTCCTAATATTTTGGTAGTTCGCATGCGAGGTTCCTTGTTTGAGGTGACCATCCTTTGTTGGTACCTCTCCCGCGCTGCTCACCAGGTCCCACACTCCTATTTTCCAGGCGGCTGAGGGGTATCGTTTTTCGGTGGTAGCTCGTCGTCCGTCAACTTACACATACGTGTTATCGGACGTGTGTAAGTTGTTTTCGCGGTCCTGACCTCTACCACACGCACAAGTCCATCCTTGCCTGGTAGAACGTTCTCGATTCTTCCTAGTTCCCAATGGTTCGGGGGGAGAAGAGGGTTTTCTACCACGACGATGTCCCCTTTCTTTAGCGATGTTTTGGTGGTTTGCCACTTGTAGCGATTTTGTAGGTGAACCAGATAATCCCGTGTCCATTTCCTCCAAAATTGCTCGTGTATCTTCTGTACCATTTGCCATCTGGTTAATCTCGATACCGGCTCCTCCGCTACAGGTGTAATCGGTGATGCATTTAATGGTCCACCGATGAGGAAGTGTCCAGGGGTCAGTGCATCAAATTCTTCTGGGTTCTCGCTCAACGGTGCAATCGGCCGCGAATTCAAACTCGCTTCTATCCGACACAGGATGGTAGTCATCTCTTCCGTTGTTGGCGTAAATTCTCCCATGATTCTCTTCAAATGATGCTTCACTGACTTCACTGTTGCTTCCTGTAAACCACCAAAATGAGGGGCGCTGGGAGGATTAAACCTCCAGCGTATCCCTAACTCGCTGCACTTTTCACGCATTTCCGGTGCATCGCAACTCTTCCGGAATTCTTGCATGAGTTCTCGATCCGCTCCTACGAAATTGGTTCCGTTGTCGCTGCGTATGCAGCTCGGAAGTCCTCGTCGAGCGACAAATCGAGTGAGTGCAGCGAGGAAAGCGGCTGTCGAGTAGTCATGCACTAACTCGATGTGCACTGCTCTCGTCGCTGTACACACAAACGCGGCAATATATGCTTTGTGTGCAGACTTACCTCTTCCAGCTGAATCTCGTACCCGATATGGTCCAGCGTAGTCTACTGCGGTCACCGTGAATGGCCTCGCAGGTGTGCATCGATCAGGTATCAGATCTTGCATCTTTTGACTTCCGGTTTCTGCTCTCCATCGGGTGCACTTCACGCACTGATGTATCAGTCTTCTTGTGGCACTTCTGCATCCGATGATCCAAAACCGTTGTCTCACTGTATGCATTGTCAGCTGGATTCCACCGTGCAACGTATTTCGGTGACACTGTCGAATTATTAAATCACTCACATAATGCTTCGGCAAAACAATCGGAAATTTTGTTTCTTCTGGAAGTTTCGAGTGTCGCAGCCGCCCCCCGACCCGTAGCACGCCGCGTTTGTCAACAAACACGTCGAGCGCACGGAGTTTAGACTTTGCGGGTAGAGGCTGCTGTTTCTTTAAACACTCGACTTCCTTACCGAAATGCACGCGTTGCAGATGGATGGCAATTTTTTCGGTAGCTTCCTGCAGATCTTCACGGTCCAGCCATCGGTCTCCAGTTGCAGGTTTTCCGCTGCGTAAGATCCTCAGGAAACGCAGACAATACGCGGTAACGCGTAATAGTCGGCTCCACGTAGAGTATCGCAACAGAAACTCCCAGTCTTTTGTTTGGGTAGCCGTGTGCGTGTTTACTTCTCGTTTTCCTTGTTCCGTAGATAGATCTGCAGGTGTTGCCGGCCAATTCTCTTCGGATTGGATTAACCAGCTTGGTCCATGCATCCACATCGGTGAACTGAGTAGATTCTCAGCTTCCACACCACGGGAGTTGAGATCCGCTGGATTGAAGCGTGTGGGCACGTGTCTCCATTCCGCTTTCGGCAACGATGTTTGAATTTTCGATACTCGGTTTGCGATTACCAGCTTCCACGTTGACGGATGTCTTCTGAGCCATGCGAGGGTGATGGTTGAATCCGACCAGCACACAGTCCTCTCGATCACAACAGTTAAGGATTCCTGTATATGCGATAACAGCTCAGACAATAACACAGCACCATTTAATTCTAATACTGGCACGCTTAGTGTTTTCAACGGTGCCACACGCGTTTTTGCCATGATTAGAGTCGAAGTAACTTCGCCGGTGCTAGTTTGTATCCGTAGGTAAGCTGCTGCACTATACGCTGCTATTGAGGCATCGCAAAATCCATGGAGTTCGGCTGATATTATTTTCTTCTCGTAATTCAGCCATCTCGGTATCCTTAGAGCGTCCAGTTTTGTCCAATCCTCGCAGAATGTGTTCCAGGTCTGCTGTGTATTCGTTGAAACGGGTTCATCCCAGCCAATCTTTTCCAACCAGAGAGTCTGCAGTAGGATTTTGGCACGAATCACAATCGGTGACAACCAGCCGAGAGGGTCGAACAATTTCGCGATTTCTGAAAACAGAATTCTTTTCGTTGGTGTTACACTCAACGGTTGATATCGCTGCAAATTAAAATGAAACTGGTCGCTCGCTGGTAACCATCGCAGTCCAAGTACTTTTAGTTCCGATTCGTCAAAGAGCGTTAAATCCACAGCTAATGCGTGTTCTCCTTGTGGAACGTCCTGCAGCAATTCCGAGTCATTTCCGGCCCATTTCCGCAAGTGGAATCCTCCTCCTGCTAACATGCTGCATACCTGGCTGCGAATATCGGCAAGCGTGTCTTTCGTGTCTGCCCCCATAAAAACGTCATCCACATACACGCTATTTTTTAATACGTCGGCTCCCGCTGGGAATTTTCCCCCATCTCTCTCCGCGAGCTCCAGCAACGTACGCATCGCGAGGTAAGGGGCACTCGCGGTTCCATACGTCACGGTTTGCAGCTCATACGTCAACAAACGCTCGGAGTCAGGATTCCGCCAGACGATATTTTGGAATTGCCGATCCTCCGGTGCGATGAGAATTTGCCTAAACATCTTTTCGATATCGGCAACCAGTACGTACCTGTGCAATCTCCAATTCATTAGGAGGGAGGTTATATCCTTCTGCAACCTTGGTCCAACGTACTGGATGCTGTTCAGGGATTCTCCGCTCGTTGTCCTGTTCGTTGCGTTAAACACGACACGTAGTTTTGTCGTTGTGCTGTCGGCTCTCAGTACGGCTCGGTGTGGGATGAAGAGTCGTTTCTCGTCGAATTCCTGGAGCCGCTTCATATGTCCGAGAGACTCATACTCCCCGAGAAACTCGGTGTATTGTTGCATGAGTTCGTCATTGTCCCGTAACTTTTTCCACACCCTCGCCAATGCAGCTAGCGCGCTTTTCCAGGAGCTTCCTAGTGCTTCTGCTGGTCGTGGATGTCTAAACGGGATCCGCACAACAAATCTTCCGTTTTCTTCTCGGGTCACGGTCTTGGAGAAGTAATCTTCACAGGCCTGCTCGTCCGGTGTGAGGGTTTTCTTCGAGGGCACTTCTTCCGTCTCCCAGAACCGCCTGACTGCGTGATCTAGGGACTCCAGAGTCGTACAGTGCATTATGTGCAACTGTTCCCTCGGATCTCCAGCTGCTCCTGTTTTGCCGAAAATCACCCATCCGAACACCGTGTTCATCGCTACCGGTTGATCCTCTCCAAGAATTCGTGTCCCGTTTCGAAGCGTGCTGGCCATCAAATCTGCACCGATCAGTACGTCGATGCGTGCGGGGCTTGATGGGTCCGGATCTGCCAGATCTAAATCCCGGAACTGCTGCATTACGCAAGGAGTTCGGGCTGGCGTGCGATACGTGGTGATTCTCGGAATCACGTACGTAGTCGCCTGATACAGTGGGGTTGCCTCCCCTGCTGCACCGAGACCCACCCGCACTTGGTATTTGATGGATTGAGGCGTACCGCCTCCCAAGCCGCTTATGAGCGCTGGGGCCTTTTCTTTTTCCAGTCTCAATTCCTGTGCGAGATTCTCGGACAAGAATGACTTCTGGGATCCCATGTCGATGAGAGCTCGAACTTCTCGAGTTCTCCCATCCTTCGCGTGGACCCGCAGCATTGCAGTAGCGAGGGTTACCTCCTCGTTACCACTGCTGTTTCCGGTGCTGCAATGCGCGTGCACGTCGGCCTTGTTGGAAGTGACGCTCTTGTCCTCTTCCTTCTTCGACTCCGTCTGCCTAGATCTGGGTCGTTGCCGAGTGTTTTGCTTCGCAGGTCCTTGCTTCTTGGCGGTGGTCGGTTCCGGGAAGTGCAGCAGCGGGTGATGCTTCCTTTTGCACTTATTACACTCCTTCGGGTTGTCACACTCGTAAAAACTGTGTCCGGATTGCAGACAGCGAATGCAGCCGGCTCTGGTTTTCACAGCCTCAAAACGCTGCTTTTGGTCCAATCGCTTAAAATCATGGCATTCCGTGATTCGGTGTGGTCCCTTGCAGAACAAACAGGGGCGTCCGGTATTCTTTTCTTCCGCCGTTGCAGCGTGGCTGTGTACCTTTGACTTCAGCTTGGAGGCTCCATTTCCCGTTTTCGGCGAGTCGAGACACATCGCCGCGTGTATTTTCTTTCTTATGAAAGCACGCACGGTTTCATACGACGGATACTCCGTCGTATTCGCTAAGGAGTTCTCCCATTCCGTTGCCATTTCTCCTACAAATGCACTGGAAGCCAGGTACACCAGCATTACCTGCCCAAGGTCTACCTCGGGGTTGCCTGTGGTTAATGCTGCCACACTGTTGTCCAGATCGCTGAGCAGAGCTTGAAGTTCTTCGAGGTTCTCGCGGTGTGCTTTCCTTAATCCAAAAAGACGCTTCAGGTGCATCTTCATGGTCACTCGCGGATTGTCGTACCTCTCCTTCAATGTGCTCCATGCTGCATCAAAGTTCTCGTCTTCAATGCGGAGGGTAGATATTGCTCGGAGCGCATCGCCTTCTAAACTCGCGTTTAAATACTGCAATCTCAACGCATCCGATAACGTCGGATTTCGGATTACAGCCGCGGTAAACAATTGAGCGAAATGCGTCCAGTCCCGGATGTCTCCCTTAAAAGTCGGCAGCTTCAATTCCGGTAGCTTGACCCTCGGCAAAGACTGCGGCCCAGACGTTCCTTGGGAAGGCGAGGCGGGGGGCTGCGAAGTCTTCTGAAATTTTCCTAATTCCGCCTCTATAAAGGCGATGTCTTCCATTGCTTCGTCTTCTGCATCCTCATATCCGCCGCTGGCGATGTAATCCGCTGCCTCTGGTTCGTCTAGCTTGCTTGCCGCTCGAATTTGTGCCTGGCGTGACTGTATCGTCTTCCAGGTGTCCTTCAGTTGCTTCAGGGTGGAGTTCAGCAGCGGCACTGTGAACTTGGCTTTGCCCCTCTTCTTGAGATTGGGCACTAGCCGCTTCACTCTTGCCAATTCCAACTCCTGCTCCTCGATGATGGCTGCCCATGCGTGTCCATCGGAAGACTCATTGTCTCCTTCCTTGCGCGGAGTTTTGATCGTTGGCGTCTGGAGTTGTGCCATGCTGATTCCTTCCTGTCAAGAAACACCTTAAACCAAATTCCGCCTTATGCTCCGGCTCGAAGGACCTTGTTTTATAAACGTTAATCTCCGCAGGACTCGAGCCTCTGCGGGAAACGGCCGGTAGAATAGGATAGGCGGATTGGTAGGTTAATAAAACTCTTAACAGGGAATTCCCCGTAAATCAAATTAATTATTTGAAGATTCAATTAAATCCAACACCTTGTATATATGAAAGACAGCAAAGATAGATAGATGTAAATAGTAGCGGCGGCTGCTCCAAAGAAATACGGCTCGCCGCGGATTATCGGCGGTCTCGGTATCTGTAACAAAAAGTGGAGCGGTTTTTATAAGTAGAGTTTGTCGCGCGCCGAGTTCGCTCGACGACGGGACGTAAACACTCTCGCTCGCACTCGTCGATCACGTATCCGCACTGGTAATATTCACGTTATCTTCTTTCTTCTTTTGTGGTTGAATTGCTGACTCCTTATGCACCGAATTTATGCAGCTCCGAGAGGATTCTCTCCTGCTTCGAGCTGTGCGGTGCGTTCGGTAGTGGCTGCAGTAGTTTCTTAGATTCGGTCGAAATTATATTTCGATTTCCGAATCTAAGCCAGTTCGCCGCGATGTCAACAAACGTTAATCCGCTCGTGACAACAATGCTCGGCGACGAATTTCGAGCTCACAACAGCCTCAGGTCGTTGCTCCGACCACGGAATCAGCTGTTTTCTAATAGATCGAAATTCGTACCTGAATACTGCACTTGTGGACTGTATTTTCGTTGGTGGAGTACCTTTGTACGCACTCTCGGTATCTCCTCCCGAGGCTGTGGTCTGATCCGATCTGTCCCTTAAGTATCTCCGTCGCTTCTGGCCTGGCCTGCAAAGGTGTAGCCTTTGCAGGGTAACTTCTCCGGTTTGAAACGCCGTGGATTCCTCCTGCTCGCGCACGGGTCGAACTGCTAAACCAGCAATGCGTTCGGTGGCCCGCGATTTTCGGCTGGTCGTTTCTTGCGGGTAGAAGCTGCAGCTCGCGCACGGGTCGAGCGTTTATAGTTAAGACTTGCTCGATGGTCCGTGATTTTCGGCTCCTGCCAAGAAGTGAGGCTTATGCCTACGCGGAAGGCTGCGTATTTCTTCTGCGTTGCGAAGTCGGCTTATTGCACTCTTCTGCACGACGACGGTGGAACAATCGGTCTTCTTTCCTGCAGGTCCTCGAAAATGAATCGTCTCAGTCTTCTTCTATTTGCTTCTAGACGTCTTGCTACTTCAAGAGCCAGAAATCAAGTGGTCGGTTCTCGGAGCCCTTGCACCTTCGAAACCGCGGAATTTCGGGGGAAATATCCCCACTCCTCTTCCCCTCGGACAATGACTTTGCTCGCGAATCCTTTATCTTGAAGTTCCCGAATCTTCTATCCGGGGTTACCGCGTTCATTGCCCGAGGCCAAACGTTGACCCTTCGCGAACGTTCGGAACGTTACCGATCGCGCGCGAGTTTGTGCCTCGTGTTTGGCTGTTTTTTCCGCGAGTTTGCCTTCGGTTTTTTCCCTATCGCGGCTACAAAGGTTTGAACCTCTGTTCTCGCGATCTAACCGACTAAATTACCGACGATCTAACTGGAATTTAACAACGCGCGATTAATTTGACGGATTTTCTTTTGCGGCTACGAATTTCTTTCGTGCACGCTATGTTACCCGTTTTAATCCGCGGAAATTCCCTATGTGATCGAATGGATATTAAACACACGGGCTAAAATATTCTTCATTACGTTTTAGCAAAGTGACAATTGTGAAGTCAGGTCGATAATGGAGCTGTCTTCCGAAGCTCCAGCATTTAGATGTCGTGGTTCTGGTGGGGCGAGTTACTCCCCCAGAACCGAGTTTCTTCGGGGGCAAACCCTTGATGGATTACGCGCGTTGGCGAATACAACTCTGCCCGTACGTGGAAGTTGGTGTCCGCAGCTCGACCCCGAGCGCTCGAGAGAGAGAGAGAGAGAGAGAGATTAGATTAGATTAGATTCTTTATTCCGTGCTGGGGCTAGTGCCCCCTAAGCACGATACAAGAAAACATATAATATATAAAGACATAACGATACATATATATATACATATACATATATATATATACTATATAACTTAAAACTAAAGGCTCTCATCACTCACTCATGTATAACCCGCCACACAGTCACCCACACCGTACGCTCATGATTATGAAGATTTTACAATGATGGAAACATATACAGAAAATTTACAGTGTATGATGGGGCATTCACGCAGGGCGGACACATCCATCAACACACACACCCACACAGCCAAACAATTCGTCGACACTCACACCTTAACTCTACGAGATCACAATTCAAAAATCACACAGATTGCACAGACTAGTACCGAGAATGGGCCGAGTACCCCGCTAATCCCACCGACACCTGGACGCTCCTCAGGTGTAAAGATGCGAACATTTCGGCCGCCGAGCCGGTCAGCCCGTGACTTCGCCAGACAAAAGAGCCCGACGAAGCCCGGTTCTGAACGACTCGACGGATTGCGCTTCGCGGAGGAGCAAGGGCAATGAGTGCCAGAAAGTAGCACCCTGCACCGCGAGAGAATTAGCTCTAATGGCAGTCCGATGCAGCGGGGTAATATACGATCTAGGAAACGGTCGCGAACGCGGCGAACTCCTTGCACCACTGTCCGAAATTCGCTCAAACAGTGCTGCTAGCGAATCAGGAACCGTACCGCGATGCACGCCGAACATGAAGCAACCGAGGAAGTACAGACGGCGCTGGCGAACCTTGAGCCATCCCAATCGTTCGTAGTACGGAGTGATGTGAACATCACGCCGCACCCCGAAGATGAAACGGACACAAGCATTCATAGCCCGCTGAAGTCTCACCTCATCGACAACGTTCATGCCGACGTACAACAAACAGCAATAATCAAAATGCGGAAAGATCAGGCTCCTGACAAGGCTGGCCCTAAGGGAACGGGTAAGTGCATGTCGGTTCCTATAGAGGGACGAGAGAACGCCGTAGACTTTACTACAAGTCACGACGACTTGCTCGTGCCACCCCAGATTGCTCTGGAGGTGGACACCGAGAGACTTAACCACGTTCGAAAACGGAATTGATTCACCCGCCACGGATACCGCAGGGAGGGAGGTCAAATCAAGGCCATTTAGCGCGCGCGACGTACCTAAAATCATACATTGAGTTTTCGCTGGGTTCAACGCGAGATCGTGGTCCTTCGACCACGCCACTATGCGGGAGATGTCCTCATTGACTCTGCAGATCCCCTCCTCAACCTCGTGGTGAGGAATGTGGAGGTAAATCTGCAGGTCATCCGCATATTTGATGATGCGACAGTGGCGGATCACCGCGTTGATACCCAGCAGATACAAAATAAACAAAAACGGGCCCAGTACAGAACCCTGCGGAACCCCGGAGTTGACTGGCTCCCACGAGGAGAGCTCGTCACCGATCCTCACGGCTTGACTCCTGCCAGACAGATACGACCAAAACCATCGCAGCACAGGAAGTGAAAAGTTGAGATCTAGGAGAATATTCATAAGTGTGCGATGGTTGACCGTATCGAACGCCTTCGAGAAGTCAAAACAAACGAGGATGGCTCCCCTGTTCTCGGAACAGGAGGCTCGGAGTCGAAAGTTGACACCAACCACTTCACGACTCTGACACGGTGCAAGCCGAGGGGTTCCCGATCGTGGGGTCTGGTAGATAATTATTTTTCTCGGAAGAACGGCCTTGCTCAAGATGTGTCGCTACAAGTCAAAATGAAAACCTATAAAAAAATTCGTGGCGAATATTTTACCAAAAACTACAAATGGTATAAATTTCATTAAAATCGGGGTGTAACAGTACAGTAATATATTATAGAACGAGTTCAGTCTCAGTTTTTTAACTATTAAAATATGATTACAGATTGGGTTTACGACCGATCCCCGATATTCTCGGTCGAGTGCGCATTGTACTGACGTAGCTCGAGTGGTAAATGCTCCCATCCTCCACATACACGGTGACGACGCTGATCTAGTGACTTACTGCAGTAAAGTTGCCAGTGACTACAGGTATTTACACCACTTATTCAATTGCACTGTTTATTTTGAAAATGGTGGAAGTCTATTTTTTGCTGTTCCGAAATAATTAAGGGTAATCATATTGCTAAATTAAAATATCTGGGATAAGTATGTCAAGTCTGGCAATTTTTCTACTAATTTGTGAATATTTCATTTGATTATAGAAATTTCATTTGGCTCAATTTAACAAAAATAATATACAGAGTGTCCCATTTTAATGTCCCACCTGATTTATCTCGAAAAATACTGCTCGGATGAAAAATTGAATTAAAGGAATCTTTTAGTGTTTAAAGGGGGACGTTAAAAGAAAATATTTTTTTGTTTCCCAATTCTAAATAGAGGTGCTATGATGACCTACATGTTTTTTTTAAATAGAAACATCACTTTTTTTTAACCAACAACTGTGTCGGATCAAAACTAACAACTTTTGTAGGAACATTTTTTTGATAAAGTCCATAATTTTTGGACTAGAACATCTTTTTTGACTATTTTAGCGTTATCCAGGATGTACCACGAGGAGGGTGCACACGGCCCTTAGACGCCTAGTCGCGAAGCCGAAGAACGCTGTTTCTCTATTGTTAGACGCTTGAGGATTGGCTTTTTCGGTGTTGCCGAGGTGGCGATTTCATCGGTACTTTTTCTAGTGGAGGGAGGTACCTACGCGTTGCATGCCCAAATATGGTCACGGTCAAGCGTTTTTCGGCTTCGCGACTAGGCGTCTAAGGGCCGTGTGCACCCTGCTACCTGGAATGGGAACCGTGGAACGCACACGCACACTTGGGATTTGAACGACTTTTACCTCCTCGTGGTACATCCTGGATAACGCTAAAGTAGTCAAAAAAGATGTTCTAGTCCAAAAGATATGGACTTTATCAAAAAAATGTTCCTACAAAAGTTGTTAGTTTTGATGCTACAGATTTTTTGGTTAGAAACAGTCATGTTTCCATTTAAAAAAAACATGTGGGTCATCATAGCACCTCCATTTTGAATTGGGGAACAAAAAAAATATTTGGTAATTATTTACAATTGGGCACTCCTCACCGATTTGGCTGAAATTTAAATATGTTGTACTCTTCGATACGTAGATTGTAGATATGCAAATAAAAATTGTCGCCCTCTTTCCGTTTTTCTGATATCAATAATTATGTTAACTAATTATATAACAATAGGTAGCGCTTTGCCGATTTGGCTGTAAATTAAATATGTTATAGAGCTCGATGCGTAGATTACACATTTGCGAATAAAAATTACCGATCTCTTTCTATTCTTAAAATATTAATGATTATATGCGCGAAAATGCACTATTCTTTACAGGCACTCTATGAAATACTGTTCTTCTTATCGAATTTCATGCATTATCATTATATTATACGTTAGCGCCCCCTTCACCTCATCTGGCACTGACCTGACCTGTGACTGTAAAGCATGATTAGACTTATCAAGTTTTACAGTTGCGCCCCCTTCCCCTCATCTGGCACTGACCTGACCTATGACTGTAAAGCCTAATGACACTTAATATGTTTTATAGTCACAAGTCAGGTCAGTGCCAGATGAGGGGAAGGGGGCGCAACTGTAAAACTTGATAAGTCTAATCATGCTTTACAGTCACAGGTCAGGTCAGTGCCAAATGAGGTGAAGGGGGCGCTAACGTATAATATAATGATAATGCATGAAATTTGATAAGCAGAACAATATTTCATAGAGTGCCTGTGAAGAATAGTGCATTTTCGCGCATATAATCATTAATATTTTAAGAATAGAAAGAGATCGGTAATTCTTATTCGCAAATATGTAATCTACGCATCGAGCTCTATAACATATTTAATTTACAGCCAAATCGGCAAAGCGCTACCTATTGTTATATAATTAGTTAACATAATTATTGATATCATAAAAACGGAAAGAGAGCGACAATTTTTATTTGCATATCTGCAATCTACGTTTCGAAGAGTACAACATATTCAAATTTCAGCCAAATCGGTCAAGTGGACACTATTTTATAGAGGATTTTAAAAATTAATATTTTTCATATAATTGTTAATACCTCGAAAACGAAAAGAGAGCGACAATTTTTACTTGCAGATCGGTCATCTACGCATTCAACTCTACTACATATTCAAATTTCAGCCAAATCGGTGAGGAGTGCCCAATTGTAAATAATTACCAAATATTTTTCTGAACGTCCCCCTTTAAACACTAAAAGTTTCATTTAACTCAATTTTTCATCCGAGCAGTATTTTTCGAGATAAATCAGGTGGGACATTAAAATGGGACACCCTGTATATTTACAAGCTGTAAATCCATTTATACTATTTCCATAATCCCCAAAAATGACATGTATACAGGGTAAATCTGTGATCTGTGACATAACTGAAATCACGTATTTTGGGGGTCAGCAGAAGCCTAAAAATCCGGGAACAAAAAGTTGAAAACCCAACCCTTTCGGAGATATGAGCACCTGAATTTTGAATTAGATAAAAAATTATATCTCCGAACTGGAAAACGCGAGAGGCACGGGTCTTTTTCTAGAATGTAGGGGAGGGCAGGAGCAATCTGGAAAAAAATAAAAGCAATATGAAAATTAGTTGTAAGTCACATTATTATTCACTTTTGTTACTCGAGTATGCAGTTTCTCTATGAACCGCGCACATTGTCAGGTACGAAAAGAATCAGAGACATTCTGTGATACACCCAAAAAGATATCACGTCATAAAAAGTTTAGAATTATTCGAAATGTGGCCAGCATAAATCATTGAAGATTTCTCGGTAGAGATTCTCAATCCCGGTATACTTTCGCTTTCGTCCAAGTGTCACGATGGTCGAGGGTTCGCGGATTGAATAGTGAACACGGTTGCGGATGGAAAAAGGTATTTAATCAAGTCGGTCCGAAGTAGTCTAAATACGTCTGTTCAGATTAATCGTCAAATTGTAAGTGAGTCTCCAGTCGTCGTCGTGGGTCCAGCGTCGTGAGGTGTTGCGTCGGGGTAGGGAGAGCAGCGTCAGCGTTTTGGGTCCAGTGGCGTAGCGTCCGGTACACTCCCCCGCTTTTGATTCTGATGCTCCTGCATCAGTGTTGTTCCAAATTGTTTCTGTCCGTGTGTCCTTTACTGTCCAAGTGTTGCCGTTTCTCATGTCTTTACGTCTCTATCCTTTCGTCGTTTTTCCTATGAGAATTATTATGTTATTAGAATTATCTAATTTGTTTTCCTTTTGTGTTGTTTTTTTTTTTTTGTTGTTACTACGTTACCTGTTGTTACCTGTTATTTTCAGTTTGTTTTACCTAATTATTACTGTGTGTCATCTCTTTTCCTTTTCTATACCTGTTTCTATTTTGCATGGGTTATCCATAAGTGTGTCTTCCCCTTTTTTTTGTGTTTGTTTCTTATTCCTGTGGTGTCTGTGTGCTGTCTGGAACTCAGTGGCTTGGGTTAGTTCTATCTATATACCTCACTATGTATATGTATATGTATATGTATATGTATTGTATCCATATTTGTTACACTTTGTTATTACTAAGTATAATGTGTAGTTAACTTAAATTAACTTAACCTAGCCTAACCTATAATATGCTTTTTTTTTTCTTCCTTTTTTGTGCATATACATATATTTTCTTCATGCTCATACATTAATTATTATTTATATATATATTCCTTTTTTTTGTTAGTGTTGTTAAACAATATTGTTAAATGTGTTAGTGATACTTGTTAGTTAAATATAGTAATGTTATATAGTGGTTAAATACAATAGTTTAGTATATTTGTTTGTCAGGGTACGTTTCCGTCTGCAATAGCTGTTAGTTCTGTTATTCTTTGCGTTATCTCATTCGCACGTGTTGGTTGTGTCATGTACACTGTCAGTGGCATAGTATTACTTGTTGGAGCCACATCAGCTGTTTCTCGTTTTCTTCTCCTACATTGCAGCAATTTACGCACCATTTCCACTCTTCCACATAACGACAATTTCCCTGGTATCGCACCGATTGCTATCAATGGAACAATTGAAATGCCTATATACTTAAGAAGACTTTCCATAATTGTCAGTCTACTGTGTACGTTGTTAATTTCCCTTGCTTTGTGTATTATCGTCTTTAATTTAGTATTTCCGTTTTCTAATTCGTCCCTTCCATTAGTGCTGCTGTCTATTGCCTGTAAAACGCTTCGGTTTCCGCTAATACATATGTAAAGTTTGTTATGTCTTGTCCCTCTAATGCATGTTTTATCAGTTTTGTTATGTTTAACGCATACGCTTGTCCTTTTGATGCCGCAATCGAAATATTGGATATAATGCCGATCGTAGGAATTAATTTTACAGTCTGCGTCCTTGCTATACATTCGGAGGCTAAAGTTAATATTCCGGTCTTCTGTATCGTCTCTGTCTGTGCTTCATGTCCATTGCATGTTATGTATATTGTCTCGGTCTTCGGTGCTGCAAAAATCCAGGAGTTCGTGTTGTCAATTCTTGTCCAGTATGTTCTCTTAAGCATCTTTAGTCTTACGTCGCAGTCTTCCGGGTTTCTAAATTGCGGATTCACTATCATACGTATTTCGCATTTCGCGTCGTCTCCGACCCTCTGTCTGGGATTTGTTTGTTCGCATATGTACATGTCTGTCAATCTCTTACACGTCGTTAGATCCTCAATATTATAGTATTCTTCAAAATTCATAGATATTGCGGAATATTTTGTTAAAGGTTTGATGAATGCGAATTTCATTGTCTTATTGTTAAAGGTTTGCGGTACTGGGATTGGTATATGTCGGTATAGTTTATATTTCATTGTATCTAATAGTGGTATCCGTATTACATACACTATTTTCTTCCCGTTGTGGTAGATTGCTACTTCGCTTACTTTTATCAAATCCGTTATATGTGCTGCTTCTGGTGATACTGGGAGTTCCCTGTCTGTCACTGTACTTTGAATCACTTTTGCGCTTTTTAATATCTGTTGTGTTGTAAGTACTTGTGGGTGTATCTGTCCTACCTTAGCAAATAATGTCGCTTGTATTAATATATTTGTATGTCGCTCTATTTCGTTAATAGCTTCTGTTAATCCTGAGATGCAAAATGTTATTTCGGCGTTTTTTTGCATGTTCATCTCCTGATTTCTTATCTGTGTGAGTCCGCTGTTTATTCTGTCTATTTGTTTTCCTACTACCATGGTGAGATTTCGTATTTGTTGTTTCGTCTGGTCGAATTTCGTCTTTATTATGTGTGTCCTGCTTTCTATTATTTGTGCTAATTCCTCTGTACTATTGGCTAAGGTGTTAATTTGTGCGTCAATTCGTTTCGCGTCGGCTGCGTCCATCGTTCCGAACAATGTTTTACTAATTTTTCCTATGAACGTTAGTGGTGCTCCCCTTTTCCGTCTATTTATTTGTATTTCTGGCGTTAATTCTTGTAATGAGTCGATTTCTCTTTTTGTATTATTCAGTCGCGTCAGTATAGTCTTAATTTTTGTGTCAAAATAGCATGTCGTACCAATTGTCTTACATATTCGCGATAGTGCTTCTGCGTTCTGTCTTGCAATGTCGTATTCTTGTGCTATTCCCTGTGTGTCTATGTGTGCTACTAGTGTCCATGTCGTATGATATAATTCCAGCGTCCCTATGGTAGTCGAGTACAGTCCTTGGTTTCGTTCCAGTGGTATTATTGTGCTTGCCATCACTACACTTAGGATGTGCGTGAGGCACCTGTAACATATGCGGGTTTGATTTTGTCTATGTGTACTATTTTCGTTTTACTTTCGTCAATTTGTATTTCTATGTTATTTTTGTCCAATATGCGTATTATGTTAAACGGTCCTATGTAATTGCAGTCTAATTTGTCCTTTTTTGGCTGTTTTAATAAAAATATGGGCTGTCCTACTTGAAAATGTACTTCTTTCGCTTTTTTGTCATAATATTTCTTCATTCTTTCCTTGAATTGGGTGAGTCGTTCGAATACTGCCTGTTGCGTCTGTTTTTTTTTTTTTTTTGATTTGGGACCGACTGCTAAGGTCATATGCCCTAGGACCTACTGTTTTAAGTGGGATCCGAACCACTATGTGCGCAACAGTACGTGGTGTTTCTCAAAGATGGGTGAAACATCATCTCGGATGTCACCCATCCGAGCACTAACCACGCCCAACCTTGCTTGACTTCGGTGATCGAACGGGAACCGGTATTTCCAAGGAGGCAAAGACCGTTGGCCGCGTCTGTTTTACTCGTTTGTTAATTTGTTTCATATGTTCGTCGTGTGTTATTATTTTCTCTGTCGGCGGGAATTCCGATGGGGTATTTGCGGTTCGGTGGAAAACTATTTCGAACGGTGTGTATCCTGTGCTTTCGTGTATACTACTGTTGTACGAAAATGATGCTAATGGTAATAGTTTATCCCATTCTTTTTCGTCGTTGATATAATGTTACAAAAACTCTACTAGCCCGTGGTGACTTCTTTCTATCGCCCCATTCGATTGTGGATGATACGTTGATGTCCTATAATGCTTAATTTGGAAAATCTCTGTGAATTGTCGAAATGTCTCTGACATAAAATTCGCTCCTTGGTCTGAAAGTATTGCTCTTGGTGCTCCGAAAACTGCTATTACTTTGTCTGCTAATGCTGTCGGTACGTCTGTCGCTGTCTGGTGTTTTAATGGTATCGCGATTCCGCATTTACTGAAAAGATCTAAAACTGTCAATATGTATTCGTTTCCGTCTTTCGTCTTTCGTAATGGTCCACAAATGTCAATGGCTATTTTATCAAAAGGTTCTGTCGGTGTATCTGTAATAACCATTGGTGCTCTGTGTTTAATTCTAACTAATTTGTTTCGTTGGCAGTCCATACAATATTTGATAAAGTCGGTTACGTCACGTGTCATATTTTTCCAATAGTATTTCTGTCTTATTCGTCGATATGTTTTTGTCACCCCTTTATGTCCACCTACTACGGAACTATGAAATTCTTGGATTATTTGGCGTCTTTTGTCTGGCGTTGGTACCGTAATTAGTCCTTCACATAATGTAATTTTACAGCTATTGTTCTTTTTCTTATGTAAAAATGTTGTTATTGTCGACCATGTCAGTGAGTCTATTATTTTCGGGTCTTTCGGTATTGTTAGAGTTTTGATATCTGCTCTCTGTACTGTCAGCAATAATTTTTCCAAGCATTGTTTTATGGTCTGCAGATTTGTATTGTCTGTGTGTTTTTTCTTACATACTAATGCGAAATAACATGTTAGATTTTTCCTTATAATTATCACGTCACCTATTTCCGGGTTGCATCGTATCAAACTAGCACTGTCTATTTTACCTTTTTCTGTTAATATTTCTGTGGTTATTGTGTTTAGTATACAGTCTGCTGAAATATAATACGCTATATTGTCTTTTCGCTGTATTATGTTATCCTGTGTGATTGTAATTCCGTTATTAATAATGTCTCGTCCGTTGATTTCGCTGTCTTCCGCATTTCTTGTTTTTCGTCGACGCCGTGGCACTGTCAGTCGTCTCCTATGATAATTCGTCGGTTGGTAGTCTTCGTCGTCTGTTTCCATGTCAGTCGTACCCGTTTGTCCTGAGTCTTCTTTCTCGTTGTCGATTCTGCTAGTATTGCCTGATTGATTATAGTGTTCAACACTTTGCGTGTGGTCGTTGTTTTGTCGTGTATCCCGATTTTCCGAGCTTTGCGTTGGCGATCTGAAATTTGGTTGTGGCGTTTGCTTTGTCTGTTTTTCAGTATTACTTTCTACATTTTCATTCTCCGTTGCGCTTTGCGTTTCGTTTTCCGTTGTTATTTCATGCTTTGAATTTTCTTCTTGTATTTTTAATTCTTCTAGGAGCTGTCGACCTTGTGTCTCTATGCGGTTTCTTACTTCGTCTGTTAGCCGACGGCCGCTTTTTTCCGCTATAGGACTTGATCCGCTTGCTAGGCTTTTTCCTTCCAGGAGCTGTCGATCTTCTTCCATTTTGGGCATTTCTTCGTCTATTTGCGGACGGTCGCTATTTCCCTCAAGGTTTTTTGATCCGCTTGTTGGGCATTTTCTTTTTATTCTAGTTTCATTTATTTCGTTTTGTTTTATATTTTCTTCAATACTTCTCTTTAGCTTTGCGTGATTTTTTCTTTCATATTTTACTTCGTCTTCGTCCGTTTCTTCTTCTGAATCCGTACTCATCTCCTTGTCTGAAGTAGCTATTTCGTCGTCGGTTGTTACATTCATTCCCTGTTCCTCTAGTGCCATTTCCGTGTCGCTTTCCTGACTATCGTGTGATTCCTGATGTCGTCTCTTGCTCCTTCGTTTTTCTTCCGTATCTTCATCCGTGTTACTTCTCTGTCGTGTATTGTACTGATGCTGTTGTTTCAGTCTTTTCCCATCTTGTACGTTGTCGTCTTCGTTTGTATCGCTTCTTTGTCGTGTATTGTATTGGTGATGTTGCTTCTGTCTTTTTTCGTCCTGTTCATCGTCTTCGTTTGTATCGCTTCTTTGTCGTGTGTTGTATTGGTGATGTTGTTTATGTCGTTTCCTCTCTTGTCCGTTGCCGTTGGTGTCACTGGATCTTTGTCTTACTGGTAATACTGGTACTGGGTTCCTAGATAACGCGTCCGCTACAACGTTTTGCCTACCTGGTTTATGCTGTATCTCGAAATCGTCATCGTTTAAGGTTACTTGCCATCTTTGTAGCTGTTGTGGAGGATTTGGTTTGTTTTTTAGATATACTAAAGCTCTATTGTCAGTGATTAATTTAAATTTTCTACCATATTCGTATTGTCTGAAATGTTCAATCGCGTTAACTATTGCTAATAATTCTTTCCTCATCGGGTCGTATTTCTGTTCTGCTTTTGTTAATCCTCTTGAATAGTACTGGGTGGTCAAAATTGTTGTGTTTTTGGCTTAATACTGCTCCAATGGCGTAGTCTGACGCGTCAGTTGTTATTGTAAACGGTCTGTCGAAGTCGGGGTATTTTAGAATTGGTTTGTCCGTCAATTTTTGTTTTAGTGTGTCGAATGCAGTCTGGCAGTCATTCGTCCATTTAAAGTCTTCCGTTTTCTGTAATAATTTGATTATTGGTGCTACTATTTTCGCATAATTTTTTATAAATCTCCTATAAAATCCCGTCATTCCTATAAATTGCTTCATGTTCTTTTTGGTTTGCGGTCGTGGAAAATTCTCTATTGCTGTGATGAGTGTTGGGTTCGGTTCAACTCCTCTTGATGTTATCCTATGTCCTAAATATGTCACTTCCTTTCTTAAAAATAAGCATTTTTCCGTTTGTAATTTAAATCCTGCGTCTTCTAGTCGGCGTGCCACTCGTCTAAATTTTGCGTCGTGTTCGTCTAGGTTCTTCGCATGTATTATCATGTCGTCAATATATTTGAATAAGTCGTTTTGCAGTCCCGAAGTTATCAAGTCTATTGCGTTTTGAAATGTACTCGGTCCATTTCTCAATCCAAAGGGCATGTATTTGTACTCGAAATGCCCGTCTGGCGTCGAAAATGCTGTCTTGTGTTTGTCGTCTGAATGTATTTTAATTTGGTGAAAGCCCGAAGCCACGTCTAATACCGTGAAATATTCCGCGTTACCTAGCTGATCAAGAATATCTATTGGATTGGGTATTGGGTATGTGAATGGTACCGTTTTCTCGTTTAATTTCCTGTAATCAGTAACCATTCTCCATTTTTTGTTTCCGTTTTTATCGGGTTTTTTTGGAACTATCCATACTGGGGAATTGTAGGGGGAGGTTGAGGTCTGTATTATGTCTTTGTCTAGGAGGTCCTGTGTTTGTTTTTGTATTTCGGTCTTATGTATCGGTGGATATCTATATTGTTTTGTGTATTGGTGTGTCGTCAGTTGTGTGTGTTCTGTGTTGTAAAACGTCGGTTCGCCCTAATCTGTCTCCGGGTATATAAAATAATTTTGGAAATTCTGTAATTAGTTGCTTGACTCTCCTCTGCTCTTCAGGGTTTAAATCCTGTACTTGTAGCAGTGCCTGTATTTTACTAATTCTGTCCATTGCATTTGTCATGTGCGCTGTCAGTTCGTCATCTGTCTGTCTTTGATTGCAGTCAGCTATCGTATCGCCAATTTTTTCGATAGGCTGCAATGTAACTTTGGGAATAGCCGTGCATATTATTTCATTAGTCGGATTTGCGACGTGCACATGTGCTATGTTCCCATAATTTTTTACTAGCGCGTTAGAAAATTGCAGTCCAGGACAGTTAGTAATTCTGTCTATATACCCTTCGTTTAAGTCGGTGTCTGTTAGTCGTACGTGTGTTTGTATTATAGTCTTAGGAGGTACTGTCAGTGTCTCATGTGAGTCAAAATGTATTGTGTGTGTGCCAAATGTTATCTGTTCAGTAGAATATAAAATGCTAGCCTTTGTTTGTCTAAAAAAAGCGTCTCCTAATAGACCGTCTTCTGCAATAGGAAAGGAATTAGGAACAGTATGGAATTCTACATCGTAATTTTTTACCTGTACTATGCACATGCCCAATGTCGTCATTCTATGGTTTGTTATTCCGCTAAGTTCGCATATAATGTCGGTGTTTATCGGTGTTCGATTCGCTATTTTGTTTATTTTAATTAGGTTCACGCCCGCGCCTGTGTCAACAAAGAGTCTTACTCGTCCTAATTTATCGTCCTCAGATTCTAATGTAATTATCGGTGGTAATTGTTTTTCTGATAATCCGCATCTAATAATAATTGGTTCTGTCGTCGATTTCTGTTCAATAGGTTCCTGTTCAGTTTGTTTTTGTTCGGTCATTTTCTGTTCGGTTGGTTTTTCTACTCGGAAAAGTCTGCCTAATTCGGATTCTACGTCGAAATCTCTATCGGGCACGCTTTGTTTTCGTCTCGCGTCGTGCCTTTCCGCGGAACGCTGTCGGAGTTTCCCAGAACTCGCGTCATTTGTTGTGTTATTATATCTATATCTTTATCAGTCAATGTTGTGTCATTTGTCTTTCCGTTTCGTGATCAGTCCTTACTTCTACTCCTACTTTGTGCTCGCTGGTTTTCGCGCTCTTCGGAACTGTCCCTATTGTTTCGTCTGTCGCTCCTGTATTCCCTGTCGCGTGAGTTATTTCTATATCTATTGTATTGTCGATCTCTTGAATTGTCCCTATACCTGTCCTGTGGGTCTTGTCTACGTCTGTATGGTGATTGGTTTCTATAGTACGTTGGATTATTCCTGTACCGATAAGAAGAATATTGTCGCGTGTTCCTATTTCTGTTGTAATATGGTGAAGCATATCTATATCCTTCCCTGGAATTACTTCTGTCGCCTAAATATCCGTTTCGCGCGTCAAGTCCGTAATCTGGATCGCGTCTACTCAGGTGCTGCCTATCATATTGTCTTTCGTTGCCATACCGAGAATTCAACCGTAGATCGTCGTGGGAACCCTTATCGCTGTATCCGGAATGCTGAGGTCTGCGTCTTTCGCCATATCCTTCGTGGGAAACATCTCTTTGCCGCTCTGCTATCATCCTATTTATTATCCTACATTCCGCTATGTCGTGGCCTAACTTATTACAATATTTGCAGAATTTGCTTTTTTCAGTCCCTGTAACGTCCGCGAAATGTACCTTTACATTGTTTGATTTTTGTGTCGTCTGTGGTTCGTATGCTGTCCTAATTTCCTCTAGTTGTTTCGATCTTTTTATTTCCTCTTCTATTTCGCGCGCCATTTCGATCGCGTCCTCGAAAGATTTTATATCCCTTTTTATAAAATGCACACGTATTTCGCTTACCAGTCCTCGTATAAATGCTTTTCTTGTCGTCGCGTCGTTGTCAATCGTCCTAGCGTCTAAATATGTTTTATGCTGTACCGTGTTAAATACTGCTCTAATTCTTTCGTCAATTTTCGTTTTAATCCTCCTTATCCGCGCCGCGTATCGCTCTACCGGTTCCCCTATCTTTTGTGGTGAAGTCCTAAGTTGCAGTTCCAAATCGCCTAACTCTAATTGTTCCGCGAATATTTTCCGTAGTTCCGTTAAAATTTCGTCTACTGTCGCGAATGTTTTCCCTTCCATCATCTCTTGCGCGTCGCCGGAAAATTTTAGTGGTAACATTTTTGCTAAATACTTCTGATCATTCTCCGCCAATGGTTGTTGCGCTCGCTTACATATGCTGATAAAATTGTCAACCGATATATTATGTCCGTCAAATATCGGGATTGTCGCGAATACGTCTCTAAATTTTACGGGGATGGTCGCCATTTTAATGTCTCTTTCGTCTTCGTCAGTATCGTCGTCGTTATCTGGTAGAGGGAAATAGAGCGTCGCTGTTTTTCTATCCTGACTACGTCTCTGAGCTCGCGGTGACTTATCGTGCGGAATTTTGATAGTTTAAAGAATGTCGTTTGTTAAAAAAAAAGCGGTGCATGCATATGTTAGTTTAGTGTTATTGTTATTTGTGTGACTTACAGTGCTGTCGTTGTCTGCATAATTTCGTTCTCGTCTTTCTGTTTGTTGGAATTGTGTATGTGTTGTCTGTGTCCTGCGTGTTCCTCCTTATCTTTCCCTCTTTACTCTCGTGGATGTTCGTTTCGTAACACTTCTGACACCAATTATGTCACGATGGTCGAGGGTTCGCGGATTGAATAGTGAACACGGTTGCGGATGGAAAAAGGTATTTAATCAAGTCGGTCCGAAGTAGTCTAAATACGTCTGTTCAGATTAATCGTCAAATTGTAAGTGAGTCTCCAGTCGTCGTCGTGGGTCCAGCGTCGTGAGGTGTTGCGTCGGGGTAGGGAGAGCAGCGTCAGCGTTTTGGGTCCAGTGGCGTAGCGTCCGTTACACAAGTATTGTAGAGTTCGACAACCTGACCCTATTTTCTCTCTCTCACGCTTCCTAACGCCTATTGAGTCACAGCGGTGTTCGGTACCAGGCCCTCGAGATAAGCTGGGCCTAACTGACCTACGCAAACAGGGACCCGTCGACTTCGAGCCTTCTACCGCCGCAGTGACACATGCTGCCATAAACCTGGGCCATACCACGTGTGGTACACGCCAAATTTGCCTGTGTAATCTGTAATGTTTTATTGCCTTTTGCTTTTGGATTAGTTTCAATTTCCTTATTTGGTTTATTGTGGTCTAGTCATTTTATCGTCAAATTGTTAGTCTTGTGAATTAGATAAATGGGTGGTTAGTCGTCAGGATTTTCTCCTAAAGATTATTATTATATCTTTTTATTGTATGCGTTAGAATATGTTATTGTATGTTATGGGTGTTAATTCTATGACTCTGTGACAAGAGTTTGCATGGGTTTGCATTCCGGATCGTGGCTTATATTCAGTCATTAATGTCGAATTCGTTCGTAAACTGTGTGGGTTGCCGTTCGATTTTGTTATTTACAATGTAACAACGTACATGTTATCTATTCTTTTCCGCAAAATGATAATTTTCTTAGTATTGTATTAATTGCTATTATTTGTGTTATCGAATTACTATAATTATTTAGGCTGCGCTAGCCGCACTACGTGTATTTGTCTGGCAGATTATTATGTTTCCTATGGCCCGTAGAGTGTGAGATGTCGTCAGCTGTTTTCTATGGTAAGTCGATGTGTCGTGTGCTTCGTCATCGGTCTCTATATCAGGGTCATTTGTCGTCTTCGTCTTATTTGCGTTGGTTATCCTTAGTTTTTCAACAATAATTTTGATCTGTCCTGTATCTTATCGTGTCATTGGTGGAAAACGGAAAGTCGGTTCGATGTTCGTTCTCACAGCTATGTCCGTTTGATCGTAATTTTCTTTTACAATGTTATTATTGTTCACGTTTATCGTTGGCGATCTAAAATTCGGCTCCGGTGGTGCTTCTGTTTGTTGCTCCGTATCACATTTTCGAATTATACTTGTTAATCCTTGTTCTATTTGCCTACTAACCGTCCGCTTTTGATTTCGCGGACAATCTCTGTACGGCGATCGACCGCCGACTTGCTGTATTGCAGTTGGTCGAAACAATATTTCATCTCATATTGCAGCAGCAGCAGCAGCAGCATCATCGTCATCGTCATCGTCATCGTCATCGTCATCGTCATCGTAATCGTAATCGTCATCGTCATCGTCATCGTCATCGTCATCAACATCATCATCATTATTATTATTATCACCGACAATGCGGTCAGCTGTAGAGTGTAAGTTTCGATGACCGTGCTATAGCTGAAACTCATTCACGAGTACATACAGCTGTCATGACGAGGATCAACAACCTGCCTAGTACATTATACGCATCGTATTAGGTGTCACTCGTCGTCGTCGTCGTTGTCGCGAGCGGCTGCAGGGGGGCAAGGAGCCCGTTGCAACCGGCAGCACTCCTCGCTTGCGCGCGCGTGCCCGCTCTGGGATGTCGCTGTTATCTCCACCTGCTCGCTCTCCTTTGCATTCTTCATATCGTATTCAGTGTGTCGCTCGTCGTTGCGATACCCGGCGGCTGCACAACTCCTCGCTCGTTTGCTCTCCTGCCTACTCTTGCGCGGCACTAATAAGACTGAATAATACATGCCGATAATAATGTAAGCTCATGCTGACTTAATCGATCGATCGATCGATTTATAGCCCCCCCCCCCCCCCCCCCCCGCCCGGGTTGGTAACATCTTGCCTCGTGCTATTGCAGTTGACCTTGCGGTGCACGACCTTGTGCGTGGTCAGGTCGTTCAGCATGGCTCGTGATATAGCATGACCGGTGAGTCAGGTCGGCCAGCATGGCTCGTGCTATAGCACGACTACAGTGGTCTACCGTGGTCCAGTATCGGCATAGCCCTATCTACTCTGTGGTTGCCCGCAGGGGAGGACGTCCGGGACCACTGGTCGATGAGCCGACCCCCGGAGACGTCCTTTGGGATGTAGCATCCCCACGTGGCCCGAAGCACAGGCTTACCAGTGCCGGGGTAACCTTGGCGCCCCAAACTGGTAGTGGCAGTCCACAAGTGGTCAGACCAGTCACTATGTTAATACTGGTACCGCGGAGGCCGGATGTTTATCCTTTCCTTTCCCCCCTCCAAGTCCCCGGCCATCTAGTTGTTGGACTCGCGGGGGTAGTGGTTAACCCAGCATGCTTGGATACGGACCCCTTGTGGGTCCCGGCGTGTGACTTTCGTACCAACAACTCGGGGACCGACCTGCACAGTCAGTAGGGTATGGATAGCCACCCGGATTCACCAGTAGCTTGCCATCGGCCAGGCCTTTTGTTCGCACACTGGTAGGCGGGTGCTGCGCTGATTGGGCCGTATCCCAATACTTCGCCCATGGTGGCCGTCTCGGTTACGGCTTATAGCCAGGTACGGGACGTGAAACTCAAGACTTCTCAATACCCCACACATTTCCCATAACTGCCGCTCCCATCCTGATCCTCTCTTTCAGATGTTCCCCCTGCTTCCCATTCCTTGCCACTACATATCCTAGGTACCTATATAATTTGACCTCCTGTGTCTTTCTCTCTTTCCACCTCCTGTCCACCTTCCTTGATGACCCTCCCCCCTGCCTGCATCACCTTCGTCTTCTCCGCGTTAACCTCCAGCCCTTTTCTATTTAAATACCTTTCTAACGTTTTCATCATCCCCCTCATGTCATCCTCGTCCTCTGCCACCAGCGCCAAGTCATTCGCATACGCCAGCACGAATACCTTCTCGCCTCCCAGCTTAACCCCTCCTCTTCGGCAGCTCCTCCTCTATGTCCGCCAAAAACAACACAAATAACGTTGGACTAAGCGGGCCCCCTGCCTCACCCCCCTACCGGTCCAGAACCTCCATCCCACCCTGTCTTCCACCCTCACCTTCCCTACCGTTTCCACCAACATCTTCTCACAGCTCCTCACCAAGCCCTCTGTTACCCATCTCTCCCTCATCGTCCTCCCCAACACCTCCCTGTTCACTGAATCGAATGCCGCCTTGATATCCACCACCATCCTCTTCCCCTCCCGCGCAACCTGCCTGTTCACTAGATAATTCTGGACATAAATATCGTCTACCATCCCCATCCCTTTCCTAAAGGCAGTCTGCCCCGTCGGCAGAATACCCTTCCTTTCCACCTCATGCTTCAGCCCACCCGCCAGTACTCCCGCATACAACTTGCATGCCGGCTACGTCAGGGTAATCCCCCTGTAATCCCGCACCTCTTCCTCGTGCCCTCTCTGCACAATCGGAACTACCACCCCCTCCTTCCAGTCCTCCGGCCCCCCTCTCCTTTCCACACCCTATTACAAAGTCCTCCAAAGTTCCTCCCGCACCTTCTTCCCGCCATACTTCCATACCTCTCTTGCAATACCCCCCTCCCCCACAGCTTTCTAGTCCTTCGCCTTCCTTATGACCTCCGCCAACTCCTCCCTGCCAATCCCCTCCTCTCCATCATCCTCCCCCGCCCGCTCTGCTCCTCTTTTCAGCCGCCACTCAACCCCTCCCAGCAGCCCCCGAAAATATTCGTCCCATTCATGCATCGCAATCCCTTCGTTAAAGCGTTTTCTTCTTTCCTCCTCTCCATTCACCACTTCCCACACCTGTTTCTCGGTCCTAATCTCATTTATCTCCTTCATCCGCCTTTCCACTTTAGGACTTACTGACCCATATGTATTGACACATAGAATGGATGGTTTGAGTTTAGTGCAAAGTCACTAAATCACCCTCGGAAGATGCTATGATTTTCCCATACGGGGGTGAAAAAGTTTGTTTGTGTGTGTTTCCGGACCGACTGCTAAGGTCATATGCCCTAGGACCTACTGTTTTGAGTGGGATCCGAATCACTATGTGCGCAACAGTACGTGGTGTTTCTCAAAGGTGGGTGAAACATCCTCTCGGATGTCACCCATCCGAGTACTAACCACGCCCAACCTTGCTTGACTTCGGTGATCGAACGGGAACCGGTATTTCCAAGGAGGCAAAGACCGTTGGCGGGGTGAAAAAGGAATTCTAGATTAGCATGCCAAGATGGCCAAGGCCCGATTTTTCACCTTAGGGGAAGTTGTGGTATGCAGGATCAGTCGCGTCAGACGGAGGCAAATGTCTCCTAAAACTCATTATTAAGGCACGAATGTGACTGTATATGGTTTGAGCCTAAAATATTCCGAGGCTAAATAAATAAAAAATCATCTGGGAAAAGTGAGAATGTAACGCAGTTATAACGCTAAGTACTGCAACGACGATCCGTGCCCGCGCACGGCCGTACCCGTTACCGCGGCCCGAACCGCCCGCAATATTTTCCCCGATGTCCAGCACGCTCCGCTGATCTCGTATGTGGGCGCCAGCCCCCCCCCCCCCCCCCCCGAAAGGAGCCAATATTTAGTGGTTAATCGAGATCGGACGCTGATCCGGTACGCGCAATAGGACGGTGGTTCCCCCGACTCGACTAGCTCTGGTCTCTGATCTGGGTCCGTGCGATGCCCGATGGGAAGCGCCGGAACGTCCGGCCGTCCTGGTACGGCGGAATCGGCCGAGACGCGTCAACGCGGCTGAAAAGGGAGCATGCAAACCCAAATGACCCCGCGGAGATAAGTAACCCCGACTTCGTGAAGAAAATAACAGAAATGAGTTTATTCGAGTATTGGTAATCCGCAACCGAGTTTACAAGATGGCCGCTTCCGCGTGCCGTCGCTGAACCTTCGAGAACACGCTACGTTTGAATCCGAATCGTCGGCCAATCACAGGACCGCTTGCCGCTGGCGTGTCATCCGCGGCCAATCACGGGGCCGCTTGCCGCTCGCGTGTCATCCGCGGCCAATCACAGGGCCGCTCGCCGCTCGCACTTCTATCGGTCGACCTAATGACTTGACTTGACCACGAAACGGGGGAGGTTACGCGTCTTCAGGCCCGGAAACTCGATGCCCTTCGGTCGCCTCTTAGCCTGTCCCAGGAGAGGCCTTCGAGGGCCGGGGACCCCCCTCGAAGGTGTCGCGTACCGCGCGACTTTGTTGCCCCGGTCACACCCCTCCTGGTCTGTTCCTCCCACGACTTACTGACCCACCGAGTTACCCCTTAATGGAACCCCGCAAAGAGCCGCGCCGAAATACCCCGTGAACCCCGCACACGCACCAGAGAGACGCAAAGGAAGGATCAACCACTTACCGTCGCCGCCAACCTGCTAACCTGCTGCTCTCGGCCCGCAGCTACTCGTGCTCACTCGATGCGGCCGAAACCTCCGTCAGTCAAGTTCAAAACGCGGCCGAAATAGTCTCGCCTACCACACCACTCGTCCACTCGATCTAATTGCCGTTAAACGTGAGAGAAAAGCACCGATGAAACAATAGAACTGTTCGCTACGCCCGCCGGAAGTCAAGTGAACGCGAGGTTAGCACGTGGCCGGCGGCGAGGGTTCGTGTCGCTCATTACGCCGCCTAGTTTAGGGGGATGCGCTAGATGAATCCCACGGCGTTCGACAGGTGGTAGGTCGAGTTCGATTCTGCATCGATTAGCGGCCTAGATCCTTGCCATCCGGGTCCTGCTCCCTCTCCGGCCGCAGCTCTGTCTCCTCGTTCTCAGCTGGTTGGTAGGTGTGTTGCTTGTCGGGATGTCGACCGGGTGATCAGTCCGGCCGACATCGCCGAACTTTTCCTGTCTCGAAGGCACAAAGTGATAAATGGGGTTAATAATTTTACTGTTTGCGGTGCGCTTGGCCCTTCGAAACGCGAATCCCCCCCCCCCCCCAGCCCGGCGCGCGGAGCAAGTTGTCTCACGCGGGGCTGGCGGTGACGGAGCGGCGACGAGACGCTTCGTCACAGTACATATAAGTCATCACAATACACAATACGTCTTTTAATATTCAAATGAATATATTTCATATCTAAAACCAAAGAAACATGTTCCATCTCTGTTTTTTTGACTTCATAGAGCGGAATTTCACAACGACGTTGTATTGGACATTGTCGGATACCGGAGGTTCGGTCACAACGAACTCGACGAGCCCATGATCACGCAGCCTTTAATGTACAAACAGATAAAAAACCACCCAAATGTCCTCGTTATTTATACTCAGAAGCTGCTAAAGGAGGGAATTATTACAGAAGCCTTTGCTAAAGAGGTAAAAAAAAGCCCGTGCTTGGAGCTCGCGGCACCTATGTACATATTTCTTGTTTTTATCTGTCTTTGTTAGTTTAAGTACTACTAAGTTAATGGATAGTAGTCGCAATCGCGAAAATCGCGTGAAATGTTGGCGGATCGTGGTCGATAACACTGTCCAACAATTTTTGACTTTTTTGGGATTTTTGATTGCCACTAATGCGGTTCCCGTAGATTTTGGCCTCCTAAACACGAATCCAAAGTTCATTTTTTTCCATCACCCTCAGTTTCTGAAGGAATCAATTTTGAAAATTTGCACCTTTTTTCAAATTTGGGCCGAATTTGCAAGAAAACTATTAACGTTAGGCAATTTTTAATTACGGCAGCGCATTGTACAGATCTTTACGAATAAAATGACGTGTATTACTTATGCAATATCTACTTCCTAATATGTTTGAATAATGATTAAAGCCATCGAGACCCAGTTTTAGCAGTAATTTTTTGGCATTTATTTCGATTTTACGGCGAATTTGAGGGTCTGTGGCAAAATCTAACAATCTTATGCAATGCAGTAGACATTTTTCTACGGGAAACGATGTTCAGAATGTGACAAACATGATAGTCTTATTGTTTTCATTTATAGTTAGTCAGTATTTACATCAAAACTGCAAAATTAGGTTGCATGGGTCCACGAGCCGGCTTTCATAGGTATATGAAGCAACCCCACCTATTTTGAATACCTAGAGGAGTATTTAAGAAAAGACCCTTATATTCAAACACTTATTTTGAAAAATTCATCGGGCGCGCATCTTCCTTCAGTCACAGCTTTAAATAGACAACTCGCAAAAATTAAGGGAACAACAAAAGTGTCCAAAGTTTTCGGCAATATTTGAAAGACTGTATTTCAGTGAAAAATGGTCGTATCGAGGTTTTGAAGAGGGCAATTTAAATCTTGAAAGTTCTACTTTTTGGAACTGAGGTTGGAATTTTTTTAACTTTAGCGGTTCTTGGGCAAGCTTTGCAAAACCAACGACAAAAAAATTTTTAAAATTTATGCTCGACTTTGTACCGGTGCACGGAATGAAAAAAATATTTGCTCGCAACCTCATTGTAATGGTCTTCCAGATTATTTAATCACCTTCAATTTAACTACAAATATCGCTGTTACGGGCTAGCCTCGCGAACCCGCTTTTGTTCCTCTCTCGAGTTTTGGATTGATAGGAGAAAGGAGGAACGGGTTCGATTCCTGACCTTGAGAACGGGGGCGATGCAATGAGAAGATAGTCTAGATGTTTCCGGAGGATAACGTCTCTCCGCCTCAGCACTGCAATGCTTAGGTTTTAGGCAGGAAGAACGTGAAGTATGAGCAGTTTGATGCTTTACAGTCACAGGTCAGGTGAGTGCCAGATGAGGGGAAGAGGGCGCAAAATTATAATTTATAAGCAACGGCCAATTGGCAATAGTTAATACGATGGATATACCTGAAAAAAACTTCAGTACGAATTATGCATGATTGGAGTGAAGGTGTGTACGCAGTACTCTGCAGCCGACTTCCAGTTTTCGTGTGGTAAAGGTCCACTGTGAACTCTACATACTGTGCGCAATTTCCATATTTGATGTGTGCAACTTCCACTCTACACTATTTCGACTGTGGGCAGCCGTAACTCCACCTTAACTGATCCATTATCCGTTAACTGCAGCGAGTTCTTCCATTCCATTTCTGAACAAAGCATAAAAATAGTTTTAGATACAGGTAAAAAATCAATATGTAAATATAATAACATTATATTGTCACCCCTACGAAAATTTGAACATGCCGCTGACGGTGATGAGCACGACCGGCGGTTCGCGGAACGACGATCGGCGAACGAAGCGGACAACACCGTCGCATCGAGGAGAGGCGAAGGGAGAAGTGTGCTCGCCGACCCGCCGAACGGGAGACTTATTCGCGCTTGCTAACATTGTACATCGAAGGATAATGAATCGTTTGCTTGTAAACCCGAGTGGATCATTCCGAACCGTTCCCGTTCCGCACCGTGCCGTTACAATATGATGTACAAAACTTACCAAAATTATCTGCCGTCGTCCTCATCTGCAAATTTCCGGAACGTGTTTCTTAATGTCGTCAGTAGCAGAGCGAACTTATGCCGGATTATTTGTGCATATCTGCGTAAGTAATTGAACGCCTTTTCGGTGCCGGCTGCATTAAGTTCTTCCTCGGCCACTTCCTCTTCCGCGGCCATTTCCTCTTCCGCGGTTGTTTCTTCCTCACTGTGGGCCTCCTCCCAAAGAGCCCTCGCCGATAAGAC
The DNA here is from genome assembly GCA_963989405.1 of Trypoxylon attenuatum. Lineage (NCBI taxonomy): Eukaryota > Metazoa > Arthropoda > Insecta > Hymenoptera > Crabronidae > Trypoxylon > Trypoxylon attenuatum. Next base: position 20,862,097 of record OZ022490.1, read on the forward strand.
CCTCGTCAATTTGGCGCTGGTGAATCTCATGGCATGAGGACAAGAAATTTGAAATATCGTTTTGTCTCCAACTGTCCCCGGAGACAGTTTCAGCCAGCCGGCGAAATTCCTCAATCGAGCTTTCTTCTTCCTCCTCTTCCGGCTGCGATTCTTCTCTTTCAGGGAAGATTTTATTCCACGACCTTCTCACATTCAGCGCGGTCACTTTTCCCCACGCATGATGTAGGAGGTCAATACAATCATTTAAATTATACTCCCGGAAGAATGTTATTCAATTGTATAAGTCCTTGATCCACTGGCTGGATAAGACTCGTCGTATTAGATGGCAAATATTTGATTAGAAATCTAGCATCTGTGTCACTCGGCATTTTGTGGCTGGCGCAATTGTCCACAAGCAGAACCACTTTATTGCACGCAATGTCCTTCTCCAACTGATATCTCTGAACTTCAGGTTTGAAATGGTGTTCGAACCAGTGGGTAAAAATCCTTGCATCCATCCATGCATTGAACTGGGATTTAAAAATTACCGGCAATGTTTGCCTGCAGTTTTTAAGCGCCCTCGGGTTCGCATATTTATAGATCACGAGTGGAGCCAATTAGTGGAAACCACAATCACCACAATGTTCGGTCTTTGGGCATCTTCGGGCCACTTCCGGCTCGCCAGCACCGATAAGAGGTTTTTTGGGCAGGGCTTTCCAGACAAAACCCGTCTCGTCCATGTTGTAGATGTTATCCAGCGGGATATTTTCTTCGGCAATGAAATGTGTGAATTCAGTAATAAATTTTGCGGCCCCGGCTTCATCTGCACTTGCTTTTTCTCCATGTAGTCAGACTAAACGAATGTTGTGTCGCCTCTTAAATCCCCTAAGCCACCACTGGCTGACTCTAAAATCGCTGGGCACAGTTATCTCTTCGTCCACTTCCGACGCCTTCGTTGATCACATCTTCTAGTGCTAGTCGTTCAGAAAACCAAACACTTAGCCTCTGCTCCAAATCTTGGAACTTTGGCTTTTTCAGGCTCCGCCGTTTGGCTTCATTCGGAACCTGCAAATACTGAACTAGGACAGGGTTCTCAATGGGCCCTACAGAGGTCTCAGGGAGCATCAAATGTGTAGGGTGTCAGCACCCAACCTAACTCGACGCGGCAAAAATGAGACAAGCGAGTCTCCTCTCTAGGTCGGTGTGACCGATGGCGCAGCGGTACGAGGCGCGAGAGTTCCCACTCTAGCACCAGAGAGTAGCCAGCCTCAAGAGAAGCAAGACGTCCAGAAATATCATAGGTTAGCGGTACGAGCAATGTACTGTAGTAAATAAAGTATTATACTTATTGGAACCTGTGTCACGTTGCCACCATTATTAAGCGGAGTAGGCCGCGTGAAAGTACAGTCGATAACATAAGTATTCGGACACTTTTTGAAACAGTGTAATTTTTTAGGTAATAACCCAAATGACACAAAATTGTTAATGAGGTTAGAACAAAAGGTCTTCTTCGTGATGTCTTTAATAAATTTTGTGAAATATTTATTTTTTACTAATTATAGTGAAAAGAAGAAATGACAGATTTTTAACTTTTTTATCTCAATATTTTTTTAAATTTTAATACATAGGTTTAATAAATAGGAATATGTTACAGGTGCCCTATAAATGTCATCAAAATCGATTCACGATGTAATGAGTTATGATTAATCAAAGACACCTAAATTGATCGATTTTCATGATTCCTGACGACAAATCAAGATTTTCGATGCGTTTTGAGCTTCCTTGATTGATCATAACACATTACCCCGTTGTTCGATTTTGACGAAATTTATAGGGCACCTATAACTTATTCCAATTTATTAAACCTATGTATTAAAATTTAAAAAAATATTGAGATAAAAAAGTTAAAAATCTGTCATTTCTTCTTTTCACTATAATTAGTAAAAAATAAATATTTCACAAAATTTATGAAAGACATCACGAAGAAGACCTTTTGTTCTAACCTCATTAACAATTTTGTGTCATTTGGGTTATTACCTAAAAAATTACACTGTTTCAAAAAGTGTCCGAATACTTATGTTATCGACTGTATATATCTCACAAATATTGGAGTAACCCTACAAATGCTTCCGAATATAGCAAAGCAAAACCACCTACTGTTCACGGGCCCAAGATCAAGAGATGCGGTAGCGTCTCGCGTCGACGCTGCTAGTATTCCTTCGAGGATCTGGTTTTAGTTGTGACTGCTTTCTATTATTTTCGTGCGCATTTAATATGTAATATGCAACTACAGAAATATTATATAATAATAAATGTACAAAAAGGATTGAAATCCCAAAAAATGACATTACATCATACATGTAACGTGCAAAAACGCACCAAGTACATATAGCACAGAGAAATGCTTGAATATCTTAAACGGTATTGTTACGCCCGGGACTTCAGACAACGATTGAACAAGAAATTAGGACACTTTATTAAATAAGACTGCTCGACATCACAACACGTCTTCTCTCTAAGATAGTTCCGGAGGTTCTCTCTGACGGTTGTCAATCAACAAACAACCAACCAACGCTGTCGCTATTCCAACTCGATCATCACGGCGATTCCTTCAGACAGCAGAAAGCGCGCGACGCCAGGGTCGTAACAGTATTATAGTGTAAAAAAGGGTAAATCTATAGAATTACTGCCTCCTCACCGACTTGGCTGAGCTTTTAATAATATAGTAGAGTTTTCTATACCATAGAAATTATATTTTCTATATAATTATATTCTATGTAATTATTAATTATATTCTCTATACTAGAATCCTCTCTTTTCGTTTGCGAGTTATTAACAATTATATGCAAAACATTAATTATTACTGTAAAATGGTGTTCTCTTGACCGATTTCGCTGAAATTTAAATATGTTTTACATTTCGATGGATCAATTACAGGTCCGTAAGTAAAATTGTCACTTTCCTCCCCTTATTAAAATATTATGGGGCGCTTCACGTTTTACAGTTGCGCCCCCTTCTCCTCAGCTGGCACTGACCTGACACTGGTCAGATCAGTGCAAGATGAGGTGGGGGCGGGGGGCGGCGATCAGCCGCCGCCGACTTATTTTGGGGTACTAGTTTTGGAAACTTGCAGTTGAAGCACATTTCCGAAACTAGTACCGCAAAATAACTAGGGGCCGGCTGATTGCCGCCCCTCCTCATCTGGCACTGACTCGACCTGTGACTGTAAAGCATGATGAGACTTATCACGTTTTACAGTCACAGGTCAGGTGAGTGCCAGAGGGGGACGCCCCTTAATATCTTAGAAAGGGGAAGAGAATGACAATTTGACTTGCAGACCTGTAATTTATCCATCGAAGTGTACAGCATTTTCAAATTTCAGCGAAATCGATCAAGAGAACCCTATTTTACAGTAATAATTAATATTTTGCATATAATTGTTAATAACTCGAAAACGAAAAGAGAGCGACAATTTTTACTTGCATATCTTTAATCTACGCATCGAAAAGTGCAACATATTAAAAGCTTAGCCAAATTGGTCAAGAGGAGGCAGTAATTCTATAGATTTACCTAAAAAAGTAGTGAAATTAATGTTTACCAAGTATGTGCGCCAATCGGCAGCACTGGCATACTTGAAGCTCCACCGCATGTAACACGCTGTATCGAACTCTTTACGGCAGGATTAATTATTTTAGGATTAGTTATTCTTACAAATGGCGCTCCAAGTATGCCGGTGCTGCCGATTGGCGCACATAGCTGGTAAACATTTATTTCACTACTTTTTTACGTATAATATTATTTAAGATTTTCAAGCATTTCTCTGTACTATACAGGGTGAGTCAGTGACCTTGCACCAAACTGAAACCACGTATTTTGGGGGTCAATAGAAGCATAAAAGTCCCGGAACACAAAGTCGAAATCTCAACCCTTTCGGAATTACAGGGGGTTGAAATTTTAAGTTTTAAAAAATCATATCTTCCGACAGGATAATACTAGAGTCACGGGTCTTTTTCTAGAATGTGTGGGAGGGCCCGAGGTACCTGGAAAAAAATATAAACGACGTGAAAATTATTATTAAGCCACATTATTATTGATTTTCTCTAAACGGGCAAATTTCACGTTCATAGAAGAACTACAAGAAAATCAATAATAATGTGGCTTAATAATAATTTTCACATCGTTTCTATTTTTTTCCAGGTACCCTGGGCCCTCCCACACATTCTAGAAAAAGATCCGTGACTCTAGTATTATCCTGTCGGAAGATATGATTTTTTAAAACTTAAAATTTCAACCCCCTGTAATTCCGAAAGGGTTGAGATTTCAACTTTGTGTTCCGGGACTTTTAGGCTTCCACTGACCCCCAAAATACGTGGTTTCAGTTTGGTGCAAGGTCACTGACTCACCCTGTATGTACTTGGCGCGTTTTTGTACGTTACATGTATGATGTAATGTCATGTTTTGGGTATATACTGCGTGTATAATACTGTATAATAATGTATAATACTGCGCTGTGAATTTGATAAATGTCGCGTGCGAAAGTAAACTGGGAGATCTGTGCAAATCTCACGACTGTTCAAAAATGAATATTTGACATCCGAGGGTAAGAATTCGAGAAGATGGTTAATCTAGGAAAAGAATGGATGAAAACAATAATTATTTTCTCGAATCTTCGGACTCAAGGGTCAGTTTATGATGAGGCCTGGGCTGGGTGGTCATTTGCAAACGGCAACTTGGGAGGCAATAAGACGGATTGGTACAATAACAGGCACTTGGCAATTGCCTGCAGCAAAGGCGTGAATTTTTAAAAAGAGCCGTCTCCTATTCCTTGAGAAGACGTCGGACCCACTGCTATAAACCCACTGTGTTGAGGTCCGATCGCCGATTGCAGATGGTTGGGCGTTCGAAGGACCAAAAATTGTTGCGTCGCGCGCGAAGAGCCCGAATGCTGTTGGAATTCTGTTATCCCGATGTTGGATACTGAGACGCAGCGATGGTGAGTCGAGCCGATCAGACGCCCGTCTCGGATACCGAACTTAGAACTTCGTTGCGATTGCCGAACGGTTAGTCTGTTCGGCTCGAGTGCGAAACAGAGGAGCAATTCCGGATCGACGAATTGCTCCTTGATGCCAGAATTGGGTGACTGGTTATGGTGACCGGAGTTGTTCTCCGCGACGAAGGAACAAGAGTCTTGGGTTGATTCCTCTGCTGAGACGTTGACACCTTCGGTTTGCCTTCCTTGATCCGCTGATTGGTCGTTTAGTTTTTCCAGTTAGCGGTCCCCTGAATGGGCCCAACCTCGCTTAGTGTGTTCGAAGCACGCCCTTCTAAAGCGGGGTGGGAGTAGCTCTGCGTCGGTGGTGGTGAGCCCCGATTTTCCTCGTCTTGCGATTTTGGTGGGGTGGACAGTCTCCCTCGTAGGTATGCTACGTTTGGTATATATACCAAACACATATATATGTTTTGCAGCTGGGCTGGGTCTTGAACGGTGCATCCGGCTCGCTCGAGCCATTGTACGTTGGTCTGACCGTGTCCCTTGCTTCAAGTAGATTCTTCTTGATCAACTGTATCGAAAACTAAAAGCAAACTGAAGGCGCTTGAGTTTCCGTCGACCGGAACACACCGTTTGTAAAAAAAAACTGAAATTTTTCCATAACAGCACGCATCTTAATTAGAAACATAACATTGATGAAAACTTGAGGCAGTTAGAGGCAGCAGCAAAGGATTGCACAACAGTAGAAAGGCAAGGAGGAGCATAGCAGTCGTCGCGCACTCAAAATTCTGCAGGTGTTTGTGGTTGCTCGGAGGCTTCCGTGTGTCAGAGAAGGAGAATTATATGCGAGAGAAAAGGATGGTGGGATTCGTCGACGAGCGATTCACTTCAAGCCGCTTCACCGCTGCACGGCGGCTCCGTTGGACGCCGAGAGGGAAGGATACTTACAGTAGATAGACAAGGAGGGCCTGAGATCGGTGTTGCTTTCCGTGAGGCTCGTTGCTCGTTAGTTTAACAAATTCGGTTGAATTTTATATGACGTTAATCAGGAGAATCTCAGGAATGCAGTGGTATAATTTTTATTAACCACAAATAAGAAACAAAAAACTTTTACATTCCCATGTGTAACATGATACGGGTAGATGACTCAGCGCTTCGCGTGATACTCGGGCCCGTACTCTTCAAAAGCAGCCGCCGGCACAACAAATTCTCTACCCTCGACTCCGAGGTTGCACGGCGCCAATTCCGATTTTCGTGCAGAAATCGAGAAACTACTGTACTGTACAACTTTGTGTATGCGACTAGCCACGTGGTCTTACGAGCCACGTGTGCGCTCTTTGTGTGAATAAAAGTTTCAACTCATTGTCAGTGCTGCTCTTCTCATTGCTCAATTCAAGTGCTTTCTTTGACACGCTTTTTCGCCTTGGATGATCTTCGCTGTAGCTCAACGCGTAGTGTATCGCTAAATAGTACATTTTCTAACAATTTGAAATTAAATTACAAATCGAAATCAAGTTACGAGTACACTATGTAGCCTTAGCACAACGAGTTCCTTAAACCCTTACGAGTAAAATGGTGTTCACAACTTTTCCAATATCCACTTGGTAGTATGTCTACCTATATTAATTGGTTAATCTTTTGTGTCTTTAAATACCAGGCGCAAGAGAAGTATCTCAACCACTTGGAGGATGAATTCAAGAAAGCGCAAACGATCAGTACAATGCAAATAAGCGACTGGCACGACGTTCCTTGGAGTGATTTCTTCGCAAACCAGAGTCCTAAGGTGCCGATACCTGCGACTGGCATCGACATGGCAACGGTTCAGGCGATTTGCAAGGCGATATCCACCCCTCCAGCTGGAATCGAAGCGCACAATCAAGTATTTAGTCGTCCGAGCGAGAAATATTGCCTATTAGGAAAAAATGATTTTGGGGCCCAAAAAGTAACCCCAGAATTTACAATCGAAATTTGAATTTGAAGTTGGATTAGGAATGTAATTTGCAATTACGTATTGGTGTACAGTAGCGCTGGGCACAATTGGCTCCGGAGCCAAATTCACTTCCCCCACGCGGCCCGAGCGCTTTAGGGTTACCGTGATGACATCTATGACATGCCAAGGAAACGGTGCGTGCAAAGGAAACGAGGTGCGTGAGCGCTCAACTGCTTATGTAGATCGCGGCGATCTATGGGGCGTTGGCGTGAGGATGAAAGGAGCAGTAGAGGGTGGAGGCATTGGAGGAGAGATACTTGAGGTGGGTGACGGGTGTGGGACACTACGGAGTAAATGATTACACAGGCCAACAAATATGAACTTCTTTTTGGTGCCTGCAATCTCAGTGCTGATTTCGGATATTGGGCGATTCCACGCCAAGTGATTACACTTCGGACCCCTATGGTTTCTGATTTGTATAAAGTTTTAATATGTTATAGTTCTTGTCCGCCCGATGAAAATGCGATGTCACGTTCCTCGCTATCGTTTATAGTTTAAAAGTTATTAAGTTGTTAACAATCAAAGTTGAGGGTCCGGATTTTTTTAAAGATTCTGTTGGAGATTCAGAGCAAAAATTAACCGACTATACAGGGACGTATGCGTAGCCTCCTGCGAGGTAGATAGCATTTGTTTAAGACATCGCCCTGGTAACGCGCTCTCTCCCGCTCGCTGTTACCAGTCTCTTGCCTTCGTTTTTTATCCTCTTGTCGAACCTGTTAGCGTAAAGACGTGACTTCCTCGGTTGTATTTAAATAAAGAAATTAGATAAAAGTCTAGTTACATTTACTTATTCCATAACCAATAGATTCATATCTTTACAACCACGATAGATATCGGACTGTGCGAAACGGCATTTGAAAGGAAAAGCATTGAAGTTTTATAAAAAAATGCTGGTCGCGTAATTAAATAACTACCATTTGTTATTATTGTTTATTCACTTTGATTGTTAATTACTCAAGAAGCCCATCTTTGATTCGCGTGAAGTTAATTCTACAAGTGCATTAGACAATTAATAATATCTCCTGCGAATTTGAAGGGGGCATCTAGTCTAGTTTTTGAGTAATATATTTTTATTGCGGAAAGTACCCGGCCGGCCGCTTTACCTATGAGCGATTCCACGCCAAGTGATCATACTTCATTCACATTTGGCCTCAAATTTGTTTAAACTTCGTAGGTTTGTAGCTCTCATCGAGCACTGTAAAATGCACTTTTCGGTTCTTCGATAACATTAATAGTTTTTAAGTTATTTAAGTGTAAAGTTTTGGATCAACTTTTTTTAAAAAATGTATAATTCCAAAAGTAATAGAGGTACCGTAATGCGCGAACCACCGTTTTATTCGGAAATGTTCAAATTTTAATTAAACAAATAGTCCAAGTTCGTAAAAAGGTACTAAATAGTTATAAAATATGAATATTTTTTAAAATTAAATGAAACAGTGAAAACCTTTATTGACTACTTCAAAATTAATGTCGTAGATGGCCTGTAGCATAATGAACAAACTCTCTAAATTTCAAGTTGGAGAAACAAAAATATCTAGAGCAAAAACATTTTTTGTTGTGAAGACCGGTAGGCGTGCGCTGGGACGGCTGCGGCGGCAACGTTACAACAAAAATTTGTTTTAAGCATGCTTACAATGTTTGATTACCTTGGTATTTTTCACCGTCTTCGCCAGTCATCAAGCATTGTAAACATGCTGCAAACAAATTTTTCTCAAAAAAACATTTTTTTTCATTTTTTCTCGGTAATTGATATCTTTGTAAAGAAAAATTACGCATTATTGCCAAGAAAAATTTCAAACAAATTTTGTTATCCACAGCCATTAATTGCATGTCATAGAGAATGTTTTACCGTTTCCAAAACCCTGCTTTAATTTTCTGTACCATCATTAGTTCCCGACTAATTCATTGTCAAAGTCGAAATGGACTTTTTTGCTTTGATCGGCGATAACTCAACAACGCATTACCGAAGTATAGCGATATTTATAGTCAAATTGAAGGTGATGAAATGATCTAGGAGACCATTGCAATGAAGTTGCGAAAAATCATTTTTTGCATTCCGTAGACCGGTTCAAAGTGGAGCAAGAATTTCCAAAATTTTTTTTTCGTTGGTTTTTTGATGATTACTCAAGAACCGCTAACGCTAGAGAAATTCGAACCCCAGTTCCAAAATGTAGAAACTTCAAGCTTCATCCTCCCCTATTTGAATTCTCTCTACGATCTTTTCTGTTTTAACGTTACGCATCACAGGGCTTTAGCCTCTGCGGGTAACGGCCGGTTTGGAAAAGGATGGACGGAACGGGTAGGTTATTGATTCGCACGGCTGGGAAATTATTCCCACAGTAATTTATTTTCAATAATGTGCCCCTGTGACTGAGTAGACGTTAGGGAGTGAGAGAGAGAGAGAGAGAGAGAGAGAGAGAAGTGAGTGAGAGTGAGAGAAAAAAAAAGGATCAGGTTGACGAACTCTACAATACTTGGACGAAATCGAAAGTGTCGGCGACACTGAGGCAAAACCTTCAATCATTCTTCACGCGGAAATTTATTATCGAATTTTACTTCTGACGATTGGATGCTTCATAGGGTACATTACAGAATGTCTGTGATTTTTTTCGTACCTGAAAATTTGCGTGGTCCATAGAGAAACTGCATACTCGAGTAACAAGAGTGAACAATAATGTGAGTTGAAACTAATTTTCATATTGTTTTTATTTTTGTCCAGGTTGTTCCGGCCCTCCCCTATATTCTAGAAAAGGACCCGTGCCTCTCGCGTTTTCCACTTCAGAATATAAATTTTTAACTAATTCAACATTCAGGTACTTATATCTCCGAAGGGGTTGAGTTTTCAAGTTTTTGTTACAGGACTTTGAGGCTTCTAGTAACCCCAAAAATACGTGATTTGAGTTTGGTCACGAGTCACAGAATCACCCTGTGTATTTTCAGGAGTTTTCGCAGCATTTTCCTAGGATTATTGCTTGGAAATGCCTTAGTCTTGTTTCGTAATAACTCTCCAGCCATTTTTCTCTTAAATTCGCTAGAAATTCTTCCCAGAAATTCTGTAGCAATATCGACAATATTATGCCGCTTGTAGGAGGATTTTCGCTGGGATGAGGAATAAGGATAAATCTCGTCCTCTCCTGGAGAATCTAGCTAACTGAACGCAATGGTCTTCGCATGATCTTTTTATAGTTGTGCTCTGAGATCTCGGTTCTTCCGTTCTACCGGGTTTGCTTCCGGGTGATAAACCGGTGTGAAAGCTTGCTGCATCCCGAAGCAGTGTGTTACTTGCTGCATTATCCCACTGATGAATTGTGTACCGTTGTCACTGATTATTCGGCTCGGCATCCCAACCGGAGAGTGACTTCGTTAATGATGATTTCGGCGCATGCCTCTGCTGTTGCCTGCTGAAGCGCGAAGAGTTCTATCCATCTTGAAGCCACATCTTCCGTGATGAGGATCCATCGGTTTTCCTTTCTTGTTGTCGGGAGTGGTCCAAAAACGTCGATTGATAGTATTTCGAACCGTTGCTGCATCACTGGTGTCTGAATTAGACCGGCTGGTCGGAGGTTGTCGGCCTTGTACCTTTGACACTCTGCACAATTCCGAACATATTCGCCTATTTCGTGTCCCATCCCTGGCCAAAAGTATCGTTGAATGATCCGGTGAAGGGTATGCTGTGCTCCGTAATGCCTTGCGGTAGGTTCGTCATGGAAACTCCGTAGCATCTGCTTCCGCTCATGCTTAGGGACCACGAGCTGTGCCTCTTCTGTATGTTTGTTCGGTGTGTAGCGGTAAAGCACTCCGTTGTTTAGCAGATATCCCCTGCTGCTCCATTTTATTATATCTTCGTTTGCTTCATTAGATTCTAAATTCTCGATGATGGTATTCAAGTCTTCATCCTTTAACTGTTCCTCACGCGTTGCTGCTGGACCACGATGGGGCATGTCTATTACCACACTGGAGACATCGTGTCGACTTTCTTCCGTCCATGGTTCCGTTGGTAATCATGACAACATGTCAGCTACTACATTACATCGTCCGGGGATATATTGCATGTTAGGTCAGAAAGGCTGTAGTAGTAAAGCCCATTGTGTCAAACGTCCACTGGGCGATTTTGAGGACATCAGCCATTCAGCCAGATCATCATGATCTGTTGCTATTGTCACCTCAGCTCCTTCGATGTAACCGCGGAACTTTTCCACCGCCCATACTACTGCAAGCGCCTCACGCTCGGTAGTAGAATAGTTTCTCTCTGCTGCTGTGAGTAACCTGCTGGCGTATTCGATGGGGTGTTCCGTTTCTTTCTCCCCCTGCAGTAAAACTGCTCCGAAGGCGTATCCGCTGGCATCCGTTCGAATGACGTAGGGCCGGGTTTCATCTGGGCACTGTAGAACTGGTGTTGACGTTAATGCTTCCTTAAGTTGCTCAAAAGCTTGCTGCTGGCTGGTTGTCCATTCCCAAACGGCCTTCTTCTTCGTTCGACGCGTTAATGGTTGAGCCACCGCTGCAAAGTTTGGTACGAATCTTCTATACCACGAACAGGTTTGAAGGAACGTTATCAGAGCTTTTCTGTTTGTCGGAGCGGGGATGTCCCGTATGGCCTTGACCTTCTCTGGATCTGGTTGAATCCCTTTCTGCGTGATGATGTGTCCGAGGTATTTTATCTCGATGCAGCAGAAACGACACTTTTCCCGATTCATTCGCAAATTGAATTGGCCTAATCTATTGAATACCGCAGCAAGATCTTCCAGATGCTCCTCAAAGCTTGGGGACAGTATGAGAAGATCATCCAGGTAAACGAGAACGTTGCGATTTCCGAGGCCTGCCTTTAAACGGTTCATAAGCCGCTGAAAAGTTGCTGGGGCGTTCTTGAGTCCAAAAGGCATTCGCTTGAAGCGATAGATTCCGAAAGGTGTTACAAAAGCTGTTTTATCCCGATCTTCTTTCTTAACGCCAATTTGCCAGTAGCCCGATTGTGAATCCAACGTTGACATGCATTCGGTCTTTTTCGTGGAATGTAGCAGATCGTCGATGCGTGGTAGAGGATATGAATCAGTGACGGTGACTGCATTGAGCTTGCGATAGTCTACGCACACCCGTGTGCTTCCATCCTTTTTGGGCACCATTACCACAGGGGCAGCCCAGGGTGACTCGCATTCCTCTATTACGTCTGACTCCAACATTTTCTGGAGCTCTTTTTGTAGTAACTCCCTTCTGGCAGGTGGTAGGCGGTAAGGCGGAACGGCAATTGGAGCATGTGTATTGGTGTTAATGTGATGTTCTGCTTCCGTTGTCGCTGGTCCCATCAAGCCGAAAAGGTCTTCGTTATCCTTGAGGAGGCCTTTAATTTGTTCACACTCTCGTAGAGTACGTCCGACAGTTTCATCTTCCCTTAAATCTTCAATATCCAGGGCTCCGATATCCATTCGTGCTGCTTCGCATGTTCGGATACACCTTTCGGAAAGCTCGTCGCACTTTTCTTGATTATATTCCACGTCCTTTTTTTTCTTCTTCGCTGAGGTACGCATGTAGTCCCGTTGGTTGCTCTATCGGTGTTATCAGGGCAGGTGGTGGTTTGGCTAATTCGGAGACTTCTGCCATAACCTTAGCTTCTACTAGGGAGATTTGCCCCTTCTCCCCCTCGTTGGAAGGTGAACAGGCATACTCGTTCGAAGTGCCAAAATCGCTGAGGCACATTTAGCACGATGGCTGCGTCTTCGATGAAATCAATGCCGAGCAGCGTAGGTCGTCCTTGCTTCCAGGGAGTACGACAAACTTCGTCGTAAACTCCCTTTTCGCTAGTGAAACCTTCGCTATCGTTGTGAGGACATTCCTTATGCGAGGGTGTCCATCTGCCAGTGCGACCAACATCTTCTTTTCGGAAAACTGGGCTCCATTATCTTTGAGGATTTTGTATAGCTTCTGGCTGGCGATGGAACATTTGGCACCGGTGTCAATGAAGGCATAACCGAGCTGTCCTGCAATATTTACTAACACCATTGGACGCGGACGACCGATGGGTAAAGCGTCCACGGCGCAGAAAGCAGTTTGTGCTGCTTCAGGCCTTGCTGTTTTCGAACACGTAGGACACTTGCTTCTTACTACCCCTGGTTTACCGCAACCATAGCATCGCAGGGTTATTCGTAGTTCTTGAGATGTCTTTGGTTTCGGTTGAGATGGACGGGCCGTGTTGTCTATCTTCCTATATCGGCATGCAATCGTCGCATGACCTAAGCGACGACAGATGTTACAACGCCGGCGTTCTCTTGAATACGGAGCCGCGGTTTCTTCCTTGGTGCTAGTCTTGGTTCGGGTAGAGTTTTCCTTTTCCAACGCCTCCTGGTCAGAGCCCTTTTCAGTAACTGAGGAAAAGTGGTTACGGAGTCTCGCGGAATCTTCTTCCGAAGACGAAGACGTAGGAGACCGTAAATCATGTCCAATTGAACTTGCTCGGGATGGGGTTCCGGTAGTTCTGCCAACAAGGCCCGCTTCTGGCTGATGAAAAAGTCCGTCGATGTCTTCTCATCCTGTTTCATTGCAAGGAGTTCCCCGTATATTTGGTAAGGTGGCCGACGAGGAGCGAACGAAATTTTAAGGAGGTCCAATGCTTCTTGCCAGGTTGCAACTAAGCTCTGGACACATTTCCACCAGACGGAAGCGTGCTGCTCCAAAAGTAAGGGAAAACCTTTAGGCGCCTCTTCATCCGGTATCTTCTCAATGTCCTTGAAAATTGAGATGGTCGCCACAAGGGCGCTGACTTTTCCATAATCATGTGTGCCGTCGAAACGAGCGGTACACTTGGAAAAACTCCCTTTCTTCGTAGACTGCTTGACATTGAGCGAACTTAATAATTTTGAAAAGTGGGTGCTTGATAAGTGAACTGGAGGAGTAGGAGGTGCAGGAGGATTCGGGTTGGAGGTGTTCATGGAAGAAGTTTCAGAATGGGTGAAGGATTCCTGGCTAGAGTCGTAGGCATCGGCCTGCACGTTGGGCGCCAACATTCTAGGAGGATTTTCGCTGGGATGAGGAATAAGGATAAATCCTGTCCTCTTCTGGAGAATCTAGCTAACTGAACGCAATGGTCTTCGCATGATCTTTTTTATACTCGCCCGTTGCTAAGCGTTACCCCGCCGCTGCGGTAATAATCAACATCGCGGTTGCTATGCGGCAACGCTTCGCGTGCCGTACGTAGTTTGGACCGTTTTCCGGAAAGTTCTTTTAATGCTGCGTTACACGGTTAATTTTTAAGAAATATTCGGAGTAATTCTTTTGGATTCCTTCTTTTCTATGTCAAATTCAAGTTTCAATTTCTAATTCAATTCCGAATTTCAATTTCAATTTCTAACTTAATTCAAAATCTGAATTTATATTTCAACTTCAATTCAAGTTTCGATTTCTCTATCAATTTTTTGCATCAATTCAGTTTGTAGTATCACCATTTTTAAAATAGAAACTGATCGGTTCAGGTTTTGAGGGTCTTCGAAAGACGAGCGAAGTTAGCGGAAGCTCGGCAAGCCGACTGGGCGATGGGCGAATGTTTAGCTTTTTCGAGTTTGCTAAAAGAAGGCCATCACGTGAGATTGTCCGGTGAAGATGTCGAACGTGGCACTTTTTCCCATCGTATACACATTATTCACGATCAAAGCAAAGACAAAACATATAAAAACCTCCTGAATGACGTTTTTCCCGGCCAGGCTCTTTACACCGTATCCAATTCGTCTTTATCGGAATACGGAGTCTGTGGTACGTTTAACCCCAAATTCTACTTTTTCAATAAACTATTAATTGAAATTTTAGAATATTACAAATTTATAAGAGTTTAAAGAGTTACGAATTTCCCTAATTCCTGATTCGTTTTCAAGGTTTTGAGCTGGGATACTCGGCGTACGACCATAATACGCTGACAATATGGGAGGCCCAGTTTGGTGATTTCGCGAATACATGTCAGGTAAGTAAAACAGAGAGACTAAAAAATATTGAAATTGAAATTGCAATTCGAATTAAGATTGTAAATTTGAAACGGAGATTCAAAATTTTAAATCAGTAATTGAAATTGAAATGTGGGCTGTACTTCCGAACCCGACATACCTATGATTTCTTTGTAACTACGTGTACTTATGTATTCTGACGCGCTGATTATGAATATAATATTAAAAACTTGGAAACACCTTTAACCACTTCGGTACGAACGTCGACTATAGTCGGCGGCCATAAACAGACGAAACAGCGTGCAATGGGATAAGTGCCAACTGTTGGGAAGGTTTCGTGGCGAATGAGTGCCGTGCCGAAGTGGTTAAAAAATTAGCGTTTCTCATTTGTTTCAGTAAATAGTGAAAATGACAAGAAACCTTTCAAACAAATGTTGTAGATCCTATTAAAATACACATGTTATATCGTATCCATTTCTATTTTAGGAGTAATAGTGTTTTAACGTTACACTCCTCATTGTCAGGACTCGAGCCTTTGAGTGGAACGGTCGGTAGAAAGAATCTTTAGGAGTTGGAGATTGAATAAATACTCACAGCAGGGAATTCTCCAATAACTAGTTTATTGGCAATGCTGTACAATTTCCTGGAACCCTTTTTACACTTATCATAAAGTCAGCTTAATCTAATTGTTATTGTCGTCTTTCGTCTGTCTATCGCCTGCGATGATTCCTGTAACAGGAGAAGCGGAGCGGATTCTAATAAGTGCTACTGTGCAGGAGATTAACTTGCAGACGGCACAGTAAACACAACCGCGTCGGTTAATCGTTCGATGTCGAAATTCTGCGGGATTGCAACTAGATTTCCGTAGTCCTTTAAGTTCCAGCGATGATTTGATTTTTGGCTAATGTAAGTACCGGTGAAAATGCTCCTTATTTCCTGATACAGTAGTCTCCCGATTTTTGCCCGAAATTATGTACTTCACAGTTGCACGAGAATCATCCCCACCACCCAGGTGTTCTTCCTCGTGCCCAGCGAAGCGTGAAAAACGAGCGATCGGCGGCTTACTTTGTAGTCAATGCTCGCGCGCGATGAGTCTTAATGCGAATCTAAAAATTGTTTTTTTTTTTAATTTTTTTTGAATAAAAGTTACATTATTGTATTTTTCATGTTCTGCCGATGAAAATGATACCAAACACTATGGAAATTGTCAAAATGGATCAAAAGTTACGTGCAATAGAAGAATCGCGCCGCGCGGTCGAAACGGTGCTGGTCTCGATCGTTGCATGAGACTCGCATATGCCAATCGCACGTAACTTTTGCTCTGTTTTAATAAATTCCATAGTGTTTGGTATCATTTTCATTCGCAGAACGTGGGCAATACAATAATGTAACTTTTATTCAAAATAAATTAGAAAAAAAACAATTTTTAAATTCACACTATGACTCATCGCGCGCAGCATCGACTACAAAGGAAGCCGCCGACCTCTCGGATTTCACGCTTCGTTGGGCACGATTCTCGACTCCTACTTTATGATTGAAACTTTTCGGTCCCCAATTTCGTGCAGAAATCCAGCTAGTACTGTACTCAGAGTTTAATTAGTCTTCTGTGCAGCACTTGAAAAGATTCACAGTTTAATTCCTGTAAATCTCCAATCTTGCAGGCCTTTAACGCGTACCGTAATTACGGCTTATTTCGCGTTCGGAATCTAGCCTGCGCGCGACTATATCTATAGCGACTCTCCAGCTGATCGGGTTCGCTGCGCCGTAATCCGTCACGCTTCTCGAGCTTGCGACAATAGTCCTATTATAGCTGCTATGCGGACTCTGGAATACCTGTAAATTGTTGTCTTAAATTTGGGAGTGAAGCTACTACACGCAACTCCGCTGCACCTCCTGTGATTCGATTTAAATGTCCTCTAACACCCCGATGGTCGGTGTTTGCTACTCGGCGATGGGGGGTGTAATTCCGCGTCGAAAAGGATGAAATTAATGCAATCTTGCTCTTCTACCATTTTCAACTCGCGCACGGGTCAAGCGTTTATAGTGCAAACCAGCTTGGAGGCCCGCGATTTTCGGCCCCGAACAAAGAGGAATTCCAAGGTCCATGTACGAAAGAGGCACGTATTTTTTTATGTCGACTTTTCTGTACAATTCGCGAAAATTTGCGGTGACTCCTAAGGAATAGGGCATTAACTCGTAATCACAATTATAAATCTTCCTTGCGAATGCGTTACGCGTGGTTAATAACGTCGAACGTCCGGAAAGACTTGCTTTTTCTTAATCGCGTCTCAAATTCTTGTCTCGAATTGATAGTATTCAAAACAAAGATTACTTCGACTGTCCGCACTGGAGGGAAGGATTAGGCTGATTCTAAGTCTTCTCATTGTTCATACCGAGGCTCGCGCAAACCGCATATCACCACTATCGGATTAACGAGAAGGGGGTGACTAATCGGCATGCGTCCGGTCTAGCTTCTAAATTAACGCCTTTATTGAAATTTCAAAATATCGGACGCGTCGGACTCGTTACGCCGCGGCCGCTGTTTACTAACCGGATTAATTTCGACGGCTTAATCCGGTGTTTAGGCTGCTAGCTGCGATTTTGCCTGGGTTCTTATATACCGAATTTAATTTAAATTCCGCGATAGTCTAAACTGCCTACGAACCTATTGAGAACTTTTCTCAATATGTCTCTGAATTCTGAGCAAATAGATTACGAGAAAAATAACATTGAACTTTAAATATCATAAAATCTATCACAATTGAAGAATGAACGCAGTTATTTTTTTATTATACACTTTCGGCTCTTTAAATTATGAAAATTCCACCTGAAAACTCAACGCAAGGCCTGAAACAGGGTCAAGACAGAAAAGCAGCTTCCACATTTTATTTTCCGACACCGCAACAGGACAATAGTATTAACGCCAGTAGCAACGAGGCAGCAGATAAAATGGAAAATAATACAGTAACATTTAAAGGCCTATTCATGATACTCCCGATATTTAACTAAAAAAATATGCAGACGGAGCAGTTTATAAGATCATGCAAGCGAGCGGAGACAATACTAAATAAGAATGACAAACAAAAATTTGTCTATATGCTATCTTTTAAATTAATAAGAGCAGCAGCGAATATAGTGGTCGCAAAACCACACACAACTCCCTGGACGACATACTAAAAGACCAAATATTAACATTTACCGAATTAGTAGAATTAGGAGATTTAGAAGCAGAATTACAAACATCGCCGCAAGAATACAACAGAACAATATTAGACTACGCGACTAGAATAAGAAAAATCAGGAATAAAATCGAAGTTATAGTACGATCGGTATACAACGCGGTATAACGTAAAACATATTTGGACTGTAGATCACAGGAAACAGAGAAATCAGTAACAACAGCGTTTACTAGAGGCTTATTGTACGAAATTGGTAGGTTTTTCATGAAACAAGAAATTAAATTTTTTAAAGACGCTGTGAGACAGGTGAAAGACATAGAAGACGAAATGAATAAAAGGCGACGATAAGAGCAATTGCGAAAATCGCAACAGCCTGAGTCCTAGAATACAACTAACACACGAATACATTTCGCAGACGCTACGATATCTAATGACATCACTTTCTGTCAAATTTGTAACACCATTACAAGGGTATATTTGAAGACCCTTACGAGTCCGTCAACAGACCGAAAATGATATTTTGTATTAAACGGGTTATAGCATGTAATGGTCGGCAATTTGTTAATACATATTGATATCTCCAACGCCTTTCACGCCTTACGATCGGAATCCATTTTAGAGACACTGGACCGACTGTCCATTCCAGCATACAGTAAGACCCCGCTTAACGCTGCTCTGGTTAACGCTGTTTCAGTATTACGCAATAGTATTGGGATACCCCAAAACGCACACGATATTGATACTTGTGGTATATGTATGTGTGCAAACGAAACGGCCATGCACCGGCCAAAAGCGGTGCACTATATAGCGACGGTGTACACTATGTATCTTTCTTAACGCTCGTTTGTTAGTCTGTCCGGAATAATGGCTCCAACTGTATTCCCCGAAGTCGCAGGCACAGCACGAACGCATCTTTCTTGCGTCACAGTTGATTTATTAGCTGTCATCAACGTTACTAGGTATAAAGTGTGACGTTGTAGTTTACAGTTTGTAACGCCACAAGAATGACTTTATTTTCCCCGGCGAGAACGAAAAGCGAGCACAACTCGAGGCCTCCTAGGGAATAAGAACGCCTATTAATGCCACTTTTCGTGTTTCGAGCCACAAACAGCACGGAATACCGACGATCGGAGCCCAGACGCCGAGGAACTGCCACCAGGGGGAAGAGTGTTTGAAGTACGCCGGGTTCCCGCCCGGAGAGCGGTTAAGACCGGACAACGAGCGGGGGAACGCGTCGGCGTGTCCCGAGGCGGGCCCTGTCCAAAATGGGGAACAGACCACCCCGCAGTCCTTGATCGAGGCCAAATTGCGGGGGGGGGGGGGGGGGGGGGGGACTCGGTGAAGGGACCCACCGGTTCCAGGGGAGTCAGTGTCCGAAGGCGCCAGCTGATCGCCCTTCCCGGTCCTGTTGGACCAGAACGAGAATCCAAGGAGACTCGACCTTGGAGGTGTTATGAGCGTGCGACGGATACCAGCCCTTGCTGGTTCCAGTAGTTATAAGTTAGGAAATCCGTGCGTATCGGTATCAGCCGGTACCACCGGGAAACAATGACCGTCGCGTCAGCAGTATTGCTTAAGCAGGGCGACGACCTACCGAAACTAGGAAACAACAATGCATAAAAGGTGAGGACTGCGATACCTCGCCGGCTCTTTGTCCGGCGAACAGTAGAAGTGCTGTTCGAGTAACCCACGTACTTATTATATCCGCGGAAGCGCTGCCAGAAGCGCCGCGTTATCTATCGATACAAGTGAAGTGTAAGAATACTGTAAGAAGTCTTGTCCAATAAAACTACTGGATTGCCAGTACCCAGATTGAGTTCTCACTCTTCAGTGACACGACCCCTACTTTTCATAACCGTGCGCAGCTTACTAGTAGTAGCTTCGGCACTAGTCAGCCGTACGGACAACAGAGGCACGGCAACATCCCGCGGGCGTATCAAAAAGAGGGCCTAATTGGCAAGTACCCATCAAGAAGGACTCCCAGCGCGGGAATTAATTACTAGACACGGCTCGAACACACGGCGGCATTCCTGGAGGTTTCCGGGGTGGGGGTAATTGCCCCAGTTAGCATGCGCGGGAGATCTCTATTTTTATCGGTCTCAATGATTTTTCGGTATTTTGATAAAATCGATGCTACGAAGCACTTTCTGTATCACCGAATATTCCGGCCGAAGATTTGGGGATATTTGACAAGAAACATTGTTCCAGCTACTACTGTATATCAGAATCTACCAATAGCCTTTATTTTCACTTATTTTATTTAAAATTCTACTACAATTTTATTTACAGGTGATTCTCGATGCTCTTCTGTGCTCCGGACAAACAAAATGGGGACGGCAAGTCGGATTGGTCCTTTTATTGCCTCACGGGATGGAAGGCCAAGGCCCTGAGCACTCGTCTGCCAGATTGGAACGATTCCTTCAGCTGTGCGACGACGATTACACGCATATTCCTGGAACCGAACCCTCTGCGCAAGGAAACGAGACTCCGGAACAGATTATGGTCCGACAACTTTTCGAAATCAACTGGATCGTCTGCAATATTACCACTCCAGCTAATTTGTTTCACGCGTTTCGCCGGCAGATTTTGATGCCTTTCCGGAAACCTTTGGTTAGTGATTTTTTAACCCTTAACAGTCGACGCCTTTTTTTGTCAAACTTAGCGGTCAAATGACGGAAAATCAAGTGAAATTTCAAAACGTTTATCACCGTGAAAACTTAAACTGAACATTTAAACTGACTTATTTAGATATACGTTCAATATACTTAGTTGATTTATAAATATTCAATGTGGACCGACAACGTATGATACGTGCGCATACGCGTGTGCGTGAGTCTGTGAGGGCGCGCATACAGTGTAACACCAGATCAGTATAGTACGAGTGAGGAAACAAACAAATTCCATAACTTCGAAATAGCTTATTACCACATTCTGCCATCTAATTTGTGTATTTTACGGGATCCCTCTTAATGAAAGAAGTTGTTAAATCCTTATAAATCGTTATAGTTTTTCACGTACAAGTTTTCACTATCGACTAACTGCTGGCACAGCCCTCTCTACCCTGATGTAAGGCCCATGACTAGCTTGACTCTAGAGCAGTACCAGAGAGTACCTCGACGGATACACAACTGAACAGATTAACATCTGTGATCCCTAATATATCAATAAACCAATCATTGACAGCATAATTTTGCTCTCTTACCCCGCTTGACCACTATAGCGTCACCGTGGCTGTAGGAGACCCCGTCTTGTAAACATTCCCATGCAGCCCTTACCGCAGTGATTCATACCCAGCAGCATGCAGATGCACTTGAGTGTTTGGTCACCTCCGGGGCTCGTCTATGAAAAACTGAAAGGGCTAGCCTCACTTTCCCCTAGAAATCAGGACGGGACCCAACTACATAAATCACTCGAAATTAAACTCGAGGAGTTCAGTTCCCGATTTTCCGTTGAAGGGCGAACCAACGGGCGGGTGGTACGAAATGGTACTAGCGTGTACGGTTTTTAAATTTATATGCATTGGGCCCAGCAAGGGCTGGTACGCTCATAACAGTACTTTCGAAGTTTAATATTTAAATTCCGTTTATCAAAGTTTTAGACATTGAAGTACGGGGTGACTCCAAGCAAGATAGTACGCGTAGTACCTTTGACCAGATCTTGCATTCTGTGCGATTATTCGTTTATTTAAGTAACTGCGATTAAAGTCAGTGCGCCATCAAACAAGGAAACCAATGTATTTTGTAACAAGCTACTCACACCGAACACACTTTGTAATTATAAATCGCAGAACATAGCGATCCTATTTTTATTTTAAATTACATTTAGAATTTTAATTACCACCTGTCATAAATTGATGCACTGAGATTAACGAAGGAAAAAGAGCCACTTGGTAATTAGGATTTCTTAGCCGCTCGAAATGTCCTATTCCGAGTATTGTTATTCTGGGGTGACCACCTTTTGCCTGCGCGTATTGATACATTTTTCGGAGTTTATGCTTTTAGCCCATTCTAAACCTCATCGTTCCGTAGACTTTCGCACCTGATCTGGGGAAACACTGTAAGAATACCGTTTACCAATATGCCCCATTCACTAGCGCATTGGGACGTGTTCGCAACTCGATTGAATTCCAGCCTATACAGCTGTCAGGACTAGTCACCAGACGACTGCATTCGCAAATCAGGATATTAAACTGGTATTTGGCAGGAACGCAAACGTTTGACATCGACTCTCGAATTAACCCATTCCGGGTAGCGTAAAGCCGGCTCTACACGAGGCAATCGGTCATAATCATTAAATTGGTTATAAATTATTAGACTATAAATTATTTGGTAACACTAGATAATAATACGATAAACAGCAATCCTAGAATTCACTGATGTGTTGTGTTGTTCTCGAGTGTTTATAATAACTGATAACCAATTTAATAAGAATAATAATAATAATAATTTGTAACCACACTGTGATCTGATCAATGACCAGACCATAGTTTGTTTAAAAGACGGAAAAAAACCATATAAATTATTGTACTGTTACGGGCTAGCCTCGCGAGCCCGGTCTTTCCCACTCGACTTTTCGGAGCTCAAGGAGAAAAGGAACGGGTTCGATATTTCTGAATTTTGAATGGGGTACACTGCAGTGAAAAAGTAGTCGAGACGTTTCCGGAGGATAACGAGCCTTCACCTCAGCACTGCAATGTTTAGGATTAAAGGTAGGACAACACTCGGTTTAAGAAGTTGGTCCGTTCCCGGAGCGTAACGCATCGCTTTCCACGACTTCGTGGGATCGAGGGTAAGGATATTCTCGAGCGGTAAAAAAAATTCCTAAATGTGTGGGTTCTTTCCTCTAATGATTCTCAATGTTAGGATTCGACAGGTGGTAAAGTGATTCTGACACAGTGATTTGTAGTTGAAGATAAGATCTCTATATTCAAAGTAATGTAGGATATCTGGCAAAGGAAAGTTTAAAAATAATACAATTTATGTTCAGTGTGTGTTACGGTGTTACAATTATTTGTGTACCTCATCTGTCTCGTTGCCGTAGTATTCGATCCTAATAGGCTTCTTTATTCGAAACTGAATCTATGAATGTTGTACTAATATACAGGGTGAGTTGGAAGATATGATTTTTTAAAACTTGAAACTTCAACCCCCTGTATCTCGTAAAGGGTTGAGTTTTGAACTTATTGTTCCCGAACTTATAGGCTTCTATTGACCACCAGAATACGTGATTTGATTTATTGCACCCATCACTGACTCACCCTGTATACAAGGTATTGTGTACGATGTCCCTCGGAGTAACCCCGTACTCCACTAAGCAAAACTGTTAGTCACTAAAACGCAAAGAATT
Organism: Trypoxylon attenuatum; assembly: GCA_963989405.1. Classification (NCBI taxonomy): domain Eukaryota; kingdom Metazoa; phylum Arthropoda; class Insecta; order Hymenoptera; family Crabronidae; genus Trypoxylon; species Trypoxylon attenuatum. The sequence continues at coordinate 20,885,506 of OZ022490.1, forward strand.
GGTTGAAAGTAACGCGTACGATCTTCCTCGGAGTAACCCCGTACTTCACTAAGCAAAACTGCTAGTTTGAACTGCTTTGAAAGTGCAGGGCACGATCTACTACTCGGTTGGGCAGAGCTTCGCCCGTTGAAGGATTGTGAGAAACTGATTCTGATGAGCCTAATTTCTGAGGGTTTATATACTCAAAAACTGCTCGACTTTGAGTAAAAAGGTGGGGCAAACTCCCTTACCGTTGCTGGGTGGGTACTAGGATATGACCAAATATGGTTATGTGCCGGGTGCAGCATGCGTGGTGCTGCACGTGTACGTTGAGCGTCGGGGGTAAGTGGGGATGTTTACGTGAGTAAGGTCTCCTAGCGCGACGGTGACTCGAAACTATGATCTTAGATGAACGCTAGAATGTAGTCGTATTTTAAAGAGGAAAAATTGCGTGCGTAAAATACGGATGTAACAGTACTATAAATTTGTTGGTAACACTAGATAATAATACGATAAACAGCAATCCTAAAAACGCACCAAGAATCCACTTATTCATTGGAATCAACAATATAGGTGTGGTATGGACCCGATGCGAGGGTCAATTCTCTAGCGCGCAGCGCTTGAAACTGTACTTGACTCCCTTTGAAGCTCCACCCTGTCTACAATTATGAAATGAACAAAATAAAATTGACTATAGAAATGGAGAAAAGTCGAACTAACAACATATTTTTTTCAGATTTTAATTTTCTTTCCTTGTTTTTTGTTCCCACTTTTTTATGTCTAGCGTGTAGTGTTATGTTACTAATGTTTTGCATCACAAAAATGACTTTTAACCATGATACTGAATTAATACATGCAATAAGAATAAGAATTGTGAAAACATATATCTATAGGGATAAGGTATTATATAAAAATATAGCAAGATAAGACAGGCAATAAGGCAAACACATCTTTAAATTGTTCTATTGGCTATATAATACAGTGCATTCGCTAGTAAGAGCATTACATTTACTTCCAGATGTGGGTAAGAAATTACAAGGCTTTTGTACAAAAAGGTTTACCTAGTTATAAACCCAGTACCTATTAATGGAGATAGTATTAATAAAGCACGGGCGGTAATAAAATCTTTCCCAAAATAAATTTCAATAGAAATCCGAACTCTTCAAGAGAGGCTTTTAATTAACGTTCCGTCAGGTACGCGTACCTTGTCGGCAAATTCTCCCTACCACTAAATTCTGGAACTAATTGTAAAACGTCTTCGCCAATGAGAAAAATATCACTCCCGACAGAAGCTCATTAACCAACTAAATTTAGCAACTCCAACTCTCAATTTTGGGAAAATTCCAACTCCACCTCGCTATGAAGCGTTATAAGTAGCATTCGCTCTAACAAACAGCAGAATTTCTTACACCGACAAACAGTGCATTTGATTTTTTTGTGAGCGAACATGGATCAACTATCCACCAGTACAAGCTTTTCTCCTGGAAGTTTCGATGCCACTCGGCCAAAAAAACAAGAATTGACGGACGCCATGCATTACTTCAGCAGTGTCTTGCGAAGTCAGAAAATCATTAACGCGACAGTTAGTGATAATATTTCGATTCGTTCGAAATTAACAGCCGAAAGGCTGTACAACAATTTTATTGAAATTGAAAGTGAATTTTAATTTGAGGATACCGACGAACTGCAGTATTGTGAGGAACCAGCCAATGAGGAGTTTCAAGTGCCTGTTTGCCAAGCCGAAGAAGATGATCCATCATCAAATTTATCGGGTGAAGGCTCTTCCAGCGCGTCACCACCGAGCAAGAAAGGGAAAATGCAGCATGTGGTATTGCTACAGGAAAAAATGAAAACTGTGACTTTAGCCGCTCTGCATCCCACATGGAGCCTCTCCATTTTACAACACCAAGGAAGTTCGCATCTAACAAGGAAGGATCAACTGATACGATGGAAGAAGGAAATAGGAAATGGAGAGACCGAATTTGATAAGTATGCGGCAATTGAAAAATGGATTTATGGTCGGTTCATCGAAGCCCGAGAAGCCCGCGCATATGTCTCGACGCGCACATTACAAGAATAGGCCATGGCGGCAGCAATGCAACACATCGGGGATAACTTCCAGTTTACTGCCTCACCTTCATGGCTAGACCGATTTAGACGTAGAAATCCTATCCAACAGCAACACGTTACAAAGTATATGTCCAGAAGGAAGGTCATGAGCCTAGAAGAAATAGAAAGAGCAGCATCCACGTTTGAAGCTCAAGTACGAGCCATTTTACCGCAAATTTCTCCGGAATTTGAGATAAATACCGACCAAACAGGCTACGAATATCGAACGAACATTCATCGCAGTATGTCCCATAGAGGAGAAAAATCAACCGAAATAATTTTCGGAAATTTAAACAAGGTAACACACCTGTACACTGCGCAGTATGCAAATAACAATTTCTGGTAAATTATTGCCAAAAATTTATTTGTGTTTGCAAGAAGCAGGCGGTAAATTTGGTCCCCGAATTACCGAGGATTTAAATTCATTAGCTGATAAATTTGGAAGTGTTGTTATTAGATGCACAAAATCAGGAAAATTAACCAAACAAAAATACACTGATTTTTGGAGACAATTTTACGGCCGTATGTGGAAAATCATAAGTTTTGTTTACTTGTTGATAGTTGGTCGGGCCAAGTAGATGAAAGTCTATACGACCAAATGTTTATAAATAGGGAAATAGGTAGCGAATCATTATGTACGCTGAAAATTATTCCGCCACATTGTACGTCCGTATGCCAGCCGTGCGACGTTTATCTTTATTGGCAAATTAAAATATTTATAAAGCGTCTATAAAACGCAACAATTTTGTTGAAACAACGTAGAGAGTTATCGAATTGTGACGATGCGATTAAAATCCATTCGATAATTCACAACCAGCTATCTGCGCCGATTTTCACGAAAATGATACAATACGCTGGGTATGCTTCCAAACTATGTGAAACACGTTCCATATTCTTGAATGTAAATCAAGTATGCTTTCATAAGACAAAAGATCCGTGCTTGCTCCAAAGAAAGTTTCATCCAATGCGCTTGGTGTAGAAGGCCTGTATGCTTCGAATGTTTTTACGATAAGTATCACCCTAGCGAATGCACTGCATATACAGCGTGTCTCAGCAAGAATGTCGAATGGAAATATCTCCGTCAATTTTGAAGATACGCGAAATCCGCACAGGGCAAAGTTGCATCAGTTGGTCTGGGTACACTGATTCTGGTGAAAACTCTGAAAAGAAAACAACTTACGAAGCAGGAGAGGAGAGCGAGGCGGTTAAAGAAATGGAAGAAAGCCTGTTGGCAGCAGAAGCAGATATCTTCAAAACCTTCCAGGAAATGGGCGGTCTCACCGGGATGGAAATTATAGAGCTCAGCCCACCTCAGGAGATATATAGTACTCCTGGGGGCGACAGAAACACAACACAACGTGCAAACCCCCTATTAGAAAAGAGCCCCGAAGACAAAAAATACGAACTTTTCCTCAAGAATATTACAGAACAAGCAGCGAGACTAACCAACTCAATGAAAAAGATAACCGATGTGATTAAGAAAAATAACAATGTCCATCGTGCAATCAAGGAGGAAATACAGATCTCGACTATTACGCTATCCAGGCTGAACACTAACGTAGGCAATCTGGTGAAGTCCTGGAACGAGGACAAGAACGTTAGAGATAGCGCAAACGCCGAACTCCGCGCTGTCAGATACGAACTCACGCGAAAAAGAATGATTCGCACAGGTCTGATAGCGACGGAGGAAAGGGACACTCAAACTGAACATAACCTTACCTCGAGTGCAACGGCAGCAACGCAGACCACAACTGTGCCCAAGGAACCCACTGGACGAAACCTAAAAAGAAAGGAGATATCCCCGACTGGGACAGAAGGGCGTACGCGCAAAAAAGGGAAGAAAACTGAAGATGACTCCTCCGCAGACGAACTGGAGGGTTTTAGGAGAGAAGGCTTCCAACCCGTGGAAGATGCAACCACCACGGACGGCGGATCCGTCTCCTGGGCAAAAGTAGCGGGAAGAAGAGCGAGGCGTACACAAACAGGCAAAACCAGACAAGTGACGAGACCTGAAACTAAACAAATCAGAAACACAGAAGCCATATCCATTCAGGTGACGGAATCGTTCACCTTCCAAGATGCATTAAATACAATGCGAAGCAATAAGGATTTCGAGCATGCTGACATAATCGGATCAAGGAAGACACGCGCTGGAAACTTGATAATCGAAGTTCCGCGAAACTCAGGGCAGAAACAGGAAATAGTCAATTCCTTGAAACGGCAGATCGGGCAAAAGACTAGAGTAAACACTCTCGAACCGCTCGTCGACGTCGAGGTACGAGGCTTAGATATTCTAACCACGGAACACGAGGTGACGAAGGCCATAGAAGCAAACTTCGGAAATCTGGAACAAAATAATGTGCGTTTCCGCTTCATTAGAGAACTAAACTCAGGCACAAAAATAGCAGGCTTCACCGCTGATAAAACCATGGCCCAAAAAATGGTAGAAGCCGGCAGAATCCGCGTCGGATATCTACGCTGTCCCATACTCGCTGTTACGCGCGTCACCAGATGTTTTAAATGTCACAAGCTCGGACATATCGCAGCCGTATGCAGATCCGTAACCACGGAGAAGTCAAACTGCCGAAAATGCGGGGAAAGCGATCACAGCATAAGCGAGTGCAAGAACCCACCGAAATGCGCAGCGTGCGCTGGCCTCGGCCTCACTGGCGGCGACATAGCCCACGTCTCCTCGTCAAGGCGCTGCCCACAAGTGAGGAGGCTGATTGCTCAAGATCCATTTGCAACGTAAAATGGCAGGAAAAATAACAATATTACAGATAAATCTGAACCACGCAAAATTAGCGCACGACCTTCTGGAGCAGACCATTGTACAAACCAACGCCGACGTGGTCCTGATTGCGGAAGTCTACAAGGCAGGTAAAAATTGGGAGCTGGACAGCAGAGGCAGGTCCGCCATTTCGACGCCAAACACCTCTGGCACCATCAGGTCAATCGACGACTCAGTGATCCGAGGAAAGTGCTTTGTGGGACTCAAAATAAATGACACAAATGTCATCAGCTGTTACTTTTCACCAAACGTGAGTAAAGATGAGCTCTCTAAAGATCTTACCGAGCTAGAGTCCACCCTTGATTCACTAGCGGGGCCGACACTCGTCGGCGGCGATTTTAATGCCAAAGCCACACTCTGGGGATCAAAAAATTCAGATTACCGAGGAAGAATGCTTGCAGAATTAATGTCGAGACGAAATCTTTTCGTCACCACAAGTGATAAAATACCAACCTTCATCCAGGGAAGGAAAAAGTCAAAAATAGACATACTCTTTGCCTCTAAAGACCTCCTAGACAGAGGGGTACTATCCTCTTACCCCCCGCTCTTCTCGGGTAGCGATCACATTTATATTAAGCACGAAACCTGCTCAGCTCCCTCGTCACGCAGGGAATTTTCCGCACCGCGGCATGATTTGTGGCACAAGATATGGAATGAAAACAAGTTCTGTAAGGACAGTTTCCGCGCTATGTTCGAAATCGGGCTTATCAAATCTATCGACATACTTACGGACAACCCAAACTCAGAAACGCTCTCCGTGGAAGGTAAGGTGGAACTAGCATGTGGCATAATAAAACAAGCGTGCGACAAAAGCATGCCACCAGCGAAGCCACAGAACACTAACCGAACAAACAAGTATTGGTGGACCTGCAAGATAGCCAAACTCCGCGAAGACGCTAATAAATCTCGAAGAAGAGCCTCGCGTGCTCTGAAAAGGGACGCCCCTAACGCAGAAGAACTCCTGGCGGTCCACAAGCGCTACAAAAAAGAACTAAGAAAGGAAATCAAAAACCAAAAGGCCGAGAAATGGCTAAAACTATGCGCTGGACTAGACGAAGACCACTGGGGTCTTTCATACAAGATAGTTATGGAGAAATTAAAAGGAAAAGGGAAAACCGCTTACCTGCCGTCGGCACGAGTCACCGAAATTGTTAAGGACCTCTTCACAATATCCGATCGAAGTTACGCAAACGCAAACGCATCATCACCTATCCAGAGCCCGGTATCTCCTGAAAGTAACCACATATCAGAAGAGGAAGTCAGAACAGCCATCAAACATCTCAAGACAAACAAGGCTCCTGGCACCGACGGTATACCTGCGAAAGTGTTCAAAGAAATACACGAAGCACAGCCAGTTTTTCTCACCAGGCTTTTCAATCTGTGTTACCAGTCTGGATACTTTCCAAATACCTGGAAACAGCAAAGACTGGTCCTACTAGAGAAGCCAAAAAAGACCCAGGACGCAGATGAGCCTACCAAATATAGACCAATCTGTATAGTAAACGCAATAGCCAAAGTTTACGAAACTATCCTAAGAAATAAGCTCACCGAACAACTGGAACACACTGGGGGGCTCTGCGATTTACAATTTGGCTTCAGGAAGGGGAGAAGTACCACACACGCGATCTCCGAGGTTGTAAAGTTTGCAAACACAGCAGCAGCAAGATCTGACATAGCACTTTTACTCACGTTGGACATTAAAAATGCTTTCAACGAGTGTAGACACAGCAAGATCATCGAGGCACTGGAAAAGAGAGAAATCGATCAACTTTTAATTACGAACATAAAGGAATATCTGTTTAGAAGAGTAATCGTTGCCTCAAATCCAGCACAGGGACTTACCTTTGAAACCACTGCCGGCGTCCCACAGGGCTCCGTCCTGGCCCCGCTTTTATGGAATGTCGCTTACGACGGTCTAGTCCGCTTGAACCAGAAGCATGACATGAAAAATGTGGCATACGCAGACGATCTTGCGGTGCTGGTAAAGGCCAAAACTACCACTGCAGTGAAAGCTAAGGTAAGGCAAGCACTCACTAAAATTGATAAATGGCTCACCGAGAACTGCCTTCAGCTTGCTGTTGAAAAGACCGAGATCATGCAGGTGGCAGGAAATCGCAGGGCGAAAATAGACTGCCTGACCTGGAAGGGCACGACTCTGCAAACAAAAGAAACCATCAAGTATCTCGGAGTCATGATCGACAGATATCGCTCTTTTCAAGCACATTGCAAATACATACACGAGAAAGCGGTAAAAGCAGGGAATAAATTAGCACGTATTATGCCCAACCTCGGCGGATCCAATTACCGGACGAGGAGAATACAAGCCAACGTAGTGAATGCTATTCTTCTGTACGCAGTACCAGCATGGTCTAAGGCGCTTGAACAGAAGGGATCAGTCAAACTGCTGCAACAAGCGCAGAGAATAGCGGCCCAAAAGGTAGTCTCGGCATACAGGACTGTACCTACTGAAGCGCTGATGGTACTGGCAGCAATAACGCCAATCGACCTACTGGCAAAGAAACGAATCAGGAAATTCGAAAACCCGGAAGAGGAAGAAGAAAATCTGGACACTTACTTCATAGACCTGTGGCAAAACCGTTGGGAGAACTCACACGACCGAAGTCTCTGGACGAGACGCCTCATCCCCAGTCTTACGAAGTGGGTGACAAGAAAAGAAGGACACCTAAATTTCCACCTGACGCAGATCCTATCCGGACACGGTTGTTTTGCCCAATTCTTGAAGTTTATTGGGAAAAGAGAATCAGCAGCCTGCTGGTATTGCGCACACGAAAGTGACACAGCAGAACACACAATGTTCCACTGCCCAAGATGGAACAGGGACAGACTAGAAGCCGAAGAAAAAATCGGCACCCCACTTAGTGTAAACAACATGACGGAGCTAATGATGACAAACCGCGAAAAGTGGAACGAAATAGCAGACCTAGCAAGGAAAATCCTGTCCATCAAGGAGCGAGATGAAAGGAAAGAGGAAGCAGAAAGCCGAAGAGCATCCCGTCAATAGAAAACGTGACAACATCGTAACTTATCACGAGCCGCTAGGAACCGGACAAAAATTTAAAAGGACCACGGCTGAAGATACCTAGAAATCTCCCAGACGAAGCCACCGGTCTTCGAGAAACCCACGTCAACTAAGAAAGGAGACTCAGAACGAAAGTAGGAATGAAATGTTTGAGTGCTACAAGACCAAGCTGAAGCACTGCTCACCTGACCTGTGCCTAAAGAGGACTGCGTGCCCGTACAGAAAGTATAGCCAAGGAAACCCAGGAAACTAGTACACCTGGGATTCCCCGCCGAACCTGTAATTCGGAACGAGAGCCTCAGTAGGAGTGACAACAGAGATCTGAACTGCAAGATGGATGAACGAAGATTAAGCGTCTTGACATAATGTCCGAACTCCCTTCCCGATAAACTGGAGGGAGACGTAAGACAGAAAACATCGGACAAGGCCCTACTCCCGTCGCCCAGAAGATTGCCGGAAGGTGTTGCCAAGGGGCGGCGGGGCAAAGTAGGACCAAACAAATGATCGATCAAAAAAAAAAAAAAAAAAAAAAAAGGGCAAAGTTGCATAGTTCGAAGGGGCTCGTTTAATGGCGGTATGGGGGTATTTTTAGAATGGGGTGGTTTTTAGTTATTAATGTTAACTTAATTTTATTCACCGGGTCGGCCTACTTTTTTTTGATATTCTGAATGCTGGGATCAAGACGAATTCAACGACCTATGACAAAAGGCCTTTGGGGGTAGTTCATCCCCCGGGGGTTGTAGATTTTCTCCTTCAAATATCTCCTAAACAATTAGATTTAGAGAAACATTCGTTTAACGAAAGTTACATGGTATTAATGGGACTATCAGTTGGTGTTGTTACGGGCTAGCCGTGCGAGCCCGGTTTTTCCCGGTGTGAAAGAGAAGAACCGAGCCTGCTTACTTCGCAAAAGGGTGTAATGGAGAATCGTAAATAGTCGCTAAGCGCGAATAGGCGGAAATTTGACTGTACGTCCGAAATCCTCCCTTTCGGGAATCGCCGGATGCACAATATTTTCGCCGTGATTCGTCCCAACGTTCGAAATTTACGATCTGCAGGATTTGGAAGTTGGCTAAGGAGAGTATAAGCTTGGGATGTCGCAGACACCCGTAAGGTGAAAACGAGTCTCCAAGACTGACTATACTCCGGTCAGGTACACCTCGAGCGGCTAAGATGTCCTAATTTCTGTGGGTTCTTTCCCTATGTCGATCTCAGGGTGTTAATTAATTAGACAGGTGGGCAGAATAAGACTGACGAATGATTTGAAATGTAAACATGACAGCTATATTCTATTCTTTAATTACAGAGAATCTCGCTATACTAGTACGATACAACTTGTGTTTAGTGTGAGTAGGTTTGTTACAATGCCTGTGTGTTTCCCTCGTCTGTTTAGCGCACTTTACTTTCAGCTTATGTGGTTTATGAAATATAGTTATATGGATTAAACTGGTTTGATCGAAAGTGACTGTGGGCACGATCTCACTCAAGAATATCCCCGTATTCTTACGTCGGTTTGGTGCTTCGAAGGTGCTAAGCACGATCTGCGACTGACATAGCTTCGCCGTCGGTGAAGTCTGTTGGAAAACTGACTCCCTGGCTACTATTGCGAAGGGTTTATATACTCCAAATTTAGGCGAATTAGTCGGAAAACGCAGTAGGTTTCTTTGAATTTTTGAAGGGGGACGATATCTTAATGCGAGCTGGAGGCACGTGCATTCTGCGGAAAGCCGCATCTGTATCCGGGCGATGAATACTATCGCGATGGGGTCACGGAAGGGCATCTAGGCTAGGCGGATTTTAGGGTTCGAGCGGCGGTTTAGGCGAGCTTGGAAAATTTCTAGGTTTGTCGAAGAAAAAAATTCGTGCGTGATTCCCCGAACGTAACAGTGTTATCAAATTTTTGAAATTCCAATTGTTTAAACATTTTTTATAAACAATAATGTTTTTTGACTACGACATCTATTGTTTTTCGCGGATCATGGTAGAGGATCGAAAAACGAATTCATGGATATGCATCATAAGGTGACGGAGATATTTCCATTCGACATTCTTGCCGGGACACCCTGCATAGCCAATAGAACAATATAAAGATGTGTTTACCTTATTGCCTGTCTTATCTTGCTATATTTTTCTATAATACCTTATCCCTATAAATATACACTGCCGCCCAAAAGTTTCCGGACACAGTATAGAAAAGCAATAGCACCAGTTTTTCTTTGGTAGCGGTTGAACGAATGACCTTCATGCATTGTTTACATCTCTCCTCTTATACGTACACTACTTCGAACTTCACTGAGTTCACGTTACGTACGAAATGTTGTTGATATTCTAATAGTTGGCCGAATGTGCTTGTCTCGTAAGGTCGACTACGGTCTGTAAAGCTTTTGTAAAGTCAGAATATTTATTACTTGTGTATTCATCACTTTTCTACATCAAAGTGAACTGGAAAGGCACCAAAAAAAGTGAGTATTTTATGGTTTCACCGAGTTTTAGACATATTTCTTTCATCGTAAACAAATGAATATTTTTAATTATTCTGAAAGATAAAATGGGTCGAAAAGTGAGAATAAGTAATGAGAAACGAGCCATTATCAACGCCTTACGTGAGGAAGGCTATACAGTGCGATGCATCGCGAAGAAACTCAAATTATCGAAGTCGACGGTAGGAGACGCGATTACTCGTTACCAAATGACGGGCTCTAACAATGACAGAAAACGCACGGGCAGACCACGAGTGACCAGTAAAGCTGAGGATCAATTGATAGTCCTTATGTCCAAGCGAAATAGGAAGCTGACCGCACCGGAAATTAGATCGCGGTCCAATAATATGCACTCTAGTGACATATCCGTCACTACTGTAAAGAGGCGCCTCATTAAAGCCGGACTAAATGGCAGAGTTGCCATCAAGAAACCGCTCCTTAGGCGAGGCAACCGACTAAAGAGACTGCAATGGGCTCAAAAACACAAGCATTGGACGATACATCAGTGGAAACAAGTGTTATGGACTTATGAGTCCAAGTTTCAAGTTTTCGGTCAAAAACGTCGTGTGTATGTTCGTCAAAAGCCCGCAGAGAAAATGCACAAGAACTGCATAAGACCAACGGTCAAACATGGAGGGGGTTCTGTGATGGTTTGGGGGTGTGTCAGTCACGATGGCGTTGGTGACCTCTATAGAGTCAACGGAATTTTAGAACAGAAAGGGTACCACTCAATTTTAAGCAAGCACGCAATACCGTCAGGAAAGCGCATTATAGGACGAGGATTTGTAATGCAACAGGACAACGACCCAAAACACACCTCGAAGCTCTGCACTAGGTATCTCCAGCGCACAGAAGCACAGGGAGAGGTAAAAATTATGAACTGGCCACCCCAATCCCCAGATCTTAACCCGATCGAACTCCTCTGGGAAGAGCTAGATAGACGTGTGCGACAGGTTTGTCCAACGTCAGCAGAACATCTTTGGGACATCCTCCAGAAAGAATAGGAAACAATACCATCATCGGTACTGGAAAAATTAATTAAAAGAATGCCGAAATTAGTCAAGAAATTACTTGCCGCAAAAGGTGGTTTCTTTGATGAGAAAAAAGTCTGAGTTTTTCTTATATTAGTGAGCGTTTGTAATAATAGTATTTATGTATTTCATTTTGTTTTTTAGTTTTTGTTATAAATAAATGAATTCTAACATTTTCGCTACAATCTGTCGCAGTTTTCATGATATTTCATCATTTTGTACCCTTGTCCGGAAACTTTTGGACGGCAGTGTATGTTTTCACAATTCTGATTCTTATTGCATGTATTAATTCAATATCTTGGTTAAAAGTAATTTTTGTGATGCAATACATTAGTAACATAACACTCATGGCTACGCCACCGTATTGAAAGTTATGTTATACATAACTTATGTATTAAGAGTAGTTGAATGTGGATCTTCATTTTTAAAAGTGATTGAATTGCAAAAAGAAAAAATACCTATTGCTTAATTATCAATTTTAAATGTCCATGCAAAATTTCAGCTAAATCGGAAAACTTTAATTTTTGACCTCCATTTTTTCGAAAATGGGGCAGTGTTGGGAATTTTTCTTGAAGCTACGTTTATAATTTAGTGAGATGAAGGTCTGTACCAAGTTTCAAAAAAATCGGTGACCCACACTTGACACGTTCCCCTTGTAAGATCATATCCCTCTAAGTTACGGCTCTTTGCTGATTACCCAAGAATTTGGGATTCTTTTTAATATCCCTTAATTTCTGTGAGTAGTGTATGTGTAGAAAAATGGTTTGTCCATCGTTGCATTATGTAAGATTAGCGGTATGTTGCTATGTTTATACAATACTTCACATCGATAGAGAAAGTGTTAGGATATGTTGGTGTAAATTGTGGGATTTGACGAAATAATAAAGCAGGAATCTTTATCCTCAGTAACAACCGGATTATTTCTGCTCCACACTTAACGATACTCAAAATGCTTGTTGATCTGAACACCGAACCAAAATGCGTGTATCCGCCACAAGGCTAAGCCTTTATCTCTCTATTCGTCCGTTGCCCACCAAAAGCGTGACGAGAGCAAAATTCTCTAGGTGGGTGACCCTAGTGGGAGGCTCCCATGCATATCGTGGACGGGTAGCGCCAGAGACAAATCCGCACATATTCGGTACAACTAGTACCTCTTGTCGACTACAGATTCCTTTTACTGTCACGTAACAAAGCGATCTCGCGAACTAGAAGCACATGGAAAATATACGTTGCGTATGAGATCCTCAAGATGTACGAATCACACACAATAAAATTTAGTTCTACGTGACTTGCATGTTAGTCAATATACTCATCTTGCAGGTAAAATCCTAAAAATTGAAATTGAATATGAAATTGAAATTTGGAATTCAAAATTCAAATTAAGTTCTACATTTATTCCTTTCTATCGTTCTTCTGTATGAATTGTTTAGGTAATTATGTCGCCAAAATCATTGCTACGTCACCCGATGGCTGTCTCAAACTTGAACGAGGTCGGCCCAGGCACAGTGTTCAAGCCGGTGTTGGCGGACGCGCACGCGAAAACTGGCGGCATCAAACAAGTGTTGCTCTGCTCCGGCAAAGTCTACTACGACTTGGTGAGCGAACGGCAATCGAAGCACTTAGAAGACAAAATTGCTGTCATTCGTATCGAGCAACTCTGCCCATTTCCGTATCACTATTTGGCTCAGGAAGTCTCCAAGTACCCTAAAGCTAAGGTGCGGATCTTTATAATACGATCTTTCTTTAACACTAGAACTACCACACCAACCATGATGCCATGACTTTTGCAGCTATGACTAAAGCTATAATGCACTAAAGACTTCTTCTCTTCTCTGTATCCAAATATCAAAATAATTTTATATCATGGCTACTTATACCATGCCACGTGAAATCCGCCGCGATATTATCAAACTGCCCCGGCTAGCGGGATTTCACTCGAATAAAGCATTTCAACGTTTCCGGCTGGGGGCGAAACTACAAAAAAAATTATCCAAAAACCAAAACTCACACGATATTCTCAGCTGGGCGCCAGGCACTCGCGTGCCACGAGATAAATTCTACTCTTCCGCAACGAAATATCGAGTTCACAGAAATACTCTCCCCGAGCTCAAGTAATCGCGATACCAACGAATTCTCGAGGGTGGGGTCGGTTACCCGGGAGGACAAGGAACGGGAACTATTCAAACGGAAAATAAGAAATCAATCAACAATAATTATTCGTACACCGAGGGTCGGTACACTTTATTTAAACGACGTCGCCCAAAGCCGGAATTATACGCTAATTAGTCAATTCTTGGAAATCGAGACACGCTCGCAGACGCGATAACAATTAAAAATCTTAAGATCAAAACTTCGAGAATGAGAGGGAGCCGAGAGTCTATTTCTATAACGAACACGACCGGTAGAGTCAATCACATACAAAATTTCATAATATTTTGTTAGCAATTCGCGAAACGAAAGAGCTAATAAAGACATCTCACCATGATCTGCTGTAAGAAATGGGTCGCTGCTGCTCGTCAAATTTCTCCTTGTCCTCTTTCACTCCGGCTTTCCTTGGACTCAAGCTTTTCTCTCGCACTCTACTACTCGAACTAACTTTGAAGACTTTGAACTCGCGAGCTAATGAAATCACGACGGATCTAAAGTGACGGTCGAAGGTCGAAAGAGCGATCGTGGATTCTCGCGATCCTCGCCGATTTCCCGCGCATGACAATTAGAGTCATTATCCCCACCCCGTAAACCTCAAGGAACGCCGCCGTAATTTCGAGCCTAGTCGATAACTGATGACTTCTGCCCTTGATGTCCTTCCTGATCGGTAGTTGAAATTAAGGCCCTTTTCTTGCTGTGCCCGCGGGATGGTGCCGTTTATCTCAGGTTCCTTTCTCCCAAGTCCTTGTTCTGGTTCAGCAGGGTCGAGAAGGGCGATCGACCCGCGCCCCCGAGCACCGACTCCCCTGGGATCCATGGCTCCCACCACCCAGTCCTCCCCCCCCCCCCCCCCCCCGGGAATTTACGTGGGTATAGTACCACGAGATCACCCGTCCCCAATTTTGACGGGGCCCGCCTCGGCCGCGGCGACTCCTTCCCCTGCTGGACGTTCGGTCTTTACCGCACCCCGGGTGGAAATCCGGCCTCCTCCTTATACTCTTTCTCCTGGTAGTAGCCCCGCGGGGCCTGGGCTCCGATCGCTGGACTGTCTGGAGTGCGGCTCGAAACCGAAAAGTGGGCATTAATCGGCGTTCTGATTCGTTGGGAGGCCCCGAGGTGTGCTCGCTTCCCCAAAATTTTTCGGTAAAAGAGTTTTATTGTGACGCTCATTTAAATGCGCGCCACGTCTTACATGGCACTGAAACTTACTTGTTAGCCATAAACGTGAAATATAGCAGTGGTGCACTGTAACATAGCCATCGATGCCGTTCTACGCGGTTATTCTGTATACCGCAGTCGTCGGAATGGGACTTACATTCGTTAGCAACAAGCAGGTTGGCAAAACTGAGTTCGTGGGAGATGCGTGCGTACAAATGAAAAGACTATTTCTTCACTTGTTACGGGCCAGCTGTGCAATCCCGTTTTTGACGTTTTGGCACGAAAATCGAGATCGTTTCCTATTCTCAAATTTTATATGAATCCAAAGAAGAAGGTTGTTGGTCAGGATCCGAGACGATTATGCGTAGCGGTCGCTCAATTACCCTTGGATAACCGGGGTATCACCAAACCCAATATCTCTATTTAGGAATAGGAAAATACATCACCAGCACAATGGTCGCGCCGTTACCCGTAGATAACAGCAGTTCCACCGAGACCGGTGTTGCCACGGATTGGTTTGGGCAAAGCATAAGCTCGCAAGGTCGCACAATTACCATTGCTTCCGGCAGCATTGTACACTGCTCAAAACAGACATGGCAGAGAAAAATTTTGTTGAAAAATAGGCCAAATTGGAATGACGATAACTTGGTCAAAATTAATCAAAAAATTACGATTTTTTTTTTAAATTGAAGCCTGAAGTCTCTACTTTCGATTCCTGTATTTGAAATTTATATTCGATGCACGCCTGCTGCTACAAACTCTTAAAACTGAGGCCATGTTTAACGTGTCGAAATTTGCGAAATTCAATAAAGCCTACGGACTCAGCAAAATTTTTCTCGATAATTCCAAAACCGGCAAAAGGAAGGCGGAATCTTCCTCTTTAAAACAAAAAAAAATTCAAGTCGCTACGATTTTTCGTTCCAAAGTTATCGTGTTTTAAAGCAACCCTTCCATTTTCGTTGCTATAGTACCGCCGGCATCGGTATTACCCAATGTGCACCACGGGGAGGTTGCCGGTCGGATTTTGCACATCATGCGCGGGTGCATAAGCGAATAAATACGCGCGACGAATAAATAGTTACAAAATATAAATAAATGTTGTTATTCAGGTTGTACCAACACGAAGTAATTTTTTTATTAAAATTTGAACATTTCCGAAGAAAATGCCGCTTCGCACAGCCTGGTATCTTTATTAGTTTCTGAGTTACGAATTTTTAAAGAAAAATTGATCCCAAACGTGAACGGTTGTCGCTGGCCGCGACGCGTCGCGGCGCGCTCTATCACGCGCCCGGCCGGTTCTTCCCAGTCATAAAAATTTATTACTCTGGAACTATAATAGTTACCAACCTGAACTTTGTGGCATTCTCTTTAGTAGACTACAGAGCATCTGAGATATTAATTTTAAAAGGATCGATGCTCCACTTCACTATTTTATTTAAATATTAAAAGTTTATTTATATTTTACAACTATTTATTTACGTTGTACCGGCACGAAGTATTTGTTTTATTAAAATTTGAACATTTCCGCGTAAGCCGCCGGGTCGCACATCCTGGTATCTTTATTAGTTGTCGAATTATGAATTTTTGAAAAAAAGTTGATCCCAAACTTTGCAGTTAAATAACTTAAAAACTAATAACGATATCGAGGAACGGAAAAAAGCATTTTACAGGATTCGACAAGGGCTACAAATCTGTGAAGTTTAAAAAAAATCGGGGACCAAGTGTGAATCAACTGTGATCATTTGGCGTGGAATCGCTCATATAATAACTAGACTGTGGATTTTTATGCAGTTAAAATGTACTCTCATATGAAAGTCATATGCAAGGAATATGCAAGAAGTATGCACGAAATATGTAGGGAATATCCAACAATGTTCTAACAGTTCTGACTTTACCGTCGTTTTATTTGGTGTAATTTAGTTATAATCTAGTTATAATTTGTACTATTGCAATACTAATTGTATGATAATTGTTTTTTCGAGGTTTTTTACAGTAAAATGGTATCGCTTATCGGAAAAAATTAGTTTATACGCGGAAAATGACCTTTCTACGTCACAAGATGTAATCGGTATATATTTAAATTTGCTCCGATACCGTGCTGGAACATCTGGTACTTCTTCCGTAGATGTACCATTTAAAACTTTTACAATTTTGGATATTGTACCATAACCAGGATTTTTGTTCAAAATGCGATTTAACTTCTCCTTAATTTTCTCTCCAAAGGGACCAGGTATGATTTCTATATTGTTTACAACCTCTTCAACTATTTCCATTGTGTTGATAAGGGCATCTTCTCTTCTAATTTTTGAATGCTAACAAGGAGAGTGCCCAAATGGGCTTCAATATATGACAGACCGTGTTGTACATTTTCCTGTCCGAGAATTTCCTTTGCAGTTCTAATTGATGCTGCATCCTTTTCATTCAAAAATTTGATTACCTGTACAAGAAATAGTAACATCAAAAAATCTTATTTTGATCATAAAATTGTTAGTAATAATGTGGATAACAAAGTAAGATTAGGGAAAAAATGATAAAAGAGGACCTATCCAATAATCTCCAAATGCATTGCATAGAATTAGGCTGCCTCTAACCAAGTCCCCCATCTTGTGATGACTGGCTGTGGTGGAGGTGGAATATTCGGAGCTTTCTCTTTATAAAGTGCTATGCGATGAGAAGCTTTTAGAAATGCTTGCTTTACGGCTGATATAAGTGCGTTGACCGTGGAAAAATGGACCCGTACTTCCTCTAACAATCGATGTATTTCATGCAACAAGCATGTGACATGCAGCATCTTAGGATAAAATATTTTTAAGTGCCTGCCAGCTTTTAGCATATGTTTAGCTGCATCCCTTACTAGGAGTAAAACTCTTTCATTACATGCATCTTCCACGTTTTGCTAATGTTTTACAAGCAAGCAAGTGAGGCGTTGCTGCTTCTTTCTCGCACATTTTGCCAACAACTAAATTAGCGATGAAGCGGCCGGCATTGTCCGTAGTTTCATCTACGGATATCCAAATGTTCTCCACTATCTTTTCTAATCTCTTAAATACATGATTCATAAAGACTCTGTAGATAAGCTTTTCTAAGGGTGGATTCGTTGAGTATATTTTGCCCTATACACTTTCTTAGGAACTTTCTCCATGTATTACTGTCTAAACATCGTCAAGGCATTTTTATGGCTACCATAGCTTTACACGGGAGTGTCCACTTTGCACACGTTCCACTTTGCGCACATGTGGATTTTCGGACACAGTGGAATTTGCCCACGTTGGAAGTTGCCCATAGTGGAATCAGGACACATGGCAGTGGAAACTGCACACATCATACATGTATTAGCATGACTGACTTGTGACTATAAAACGTAATAAGTCTCATTCTGCTTTATAGTCACAGGTCAGGTCAGTGCCAGATGAGGGGAAGGGGGCGCAACTGTAAAACGTGATAAGTCTCATTATGCTTTACAGTCACGGGTCAGGTCAGTGCCAGATGAGGGGAAGGGGGCGCAAACGTATAATTTACAAATAATGGGCAATTGGCAATAGTTAATTCCACGGATGTACCTGAAAGAATTTCAGTACGAATTATGGATAATTAAAGTTGAGGTGTGTACGCAGTGCTCTGCAGCCAACTTCGACTTTTCGTGTAGTAAAGGTCCACTGTGAAGTGTACATACTGTGCGCAGTTTCCACAATTTGATGTGTGCAACTTCCACTACACACTATTTCGACTGTGGGCAGTTTCCACTGTCCGCTGTTTCCACGTGCGCAAGTTCCAAAAACGGCCGTGTCCAAAGTGGAATGTGTGCAAAGGAGATTCATCCGCTTTACACAGATCACTATAAAATTGATTCAGGTTTGGTTCTTGGCCACTTGAAATTGCTCTTGAATCATTACGCCATTGTACATTTCTTCGATGAGTAGCTGCATGTGCATGCTGTGACAACTGTGACTTTCTGTCACAGATGATATGCTTATGGCACGCTTGGCATTTAATAGTATCCTCTTCGAGAATAAAATTTGTATCAGCTACTTCATTTATCCACTTCTCTAACGTAACCCGTTTAACTGTGTACGCTTTCGGCATTATAAGAGAATGAACATAAACTTCGAACGATCAATTCTCCAAGAACGGTGGAATCGAACTAATCATATCAATAGATCTCAATATATTTGTACTGCTCTATAATTAGCGCTACTGTTTACTTGGCTTTGGATACAAACTGTATTAGCAGACCTATTGCGAAATGATTATACGACAGCTAGATCAAAGTATCAACCGTAATTCGCAAATTGCTGCAAAGAGTACTGATGACAAAAAAGAGGTATGTAAAATATGCAGGAAACATGCAGCATATTCAGTGCTTTGTCCTTTAGGAAAAATATGTAGAACATATGAAATATGAAAAATATGTATTTGCATAAAAATCCGCAGTCTAGTTAATAACATTATCGATAAGAAGTCTTTGGTGATTTGCACTTGGCAAAACTTGTTAATGTGGTGCCTAACATTGCCATCATCTTGCATTTTATGCAATGTAAGTTGCTTTAATACATGGTGAGTTAGTGAGTCACAGATCTGCTTTAACCACGTATTCTACGCGATAATCTAAGGTTCAAAGTCCAGTATGAAAATGGCGAAATTTCAACCCTTTCGGAGATATTAGCGTCGAAAATTTGAACATTTAAAAATTCATATTTCCCCATTGGATATTGCGAGAAAAGCAGTTTTCTTCTAGAATGTGTAGGAGGGCCGTAACAAAACCGGAAAAAATAGAAATGGTATGAAAATTATTGCTAAGTCACATTATTATTCATTCCTCATGATCCAGTATGCAGTTTGTGTACGAACATGCATGGAGACGGGTCTGAAAAATATCAGGGGCATTCTCTAATGCACTGAAATGCGTAGTTGCATTTGTGTCACAATGGTCAATGTTATCGTAGTGGAGTTCATGGAAGGTCATCTAAGGTAAACGCACTTTGGGGCTTGAACTATTGTGTTAGATTGTCATAGGAAAATTCTCAGATTTGGTAGAAGGGAAAAATTGTCTTTTGATGTACGTACATTCCAAAACAGAAGGTGAGCACCAAACACAAAAATTTGTAAATACATTATACAGGGTGAGTCAGTGAGGGGTGCAATAAATCAAATCACGTATTCTGGGAGCCAATAAAAGCCTAAAAGTCCGGGACCAATAAGTAGAAATCTCAGACCTTTCCGAGATACAGGGGGTTGAAATTTCAAGTTTTAAAAAATCATATCGACCGACGGGATAATTCTAGCGTTACGGGTCTTTTTCTAGGATGTGTGGGAGGGCCGGAGCTATGTGAAAAAAAGTAGAAACCATGTAAAAATTATTACTGAGTCGCATCTTGCAGTCCCTCGATGAAACGACAACATTTTCAGGTACGAAAAAAATCACAGTCATTCTATGATGCACCCAAGAAAATATCGCGTTATAAAAAGTTTAAAATTTTAATAAATGTGGCACCCATAAACCCGGGATTGAGAATCTCTAGCGAAAAACATTTAATAATTTACCTGGCCACATTTATTAAAATTTTAAACTTTTTATAATACGATATTTTCTTGGGTACATCACAGAATGACTGTGATTTTTTTCGTACCTGAAAATGTTGCCGCTTCATCGAGAAACTGCAAGAAAATCATTAATAATGCGACTCAATAATAATTTTTACATGGTTTCTATTTTTTTCACATAGCTCCGGCCCTCCCACACATTCTAGAAAAAGACCCGTAACGCTAGCATTATCCCGTCGGAAGATATGATTTTTTAAAACTTGAAATTTCAACCCCCTGTATCTTGGAAAGGGTTGAGATTTCAACTTATTGTTCCCGGACATTTAGGCTTCTATTGACCCCCAGAATACGTGATTTGACTTATTGCACCCATCACTGACTCACCCTGTAGATATCAAATTGAAATTTGGATTGGTAACTTAATTAAGAGTCGATATGTGAAATTGACACTGAAAGTCAAATTGAACTTTGAATTTGAAAGTGAATTAGGAGTTGAACTTGAAATTTGATTTTAAGCAGAAAATGAAATTTAAAATTGAATTTGGAATTTAAACTTAATTTGAATTTGAATTTGAAGATGAAAGTGAGAGAAAGAGGAAACTACAAGGTGAAATTAGAACATTTTTTCTCCTTCTGAACTTCCAAACTCACAGTGAGCGTTGATTATTCTATACGGAAAAGTTTCTCAGAATATTGCTCGCACTGACTTATTTTGAAACCGTTGCGATTCGCAGCCTTATTCTCCCCAATCTGAGGATAAAAATATCACTTGGTGGATTTACGAACTGTACAGATTTTCTTTTGCGATTAGATTGCGTGGATGCAAGAGGAGCACAAGAACCAAGGAGCATACGAGTACGTGAGGGGTAGAATAGCACTGGCACTTGGGGTCTCGATTGACGATGTGAATTATCGGGGCCGAGGACCTTCAGCTGCTCCGGCTACTGGCAGTAAAATTATTTATAAAACTGAATACGAAGACATGATTGCTGCCTCCATGAAAATCGAATAATTCCACGAATTCCTCGATCACAAAAATTTCCTTTCATCTTTTCCTCCAAATCTAAATTCTTTTTCCTTCTCGTTGTAAATACAAATGTCAAGTCAATTATGTCCATTATTCTTAATTGGAAGAATCTATCTTGAAAAGAAACCTTTTCCAAAATTTTGAATTATATTTCTTATGTATTGAAATTTTATACATTCTATTTTCATATGCGGAATATATTTGAATTGTAAAAGATATTGTGTATTTATATTAGTTATATACATTATAGGTTTTTAGTTGGGTCAGTAATTTCTCAGCTAGACTACGTTTGATAAAAGCTCATTTAAGAGAAGTGAAATACAAGAGTCATTTCCCGAGAGAACGGCGTTGAAAAGAATATATCTCATCGTGGTGGCCGTTTTTCAAGTATGATGCGTTCAGCTTGTAATACGATCAATATCGTAATTTGAAAGTCCATAGACGTTTCCGTAATTCCAGTAGCAAAATGTATCATAATTGTCGAAATATGTAGAGATCTTGATGTGGCTCAAAATTTGCTGCGCGAATTGGTGCTGCGACAACAACCCGGCACGCCGGGTGATTTGAAATTACCAGCTAATTTCGCCCAAGATATCGCCGGAAAAATCGCAGAACTTAACTTCGCGAACCGGGAGGTCATTCGCGACCTCAGGACCGGAGTTCCGCCTTTCCACCCGTCGCCCCGGTCTTCCTCGCGAGGTCCCGAAGGGCCAATCCGCCCCCTTGAGGTAAACCATTTCGCCGGTCGCCGCGTCCGCCCCCCGAGTCTTCCCCGTTCGCGATCCGATAAGGCGAAACTCCCCTATTCGCGACCGTTACTTTCAGAACACCAAATCTAAGTGGCGAAGTTTGCACGTGATTTGGCGGCGACGGTTCGCGCCTCCGGTTATGCCGCCTCGCACAAAGGGGTGCGTAATTTGTAATCCCCCCGACGGTAGACAGACCGTGCGTCCTGGTCGATTCGGCGATTGATTTCGGTGTCCTCGATCCTTGGCTGGGCGTCTTCGATTCTCCTCGGCGGCTGCCCGGCTCTCCCTCGGTCAGCTGTTTCTGTTTGTTGTGATGTCGGCCCGGTGATCACTCTGGCCGACATCGCCGGACTTTCCTGCGACGCGCGGATTCAAAACAGAGTTAGTTCGTGATTTTTCTATCGCAATTTGGCCCGTCGGAACGATTTTCCTTTCACAGTGTAGGTACTTGGTAGACATT
This sequence comes from Trypoxylon attenuatum, assembly GCA_963989405.1. Lineage (NCBI taxonomy): Eukaryota > Metazoa > Arthropoda > Insecta > Hymenoptera > Crabronidae > Trypoxylon > Trypoxylon attenuatum. The sequence continues at coordinate 20,908,019 of OZ022490.1, forward strand.
AATTTCACTACTTTCTTACGCTATAATACTAAGGTGGTTTTCTTTTTTTGTAGTATAGATCTTGTGCCTCATGGCTCGTTGTGACGTTGCATTTTCGGCAACGCCACAAATACGACAGAATTAACAGTAATTACGCGCCATACCGCTCTCGGGGCTTTCCAAGCGAATATTACTGGCATTAATTACCGCGTTTATTGAGTTGAGGTACAACGAATGAGGAAGGAGCAGGAAACATTGGAGGGACGAGCGAGGAGGGGCGCTCGGGGTTCATGGACGAGGGAGGAATCCCGGGGGCATCGAGGCGCGGACGCCTGAGGGCCGATCCCCCTCCGATCACCCCAACCTGCCGCAGCTAGGTGTTTCCCTCAAGCGACGACCATCAGCCACCGATTTTCCGAAAAGAACGTACTCCCGACATCTGTGGAGGACAATGAGGACCTGGGATGCCGTCACGATAGCAACGCGGAAAATCCCGAAAGGACATGCGCGTGCCGGGAGTAACGCGCAATTACCGAACACGCGGTTAGTCGATCGTAGATCGTCGCACTAGTAACACGCATTTTTGAGCAGGTGATTGTAACAAAGAATATTGAGAATGGCGGAACAGCAGAAAACGAACGTGTCATGCAGGGAGGACGAGTCGGCAGTAAGCGAATTGAATTAGCCCTTTTCTGATTGTTGTCGAATATTAAATGATTGATTTGCGCGCTAGAGTCACAATTTGTGCGGTATATTTGATGGATTTTTCCGGCTTCCCTGGTATTGCGCAGTAGTTCGTCGACTCGAATCCTTTTGTTCCACGATAGTGTGAGATCGTAACGGCATCGCGTGCGTTACCGCGTGTTATACCGAGGATCGAAGTTTGAACATCGCGACTGTAACTCCGCCGTAAGGTGATGCCGAAAAATAAAGTGTACCAACTCTCGGATTTCCATGAGACATTTTGAGTTTGATTTTTGTATGTGATATTCCTAATTTGTGCCGTCTTTTCACCATTGCTCGATAGAACCCAACCCATTTCCGCGTACTGTGGCGCCGAGATAAATTTCGATATTACGATTTGAATTAAGAGAGATTCTCGAGCTGAATTTTCGATGTAGATGAGTAGGAGTCATTTTTGTGTAGATTTTCGACGAGCTTCCGACGATGCCGGAGATTGTGTTTAGGTCCCAATTCGACAATTTTTCTACTTTTCAAATATCTCTATCCATAACCGCGGTAACAGAACGTATCATAATTGTCGAAATATGTGGAGATTTTCGTGCCACTCAAAATTTGCTACGGGCATTGGCGCACATACTTGGTAAACATTAATTTCACTACTTTTTTTACGCTATAATACTTTTGTAAGATTTTAAAGCATTACTGTGTGCTATATATACTTGGCGCGTTTTTGTACGTTACATGGATAATGTGCTGTCATTTGTTGGGATAAGTCTAACGCGTGCGACAAGGACAGCGATACCTGCATAATGTGCAGCGCCAGCGTAGTTTAACATTACAAAGGATATAGGGCCAATAGAAACACTTAATAGAAAAACTCATATACAGGGTGTCTCGTAATTGATAGTACAACCGGGCAGAGGGTACATGAAAAACTGAATCGAAAATAAGGAACAAAATTTTTCGATAGAAGGGCCTGTTTTCGAAAAAAATGAGTTTGAAGATTTGGCAAGTACGCGTTGAAGTACGCGTGCTCCCGGTAGAGTTACGGCTTACGGAAAGTACCTATTCTTAGATCTGTTTACAAATAGAGCTAAGATATGTTTACAAGTATTGTCAAATAGAAACGATACAAGAATATCAGTTCTGTTGGTTGTACCCTCATCCATATAAAATTAGGCCTTCAGTTCTGATCCACCAATTTATGAATTAAACCAATTCTGGAAAGGTAATACCAATGTTGTAATCCCCGAAACCATTGCACAGAAAGGTTGAAGTAAGGCCGAACAAAGTCGTGTACTTGCCAAATTTTCAAACTCAGTTTTCTCGAAAACAGGGCGTCCTATTAAAAAATTTTATTCTTTTTTTCCGACTCAGTTTTTCATGTAGACTCACCCTCTGCTCGGTTGTACTATCAATTACGGGACACCCTGTAGTATTGTTAGACATAAGGTAGTGATAAAAGCAGCTTCTTGATTGAATGAAATGTATACAGGGTGATTCACTGACTCTTTTACCCGCTTCTGCCACGTATTCTAGGCGCTAATCTAACCCGAAAAGTCCTATAGCAAAATGGCGAAACCTCAACCCTTTCGAAATTACAAGGGGTTGAAATTTCAAGTTTAAAAAAATCATAGCTCTCCCCCGCCAAGAAGAAGCGTTTGCCCCAAACGCGCAAGCAAGGGAGACGCACAACGGTATGAGTAGGGAAACAGGTGTGACAGCGGCCTAACTCAACCGCACCACGCTCCAGCATTCGCTGCAAGGCCCAATGGAAAACCGCCAAAAACCGAGGGCAGAGCGTCCATGCTTCCTCCAAAATTTCTGTCCGCCTTTCCGCAAACCTCCAACTCCTTCCGGACTTCGAACTCCAAGCGTAATACTCCCCTGAAAACAGAAACGACGAAACAGTCTCCAGAAAACAACGTAACAAGATACTTCACAGTCTTCGCGAAGTAACGAACGGCACCGATCCATTAAGGACACAACAAATCAAAACGGGAGAATTCCTAACAGACAGTTCTACAAAAATTAGTTCTCTTCCTCCCCATCCATATCCAGAGCAAGACGTTCAACATAATCAAAAAGAAGACACCCATGCCATCGGAACCTTCACCTCTCGCCAGAGTTCCAGCACCGGCTAAGGTGCTCACCCCAGCTTCCCTCTTCTTAACCTCTCGTCCCTGAGGGCGCACCCTCTCACGCACCATCCACGGAATGTCCACTAGGAACAACCGCTACGGGGAGAAGAACACGACTACCTCAGGTTGAAGGCCAAGGTAGAAGATCGCTTCACGACCGGAACCACACCGCTACCTAACTCCTAACAAAACAACGAGCCCTTCATACGCTCTTCATGAACCTCCCCAACCAAACTGGTTCAATCCGACCTTTGTACCTAGCCAAACGATTCACGTGAACCACCTTGCGCTTGCCTTTTGGCGAACGAAGAATCCGATACGCCACATCGTTCAAGCGCTCTTCCACGACGTAAGGTCCCTCCCAGTTGCTCTCCAACTTCGGTGCCTTCCCCTTTGCTCTTCTCTTAGGGGACGAAGGAGGGACTCTCCTATACAGATGAAGGGGCAAACGCAATTCTCTTCCATACAGCAACTTAGCAGGAGTTTCTCTCGTAACCTCATGTTCAGAGGTTCTGTATGCCCAAAGAAACAACGGTATACACTCGTCCCAATCCTTCTGATGCGAGGAAACAAACATGGCCAAATATTGTAAAATTGTCCGATTTAGCCTTTCCATTAAACCATCCGACTGGGGATGCAAAGGAGAAGTTCTGGTTTTCTTGATACCTAGAACCCGAAGGACCTCTTTAAACAAGCCAGCCTCAAAAAAACGACCTTGACCGGAATGCATCACACAGGGCAAGCCATGTCTGCTGAACACATTAGAAATCAAAAGTCTCGGCTATAGTTTTCGACCTGTGATCCGGCAAAGGAAAAACTTCTGGCCACTTAGAAAAATAATCCATTACAACCAATAAGAATCTGTTCCCTTCATAAGACCTCAGAAGTGGAACCAAAATGTCAATACCAATCCGCTCGAATGGCGTCCCCACGTTGTAAAGCTGCAATCTTCCCCTCCCGACTTCCATAGGGCCCTTCCTAACCGAACAAACATCACAGGAGCGACACCACTTTTCCACGTCCTGCTTATACCCAGCCCAGAAGAAGCACTTCCTAATTCTAGCCAGGGTCCTGTTTACTCCAAAATGCCCAGAAGAAGAATCATGAGCCGCGCGTAATATTTCTTCCGCCCTTCCCCGAGGAACTACAATCTGAAACAAGATTTGCTTCCCACTCGCGGATTCCCATTTTCGAAACAGGACACCATTTCTGACAACCAAAGTAACAAAATCTCTAAATACAAGACCAACATTCTCGGAGACTTTTCGGACAGGCAACAAACCCGTCTCCCTTAATTTGCGCCCCGCGAATTTCTCGCTTTCGACTAACCCCGAGCACGTTGCGCGCCAGCTGGACAATTACCCCTCGTATGGCCGGGCTTTCCGCACGACCAACACGTCAGATCTTTCTGCGCAGATTTCTCGCGACAATTAAATTTGGTTTCGCCCGTTTTGCCACATTTCCAACAAGTTTTCACTTTTGCGTTTTCTCCACGCCCTTGCTCACGGTCTGAGCGCGAAGGCTGATTCCCAAAAGAAGAAACCCGATCGCTCTTACATGTACGATTGATTTCAATAATTTCCCCGGCGCGAATCACCGCGTCATGAAGAGAGGACGGACTCGACAAATAAAGCTGCTTTTTCAAATCTTTGTCTGTAAGAGACTCCAAAAATTGCGTGACCATAAGCCGTTCTTTGACCGCGGCGGAACAATCGGGAAAAGCGTAAGCAGCGAAAGATTCCAGTTCGTTTGCCAACGCGTAAATGTCCTGATTGGAGCCTGGCGGTAAGAATGGAATTTCACATAACTGAAACTTTCATTTGACTGCCGATCGAAACGCAGTTTCAACGCCGCATGTAATTTAGCACAATCTAAGCGATCAGCCTCACTTAAAGCCGTCAACAGCGATAGAGCAGGGCCCTCTAAACTATTCAAAAGCGCGATCACTTTCGCGTGTTCATCCCAACGATTCAAATTCGCCAGAGCCACGAACTGAGCTTCGAATTCGTTCCAGGATTTCCCATTAAATTTAGTCGGTTTCGATTTCAACTCGGTTCTCGATAAAGCCGCGGAACTTCCAGACGGACGAGGCAAAGGCAAATTGTCTACTAAGGGAACGGTACTGGCCTGCTGTTGGTGCTGCTGCTCTCCGACGCCGGCTTCGCCCGCTCCACCCAACCGAGATTCCAGCCTTTCAAGCCTCTTCTCCATCTGGGACGCAAAACTATTAAAAAGGCCCTTGTTACATATATACTTAAATACATAGTTTTCAAATACGCGCGTAATGAGGGCGCAAATGTCAAGGCGATTACCGCGCTCTCAAGGAACCGTGTAAAGGCATGCGTTACGTGCCTTCCTCCTTCTGCTTGGCGAAACAGCCGAACTGTACGCACGTGTCTCCCAAGCTACCCAAAATATATAATAGTGATTACCGTCATTTTTACATTTGATTATTGAGTCGTACTCCTATCACCCACGGACACGACAGATTGGCGACGAGGATGGGATTACAGTCCCGAGTGAGTTTTACATACAGTTACAAGTTTTGAAATTCGCGAAGAAGCGCGATACGTCCCACGATGGCGACGGCAAATTCAACGGAAAGCAGGACCATCGTACAGGGAAATTTTGCGATCGACTATTTCGACGCAACTGCAACAAATTGGAAACGCTGGCTGAGGCGTTTCGAGGGAGCCGTTACTGTTTTCAAAATTCCGGAGGACCAGAAGGTAGCCTATCTGTTACATTTCATTGGCTCCGCTTCGTTCGATTTGATTTTCGACAAGCTGGCTCCGAGGGATCCTTACGGAGAATCATACACTACACTTACGAGGAAATTAGAGGAGTTCTACTCCCCGGCCCCGCTGGAGATAGCGGAGAACTACCGTTTCTACCAACGTCGCCAGAGAGAAGGCGAATCGGTGCAGGAGTTCGTGGCAGCGTTACACAAATTAAGCATCAACTGCAATTTCGGAGAGTATTTATCGACGGCTTTGAGGAACCAGCTAGTGTTCGGGCTGTTGAGCAAGAGGATTCAATCACGGCTGCTGGAGACGAAACATCTTACTTTTGAGAAGGCCGTGGAGACCGCGACGTCCATGGAATTGTCCGAGAAGGACGTCAGCCAGATGCAGTCAACCACCGTGGGAGTGGAGGTGCTAGCTACAAAAGGAGCATCCAGCGCCCAGAGGAACCAGCCCCGTTACGAGAAGGGCAGCAGCAGCAGCCGAGACAAGAGTTCAACAACGGCAAAACGTAATGATAATTCCAATTCTAATTTCAGGCGAGCGTTGCCTAATATTACTTGTTCCAGATGCGGTGGAAAGCACTTGGCCACAAAATGTACATTAGACCGTTCGATAGAATGTAAAAACTGCCATGCGAAAGGTCACCTGCAAAAAGTTTGCATGAAGGCAAAAAGGAATATGGTGTTTGCGGCGAACGAAAGGTGCGATGTCGCGACGACCTTAGCGGAGCCAGCGGACTTTCGAGAGAAGTACTATACCAACCTGTTTGTAAACGGCCCGCAGGTACGATTTATGATAGATAGCGGCGCGGCGGTTACCTTAGTTTGTAAACAGTTTTTGGAAGCGAACTTTCCAGAAATGCCAATATACAAGTCCGGCCTCAAATTGGTCTCTTATTGCGATGCGAATATACCGATTCTAGAATACACAAAAGTTAAAGTTAAATACAGAAATACACTTACAGAATTGCGAATGTACGTTTCTAGTTTAGAGCGCGAACCATTAGTAGGCCGCGAATGGATTCGCCAATTAAACATTAGTCTAGTGGATACAGTGTACACATTGTCTAGTTATACAGAAGGTTCCTTACAGTCAATTTTGAGACAATACAGAGAAAGTTTAGATTCAATGTCTACAAAGATTACAGGGTTACAGGCACGATTGACTTTGCGGGAGGATGCAAGGCCCGTATTTTGCAAGGCAAGAAGAATGCCATTCAAATTGGTTCCTCTAGTAGAAAACGAAATTTCAAATTTAGAAAAATCCGGTGTTTTGGAGCGCGTACACGCGTCACCCTGTGCTACACCAGTGGTGCCGGTTTTAAAGAAAGACAATACAGTACGATTATGCGGTGATTTTAGCGTAACCGTCAACAAACATTTGGTCGTGGACGAATATCCGTTACCGACAGTTGATGAGTTATTCAGTACACTCGCAGGAGGCAACAAATTCTCAAAAATCGATTTACAGCAAGCCTATTTACAGTTAGAAGTTCACCCCAAGGATAGGGAGTTATTAACGTTAAATACGCATCAGGGTCTGTTTTCATGTACGCGTTTGTTATACGGACTGGCTTCTGCGCCAGCTATTTGGCAAAGAGAGATGGAGAATTTATTGAAAGGGATTCCTGGAGTGTCGGTTTTTTTGGACGACATTAAAATTACAGCACCGAATGATAATTTACATTTAGAGCGATTACGTGAAGTGTTTACACGTCTCGGTAAGCACAATATTAGAATAAACGAAAAGAAATGCGAATTTTTCAAAGAGGGAATCAGCTATTGCGGTTATTACATTGACAAAAACGGTATACACAAGGAAAGAAAAAAAATGGAAGCCGTTGAGGGCATGCGACGACCCGAAAATATCACGGAATTACGTGCGTTCCTGGGTATGATAAATTATTATAATAGGTTTATCCCGAACTTGAGTGCAGTATTGGCACCATTACATAGATTGCTGGAAAAGAAGGTTACTAAAAAGTCAGTGTTCAAGTGGTCGTCAGATTGCGAAGTGGCGTTCCTGGCGGCGAAAAAAAGCATTTTGTTCAGAGCAAGTTTTGGCTCATTACGACCCGCGATTGCCGTTGATCGTGGCGTCAGATGCGAGTGCATACGGAGTGGGAGCAGTTCTGTCTCAGAGGTACCCGGATGGTACAGAACGGGTGATACAGTTTGCATCTCAATCGCTTACGGAGACGCAAAGAAAGTATGCTCAGATCGACAAAGAGGCATACGCGATCGTTTTTGCAGTGCGGAAATTTGCGCAATATTTGTTTGGTAATCATTTTACATTATACACTGATCACAGACCATTAACACAGATTTTTGCTCCAAATAGAGCACTCCTTACGCACACAGCAATGCGGATGCAACATTACGCAATCTTTCTACGAGGTCTTAGGTATGATATTAAATATAAAAGTACAAAGTTACATGCAAATGCCGATTGCCTATCGCGATTGCCAGTAAAGGCACAAGATTTAACGGAATTAGATGAAATCGATGTATACGAAGTGAACGTGATAGATGCGCTGCCAGTAGATTTTAAGGAGTTAGTAGCGAAAACGAACGAAGATGCAGAACTACGAGCACTACTAATAGGGTTACAAACCGGAAAAAAATTGAAAAGTCAGGCAAGATTTTCGATTCCTCAGGAGGAGTTTAGTGTTCAACAAGGGGCAATTTTACGAAAGGGGAAAGTTGTAATTCCCAAGAAGCTGAGACAGAGAATATTGGCAGAATTACATAGCGAGCACTTCGGTATAGTCAAATTAAAAGCGATGGCTAGACGCTATTGTTGGTGGCCTGGTATCGATACTCAGTTAGAAGATTTAGTCCGAAATTGCGGGAACTGTAACGCGGTGAGGAATAATCCGCCGAAAGTTAATGTACAAGCATGGTCGCCAGAAAATGCTCCCTTCCATAGAATACACGTGGACTATGCAGGTCCATTTATGAATAGATATCTCTTGATTTTAGTAGATGCATTTACGAAATGGCCAATAGTTTGGGTCACTAGGAATATGACGTCGTACACGACGATTGAAAAGCTACGTGAAGCGTTCTGCACATTCGGAATTCCGGAAGTACTCGTATCCGATAATGGTAGACAGTTTTGTGCAAAAGAATTTCAGGATTTTCTTAGATTGAATGGGGTTGAGCATAAACGTACGGCACCTTTTCACCCCGCTACTAACGGCCAAGCCGAAAGATTCGTACAAACTTTCAAGCAAGCGCTCAGAAAGATGTGTCATAAAGAGGAAACCAGCGAAGCTAATTTACGAGGGGCAGTACAGCAAATTCTATTTAAGTATAGGACTACTCCTCTACTAACAATAGATATGTCGCCTGCGGAAGCGATGTTCGGTCGTAGAATACGTACGAGATTAGATTTAATGTTACCTAAGGCGAAATCTGCGGATACAAATGCGAACGGCACTAATACAAATGCGACCACCCAAGATAAAATACGTGCCTTGGACATAGGGGACCAAGTACAATGTCGGAATTATAACGGCTCAGAAAAATGGGCATTTGGAAAAATTGAGGGGAAGCTTGGTAAATTACACTACTGTATTAGATTGCAGGATCGTCGCCTCTGGAAGAGACATGTAAACCAGATTTTAAAATGTAGATTAAGCAATACAGATAAGGATTTTCAATTTGATTACGCTGCTCCGGATACTGAGGACGAGCAGCAAATACGTAGTCAAGTAGTTGCGCCGGGGTTACACCCAAATCAAAGCGGAGAAAATAGAAGCGAGCCGCAGGTGACCTCGGACTGTAGACCTGTAAGAAGTAGGCACCCTCCCCAGTGGTATGGGCGAGTTTATACGCATTGAGTTTTTGTTACTACACATGCATTGTTTTTTTTTTTCTGCGTCGCGGGGAGAGTGTTCCATATATACTGTGACGTTGCATTTTTGCAACGTCCCAAAATTAGTAAATTCCCGGCACGGGAGTAGCGACGAGCACACCTCGGGGCCTCACCAAAACCATGAACGCCGACTAATGCCCGGTGAATCCTTTTTTTTGTATTGCCAACGCCTACCACCGAGGACGACGATCGGAGCCCAGAGCCGCCCGGAACTGCTACCAGGGGAAAGAGTCTACAGTGGAGGCCGGATTCCCGCCCGGAGCGCGGTAAATACCGGACGTCCAGCGGGGGAAGAAGTCGCCGCGGCCGAGGCAGGCCCCGTCGAAATTGGGGACGGGATACCTCGCGGTACTCCAACCCAACGATTCCCGGGGGGAAGGCGGGTTGGAGGGACCCACCGGCCCCAGGGGGGTTGGTGCTCGGTAGCGCGGGTCGACTACCCTTTCCGACCCTGCTGGACCGGAGCGAGAAAGAATGAAAGGAACCTGGGCGAACGGCAGCATCCTGCGGAGACGGCAAGAAGAGGGCCCAATTTTCCACCACCGATCAGGCAGAGCATCCAGGGCAGAAGTCATCAATTATCGACAGTCGAATTATGGCGTGGCGTTTCATGAGGTTTCCGGGGTGGGGGTAGTCGCGTTAATTAGCATGCGCAGGAGATCCTCGCGGATCGCGCGGATCCGTGAGGAGTGCCTTCTTCGACCGGCGACCGTCAGAGAGAGGAGCACGAATTTCGAGCTCTTCGATCAGCGACCGTCAGCGAGAGTAGTCCACAAAATTTTAAGTAGCTCGCGAGTGCCAGTTTTGATCGAGTAGCCAAGAAGAAGAGCGGAGAGAGCCGGAGAGACAACTAAACAATTTGGGACCCACTGCAACCGAGAACAACTGAAATGGTGAGGTGAACAGAGTAGCCCTTTTTCGCGTTGCGAGCTTTATTGCGTAATATGAAATATTTGTGCTATTGGGTGGTCCATTATCTTTCGTTCGGCCGCGTTCAAAATTCACGTCCACGTCTCGGCTCCCTCTCCGTATCGCTTTGCGAGCAGTGTAAGAAAATTGTCGTCGCGGTGATCGAAGTGTATCTGTTCCGGGAGTTGTATTAGTAGGACTTAACGCGTGTAATTCCGCCGTAGGGCGAGGTCGTTTATAATAAATTGTGCCGACTCTCGGAAACCGAAATTTTTGTGAATTTGATTTATATTTCGTCTTATCCCGTCCTTACGATCCTCTCGAGTAACCGACCCCACCCGCTGAGTTCGTTAGTATCGCGCGTAATTTCGACTTGGGGAAGAATTCGTTTTTCGGTGTGTGTGGTCGAGACTCGGTCGCGTAGATCAACCGTATCGCGATTCCAGTATTACAAATTAAAAGCGGGAGAAATCCCGTGGCACGCGAGTGCCTGGCGCCCATAGAAGTCTCGACAGTAGAATTTGATTCGCGTTTCCCCAAGTCGAGTCCAAGGAAATTTCATTGTTCGCGTGAAGTCCCGCTAGCCAGGGCAGTTTCGCGAAGTGGGTGCGGACTTCACGTGACAATTTTTGGCGCCCAACGTGGGGCCTCTCCGGTACAGAGAGGTATTCGAGAGGATTTCGCGAGAAAATTTCGTGTTAATTATCGCGTTCGTCGGAAAATTTCGGAATTTCGGAATGAGAATTAACATTTATTGAGTAATTCGAGAAAATTTCGGGTGTAAAATAAAATAGCGATTTCGTGCGTGCGGAAAATTAAATCGTGATAATGAATTGTTGAGAAATTGTGAAGAAATTATTGAATTAGAGTTTCTGGATCACGAGTTATATTTGAAATTATTCGTAGCGTGCTTTCACGAAGTCTTTGTAACAGCCTTCCAACGTTCGAATCTCGAGCTCGAGAACAAAGTATCGCGGCGCGATTATCATGTTGACATTTTTTCTCGGTAACCTAAGAACGCGCTGAGCCGAGCGAGTTGGATCGCCTGATTTTGTTTGGAGTTTGATATACTCGGAAATATACCGGGTGTACCGTGGTGAACCAATTTAAAATCTTACCAAGAATAATTGTGGAATAAAAATTTTATTAATTCGCCAAGGTTATTTCGTCTTTTGTATAGTCCCCTCTTTTTGGTTACTTTTCGTTAATTTATTGGGTTTCGTGGGTACCCCTATTGGTACCAGTTGTTAAAATTTCGCGTTTCGTGTTGGATTTTCGTTTCGTTCGTGCAGATTATCGCGTTTTATGTCGAGTCATCCCTTGGGTTATTGGCGAATTTTATTTTGTTAGAGTTTAGCGGTTTTGAGAGGAAGTTGTTTGAAGTTTTTTTTTTGAAATTTGAATGGATCTCGAGAATGTCGAGAAGTAAAATCTGAAAGTGAATTGGAACAGCACGAAATTAAGGAACAGTGCTTGTCTTGTGGTTCTGATCACTGTGGTTCACCATCGGTCGAAATATTTATGAATTTATATGAATTTATATGTGATTTATGTGTAATATTTACTCCTGGCTATTTATTGCGGAAATTTATGCTTTGAATTGTTATTGTTTTATTGATATCATGTGTATGAATTTCGATTTTCGCTGTTTTCTGGCTTTTGCTTATTGCGTGGTGCCAGGTTTGAAGAATCCCTGGGCGAGTTGACGCTACGTATTTCTCTCTGCTACTGCGATATTCTATTGCTTATATTTTTTTTGTGTATGCGAAATTTATTTATCGTTAGAATTAAGCAGCGAGATATGGAATATTGGAATTGACCGAATATTTGAATCATACGAAATTATTGGAATTATTTGAAGCATGCGAAATTATTGGAATAATTGAATTACTGTCTTATTTGAATTAGTTGAATTATCGGAACTTAGGAATTATCTGGATTTTGGTGAAAATATTAGTTATGAATAATTCGGGCGTTACGAATTTCTCGGTGTTACCGAATTTCGCGTGATAATCTAAACTTAGGTCATCCTACTGTGCTCATTGTAAAATTTTTTTTTTCTTCGTGGATTCGTTCGAGATTATCGAAACGTTTTTTTTGTTTGGATGAATTAGATCGCGTTGCGAGTTAATTAAGGAATTATCGAAAAATTGGCAGCACTAGGTTATCGAATAGAATATTCCTTTTTTTTGGTATTTTTATTTTTTTTGGTATTCGCCGTTGCCTTGTCAAGCTCACACGAGAGTGGCGATATCGCGTTCGGCGAGTGAATAGCCCGAAATAGCGGGTTGTCGATTTCATCGTCGCGTCCGGATAGGGAAGATTCGCGTCCACGAATCACGGTGATAGTGCAGGAATCGGAAAGTGGGTGATCGCGCGGAAGGACTATGTCAAACTCGGATAAACAAATGGATCAAGGCGCGGACCCATCCGGGAGTCAGGGAAACAACTCGAGTAGTTCATTACAGTTTCCGCATTCACCAGCCGACAATGTACCGCCCGCGTTTGTCGAGACCATGCAGATTCCGATTTCGGATCATTCGCGCGCGCGTCTACCTCCGCTACCGCGAACGCGAGGATGTAGCATGCACGAGACGACGCACCGTGATCCCCGAGGGGAAGTCATCGAACAGTTAAGACGATGGGGAGTTAAATACACGGGCGAGCCGTCGGAGGACTTAGAATATTTTGTCGATCAAATTTGGGAGGCCTGCGAACTAAAATCTTGCGACCCTTCGGAAGTAGTCCCGTATTTGCATCACGCGATGGGAGGTCGCGCCGCGTCCTGGCACTACAACGGTCGAGATCGATGGCGCACGTGGGATCAATTTGTCACGGCGATCCGAATCAGCTTTAGCACCGCACGAAAACAAACCGATTTCGAGAAAAAGATTTTGGCGCGCGTGCAACGGTGGGACGAACGGGTCATCGACTATCTAGTAGAGATGCAAGGCTGGCTAAGGAGATTGAATCCCCCTTGGCCCCTCGCCCAGCAGGTAGACATCCTATATGAAAATTTACACCCGCAAGTTCGAGCGCACATCGTACGCGCGACTTTACGCGATTTATCCGATTTAGAGCGCGAAGCGTTTTCGGCCGAACAACTGCTCCTCGAATTAAAGACTTGCACGCAATTCGGGCGACGCGAAGTTCCCGCGAAGGAGACCAGCGCCCGAGCAGCAGAATACCCGCCGAAATCGAGGTTCCCGCCGCCGCCCACCGCCTCGAGTACACCCCGTCCAGTACCTCGAGCCCCGTTAAGGACAACCGCGACTCCGACGTGCTGGAACTGTCAGAAAACCGGTCATTATTCTCGGGAATGTCCCGAGCCGAGTAGAGTCCATTGTTATCGTTGCGGAAAGGCCGGAGTCACAACTCGTGATTGCCCTGAATGCTCTCGAAACCCGGGAAATGCGACAGGCAGCCGGTAAAACGGGTCGTATCGGCTACCGAGACCTCACAAACGACCCCGAAGGACCAGATCGCGCAGGAGGAATTCCCGAGTTCCCCGACAAATTCATCGCGTCCCGCGAGTAGTGCCGAATCGCGCGTAGAGCCACGTCCGTCGCTGAGACTGGGCCGTTTACCCCTGTATTTACAAGTACGGGTGGAGGGATTCCCAGTAACCGCGCTAATAGACGGTGGAGCCGCCCTGAACATTATCCATCAGGAGGTCGCGAAGAGGGTTCCTAATATTGTGGACGTCGGACCGAGGGAAACCCCCTATTATTTCATAGTCGCGAATGGAGAGGTGGTAGAAGCCAGTCGACACGTCAGCTTTTGGGTGGACATCAAGGGAGAGCATAGAGCAGTCAACGCGCTAGTGTCCGATAAAATTCCGGGTCCGTTAATCCTCGGAGTCCCCGCGATCGCAGATTTCGGAATTGTTGTTCGTTATAATCGGGCCGTTTGGCATTTTGATTTTCGTCCACATGAGTCTTTCGCGTTCGAGCCACCACCAAACAGTAGACAAGTATGCGGGCTGAGGCCGTTATCCGATTGTGAACGCGAGCGCTTGGATCATTTTATGAAAGGAGTAACGCCGAAACTATCCCAAGTAGCTGCATTGACCAATTTGATCGAACATCGAATTGATACCGGTGATCACCCACCGATTAGACAGAGAGTTTACGCAGTCTCACCGGTCGTACAGCAAGCAATTAACGATGAAGTCGACAAAATGCTCGCGGACGATATTATCGAACCTTCGTATAGCGAATGGTCGAGTCCCATAGTCATGGTGAGAAAGCCGAACGGGACTTATCGCTTTTGTCTCGATTTTAGAAAGGTTAATAGCGTTTCAAAAAAGGATGCCTACCCACTGCCGTTGATGAGTAGCATCCTCGATAAACTCCACGCCGCGAGATACTTGAGTACGATAGATTTGAGTCAGGCATACTTTCAAGTCCCGCTCGAAAAGAAGAGTCGCGAGGTTACCGCGTTTATCGTGCCGGGTAGAGGGCTATTCCACTTCAAGCGGGTGCCGTACGGACTGACGGGTGCACCAGCGACCTTTCAACGCCTGCTGGACCGCCTCATCGGACCAGAACTGGAGCCGCATGCCTTCGCCTATCTCGATGACATTATCGTGGTTACGAAAACATTTGAAGAGCATCTCGACTGGCTTAATCGCGTATTGGAACGAATTCGGGTAGCAGGCCTATTAGTGAACCCTGCGAAATGCGAGTTCTGTCGCTCCGAAGTGAAATATTTAGGGTTTCTCGTCGGGGAGGATGGCCTTAAGGTTGATCCAGACAAGATCGCGCCGATCATGTCCTACCCACCACCGAAGGATGTGAAGCAACTTCGGCGATTTTTAGGGATGGCGTCATGGTATCGTCGATTCCTCGCCCAGTTTGCTACCGTTTCGGAGCCCCTAACCCGACTATTGCGTAAAGACCACCCTTGGACATGGAACTCCGGACAACAGACCGCGTTTGAAGAAATACGGAACATGATAGCAACCGCGCCGGTACTGAACTATCCGGATTTTAGTCTGCCTTTCGTGTTACACACCGATGCCAGTACGGTAGGATTAGGCGCCGTTCTTACTCAGACCACCGACGAGGGAGAACGAGTTGTCGCGTTCGCGAGTAGAACGCTTACCACCGCGGAAAGAAATTATGCCACCACCGAGTTAGAGTGTCTCGCGATCGTATGGTCGGTAAAGAAATATCGAGCCTACCTCGAGGGATATCATTTCACTGTTGTTACGGACCACAACAGTCTCCGATGGCTACACAACCTCAAGGATCCAGTGGGTCGCCTAGGGAGATGGGTTCTCGAGTTGGGAGCCTACGACTTTGACGTAGTATACCGGAAGGGTGCACTCCACCACGTGCCCGATGTACTTTCGCGTATTCCGGTCGTCTCTCATTTAATCTCCACCGTTAAGCGATTGAGTTGGTACGAGCATCGGAAACAACAGATTCGCGAGCATCCAGAACGATTCCCGAACTGGAAGGTAGAGGACCAAAAGCTATGGTATCGTCGCGAAAACGAAATGATTGAGACGCTATTAGGAAATGATCTTGACAAATGGAAGTTGGTGCTATCGGAGCACGAACGCATCCCGATCGTACGTCGGGAACATGAAGATCCACAAGCAGGTCACCTGGGAGTGGAGAAGACGTATCGCCGAGTGGCGCAAACACATTTTTGGCCAGGGATGTTCCGCACAATAGTGAGATTTACAAGAAGATGTCCGGTGTGTCAAAGAACGAAGACGAGCCAAGCAGCACCCCCGGGATTGATGGGACGTCGGAAGGTTAACCAACCCTGGCAAGTAGTCGCAGCCGACATAATGGGTCCCTTTCCCCGAAGCAAGCAGGGATTCGTCTACTTACTCGTGGTCCAAGACCTATTTACGAAGTGGATTGAATGCTGCCCATTGAGAAAAGCCACCGGAGCCAAAATTGCGGATGCCTTGGAGGATTTGGTTTTCTCCCGTTGGGGAACACCGGAAGTAGTTCTCACCGATAACGGAACGGAGTTCGTCAATAAGGACCTCGACGCGTTACTGAAAGACTACGGAATTTATCATGCAACGACGCCTCCGTACCATCCGCAGGCGAATCCCGTAGAACGAGTCAACCGCGTCCTGAAAACCATGATTGTTGCCTTTCTCGAACAAGACCATCGAGAGTGGGACGAGAAGTTACCAGCGTTCCGTTTCGCGTATAACACCGCTTATCATTCGGTGTTGGAAAACTCCCCAGCATTCTTGAATTTCGGACGGGAACCGAGACCTATGAGAAGACTAGAAGACATCACGGCAAAGAACGACCTCCTAGACGGACCTGCGCTAGAAGAATTAGAAGAATGGGACGGGCGCATGAGTCGCATGCGTGACGTCCACTTGTGGGTGGAGCAAAATTTAGAAAATGCGTACGAGCAGCAAGCTCACTATTATAATCGAAATCGTCGCGATGCAGTATTCCGAGTAGGAGATTTGGTTCTGAAAAGACAACACGTTCTATCATCGGCTTCGCAGAATATCGCGGCAAAATTAGCACCTAAATATCACGGTCCATTTCGCGTGTCGCGAATTCGGTCGCGAGTTATATATGAGTTAGAGAATGAGCACGGGAGGACGGTAGGGAAATTCCATATCTCGCAACTAAAACCGTATAGAACATAGAATTGTGAACCGACCCATTTCAGAGTTCCTCATATAAGGAAGAGGAGAGGCGACAGCGTGAGCGCCAGGAGAGGCTTCTCCAGGCATGGCGGGAGAAGCAGGCCCGCGAGAAGGAGGCAAAAGCCGCGAAGGAGCGACGGGACCTGGCGGACCAACAGCAGCGCGAGCGCCAGGAGGGAATCCTCCAAGCGTGGAGGGAGCGGCGGCGCGAGCAACAAATAAAGCTCTTCCAAGAGTCGTGGGCGAAGGAGGCACGTGAAAAGGAGGAGAAGGCCGAGAAGGAGCGGCGAGAAAAGGAGAAGGCAGAGAAGGAGCGCCGAGAGCGCGAGGAGCGAGAAGCCCGGGAGCGCCGGGCGCGAGAAGAAAAGGAGCGCCGGGAGAAAGAAGCCCGGGAGCTAGAGGCCAGGAGGCGATCCCGACCGGGAGAATTTAAGTTGATCCCTGGATTGTGGAACCCCAAGACGCCGAAGGGACAAGGGTGTTGGAATTGCGGGGACCGCGGCCACCGATATTCCGAATGCCCGGAGAAGCGGATAACCCGCTTCTGTTATCGTTGCGGGAGAGCGGGGGTCTCTCGTGGCGAGTGCCCCACCTGTCGGGGGGAGCCCTAGACTTTTGTTTTTTTTTCTGTTGTAAGGCCCTCTCGGGAGTTATGAGGGTGCGTTAGGATAAGTCCCGCTAGGGAAATATTTTAGGTTACGAGTTTCCCTTTTGGATTAACCTATTTAGTATTATATGGTTTTGTAGAGTGTAAGTCCCGCAAGGGAGGTTCACTATTATCGCGTATTAAAGTAACAGTATTATAATCCGTTTTTTTTTGTGTTTTGTTCAACCCCGGAGGGGAGTTAATAAAATAAGTAAAGAGAAATTAGTGATACTTACTGTAAGGAAAATAAGTACCCCTCCACTAGCGTGCGGTAAACGTTTAGCGTTTCGAATATTTTAGCGTGTAGAAAAAGCAGAGAGTCAACTCGTCCCAGGTATGCGGCCAGGTTAGGAGTAAGTACGAATTTGGGTATTTCGCTTTTGCTTAGTTCTCTCGTAAAGGAGAGAACTCCCTTCGCTATCGCGCTTGGAGAAAATGTTGGTCAATCCTCGATAGGAGAGGAGACCATGTGTTGAAGATCGTATTGCGATTTATCGAAATTTTTTTTTGCTGTCTGATTATGTGTGATTTTATTGCTTTTGTGTCTTGCTTAAGTAATTAGGTTTGCTAAGACTTTGTAGCGCATGATTGTCGCTTACTAATTTTGTGTGTTGCCTGAAGGAGGAGGACCCGAGTTGTGCTCGAAAGAAAATGAAATTTAAAGAAAAGGGCTAGTCGCACCTCGGCACGAAGGAGACCGGGACGGTCTCCCCCAAGGGGGGGGTCGTTGTGACGTTGCATTTTTGCAACGTCCCAAAATTAGTAAATTCCCGGCACGGGAGTAGCGACGAGCACACCTCGGGGCCTCACCAAAACCATGAACGCCGACTAATGCCCGGTGAATCCTTTTTTTTGTATTGCCAACGCCTACCACCGAGGACGACGATCGGAGCCCAGAGCCGCCCGGAACTGCTACCAGGGGAAAGAGTCTACAGTGGAGGCCGGATTCCCGCCCGGAGCGCGGTAAATACCGGACGTCCAGCGGGGGAAGAAGTCGCCGCGGCCGAGGCAGGCCCCGTCGAAATTGGGGACGGGATACCTCGCGGTACTCCAACCCAACGATTCCCGGGGGGAAGGCGGGTTGGAGGGACCCACCGGCCCCAGGGGGGTTGGTGCTCGGTAGCGCGGGTCGACTACCCTTTCCGACCCTGCTGGACCGGAGCGAGAAAGAATGAAAGGAACCTGGGCGAACGGCAGCATCCTGCGGAGACGGCAAGAAGAGGGCCCAATTTTCCACCACCGATCAGGCAGAGCATCCAGGGCAGAAGTCATCAATTATCGACAGTCGAATTATGGCGTGGCGTTTCATGAGGTTTCCGGGGTGGGGGTAGTCGCGTTAATTAGCATGCGCAGGAGATCCTCGCGGATCGCGCGGATCCGTGAGGAGTGCCTTCTTCGACCGGCGACCGTCAGAGAGAGGAGCACGAATTTCGAGCTCTTCGATCAGCGACCGTCAGCGAGAGTAGTCCACAAAATTTTAAGTAGCTCGCGAGTGCCAGTTTTGATCGAGTAGCCAAGAAGAAGAGCGGAGAGAGCCGGAGAGACAACTAAACAATTTGGGACCCACTGCAACCGAGAACAACTGAAATGGTGAGGTGAACAGAGTAGCCCTTTTTCGCGTTGCGAGCTTTATTGCGTAATATGAAATATTTGTGCTATTGGGTGGTCCATTATCTTTCGTTCGGCCGCGTTCAAAATTCACGTCCACGTCTCGGCTCCCTCTCCGTATCGCTTTGCGAGCAGTGTAAGAAAATTGTCGTCGCGGTGATCGAAGTGTATCTGTTCCGGGAGTTGTATTAGTAGGATTTAACGCGTGTAATTCCGCCGTAGGGCGAGGTCGTTTATAATAAATTGTGCCGACTCTCGGAAACCGAAATTTTTGTGAATTTGATTTATATTTCGTCTTATCCCGTCCTTACGATCCTCTCGAGTAACCGACCCCACCCGCTGAGTTCGTTAGTATCGCGCGTAATTTCGACTTGGGGAAGAATTCGTTTTTCGGTGTGTGTGGTCGAGACTCGGTCGCGTAGATCAACCGTATCGCGATTCCAGTATTACAAATTAAAAGCGGGAGAAATCCCGTGGCACGCGAGTGCCTGGCGCCCATAGAAGTCTCGACAGTAGAATTTGATTCGCGTTTCCCCAAGTCGAGTCCAAGGAAATTTCATTGTTCGCGTGAAGTCCCGCTAGCCAGGGCAGTTTCGCGAAGTGGGTGCGGACTTCACGTGACAATACTTAAATACATAGTTTTCAAATACGCGCGTAATGAGGGCGCAAATGTCAAGGCGATTACAGCGCTCTCAAGGAACCGTGTAAAGGCATGCGTTACGTGCCTTCCTCCTTCTTCTTGGCGAAACAGCCGAACTGTACGCACGTGTCTCCCAAGCTACCCAAAATATATAATAGTGATTACCGTCATTTTTACATTTGATTATTGAGTCGTGCTCCTATCACCCACGGACACGACAGCCCTGGATTATCCCGAGTAATTCATCCGTGCCCTCCGTCGTCCTCGGTTCACCGGAAGCAGTTTCTCCCTCGTTCATTGCACTCGCGGAATCGGATTCGTGAGATCCTGCGATCTCAGGAATCCCACTTCTGACACCAGTGTTGCGGGTTCGGGTCATATTAAAGAAACTGAGTCTCCGTTACAAAGGAATAGGCTTTATTGCAAAGGATCAAGGAGGAACGTCCGCTTGGTTTGACGTCCAGGAGGCGACTCCCCATTAGTTGTTGGTAACAAAATGCACTGCTGCTAAGAAACACGCTAAGCAGCAACTTCAAAGTACACCGCCATAACAGGAATGCGGATGGCTTCAGGTAGAAGGATAAGGAGGTGACTTCAACTCGTAACAATATCTTTCGACGGGCCCAAGATGGCGGTCGCCGACGCGCCCCTTGGCGCTATTCGAAATCTTTCGAAAAGTTTATGACTCCCGGAACCTCTCCACGGTCTTACGAGTAGGCGTGATTTCGAGGGCTTTCTTCGGAGGGCCACGCGCACTGCCCAAATGGCCCCAAGTTCCGATTGACCCTGCCCGACTCGATCGGACAGTTCCGTCAACCAGATGCACGTGGACTGGTACCCTCCTATTTAACCGTTCGCACATCGGAAGCACTCGCGTCTACCCACGCCCTAATTCCAGTTAATCTGCCGATCCGCGAGAGAGAAAACTTGTCGAACCACGTGTCCGAGCAAGTCGGTAAAGGACTTACCAGTCCTGCCAGGATCCTTTGACGCAACGGCGCGGCGCGGCGGTAATATTCTCAACTAAGGAATAACCCGCCCGCACTGGTGAAGGCCCGAGTACCAAGTGCGGATCATGGCGATCCTGGCAGGACGCTGCAAGCACGTGAGCGCTTAAGGCACAAAACGGATGAGATCAAGAGACAAGGTCTTGTCTCGGGCCAAGTACAAAAAGACAGACCTTGTATCTATTCCGGAGACAGAAGTTACCCTTGTCTTTGCAATGTTAAAACTCCATAAACAAATTAATTTTTCAAATTTTTATAAATAATTTCTGAAAGTCCATGCCCAGGTGACAAATTTGCATAATTGTTAGAAACAATTTGTTTATCCATCGTGGACATAATAGACCATAAATATAGCTAAAATTTTAAGAAACGTCGTCTCCGTCTCCGTCTCCTCCGTTTCGTCTGTCACGCTGGCCACGTGTTCGCGAGACCCTCTCTTCTCCACTGCTCTTTGTCCATTTTTTCATCTTTTCCACCCCCTCAGTCATCCTCCTCCTCTTCACCCTTCTTCTCCCTATCATCCACCTACACCTCCACCTCCACCTCCACCTCTTCTTCTTCACCCTTCTCCTCCCTATTACCCACCTCCACCTCCTCCTTTTCACCTTTCTCCTCCCGATCATCCACCTCCACCTCCTCCTCTTCACCTTTCTCCTCCCTATCATCCACCTCCACCTCCACCTCCTCTTCTGCCACCCTTCCTCACCTCCACCTTTCCTCTAGTATCACCTCCATCTTCAACACTTCTTTCCTCCTCCTGTTCGGGCTTTTCCGCCCCTTCATCTACCTTCACCTCCTTCTCTACTTCCATCCGTCACAATCTCCTCCTTTCCTCCGCTTTCACCTCCATCTCCACACCCACCTCCACATTCATCTCTACCTTCACCACCACCTCCACCTTCACCTCCGCCGCCATTCTCCCCCTCCTGTTGCCCGGTTTCACCTGCACCTCCACCTCCGCCACTTCGTCTTTTCTTCCTGCTGAGCCTCCTCCACCACCTCTATCCTCACATTGACCTGTACCTCCTTATTTTGTATTTTAATTATTTATTGAAATACATTTGTTTAAAATCCATTCGATCACGTAGAGAATTTCCGCGGATTAAAACGGGTAACATAGCGTGCACGAAAGAAATTCGTAGCCGCAATAGAAAATCCGTCAAATTAATCGCGCGTTGTTAAATTCCAGTTAGATCGTCGGTAATTTAGTCGGTTAGATCGCGAGAACAGAGGTTCAAACCTTTGTAGGTGCGATAGAGAAAAAACCGAAGGCAAACTCGCGGGAAAAAAGAGCTAAACACGAGGCACAAACTCGCGCGCGCTCGGTGACTTCCGAACGTTCGCGAGGGGTCAACGTTTGGCCTCGGGCGATGAACGCGGTAACCCCGGATAGAAGATTCGGGAACTTCGAGATAAAGGATTCGCGAGCAAAGTCATTGTCCGAGGGGAAGAGGAGTGGGGATATTTCCCCCGAAATTCCGCGGTTTCGCAGGTGCAAGGGCTCCGAGAACCGACCACTTGATTTTGGACGCTTGACGTAGCAAGACGTTCGCTAGAATCACCGGAGACTTGTTGAGTTAATCGAGGAATTGGACAGAGAAGACCGATCGCTCCAAACGTCGTCGTGCGGAAGAGTGCAGTAAGCCGACTTCGCAACGCAGAAGAAATACGCAGCCTTCCGCGTAGGCATAAGCCTCACTTCTGGCAATAGCCGAACATCACGGACCAACGAGCTGGTTTTCAGTATAAACGCTCGACCCGTGCGCGAGCTGAAGCTTGCATCGACGAGAAACGACCAGCCGAACATCGCGGGCCACCGAACCCAGTGCTGTTGCAGCAGTTCGACCCGTGCGCGAGCAGGAGGAATCCACGGCGTTTCCAACCGGTGAAGCTCCACTGCAAAAGTCTCACTTTCGCAGTCCAAGCCAGAAGCGACGGAGATTATTTGGAAATTGATCGGATCGGACCACAGCCTCAGGTGGAGATACGAAGATTGCGTACAAGAGTACTCCGCCAAAAACGAACATACAGTCCACAATTGCAGTATTCCGGTAAGAGTTTCGATCTGTTAGAAAACAGCTGATTCCGTGGTCGGAGCAACGACCTGAGGATGTTGTGAGCTCGAAATTCGTCGCCGAGTATTGTTGTCACTAGCGGATTAACGCTTGTTGACATCGCGGCGAACTGGCTTAGATTCGGGAATCGAAATATAATTTCGACCGAATCTAAGAAACTACTGCAGCCACTACCGAACGCACCGCACAGCTCGAAGCCGGAGAGAATCCTCTCGGAGCTGCATAAATTCGGTGCATAAGGAGTCAGCAATTCAACCACAAAAGAAGAAAGAAGATAACGTGAATATTACCAGTGCGGATACGTGATAGACGAGTGCGAGCGAGAGTGTTTACGTCCCGTCGTCGAGCGAACTCGGCGCGCGACAAACTCTACTTATAAAAACCGCTCCACTTTTTGTTCCAGATACCGAGACCGCCGATAATCCGCGGCGAGCCGAATTTCTTTGGGAGCAGCCGCCGGTTCTATTTACACCGTCTTTTCTGTCTTTCCTATATACAAGGTGTTGGAATTATTTGAACCATTGAATAATTAATTTGATTTTCGGGGAATTCCCTGTTAAGAGTTTTATTAACCTACCAATCCGCCAATCCTATACTACCGGCCGTTTCCCGCACAGGCTCGAGTCCTGCGGCGATTTACGTTTATAAAACAACATTGATGATAATAATTTGTTAATTTACATATATTTGAAGTTGATTCACTGCATATTATTATTAAGAGATATGATTTTATTGCGGGCCAAGTCCAAAAGGATAGAACTAATGTTAAATAAACTTTAATTTTTAATAAAACTAAATAAAATTAATCTGCTGTACAAGATTAATAATAAATTGTACCTGCGATTTATTTCCTTAGTTAGTTGAACTAACTAATTTATTCCTTTATTTTGCGTAATGTAAATATTTCAATTTTTTTGTTGTTAATGTATGTTATAAATTTATTTCATTATTTGCTATGCGCCTATTTTATTATTTATAACCTATTTCATACTATTCTCTCTTCGTAATTATAATCTTAATTCTACTACTAAGCCTACATTCATTTTTTCTCTGTTTAAATGTACAATAAGCTGTAAACGATAGTTAGTAAGCCAGTACTACATGTGAGAGTATCTAATATGTTCATTGGAAATTTTATAATAATAATATAACTAGTGACGACGTGTTCGAATAATCGACACGTTACTTAAACAGTATGAGCGGTCCGAAAGATTCGTTGTATTGAGATTTTTCGTGTTTTTCATTTGACTTGTTCTATAATATCCACGATTCTGATGATGATATGATTTTAATGCTTTAAAATTATATTGTTACAATTGTGCTAAAGAACATTACAAATTAATAGTCGATTACAATAGTCGACTACAAATTAACAGTGCTAACAATATAATTTTAAAGCATTAAAAACATATCATCATCAAAATCGTCGATATTACAGGACAAGTCAAATAAGAAATGATGAAAAATCTCAATACCACGAACCTTTCGGATCACTAATACGGTTTAAGTAACGTGTCGATTATTCAAACACGTCGTCACTAGTGCTGAGTTACTAACTATCGTTTACGTATTATTGTATATTTATCCACTTGAAGAAAATCATAATTTTAAATGAATAAATTACCAAAGAAAAAAAATATGAAGTAGTTCTACTAAAACTGATGGTAATATTTGCATCTAGTATTCTTCAAGACCTACCCTGTATATTATTATTGTACTTATTTCGGGAACGTAAGCATTATTCAAAGGGTTGCATTTTTCCTTCTTTGAGGAAGGAGCCTAATATTACCCAATGATTTACTTCAAAATGTATAAAAACGAATGCACAGTTTGTAACTGTACCACATATACGCATCGTTGTCATATTCATGTTTATACGAAGGCAGTGAAATCCCAAAAAAGCATTCGAAATGCAAAGATGTGGGCCAAGTAGAAAGTATGCGATATACAAAAAATATTGCCCCCCCCCCCCGCTCCAACCGCAATTCTGACCTAACCAGTGACAAAGAAACATGGTTAAACTAATCTGGGGATATTATTAGTTTCCGAAATCTGATTAAACAAGGTATATCATTTCATTTATGTACAATACAAAAAATTCATTCTTCTTTATCAATAATAAATTACAATCGCTCGCTCATTGTAAAGTGATATTATACAAAGAGTTTGAAATCCTAGAATGTGGCCGCGTAGAGGCTGTCACAGTACATGTGGCGTAACACCCATGTAGATCTACCTAGCTCCAGCTGACAGTCCTTGCAATTTACTAAAAAATTCATATCCTGCCTTAAAAGTACTTGGCGGCCTGTGGTAACGCGTGATGTACCTTCTCCAGTAAAATGTAATTAGGTTCAATATCAATGAAACAATATTGTTATGGACAGACAAATTTATTACCTCAGTAATGCGGGTACGCGATGAAAATTTGTGAATATTTGCAGATTATAGCAGGCAGGAAAGCTTGCTCCCGACTAGTGATACCCGGATTTCCTAGCGAGGAGCGCGGGCAGGGTGTTTTTGTGGAAAAGAGAAATTCCCCCTATCCGTTGTGGGAAGGTATAGCAAGAAGAGGTGCGCGGTTTTTCGAATAACATGTGAGTGGACGCAGGGGCCGGGGGGGGGGGGGGGGGGGCTATGGCTGTACACAGTACATGTCGATTGATAGATGTCACAGTACACTCGATTGATAGATGTGAGTGATAAGTGCTCCGAATCTGAACTGGTTTTGGCAGCGTAAAGGATCAGGGTGCATCAAACAAAGTGTGACTGTTTCTGTAGTGCTTTATTCCACGCATTTCGCACTATAAAACTTTGGTGTACGGTGTGGTCGACGGCTGCTGCGTGGGAATCAAGTTTTGCCAAGGTGACATAACCCTCACCTGTCAATTATCGATTCGGCTCCGTGGATCGTGCGTCGAGCACTTGCGCTACGCTGATTCGCTCTCCGTCCTGCTCCGATTGGGCTCCCGCTCTTCCATTGGTAGAGCGCCTTCCTCACCGGTCAGCACCAGCCTATCACGCGCTGGTTATCTTCAGGCGGTCATCCTGCTACGCCTTAAGCCGCATTCACAGGCCGACCGTTTGAAAGTCTGAGCCTCGTCCACAGGCCCAACCCACATTTTAGCCATTGTCGTGCTTCTGCCGTCACCATGGAGTGTCACAAGTGCCGCAAACCCATCGCGACGCAGGCCACTAAGTGCGCGGGCTGTGGAAACTCTTTCCACCCGGGAGGCGCCTTGCCCCACAAAATCGCTGGTCCAAGCGGCACCAAGATTACCTGTCCGGGAAAATTCTTGACCGGCACGCCGGCCACTGCAGCATCCCTTGTGCCCCAGACCGCTGTCTCTGGCTCTACTACGGCAGCCTCGCCTTCTGCACCTGCAGCCCCCGCTGCAGCCTCTTCTACCGGGAGCTCCGATCTGCGTCTGGTGCTCGCGGCTATCACGGACTTTAAGAACGAAGTAAGGAGGAACTTTGAGTCTGAGAAAGCTGATGTTAAGCAGCAAATTTTCGACCTCTCTTCTCAGATCAAATCCTTGGCCCCTCGCCTTAACCTGGTGGAGTCCAAGTCCTGCTCTTCTGAGTCTGCCATCACCTCTCTCCAAGCGGACTCCGCCGCGAGAGAAAATCGCTGGAGCACGCAGCATGCAGCCCTAACGGCGCGGGTCGCGAAGCTGGAGCTTGAACAACGTTTCTACGCAGAGGCCCTCAAGGACGGAAATCCTTCTGCCGCATCTTCGTTCTCTTCTCCACCGTCGGCTGCTCTTGAAGCAAGGGTGCAGTCTCTTGCTGCTGAGGTTTCGCGCCTTCAAACCGACCGCCGTCCCACCGACGTCATCGTCTCCGGGCTTCCAGAGACGCCGAGCGAAGACCTCCGTGCCTCCATCGTCCGCCTCTCTGCCACCCTTAAGGTACCCCTCGTGCCTGCCGACTTTTCCAGAGTCGCTCGCCTCCATGGTTCCCCTGACGTCGATCGGCCCCGGCTGATTCTCGTCACCTTCACTTCCGCCAAGACCAGAAACTCCTTTCTCGCGGCGATGAGGCGCAAGAAATGTTTTCTTGCGTCTGATATCGACGCGACTCTGGGAAGTCGGCAGGTGCGAGCCAACGAATATCTTCCGCGCGAGACCTGGGCCCTTCTCAGGACCGTCCGCGCAGAAGCCAGGTCTAGCGGCTACCGCCACGTCTGGCAGCGGAGCGGGAGGGTGTATGTCAAGAAGAACGGGGATAGTCCCGTCACCTCTATTTCACAGCTTACGGACATTCCGGCCAAGCTGCCATAGATAGCTGCGCCGAGTGTCCTGCACAACTCTCCCGCTCGCTCCGTTGCCCTGAGACGGCAACAGTGTCTTCGTGTGTGTCACACTAACGCTGG
Source organism: Trypoxylon attenuatum (assembly GCA_963989405.1). Classification (NCBI taxonomy): domain Eukaryota; kingdom Metazoa; phylum Arthropoda; class Insecta; order Hymenoptera; family Crabronidae; genus Trypoxylon; species Trypoxylon attenuatum. Next base: position 20,935,349 of record OZ022490.1, read on the forward strand.
CTCACTTCCTCCTCATTTCGCGGAGTTTCGCGATTTTCTTGCGGCGGCATCTCCGCCATACGACATTGTTGCCGTCTCTGAGACTTGGCTGCAGCCGCGTGACGACGATTCTACCTGCGCAATAGAAGGATACACCCTGTACCGCGATGACCGCGTGGGGAGACCGGGTGTAGGCGTCGGCCTCTATATCCGGAACCATCTCCCCGCGCGTGTTTTGTCTCCTCCTTCGTCTTCTCTCACTCAGTCCGATCCAGCGGTGGAATTCCTTTTTGCTGAACTTAACTTATCTTCGTTTTCACGCGTCGTCGTCGGGGCGTCGCCGCCCCCCTCATGCACCCCTTACTCCACTCGTGCTGATTTTCGATCAATTCATCTGCGGGTACGAGCAGAGGCTGATCCTGGGAAACTTTAACACGAACTTGAATGTGGATTTTCCGGACACCAGCTTCCTTCGGTAGCTGTTCCGGGAATTTAACTTAGTGGTGGCCCCTCACGGGGACACGCACTTCACTCCATCCTCGTCAACCAGGATCGACCTCTGTCTCGTCGGTGATAAGAACCGTATCTTTTCTGTGGGCCAGCTGGGTGGACCGTTCCTCTCGGGGCACGATCTCATCCAGCTGGTCTACGACTGTAGTGATCCAGGGAGTGAACCGCGTAGTGCCCGCTCCCGGAACATGCGTGCCATCGACCCGCCAACGTTGCACGCGTCCCTTGAGGAGCTCATCCTTCGGGTGCTGCACAGCTCCTGGGACACAGTGGACGGGCTGGTGGCCGTATTTTCCGGGAGCTTCTGTCTTGTCTAGACACTCTGGCGCCTTGGCGGAATTTACTCGCATGGCCCCCCCCCCCCCTGGATCACAGTGGAAATCAGGCAATTGATGAAGTAGCGTAATTCTCTCCGTCGCGTTTATTGCAGGACCAGGAATCTTAGTTCTCTTACCCATTACAGGATTTTGCGGAGCCAGGTGAAGTCTGCGCTTTCTACTGCTCGTCTGGCGTACCTGTGCCAACTCCTTTCCGGCCTCCGCAATCCTGCCGAGTTGTGGCAAGCACTTCGCTACCACAACCTCGTCCCTTCTTCTCGTCGTCCTGCGTCCTTACCTCGGTGGTCCTTACCTCCTGACTCATGGTCCTCCTCACCTCACCCCTGATTCCCTCAATTCCTTCTTCCTCTCGGTCCTTCCGGCCTCGGCTTCGAACCTGCCTCTCTTTCTTTTCTTCCCTGGCCGTTTTGACGACGGCCAGTACCACTTTCCCCATGTCACCCTAGACCTCATCCATCGCATCCTTCCCATCAGGCCGTCCATGGTTATGCCATCGGACGGTCTGCCTCCTCTGTTTTTGTCTATGTGTTCCTCCACCCTACTTCCCCTCATTGTCGAATTCCTTAACACCTCTTTGTCGTCCTCTGTTTTCCCCGGAATGTGGAAGCGCGCTTGTGTGGTTCCCATACCAAAAATCCCGAACCCTACAGAACCCTCTCATTTGCGTCCTATATTCCTGCTCTCTGAAATGTCCAAACTCCTGGAGAAGGTGGTCCTGCACGACGTCCAAGACTTTCTGCAACGGTCTGGGCGTATGGACCCCTTCCAACATGGGTTCGTCAAGGGTCGCTCGACCCAGACTGCCCTCCTAACTCTCACTGAGCATGTCAGGCGGGCAACTGATGAGCGCTGCTTCACCACCCTCGTATGTTTTGACTTCTCGAAGGCGTTCGATACGGTCAACCATCGCACACTTATGAATATTCTTCTTGATCTCAACTTTTCTCTTCCTGTGCTGCGATGGTTTTGGTCGTATCTGTCGGGCAGAAGTCAAGCCGTGAGGATCGGAGACGTGCTCTCCTCGTGGGAGCTTGTCAATTCCGGGGTTCCGCAGGGTTCGGTACTGACCCCGTTTCTCTTTATTTTATATCTCCTGGGTATCAACGCGGAGATCCGCTACTGTCGTATCATCAAGTATGCGGATGACCTGCAGATTTACCTCCACATTCCTCACCACGAGGTTGAGGAGGGAATCTGCAGAGTCAATGAAGACATCTCCCGCATAGTGGCGTGGTCCAGGGACCACGATCTCGCGTTGAACCCAGTGAAAACGCAATGTATGGTTCTAGGTACTTTGCGCGCGCTAAATGGCCTTGATCTAAACTCCCTTCCTGCCGTTGTCGTGGCGGGTGAATCTATTCCGTATTCGAACGTGGTTAAGTCTCTCGGTGTCCACCTCCAGAGCAATCTGAGGTGGCACGAGCAAGTCGTCGTGACTTGCAGCAAAGTCTACGGCGTTCTCTCGTCCCTTCACAGGAACCGACACGCACTTACCCGTTCGCTTAGGGCCAGCCTTGTCAGGAGCCTGATTTTTCCACATTTTGACTACTGTTGTATGCTGTACGTCGGCATGAATGTTGTCGATGAGGTGAGACTGTAGTGGGCTATGAATGCTTGTGTCCGCTTCGTCTTCGGGGTGCGGCGTGATGTTCACATCACTCCGTACTACGAACGATTGGGATGGCTCAAGGTTCGCCAGCGCCGTCTGTACTTGCTCGGCTCCTTCATGTTCGACGTGCATCATGGTAGGGTTCCTGACTCGCTAGCAGCACTGTTCCAGCGAATTTCGGACAGTGGTGCAAGGAGTTCGCAGTGTTCGCGTCCGTTACCTCGTTCATACATTACACCGCTGCATCGGACTGCTACTAGATCTAATTCTCTCGCGGTGCAGGGTGCTAGTTTCTGGCACTCTTTGCCCCTGCTCCTTCGCGAAGCGCAATCCTTCGAGTCGCTCAGAACCGGGCTTCGTCGGGCTCTTTTGTCGGGCGAAGTCTCGGGCTGAGTGACTCGGCGGCCACATGTTGTGTTGGAGATTCAGAGCAAAAATTAAGAGACTATTCAGGGACGTATGCGCAGCCTCCTGCGAGGTAGATGGCATTTGTTTTAAACATCGCCCTGGTAACGCGCTCTCTCCCGCTCGCCGTTACTAGGCCGTTGCCATCGTTTTATTCATTCTCGTGTCGAGCCTCTAAGTAAAAAGACGTTCCTCGGTTTCATTTAAATAAAGAAATTGAGAGAGAAGTCTAGTTACATTTATTTATTCCATAACCAATAGGTTATTGGCCCAGTTCATGCAGTGTGGTGTTAAATAAAAAAACAATTTGTTTAGTTAAAAGGATTGTGAAATAAAAGGCATATGTGGTGAGTGTCGGTCGTTCGCGAAAATTCCACGACGCGCTTCAACAGGCTCAAGCCTGTCCATCGACCGTTCTTTGTTTTTGCCGCCTGGGTTTTGTAAAAGAAGCAGTTCGCTTAAAAATCACGAAGTGATACTACCATTGAAATCGCAAGAGAAAGAAGGAATATACCTATGTTTAACGGGGCGACATATAATTCATGGAAACACCGAATTAGGAATTTACTATATGAGTTTGATGTGCTTCGCGTTGTGGATGGGACACCCCCGGAGCCCATTACCGATGAATGGACAAAGAGTGAGAGGATCGCGAAGTGTACAATTGTGCAGTACTTGTCTGATACACATCTAAAATACGATTCACCGGGAAGTACGGCCAAGTCTATTTTTCGAAGCCTGGACTCGGTGTATGGGAACAACGGCACAGCCCCTGAATTGTCGATCCGGAAACAATTGTTAAAACTGAAAATGAAGAGCGAAACCAAACTAAAGGAATATTTTGAAGTATTTGATGAGTTAATCACTGACTTATCGGCAGCTGGTGTTACCGCGAGGGAGAATGAAGTTATTTCTATCCTATTATCGAGTCTACCCGACGAGTATAACACTGTTTCCATCGTATTTGAGACAATGATGACCGAGACGAATATCAACTTGGAAATCGTGAAGAAAAGGCTTCTTGATCACGAAGTAAAGATCAAGAGTGAGAGCACGGACACGAGCGCTAAGGTGCTACGAGCGGAAAGGGTGGATGCAGAGAGTCAGCAGAGGAACAATTGGGGAAATGCACGAGGAAGGAAAGGTATTAATAGAGGCCGGAATAAAAGGGTAAGTCGATTTAACCCTAATAAGAGAACTTTTGCTGAAAAATGCCATCATTGTGGCAGAAGAGGGCATAAGTCGAAAGATTGCTATTATTATAAGAAGAGCGTACAATATAGAGCAACGCAGAAAAGTAAAAATGGTAGCACTGCTCATACGGCAGAAAAGGAAATAGATGAAAATACCTACGGATATGCTATTATGACTGGAGATTACCAAATAGCAAACCGTCAGAAATTGTCTTTTCTTTTGGATTCTGGGGCGTCGGATCACTTTGTAAATAATGAGAGTTTACTCACTGATGCAATTGAGTTACAGCCTCAAATCAAGGTCTCAATAGCAAAAAATGGAGAATTTATAACAGCAACAAAAAAGGGACGGATACATGTTACCAGCGACATGGGCGTCCAAGGAACTTTTGAGGATGTATTATACTGCGCGGACATACCACACAACTTATTATCTGTACGGAAGATGCAGAAAAGGGGTCTAAAGATCGTTTTTGATGAGAATGGGATTGAAAATGTCAAGGATGGAAAAACGGTAATGTGTGGAAAACCGGCAAACGACTTGGTAACTATAGATTTTTATATTCCAAAAGAGGTAAATTTAATAAACTCTAAAACGTGTGATAAAGTAACTAATAATTATGAGCTGTGGCACAAGCGATTAGGGCATATAGGCAGGGCAAAATTTTTACAAATAAAAAGTAAGCAATTGGTTCAGGATGTGACTCAGCTTGAAAAGATATTCCCAAATGACGACTTGTGCGAATCCTGTATCTATGGCAAGCAAACGCGATTACCATTTGAAAAGGCAAAAGATAAGAGTCACATTGTGAGACCGTTGTTTATAGTTCACACGGATGTTAGCGGACCTATCACTCCTTCTACAATTAACAATAAAAATTATTTTGTGACTTTTATTGACGAGTATTCACATTATACCGTAGCATATTAACTTGAGCACAAGTCTGATGTCTTCTCAGTTTTCAAGGATTATGTTGCGAAGAGCGAAGTCCGTTTTAAACTAAAATTAGTTAACTTATATTGTGACAACGGGAGAGAATACTTGTCGAACGAAATGAGAGATTTTTGCATACAGAAAGGAATTAGCTACTATTTAACTGTCCCGCGTACTCCTCAACTAAACGGTGTTGCCGAGCGTATGAACAGAACCATAACTGAGAAGGCACGGGCAATGATAAATAGTGCAAGTTTGGAAAAAGATTTTTGGGGAGAGGCAGTCCTGACTGCAACGTATCTGATAAATTTGACACCAACAAAAGCTCTTACGGTAGACAAGACCCCATTTGAATTATGGCATGAGAAAAAGCCTAAGTTAAGATATCTCAAGGTATTCGGTTCAACTGTGTTTGTACAGAACAAAATTCGAAAATCAAAATTTGATGAAAAATCCTACAAAACAATATTAGTAGGATTCGTACCAAATGGTTATAAAGTCTGGAACGTAGAGCAAGGCAGGTTTGAAATAGTGCGGGACGTAATAGTAGATGAGGTTAACTTTTCAAAATCTCGGCCAAGAGTAATAGATATGAGTGCAAACGGTGGTTTACGCGAAACTGATGCATCAAGGTTGATGCTAAAGTCAGTAGAAATGCGCGAAGTAAAAAAATCTGATAATACAAAATCAGATGTGTTGGAAGGAAAGAAATCTGATAAAGTTGAATCAGATATTGCAGAGTCGAGACAAAATGAAACCATAAGTCCCAAGGAAATGAAATCTGTAACAGAAACAGATGTGCCAGCTAAGAGAATACCTGAGGATAGTAATAAAGGAGATACAGTAGACAGCATTGTATCTAGACTTAGAAGGAGTGATAGAATCAGACAACTGCCACCTGTCTCATACAACGAAATAACTAGCAACAATGATTATCTTCTGTGCGCCCAATCAATAACTCATGAAATTCCTACCTCATTCGAAGAAATAAAAATGAGAGATGATAGAGCTGAGTGGGAGCAAGCTGTAGAAAGTGAAATACACTCACTTGTTAAAAATAAAACGTGGGTTTTAGTACCAAAGCCAGAAGATAAAAACATTGTAGATTGCAAGTGGGTATTTGCAATCAAGAATGATGAATTCGGAAGACCAATCAAATACAAGGCCAGACTAGTAGCACGGGGTTTCAGTCAGAAGTATTTAGTAGACTATAATGACACATTTGCACCTGTTGCGAGAATATCGAGTTTTCGTTTTCTTATTGCATTTGCTAATGAACATGATTTGTTAATTCACGATATGGATGTGAAGACCGCGTTTTTGAATGGTATATTACAAGAGGAAATTTACATGCGAGTTCCAAAAGGCGTGAAAAGCGATAATAATCAAGTATGCAAGTTGAATAAAGCCTTGTACGGTCATAAACAATCGGCTCGATATTGGTTCGAGATGTTTGACAAAGCCCTGGTAGAAAAAGGCTTCCGAAGTTCATCTGTAGATTGTTGTATTTGTATTCTAGATAAAGGAGACATATTAAGAAATATATATGTGGTGCTATATGTGGATGACCTTGTGATTGCAACTGCGGAAATTAATACAATGAATGAATTCAAAAATTATTTAATGAACAAGTTTAGCATGACGGATTTAAAGGAAACTAAGTTATTTTTGGGAATTAAAGTTCAAAGAACAAAAGGAAAAATAACATTAGATCAAAGTGCGTACATAAAAACTGTTCTTGAAAAGTTCAGTATGCAGGATTGCAAATCTGTCAGTACTCCCCTTCCAAGTGTGTTGGATTACTCAGCCTGAAATTCTGATGAAAACTGCAACGCACCTTGCCGAAATTTAATGGGTTGCTTAATGTACATTAAGAACTTTGGCAAAACCTAAAGAGAGTCCTAAGGTATCTAAAAGGGTCAGCTGATATTAAATTGACATATACTAAGGCTAATTATAAAAATCTGTTGAGTGGGTATGCGGATGCAGATTGGAGCGGTAGTCATCAAACAGATAGGAAAAGTACAACAGGATATTTATTTGTCTTATATGAACGATGCGTAATTTGCTGGAATACCAAAAGACCAGCATCGGTGGCGACCTCATCCACGGAAGCAGAATATATGGCCTTATTTGAAGCCGTGAGAGAGGCACTTTGGCTAAAATCTTTGGCAGTGAGCATAAATATAAATATGACAGATCCAATAACCATATATGAAGATAATATGGGTTGTATTTGTACAGCAAATAATCCGAGCAATCACAAGTGTTCAAAGCACATAGACATCAAGTACCATTTCTCAAGGGAACAAGTTGAGAAAAATGTGATTAAACTTGATTTTATTCCTACAGGCAGTCAACTTGCTGACACAATGACAAAACCACTACCAGCACCGAAGTTCATGGAATTCAGGAAAAGAATGGGACTCGAATAGCGATATAAGAGGATTAGTTACAGTTTATTTGTGTGTTATTTTATTCGTGTGTATTTATCGCTGTATATAGCTTGTGTGGTCTGGATGGGTTTTTTTCTGGGTTTCCCCATCCCTCAGCAATAAATATTGGACCACTAGCGTTTTGTTCCCAGAAATAGATTCATAGAAAATCAGAGGAAGTTCCGTCATTGATCAAAGGTTTTCTTTAAGTTTAATGTACATAAATTGATGCATGTTAAATTAAGTTAATACCAATTAATTTTTGAGGAGGCGTGTTGGAGATTCAGAGCAAAAATTAAGAGACTATTCAGGGACGTATGCGCAGCCTCCTGCGAGGTAGATGGCATTTGTTTTAAACATCGCCCTGGTAACGCGCTCTCTCCCGCTCGCTCTTACTAGGCCCTTGCCATTGTTTTATTCATTCTCGTGTCGAGCCTCTAAGTAAAAAGACGTGACTTCCTCGGTTTCATTTAAATAAAGAAATTAAGAGAGAAGTCTAGTTACATTTATTTATTCCATAACCAATATGTTCGCAATTTACACCTGAGGAGTGTCCATGTCTCGGCGGTACTAGCGGGGTTCTCGGCCCTTCTTCGATTTCTGTGACACCTTGTGATATTTTGTGAGATTTTGTAATAGAAGTGTGGCTGTCGATAGTGTGAGTGAATGGGTGTGACTGGAAGGGTGTGTCCGACCGGAATGAATGCCCCATCGTATACTGTACATTTCTGTATATATGTTTCTTTCATTGGAAGCTTCCATTTTCATGAGTGTACGGTGTGGGTGACTGTGTGGCGGGTCATGAGTGTTGTGTGAGAGCAATTTAAATTAGATCTAAGTTGTTATTTTGCATATATACATATATTTTCTGTACTATATACTTTACACTATATTTTATATTTTGTATATTATACGCCGTGTATCGTGCTTGGGGGGCATTAGCCCCAGCACGGAAATAAAATCAATCAATCATTCTCTCTCTCCAGTGTGGGTAACCAAGTCCAATCGGGTGATCAATCCAACCGGCTCAAAAATAAAGCGCAACTCTTTAGTAAATCATTCGGTAGCGCTAGCCTTCCCCCAGGGACGACAGTCAGTGCAGACGCGTTTATGGCTCCTGGCAGGTTACTTGTCTTTTCGTAACGTGACCAAAATACAACGATACAATAGCAATTGTGTTTCGAAATAATTTAGAGTCTAACTAGCATGTCAGTAATTGCCAGGATGTGCCTAACAACAGAGGACGTAGGGTACTTAAAATTGTTAAACTATTTAGAATTGTAAAAGGTTCCGGAAATTCGCACATTCCACTTGGGACACGGGCCGTTTTTGGACTTTGCGTACGTGGAAACAGCGCAAAGTGGAAACTGTCCACAGTCGAAATAGTGTAGTGTGGAAGTTGCACACATCAAATGTGGAAACTGCGCACAATATGTAGAGTTCACAGTGGACCTTTACCACACGAAAAATGGAAGTCGGCTGCAGAGTACTGCGTACACACCTGAACTCTAATAGTTTTTTTTCGGGTATATCCGTGGTATTAACTATTGCCAATTGGCCATTATTTTTAAATTACACGTTTGCGCCCCCTTCCTCTTACCTGGCACTGACGTGACCCTGTGACTGTCAAGTATAATGAGACTTATCACGTTTTACAGTTGCCCCCCTCTCCCTCATCTGGTACTGACCTGACCTATGACTGTAAAGCATAATGAGACTTATCACATTTTGCAGTTGCGCCCCCTGCCCCTCATCTGGCACTGACCTGACCTGTGGCTGGAAAGCAGAATGAGATTTATTACGTTTCGTAGTCATAAATCAGTCATGCTAATACATGAATGATGTGTGCAGTTTTCACTGCTATGTGTCCTGATTCCACTGCGGCTGCTATCCAATGTGCCCTGATTCCACTGTGTCCGAAAATCCACATGTGCGCAAAGTGCAACGTGTGCAAAGTGGATACTCCCGGTTGAGTTCTACCCGCTACTAAGTGAAACGGGACGATTCTCGACCCCTTTGCTTTACCCTTCTTTTGAAAATCTTTTCCTTTGCAGAGTCAGGTTGAGTTCTACCCGTTACCACGGGCAATGGGACGATTCTCGACCCCTTTGCTCCCCTTCCTGCTGGAAAATTCTATCACTCAAGTATTGCAGGTTGAGTTCTCCCGCTACTAAGGGAAACGGGACGATTCCCAACCCTCTGATTTTCCCTCAGCCATCCACTCTCCATGCTCGTTAGACAAGTGATTTCCAGAAGAAGATCCGACGCGAGTTTAGGGCTCCTTCGGGTTACGCAAGTCCGAAGGAAAACCGGACTCACACGGCGGGCCCGTAGCACGAGAATCAATCTCATCTCCAGTATTTGCTTAAATATTCACAGTTTTATTTTCAGCTTCAATCATCCGCGTTCACGAGCAGGGCAGTTCTGCGCTCCAGGGACTACGAAACCCTCAAATTCCCCACCAGTCCTTTTTCGGACTAGCTCAGACGCGCGGTTTCGGCGCTCTGTAACTGTGTACACTGTAAAAGCAGCAGCAGTCGAGAGGAGACTGTTAGGAATTGCGCGCAAAGATGCACTTTGTCTTGAGATAGCAACCAGACCGCATGTGTCTATAACATACATTTATATGAGCGATTCCACGCCAAATGATCACAGTTGATTCACAGTTGGTCCCCGATTTTTTTTAAACTTCACAGATTTGTAGCCCCTGTCGAATCCTGTAAAATGCTTTTTTCCGTTCCTCGATATCGTTATTAGTTTTTAAGTTATTTAACTGCAAAGTTTGGGATCAACTCTTTTTCAAAAATTCATAACTCGAAAACTAATAAAGATACCAGGATGTGCGACCCGGCGTTTTACGCAGAAATGTTCAAATTTTAATAAAAAAATACTTCGTGCCGGTACAACGTAAATAAATAGTTGTAAAATATATATAAACTTTTAATATTTAAATAAAATAGTGAAGTGGAGCACCGATCCTTTTAAAATTAATATCTCAGATGCTCTGTAGTCTACTAAAGAGAATGCCACAAAGTTCAGGTTGGTAACTATTATAGTTCCGGAGTAATAAATTTTTATAACTGGGAAGAACCGGCCGGGCGCGCGATAGATCTCTAGCGGAAAACTTTCAATAATTTATCCTGGCCACATTTATTAAAATTTTAAACTTTTTATAACGCGATATTTTCTTGGGTGCATCACAGAATAACTGTGATTTCTTTCGTACCTGAAAATGTTGCCGCTTCATGGAGAAACAGCAAGAAAATCAATAATAATGCGACTTAATAATACTTTTTAAATGGTTTCTATTTTTTTTCACATAGCTCCGGCTCTCTCACATATTCTAGAAAAAGACCCGTGACGCTAGCATTATTGCGTCGGAAGATATGATTTTTTAAAACTTGAAATTTCAACCCCTTGTAATTCCGAAAGGGTTGAGATTTCAACTTTGTGTTTCCGGACTTTTAGGCTTCTATTGACCCCTAAAATACGTGGTTTCAGTTTGGTGCAAGGTCACTGACTCACCCTGTATAGTCAAGCGCGCACCAATTTCTCGGAAAAAGTGGGGCTAACCCTTAGGATTTTCCTAGACAAGCCCTAGGATGTAGCTGTGTGACTCAAGCGCGTCTTGCATGCAGCTGTGTATGAATTATTGCAGCAGGGGCTGCATGGGCATGTTTACAGGACTGAGGTATCTGAGGCACTGGTGGCTCGAAACTAAGATTTCTTGTAGAGTATTCAGGGGTTTTAAAATTGAAAAATTTGATGTGAAACTATGAGGACGTAACAACGCTATTTGCTATCTGCAAAACTACGCCTTTGCTTTAACGTTACCCTAACTTGATTGCTAAATTGAATTGATTTATTGTGTATCAAGTGTAGGAGACGTATTTGTGCGTAAAAGCTTTCAGTCAACATGCTTCCTTTATAAGAAATTAAATTGCGAAATTCGAATTTTGCAATTCAATTTGTTATAAACAAATTATTAACAAATTGCTGAGCATTTTAAGGGCATATCTGGAGACCTGAATAAATCCGTCGGCGGACCGAAAGTGAAATTTGAGGTTAAATTGTGTATAACAAATTCGTTATGCAAAATCGATTTACAATTCCTATGGACTTGTGCTTATAAAATAAATTGCTGAATTCACCATTTTTATATTATTTACTTGATAAATAAAATAAAAACATTGGCGCAATACATACATTGTTTACTGGATGGGTTGTAAAATCAAGAGGTACCCGGTAGCGTCTCGCGCCAAGTATACTACGTGACTCAGTGATGGGTGACATAACTCAAATTACCTATTCTGCGGGTCAATAGAAGCCTAAAAGTCCGGGAACATTAAGTTGAAATGTCAACCCTTTCCGAGATACAGGGGGTTGAAATTTCAAGTTTTAAAAAATCATATCTTCCGACGGGATAATGCTAGCGTCACGGCATATTCTATACGGCCTATTTTCATGGTAACCTGTAACAATCTTTAAACTGGGACCATATATCGGAAGAATGACTATGCCATTCGCCTTTAGGATTTTTTCTGCGTCGATGGATAATAAACAACAAGACAATCCGTGCAGTCGTTGTCGAGATATGGATTTTATGTTGTCATTTTTCGGCCAAAAAAGATCCCTTTTTCAGACCCGATTCTTCGCAAGGCGCTTCACGCGGGGCTCTACAGGAAAAAAGTCCGCAACGAAGATTTGCCGTGGCACTCATGTGGGCCTAGAGAGGTCCATAATAGCAGGAGCATTCCCGAACGCTCGCAAGCCCAGATAGCCAAGTGTGGCGGTGCCACTTTTTTCCACGCGGTGACATGCGGTGTGATACCACCAGCGCATCACTGTCGAGGCACTTGGGTGTTACACTGGCTCGAGTCACAGATTTCCACCCGGTGACATTACAGATAGCCAATCGAGTGAGCCACTTTTTTCCACGCGGTGACATGTGGTGTGACATGACAGGTACATAGCCGCCGAGGCACGTTGCACGGACTCGTGTCACAGATATGCAACCCGATGACCTGTCAAGAGATCTCTTCGACATGCCTAGAATTATAATTCTAGGTTATTGGTGTCGGCTAACATCTTTCAATCTCAATTATAATGTTATTATTTATGAAAATCAAAATTGGAAGAAGAATGGGTGAAAGGAAAAGGTAAGGAAACGATGACATGATTTTTTGGTATGTAATCTCATTGTCAACAGTACATTTTTTTATGCGTCAAAAAATAACAAATAAAAAGGTATATAAAATCTAAGTAACCTAAATCTAGAAAACATAACATATAGAAAAATATAAAATATAAAATAAAATAAAAACATAAAATAATAAGAGTATATTAAAATAAGTAAAGCGAATTGCCCGTTACTCCCAACTGTCTCGCTGCGCATCTTCTTCTTCCTTCTGTAAAAAGATAAAATGTAAGGTTAAGTTGGAGATACAGAAAATGACAACATTTGGACGTATATCTAAACTTGTTGTAATTACATATTTACTGACAGGTTGGTTAATATTCTGCTCCCACGCGTCATTTGGTAGCACCCTTGGCCGCCGTCTTTGCTGCTTCCTCTGCCGCTCTTGTATCGTCCTAAGTGCCAACTTCATAACTGAGCCAAACTCTGTTTTGGATGGCTGCTGCAAATTGACACATCAACATGTTGCATCTGAAAAATAAATGTGTCCAATCATTAATAGTAGCACAAACAGGGTACAATGAAATAGAAGGTAGGTCATACCATAGATTGCACGAACAATTTTCCTATTATGGAGTGGCTGTTTTCCATTTGTTCCCAACCAAGTGACTTCGCCAACAATTGTTAAGTTGAGCGCTTCTTTCAGGCACTGGTTCACCATCTCCTTTACGTTTTGGCCATCAATGCTGCAGAAGTATGAAACCTGGAAAAAGAAAATATTTAATTGACGCTATGAAATAGCATAAATCCACAGCTGCAACGATTGTACCAACTCACCACTTTGCGATAATCTTCATTTGGTATAGTATCAAATGTATTAAGCTGGTTAATAGTTTGCATTGGGAAATATGCTGGTTTCTGTATGGGATGTTTTTTCTGGACCATTAACTCCAGCACTTCATCCAGTTTCAGGTGCAATTGTCTGTGGATAGAAGGCTTCATTAACTAACACAAATATGGGCACAGGCTGGTCAACTTACCGTTGTTCCTCCCGGATTGAATTCAGGATTTTGATCACCTCTTGTTGAAATTGGTTTTGCATATTCGGCGGCGTGGTGGGTGTTCTCCCTATTAATATATTCCGCCTTTTTGGTGGCTGCGTTGACGGGCCAGCTTCGTCTTCCAGTATATCTGGTTCCTCATATTCTATGTTAACTATACTTTCGTCGCGCAGTTCCACCAGGTTTTCGACGTCAGCGAAAATAATTTGTCGCTCGCCTCCTGCATTTGATGTTGATCCCTCCGATGTTGATCGCCGAGCCAGCAAGGATTGTGACTGTAAGTGAGAAATATACAGGGTGAGTCAGTGACCTTGCACCAAACTGAAACCACGTATTTTAGGGGTCAATAGAAGCATAAAAGCCCGGGAACACAAAGTTGAAATCTCAACCCTTTCGGAATTACAGGGGGTTGAAGTTTCAAGTTTTAAAAAATCATATCTTCCTACGGGATAATGCTAGCGTCACGGGTCTTTTTCTAGAATATGTGGGAGGGCCGGAGCTATGTGAAAAAAAATAGAAATCATTTAAAAATTATTATTAAGTCGCATTATTATTGATTTTATTGCACTTTTTCGATGAAGGAGCAACATTTTCAGGTACGAAAAAAATCACAGTCATTCTGTGATGCACCAAAAAAAATATCGCGTTGTGAAAAGTTTAAAATTTTAAGAAATGTGGCCAGGATAAATTATTTAAAGTTTTCCGCTAGAGATTCTCAATCCCAGGTTTATGGCAGCATTGTAGAGTTCATCAACCTGACCCTTTTTTCTCTCTCTCACTCTCACTCACCCTCTCTCTCGCACTGCGGTGTTCGGTAGCAGGCCCTCGAGATAAGCTGGGCCTAACTGACCTAGGCAAACAGACACCCGAGCCGACTTCGAGCCTTCTACCGCCGCAGTGACACATGCAGCCATAAACCCGGGATTGAGAATCGCTAGCGGAAAACTTTAAATAATTTATCCTGGCCACATTTCTTAAAATTTTAAACTTTTCACAACGCGATATTTTTTTTGGTGCATCACAGAATGACTGTGATTTTTTTCGTACCTGAAAATGTTGCTCCTTCATCGAAAAAGTGCAATAAAATCAATAATAATGCGACTTAATAATAATTTTTAAATGATTTCTATTTTTTTTCACATAGCTCCGGCCCTCCCACATATTCTAGAAAAAGACCCGTGACGCTAGCATTATCCCGTAGGAAGATATGATTTTTTAAAACTTGAAACTTCAACCCCCTGTAATTCCGAAAGGGTTGAGATTTCAACTTTGTGTTCCGGGACTTTTAGGCTTCTATTGACCCCCAAAATACGTGGTTTCAGTTTGGTGCAAGGTCACTGACTCACCCTGTATAAACACATAGATATAAATAATACGATTAATGGTTCAAATAGCTTTCGCTGTGTCGATTATTGGTTCCATCAAAAATGTTATTTACCATGCTTGTTTCAAAGCTTTCTTCTCCATATCGTGCCATTTTTGCCTGTCAAATCGCGTGCGGATGTAGTTTCTCTCAAACAGACTCAGTAAAGACTGTGTAGCTTTTTTCGCTCAACCTTGCTTGTTAGGCATCGCTACCAAGGTAGGGGAAGGGGAAATCCCATGGTTTGACTTTGTTTGAGGGAATCGGACGTAGAAGGCGGTAAGTCATAAAATATTACCTGCGCTCAGTACCCGAACCGAGGGACATCATCATTGCGTTGTTGCCTCGTGGTCAGTTGAGGTCTATACACGTGTCTACAAACGTCCTGTGCTTTTAGTGCTCCAAGTGCGTCAAATTGTGACAATGTCTTCTAAATCGTTGAAAACTTCGGTATCTCGGAAGCCGTATTCGCGTCTTTCGCGGCGTCAGCGTGACAGAATTTCCCGGGAAATTGAAACAAATCGTCGCCGTTCTCTTTCTAAATTAAATCGTACTAATCGTCGTTCAGTTTTTGCCAGTAGTGATAATTTACAGGATACTATTCCGGGTCCGGTTGTTGAGGAACGCGTGCGCGATAATGTTTCTCCCGTCTCTCGAGTTACTTCACCCTCTTCTTCTTCCTCTTCACGTTGCCGTACTGACATAGAAGCCCATACATCTTCTGCTGAGGAGGTACCTTTCCTTCAGAAGCTCGAGACTTGCTTCACTGAAATAAATTTACCGCATACTCATGGGAATAAAATTCTTCAAGTTCTAAGCACCCACCCGTGCTTTGCTGATTTCCCGAAAGATGTTAGGTCTCTTCTCAAAACACCGCGTATTCCTGTCCTCGTAATTAGCATGCCACCAGGCGAATACGTACACTTTGGTGTAGAAAGTGAATTAGTTAGGTATTTAGATAGCGTCGAAGCCCCAGAATTGCGCGAATTGTTGTTAGATTTTACCACCGATGGGTGCGTTTCAGATAGGGCAAATACTATTCATGTTTGGCCCATCCAGTGCAGGGTTGTAAATCTTCAAATAAATACAGCACCCATCGTAGTAGGTATTTATAAAGGTCCGGCAAAACCGTATGATCCCGCAGAATTTTTCAGTCGTTTTGTTTCAGATATTAAAAACATAGTTTCCAAGGGGGGTATAGAATTCCGCAATTATTTAATTCCTGTTAGATTGAGGTGTTTCATAGCTGATGCACCAGCTAGGGCATTTGTGTTGAATCATCGCGGACAAACATCTGGTCACCCTTGTTCCAAATGTAAAGTTATAGGTACTCAGGTAGGTAGTCGGTACGTTTTTCCTACTGTTTTGTCTGAGTCACGAACTAACGACGAATATGTTAGATGTGTCGATAGGGCCCATCATAAAGATGGTATTAGCCTGCTTTCGGGTTTACCAATGGGGCTAGTTACTCAAATTCCGTTTGAGTATATGCATTTAGTTTGTTTAGGGGTAGTCAAAAAATTATTATTAGCGTGGATAGGAGGAAAGTTTCAGCGGAATGTCAAATTAAATTCAGGGAAAATAGCCCTTATTTCTGGCCATTTAAGAAATCTCCAACTGTATTGCCCCTCTGATTTTGCCCGTCGTCCCAGGGCTATAGAACAGTTTCCTAAATATAAAGCCACCGAATTCAGACAATTTTTATTGTACACAGGCCCAGTCGTGTTACACAATATTTTACCCGATGAGACATACATTCATTTTTTATTTCTCCACATTGCTATACGTGTTTTAATCTCCCATGCTCCTTCAGAGGAACTGTTAAGGTTTTCCGAGACAGTCTTACAGCATTTCGTCCTCCGATGTCCAATTTTGTATGGGCCGACGTTTGCGTCGTACAATGTGCATGGTTTGTTACATTTGCCAAATGATGTCAGACGGTTCGGTCCCTTAGATTCCTTTTCAGCCTTCCCATACGAGAATAATATGTCAATTTTTAGTAAATATTGTAGGAAACCCCATCAATTTCTGCAGCAATTTTTTAACAGAATGGCAGAACTCCATTCAAATACCAAGTTAATTCCAGCCGTTTCGTCCGGCGTTACGTCCATTCGATTTCGTGATACACTTTTAGGGACACCAGAAAGAGATAACTGCTGCATCTTACATGATAGCTCAATTTGTGTTATACACGATATAGTGGAGAACAATCGGGGCTCCAAGTTATTAGTAAAAAATTTCGGGATATTCGCGATTTCTATAACATAGGGTTACGGTCTTCCGATGTCGGGGTGTATCATTGCAGCAATCTAAGCGGAAAGGTTATTCCGATCTCACTAAATGAAGTTCGCGCAAAATGTTATATAAGATGCCGTTTTTGGAAGGACGTCCACTTCCCTCTAACACAGGAACATATATTGTCACTGAAATTGTACACAGTGAAAGAATGTAAGATTTGTGTTTCTGTTTTTTCATTTATTTCATGTATTCTTCAATATATTGGCAAATATTATATGTATGATTCACATGGATGTTTTGTTACAGATGTTAAAGTGGCACCCAATCCCTGGAATCCAAGGTGCACCTGAATCAACGAAATTGAAAAATAAGTTAGGTACGTAAAGATTTCTTTCCTATTTGAAACTCTACAACGCTCATACTTTATTCACACTGACAATAATGCTTTCATCTGCTTCTATTTCATCTGCTTTTCTTTTCATATTCTTTCAATTATAATGTATTTTATCTGTTTTTTTTTTCCTATTCTTTCCATTATTTTCTAAGATAAATTCTGACTTTCTAATTGTAATTCACATTGTCTAATTTTTGTTTCATGTATATGGTTCACCGACTCATGGCGAGGGGAAGAAAATTAGAAGCAGGACATCAGTTGGACGACGAAGACATAGGCGACAAACACATATTTTTAACATGAATTTTATTGTATACAGGGTGAGTCAGTGACCTTGCACCAAACTGAAACCACGTATTTTAGGGGTCAATAGAAGCCTAAAAGTCCAGCAACACAAAGTTGAAATCTCAACCGTTTCGGAATTACAGGGGGTTGAAATTTCAAGTTTTAAAAAATCATATCTTCCGACAGGATAATGCTAGCGTCACGGGTCTTTTTCTAGAATATGTGGGAGGGCCGGAGCTATGTGAAAAAAAATAGAAATCATTTAAAAATTATTATTAAGTCGCATTATTATTGATTTTCTTGCAGTTTCTCGATGAAGCAGCAACATTTTCAGGTACGAAAAAAATCACAGTCATTCTGTGATGCACCCAAAAAAATATCGCGTTATAAAAAGTTTAAAATTTTAATAAATGTGGCCAGGATAAATTATTGAAAGTTTTCCGCTAGAGATTCTCTGTTTTATAGTTGCTAGATTGCGGCGGTCGCGCACACAATGCAACTCGGTTCGAGGGTTCGCTTGGGAAGCGGAAATGAAGGAGAGTAATTTCAGGGGAGACACAATTTTGAATTTCACACAATATTATTTTATTTTAAAGATATACAATGTATACAGGTTCTAATTCTTAGGCTTCTCGACGAGGAAATCCTCGGCGAGCAGCTGCGTGTCCCGTTATCCAGTAACCTGGAAACAAAAGATCACAATATTATTAGTCAAGCGTTCGATCGTTCAAGCGAGGCAATAGCGAACACGAAGCACTCGCAATTGCTCTCTAAGATTCGATATGTGGACTGTAATAATTTCGATTTGATTAAATCGTGAAATAGGCAAAACCAATATTTCAATTTATTTTCCTTATCCGAAACAGAATTTCTTCAACACACAGGAGGTTGTAAAGCTCCTATGTGTGTGCGATTTCTTGATGGGAAATTAATTTTCTCCGAATCGCGAAATTCTCTTTACTACTGAATTTGGAAATTCGGCAGTGAATCGGGGAGCCTGCGTTCAGCGACGCGCGGGACGGTAATCCGTTCCGCTCGTGACCGCGAGACAATAGCGAAGCTGATTATCGCTCGAACACGATAACCAGCAGTGCGATTAATCTCTTTGATTTCAAGAATTTATTCTTTGAATGCGATCACGAAGGTAGTCCGCGAAGGAAATTAGATGCATGCAAATCTCGCGAAGCGAGTATTAACCGGGCTGGAGGAATACAAACACGAGGATTACGCTCGGATTGTTCCGTGTGCTCAGCTCTGTGGTTGGCATGTAAGTGACGACTCGTCTTCGATGCTTTCCAAAGGAAAACAAAGACGAGTCGTACTTAGGTGGCGTTGGATAAGAATTCTATTGACACTTACCTATCGCTCACCTGGTGGTTCTCTCGCGTACAATAAAGGAAATTAACTGGTGAAAACGTTCGAACACGCAACTCAGTCGGGCGAGTCGACTTTTCACATTTCACTTTATTTCACTGGAATGACCGAACACGCAACTCAGTCGGGCGAGTCGGTTTTAAACATTTCCTTTCATATACTAACGCGTATTAACGGATATTAAACACCCCGCCCCCCTTGCGCGGCTCGCGCAACGCAAGAGGGGTACGAGCTAACAATGAACCGCGAGAGAACCAAATGTAGTGTCAACACCGAATAAAATTGAGATGATGGTAACTTACTTTTAGAGATGCGGACGGCGGAGATGACGGCGTGTTGGCCGCACAGGTCCTCCTTCGCCGATTTCGGCGAGTCGCTGTCTCGTGTCTCGGCTAATTACGCCGAGGGCCGTCAACGTCTCTATGTAGACGTTGGCGGCCTGCTGCCTCCCCATGAGGGTCGGTCGCCGCGGAAGGGGTGGCCGTTCGTGCGGCGGTGGTCCTCGTCTGCGACGGCGGGGCGCCTGCTGCTGCTGCGGAGGCGCTTGCTGCTGCTGTTGTTGCGGCTGTTGTTGCGGCTGCTGCAGCGGCTGTTGTGGCTGCGGTGGCGGTGTTGGCCGGAAGGCTAGAGCCACCAACCGCCCTTCCCGGTCCCATTTCATGAGGTAGCTGCCCCCGGGTACCTGGCAGCGGTAGCGTCGGCGGGCAGCCGGCACATAGTCCGGCACCAGGAGTCTCGTGCCGTTCAGGACATACTCCTGGCACCGGTCCTCCATTTCCGGTGGGAGGGACACTTGCGCGACCGCGGGTGGACTTGGGTCCGGTGAGTCCGCGAGTGGAGGCGGGACCCGCTCGACCGGATGCTCCTCGGGTTGCGGAGGTACCGGCGGGGTTGTCCCTTGCTCCCCGGCAAGGCGCAAGCACGCATCAAAAGTCGCGTTAAATCTTTCCATTTCGGACTGATTGATAGCACGAATAGAACTGATTACGGGAACCAGAATCGGGTGCGAGGAAGTTTCGATTCGAAATCTTCCTTTGTTTCGCCTAATCCCTTGGCGTCGAGGTAGGGAGAGGCTCGTCTTCCCTATTTCCTCGTGTTTACAGCCAAGGGGGGCCAAGCGGGGTTCGAATTCAAACGCTGCGCTCTGTTTTGAGCGAGAGTTCCGCTTGGCTGATCGTGCGCGCTGTCTCGCTTCCGCGCGAGCAGCCGATCTATTTGGATGGTTCTGGCTCATCCACAGGTAACTTACACATGCGTGTTATCGGCCTTGTGTATGTGGCTTTACCTGTGCGAACTTGTACACCCCGGATAAGGCCATCCTTACCGGGCAGAACCTTCTCGATTCTTCCCATCTCCCAATGATTGGGGGGAAGAAGCGGGTTGTCGAGTACGACAACATCACCAACGCGTAATTGTTCACGCGTGGTTTGCCACTTGTAACGATTTTGGAGAGATGCGAGATATTCCCTCGACCATTGTCTCCAAAATTGTTCATGCATTTTCTGCAGGACCTTCCATCGGTTTAACCTTGATGTAGGCTCTTCAACTACAGATTGCATTGGAATTGCGTTAAGCGCACTTCCTACCAGGAAGTGACCAGGGGTCAATGCGTTGAACTCCTCTGGATCTTCGCTTAACGGCGCAATCGGGCGTGAGTTCAAACTCGCCTCGATTTTGCAAAGCAACGTTTGCATTTCTTCGGTGGTCGGCGTGAATTCACCTAAAATTCTTTTTAGATGATGTTTCACCGATTTCACACCGGCTTCTTGCAATCCACCGAAGTGGGGTGCACTGGGTGGATTAAATTTCCATTTAATCTCCAGTGCATTGCATTTTTCGCGCATTTCCGGCGAATTAAAGCTTCGCGCAAATTCACGAGCTAATTCTCGATCAGCTCCGACGAAGTTTGTTCCATTGTCGCTTCTCATCAAGCTAGGAATTCCTCGTCGTGCTACAAAGCGATCGAGAGCGGCTAAAAATGCATTCGTTGTGTACTCGTGAACGAGCTCGATATGCACCGCTCTTGTAACCATACATACAAAAACTGCAATGTAGGCTTTATGTGAGACTTTGCCTCGTCCGGCGGAATCGCGGACTTTGTAGGGTCCAGCGTAGTCCACTACGGTCGTATTAAACGGCCTGGCAGGACGACATCTATCTGGCAACAAGTCATGCATTTTTTGGGAGGCGGTTTCCGCTCTCCATCGCGTACACACCACGCATTGGTGAATTATCCATCGTGTGGTACTGCGACAGCCAAGAATCCAATACCGCTGTCTTACTGCATGCATTGTTAATTGGATTCCGCCATGCAATGTATTGCGATGGCATTGGCGTATAATTAAATGAGCTACATAATGCTTGGGCATTACGATGGGAAATTTGGTCGCTGGCGGCAAGCGCGAGTGACGGAGTCTCCCACCAACTCGCATGACGTCATTCTCATCGAGAAATACGTCGAGCGAGCGTAGCATCGATTTCGCTGGAATTGGCAATCGTTTTTTCAAACAAGCATATTCCTTTGCGAAATGGGTTCGCTGCAGATGACGAGCGATACGCTCAATTGCATCTTGCAGCTCGGAAGGGTCAAGCCACCGGTCAAACTGATCATTGGCTTGCCCTTTCAATTTTTTATAAAAGCGGATGCAATACGCGACAACGCGTATTAATTTGCTCCACTTGGAGAATTTGTGCAACAAATTCCAATTTGAAGAATGGGTTGCAACGTGGGTGGTAACCGCACGCTTCCCTTCTTCTGTGCAAAGGTCAGTTTTATTGACTGGCCAATGGTCCTCTTGTTGAATCAACCAGGATGGACCTTGCATCCATAGAGGGGAGGAGAGCAGAGTATCTGCCTCGACTCCGCGCGAATTAAGATCCGCTGGATTAAAACGAGTGGGCACATGTCTCCACTCGGCATTTGGCAACGCTGTTTGGATTTTGGAAACTCGATTAGCTATTAGAATCTTCCATGTAGATGGATGTTTCCTTATCCATGCCAATGTTATGGTCGAATCCGACCAACATACAATACGATCAACTGAAACTGTCAGCGACGTTTGTATATGTAGCAGAAGTTCCGATAATAAGACAGCACCGTTTAATTCTAAAATCGGTACACTCAACGTCTTAATCGGGGCTACTTTTGTTTTGGCCATCACAAGCGAAGCGAAGACTTCGTTTGTTTTGGTCCGCACGCGGAGGTAAACAGCCGCGCTGTACGCGACTACCGAAGCGTCGCAAAATCCATGTAGCTCGATGGAATCGGTTTCATTGCCGTAATTTAACCATCGAGGGATTTTCAATGTGGTCAGTTTTGACCAATCTTCACAAAACTCATTCCAAGTAGTGTGCGTATTCGCTGAGACTTGTTCGTCCCATCCAAGTTTTTCCAACCATAATGATTGCAACAATACCTTGGCGCGAATCACCACTGGCGATAACCAGCCAAGTGGATCGAATAATTTTGCTATTTCGGAAAATAGCATTCGTTTCGTCGGAGGTATTGACAGTGGTTTATACCGCTGCAAATTAAAGTGAAATTGGTCAGTAGCGGGAAGCCACCGCAGACCAAGCACTTTAAGCTCCGATTCATTAAACAATTTTAAGTCGACGGCGAGGGAGTGGTCACCTGCGGGGATATCCGACAATAATTCCGAGTTATTGCCGGCCCATTTCCGCAGGTTAAAGCCGCCTGCAGCAAGCATCTTGCAAACTTGCATGCGGATTCCCCTTAAATGTGTTATAGTATCAGCGCCCATAAACACATCGTCAACATAGACGCTGGATCGCATGATCTCAGCGCCGAGTGGATAGCGTTCCGCTTCACGCGTCGCTAATTCCAAGAGTGTACGCATCGACAGATACGGAGCACTCGCTGTACCATACGTAACTGTATTCAGTTCGTATGCAAGCAGCTGTTCGGAGTGGGGATCGCGCCAGACGATGTTCTGGTATACGCGATCCTCTTGATGTACGAGAATCTGCCTGAACATTTTCTCGATGTCTGCGACCAGTACGACACGATGCATTCTCCAATTTACAAGGAGAAACGTAATGTCCTTTTGCAGTCGTGGTCCAACGTACTGGATGCTGTTTAATGACTGTCCGCCTGTAGTCTTGCTGGAAGCATTAAAGACCACTCGGACCTTGGTCGTCGCGCTGTCTTCGCGGACGACGGCTCGATGCGGTATAAACACGCGGTGTTTATCAACACGCTCGAGCTTAGTCATATGATTCAAAGCCTCGTATTCTGCGAGAAACGCAGAATATTCGGCGAATAAATTTTCGTTCCCTTTAAGCTTCGTCCACACACGACCCAATGCAGAAACGGCGCTTTTCAGCGACGGCCCTAATGCTTCTGCTGGGCGTGGGTGCTTAAAGGGTATACGTACGACGAATCTCCCTTCGGGAGTTCGTTGCACAGTGCTTGCGAAGTGTGCTTCGCAAGCTTGTTCGTCCGCAGTCATGCTCAATTTCTGTGGGACCTCTTCGGTTTCCCAGAACCTGCGGAGCGTTGCATCGAGCGACTCGAGAGTCGTACAGTGCAGTGTTTGCACTGGTTTGGTCGCTCGTACAGTCTCACCGGTCGGGCCAAACAATACCCAACCGAAGACGGTTTTTGTCGCCACAGGGAGATTATCTCCCATTATACGCATCTCTGCGAGAAGCGTTCGTGGCATGAGGTCGGCTCCGATAAGCACTTCGACTCGTGCGTTATCGGAGGGATTCGGATCTGCTAACACGAGATCGGCGTAACCTTGCATGATGCATGCAAGACGTGTTGGCGGACGATAGCTGGTGATACGCGGAACGACGTACGCACTAGCTTCGTACAGCGGCGACAAATCGCTCGCTGCACTAAGTCCTACATTAATTTTATATTTGACCTCTTGGGTCTTGGTTGCACCGAAGCCACCGATGGAAGCGGGGGCTTTTTCCTTGCGTAGTCGTAGATTGTCGACTACGTCGGTGACAACAAAGGATCTTTGCGATCCTGGATCAATGAGTGCTCGCGCAATACGCGTAGCACCATATGGACCGTGCAAGCGAACGAGCGCGGTTGCGAGCGTGATTTCTTGCTCGAACGTTTCGCTGCTCGTGCTGCACAGCGCTTGCGAGGCCGAAGGAGGATTATCCTTCTTCGGCTGCTCCTGTTTTGTTGCTGGCGCTTGTCCAGCCTGCGGACGCGCGCTTTTATTTTGCGTCGCGTTCGCGGTTTTGGTTGCAGGTCTTCCGCGATACGCGGGCCTTGCAACGGGATTGGCGAGATGCAACAGGGTATGATGCTTCCCATTGCACTTCTCACATCCCTTAGATTGTGTGCACTCCGTGAGGGTATGCCCTGCACGGAGGCAACGGAAACATACGGGATTACCTCGCAATGATTCCATCCGCTTTTCCGCGGTTAACCGACGGAAAGCGGGGCAATCTGCAAGTCTGTGCTGTACTTGACAGTACGCACAGACGCTTCTTATTTCATTTTGATTTTCGTGAGCTGTCGTATGACAGTTCTCACGTTGTTTTGGTTTGTGCGTGGCTTGACACGCTTTCGTGGGCGCCAAACTCAACGCAGCGTGCATCTTTCTTTTCAAGAACGCAAGTACGTTTTTGAAATCGGGGAATTCGGTGGAATCTTCCACTGAATTCTCCCAGTCGCTCGCGAGATCGCCGGTGAACGCATCGGTCACCAGATACGCGATCATCCACTCCCACAATTTTTGTGGGGCGGCGCGCTGATTAAGAGCTGCGAGGCAGTTCTCAGCTTCGCTGAGCAGTCCCATCAGACTCTCAGCGTCATCTTTGCGCACTTTTTTCAACGCGCAAAGTCGTTGAAAATGTGCTTTTATGGTAATCCGAGGATTATCATAGCGCCCTTCGAGAAGGTTCCATGCGATCTCGAAATTTCCATCCTCTATGCTTAACGTAGAGATGGCAAGGAGCGCGTCGCCTTGTAAACAAGCGTTTAGGTATTGAAGCCGTTGCGCGTTCGACAACGCTTCATTTCGCGTCACAGCGGCTTTGAATAGCTGTGCGAAGTGAGTCCACTGTCTCACATCGCCAGCGAATTTTGGGAGCGTGAGCTCCGGAAGCTTTACGCGAGGACGTTGCGACTTAACGTCCTGCATTTGTTCACCGGAGGCTTTGGAGGTGGATGCTTCGGCCTTGTCGACCTTTAAACGATCCAATTCCTCGGCGAGATACTCGCGTCCCTCCGTGACCTCTTCCCTTACCCTTTCGTATAAGGGATTCGCGAAATACGGGATACTGCTCTTCTTGCCTGGTGGGCACATAACGAGCAGGCGCACGTGTCGCGTTTTGAAGATATTCCAGGATTCGATTAACCTGGTTTCTTTCTCGCGGAGGAGGGCGAGTGTGAACTTCGCCCTACCTCTCTTTTTTAGGTTCGGGACAATGCGGAGGATTTCCTGGCTGTCCAGGGCTTGTTCCTCCAGCATTACCCGAAATTGCCTTTCCTCATCGTTATCCTCGAAGGAGGTAGAGAGGCTAGGAGGATCGTCTTTCCCTCCTGGCATTGTATGCTGTTATGTCTCGTGACTCTCTTAGTGGACTCTCTTCGCTAACGAAGGAGTTACTTAAATTCAAATCCGCAGCGAATCCGGCTCGAAGGACCTTGTTTTATAGTTGCTAGATTGCGGCGGTCGCGCACACAATGCAACTCGGTTCGAGGGTTCGCTTGGGAAGCGGAAATGAAGGAGAGTAATTTCAGGGGAGACACAATTTTGAATTTCACACAATATTATTTTATTTTAAAGATATACAATGTATACAGGTTCTAATTCTTAGGCTTCTCGACGAGGAAATCCTCGGCGAGCAGCTGCGTGTCCCGTTATCCAGTAACCTGGAAACAAAAGATCACAATATTATTAGTCAAGCGTTCGATCGTTCAAGCGAGGCAATAGCGAACACGAAGCACTCGCAATTGCTCTCTAAGATTCGATATGTGGACTGTAATAATTTCGATTTGATTAAATCGTGAAATAGGCAAAACCAATATTTCAATTTATTTTCCTTATCCGAAACAGAATTTCTTCAACACACAGGAGGTTGTAAAGCTCCTATGTGTGTGCGATTTCTTGATGGGAAATTAATTTTCTCCGAATCGCGAAATTCTCTTTACTACTGAATTTGGAAATTCGGCAGTGAATCGGGGAGCCTGCGTTCAGCGACGCGCGGGACGGTAATCCGTTCCGCTCGTGACCGCGAGACAATAGCGAAGCTGATTATCGCTCGAACACGATAACCAGCAGTGCGATTAATCTCTTTGATTTCAAGAATTTATTCTTTGAATGCGATCACGAAGGTAGTCCGCGAAGGAAATTAGATGCATGCAAATCTCGCGAAGCGAGTATTAACCGGGCTGGAGGAATACAAACACGAGGATTACGCTCGGATTGTTCCGTGTGCTCAGCTCTGTGGTTGGCATGTAAGTGACGACTCGTCTTCGATGCTTTCCAAAGGAAAACAAAGACGAGTCGTACTTAGGTGGCGTTGGATAAGAATTCTATTGACACTTACCTATCGCTCACCTGGTGGTTCTCTCGCGTACAATAAAGGAAATTAACTGGTGAAAACGTTCGAACACGCAACTCAGTCGGGCGAGTCGACTTTTCACATTTCACTTTATTTCACTGGAATGACCGAACACGCAACTCAGTCGGGCGAGTCGGTTTTAAACATTTCCTTTCATATACTAACGCGTATTAACGGATATTAAACATTCTCAATCCCGAGTTTATGGCTGCATGTGTCACTGCGGCGGTAGAAGGCTCGAAGTCGGCTCGGGTGTCTGTTTGCCTAGGTCAGTTAGGCCCAGCTTATCTCGAGGGCCTGCTACCGAACACCGCAGTGCGGGAGAGAGTGAGAGAGAGTGAGTGAGAGTGAGAGAGAGAAAAAAGGGTCAGGTTGATGAACTCTACAATGCTGCCATAAACCTGGGATTGAGAATCTCTAGTGGAAAACTTTCAATAATTTATCCTGGCCACATTTATTAAAATTTTAAACTTTTTATAAGACGATATTTTTTTGGGTGCATCACAGAATGACTGTGATTTTTTTCGTACCTGAAAATGTTGCTGCGTCATCGAGAAACTGCAAGAAAATCAATAATAATGCGACTTAATAATAATTTTTAAATGATCTCTATTTTTTTCACATAGCTCCGGCCCTCCCACATATTCTAGAAAAAGACCCGTGACGCTAGCATTATCCCGTCGGAAGATATGATTTTTAAACTTGAAATTTCAACCCCCTGTAATTCCGAAAGGGTTGAGATTTCAACCTTGTGTTCCCGGACTTTTAGGCTTCTACTGACCCCTAAAATACGTGGTTTCAGTTGGGTGCAAGGTCACTGACTCACCCTGTATATATGAAATGCAATATTAAAAAATAAATACATGTTAACAAATATCCGCGAGTTTAATTTAATTTAATTTTCTTTTATGGGTATGGGATTAAATGCATATTGCGGTTTTGTGGCATCACGTCCCTGCCACCGCGTAGCACCACAGGGCTGTGACGTCATGTCACCCTTATATCACGATGCGATGTCACGCTCATGCTATCGCGTGACTCAACGACGTGATTTGACAGTCCCGCAATCGTTGAGATACAGAATTGGATATCTGTCATGTCACGTGGCGCCTCACCACAATATTACATTCACGCCACCTGGCTATCTGGGAGCCGAGCTGATCGCGCACCCCCTCGCGGTTCCCTTACCCTCGACAGACTGGCCAGCCCCCTCTCCTCGATTATCCTAGTTCTTCGCTCCTTGTCTTTCCTTAGCTTATTCTCAGCTTAATTATTGCATAGTGTCTTGTAATATTATGGTTCTTGTAATTATAACGCAGGTAAGTTTTGGCCATGTACACAATCCTTAGGAGTATGAGATTAAAACACACTTTACGTTTTGACTCCCAGGTTTGGAGTCCCCTTCAGTTATATTACAGCATTCTGTCAATAAAAATAAAAAACAAACCCGAAAAACCTTATTCATTTCCTACATTTGGCATTAAGTATGGGACTTGAACAAAGTGCTCAGGGAAGGTGGTAAGTATTAATGCTAATTAATGCTAACTTACTTTAATGGAAGGGTGGCGGAAAGGTTTCAAACATGAACTAGTGGGTTCAAACGAGCCTGGAACGCTTGCATACAATAAATGACATATCGAAGCATAAAATTCTATATCTCAAAGAAGAAAACTTGTAAACCGTGGCGTTCCAATCCTGTACGTTGACAAAGTCCTATGTAAAAACAGGGTATGTATCGGTGAGAGTTAGCAAAATGCTGTGTGTGTGAAAACCAGTTCAGAGATGGAATAATTAAATGAACTTACATGCATAGGAGGAACGCAGAAGAACAAAATAAATTGTCTAGCTGTTAGAACTATGGATTGCTGGTATGGTCGGTGGAACGAGCTATGTTGAAATTGCGCGAGTTCCCTCCGCGGCTTCGCTCGGTGTTTTTGTTTTTCCGGGCGTTCTGCCTTATTAGCGCACGTGGGCCTCGCGCGTTATACACGTTTTCCCCCGCTTCCCCTCTCGCCGACAATAATATGAGACTCGACCACATAGCGTTCCGGTTAGACCAACAGCTCGAACAAGGTCGTGCGCTTTCGAAATCTCTGGAAAATTTGTTAAGTGCGCCGCTTACCCGACAACGCGTCGATGTTAGATTGCAAGCCGTGCATAACCAATGGGAGGAATTCCAGATCTTCCATAAAGCAATCACCCTCGTGGTGTCGAGACTCAGTCCTGAAGAGCGATCCGTTATTTAAGAAAATGAATAGTTCGCGTCTAACCTATTCGATGTAACCCACGAGTGCTTCCTCGAGACAGTTGCAAGAATGACCGCGTTGTCTGACTGTTAGAGATTTGTACTAAATTATCGCGCTGCACTAGGAATAAGTAAAGCGAAGATCATCGAGGGCTGAGTCACGCAGAAATGAAAGCACTGAGTTGAGAGCAAAATAGAGTTGAGGCGTTTATTCACAAGAGTTGTGCATACGTGGGTCATAAATCCACGTGGCTAGTCGCAATATTCAGAGTTGCACAGTACTTGGTGAGTGAGGGGTGGGGCGTAAATCCACGCACTCGCGTTGTCCGAGGAGTTGCACTTCACAGTCTAAACTAATTCAGAGTTGCACGTACGTCGTACTATCAATAATTGGCACAGAAACCGAAGCACCGAAACGTTGATAGCAAGCGTTCGATCAATAATGGCCGCTTAGCGGCACGATGCTCTACGAGCTGACAAGAAACGCGCTGCGCATGCGTGGCGTCGCTTGGTGCATCGATCAGCATCGATCGCTGATCGATGCTGCCACGCTCGGGGTTCTTATGTACTAAGGATTACAAGCGAGTCGACGATCTAGGATATTCGCGGAGGTTAGAAAATCCGCAACACTGACGATTTAGGAAACGGGTCGAGTCGCGGCTCACCCAGTCAGCCAGCGTGCACGCGCCACTTCTCGGACCGTCCTTTGTCGATTGTTCAATATAACAGCACGCGGTTAGCTCGCATAGACCTCCCGAAGTTCGATAGCAACTTAGCTGAATGGTTACCGTTCAAAGACTTATTCACGTCGCTCGTTATCAAAAACCACAGTTCGTCGCCTGTCGCAAAATTGCAATATTTAAAGACTAGCCTGCTCGGTTCGGCCGCGTCTCTCCTGCAAAACACCACTTTGACGTCTGGAAACTTTGACCGGGCTTGGGACGCTCTTCTTTCGTTTTACGAGAACGATCGGCTATTAGTCACTTTCGCGATACGTTCCCTGTTCGCGTTAAAGAAGATGACAAAGGAGTCGGCCGCGGAAAGGGAATCCTTATATACTACCGTGATGCAGTTCGGACATTAGAGACCTTGCACCGACCTGTCCATGACTGGGACGACATCATTGTATTCATGGTAACGCAGCGTTCCGACGCGGAATCGGCAAAGGTTTGGGAGTTGCATTTCGGCTCGTTGCGGCAACCGCCCATGTGGAAGCAGGTAACCGAATTTATGATGAAGCGGTTGTTCTCGCTTCGCGCGTTCGAGAAGACCACCGGAGGATCGCACGGTGCGCCGAAATCCGGTCAAGCCCGGTCGCACTCGACTACCACGGAGCCGAACTCCAACCCAATCAAGTGTGCCTTATGCAATGTAACGTTGCATTTTAGGAATGATCGTTACTAAAAGAAACCGTGCTGGGTCCCCCGCAAGGAATCGTGGCACGCCCCGAGTCCGTCAGGGAAAGCTAGCGCCACCCACCTGTTTTGAGATTAACCCCCCTGTATGTTTGAGATCCACAGGAATATGGGTGCCGGGAACGGTCGGATTGATCACCCGACCGAGCCCGGTGGCCGATAACAGCGAAGGAACCGAGAGAGAGAGAGAACGCGAGAACACCTAGTTGAGCCGCCAGCCATACATCGGAGCCACGAGTGGGAGCGATGCGGGCGCTAATCAATACAGGGATCGCCACCTAGGGCGCGCGCCAGGGCCAATTAATATTGATTTTTCCTACTTGTCGCGCGCACGTGCCTACCGCTTCCTCTCTGGATCATCGTTTCCTCATTCGACTCTTAGGACCCCTAGCGTGCGGACGTAGTTCCCTTTAGCGAGTGCGACTAACGAGTGTTGTAACGGGCGTGTGTGCATCAGCGGCCATTGTGTGCGAGGAAACGAGGATCCAGCGGGAGCGGTAAGTCCTTTTCCTTTATTTCCTGGGCATTGGGCGCGATCGCAAGGGCCGCTTTCTCTCTCTTCGGGCGTAAACGATCGTAGGGTTAAAAGTGAAATAGTAAACTAGGGCGTGGGTAGGCGTGAGGGTCTTCGGCGGCGAGCGGTCAGTAGGAGGGGAACCGGTCCACGTGTCCGAGGCTGCGTAGCGGGGTTTCGGGCCCGTAGCCAGTGGGCGGCGCACGTGGCCCCTCCGAGGAAAGCTATCGAGGGCTCGCTTTTACGCGTGGACTCGGGAAGGTCCCGGGAGCCGTTAGCTTAGAATCCGTTAGCTTAGAATCCATTAGAGTAGTTTAACTCAGCCAGCGTGGGGAATGCGAATCCCCCCCCCGGGAGTATTAAATAGTTAACTCGAGCCTCCCCAAACCCAAAAGAATATTCATTGTGGCGGGCGAAATAAGGATCGGTCGCCGAAGAGATCCGGGATTGTCGGATTCGACCGCGTGGTGTGACGGAAAGGCGAGCGACGCCATCTTGGGCGCAACCGCGTGCGAACTTCCACCGATTCCCTCGAGTCACGACCACTGAATCTTGTATCTTGCGCGGTATTACTTTGGAGTCTTCGATTTCGGTCCATCCCACGTTTGTTCGGGACTTAGTCCCCCATTGGACAATAAATTTTCTGTTGACGACCCGTATCTCCGACTATTCTTCTGTTGCGCGCGATCCCGTTCCCCGAGCGCGGTTTCCGGTGCCTCCGGGCTTCGCCCGGGCTTAGTCCCTGAAATTTAGATCCGAGCTGTCGGGAGGGAATCCAGGACCAAGGAAGGAAGGACGGGGAGGACCATCCAGATTTGGGAGCAATCACAAATGCAGTACCGGAGGGTACTGGGCGCCCACATCCGCGGGTTACTCCTTTGTCTCAGCCAACGAAGGCCATTTTCAATACAGCACGTGTCTAGTATCTCTCGGAGAACGGCCGGCAGAGAAAAGCACGTTGCAGCAACGACGCGCACCACGTTTCGCGATGCTCCAAATATCTTCAGGAAATGGGAAAACAGCGGTCGGAGATCGTGAAAAGTAAAGGGCTTTGTTTCAACTGTCTCGAGAAGCACCCCGTAGCAAAGTGTTCGTCTACCCGGCGTTGCAACAAATGCGGCAAGCGCCACCACACCACACAACCTTACATCGATCCGAATCTGTGTCGGTTAATCAAACAACTCCACGAACTAGCGAAGCGAATACCGAGTCACCGTCAGGTTTAGCTCCAGCTGATACCGTCAAAACCGTGCACCACGCGCAACGTACACTGTCCGAGGCGTACTCAGTGGTTTTGCTCGCGACTGCTCAGGTAAACGCGCCCACTACGGACCGCGAGGCGGTGCCCGCCCGGGTTCTGCTTGACCAAGAGTCAGAGGTCTCGCTCGTGACCGAGAGCCTTGTCAAGCGCCTGCAGTTACCGAGGAGACTGTCCAAAATCTGTCTACTAGACGTAGGGAAATCGAGCACCGGGAGAACGCGCGGCACTGCCAGCCTCACCTTAAAACCTCACTTCGAGAGTGACACCGAAATCGTCTTCACCGCCCATATTCGGCCGAAACTTACGACGATTGTTCCCATTGCGTCCGTCGAGCAACCGTGTTGGCCGCATCTGCAGGGTCTCCCGCTGGCCGATCCTCAATTCTCCAAGCCGGGAAAGATAGACATCATCATCGGCACGGAGGTGTACGGGCGCCTGCTCGAAGGGTCGCTCGCGAGAGGCCCATGCGAGGCGCCCATCGCCCAACTTTCACAGCTTGGCTAGATAGTCTCGGGCCCAACGATTTGCGTTCCGAGCGATGATACCGCGCGAGCCTTTCACTGTTCGGTCGATTCGGATCTCGACCAACTACTCGAGCGATTCTGGCTGCAGGAGGAAATCGGCGCAAGCAACAGTGGCTCCATATCCGCTGCCGAAACGGAGTACGAGGAGCACTTCGCAACGAGCCACACTCGGACACCATCGGGACGGTACATCGTTCGCATGCCCTTAAAAGTCGATATTACCCGTTTAGGAGATTCAAGGCCCTCCGCGCGCCGAATCCTTGATCACCTGAAACGCAAATTCGAGAACGACCACGCCCTCGCCGCCGCTTATTCCGATTTCCTTACCGAATACGAAGGTCTGGGGCATATGGTCCGTATTCCTGAGAACGCCGCTGAGCCTTAGTTCGCGTTCCACCTCCCACACCACGGAGTTATTCGCGAAACAAGTTCGACCACCAAGCTTCGGGTCGTCTTCAACGGGTCGTGCACAGTTACCGGCGGATTACCAATTAATGAAATCCTGCATACGGGCCCTAAATTACAAACAGATATTGTTGACGTTCTGTTGTGGTTTCGGTCATTTCGCTACGTCTTTTGCTGCGACATTGAGAAGATGTACCGGCAAATTCAGGTCCACCCCGACGATCAACCTATGCAGCGCATTCTGTGGAAGACTCAGGCGACAACGCTCCGGTAGCAGCTGACCACTGTCACATACGGTTTGGCATGTGCGCCCTACTTAGCTCTGAAAACGGTCTTGCAGCTCACCGAGGATGACGAACACCGGTTCCCACAGGCAATTGATCCGATGAGAAAAGGTCGGTACGTCGATGACATTTACGGAGGAGCCAACAGCATCGACGCCGCACGGTCACAAGCGACGCAAGTTAACGGTCTGTGCATGGCGGGCGGCTTTCCCCTTCGGAAGTGGACGAGTAATAATCTGCATGTACTGAACGACATCCCACCTGCTCACCGGAGCCACTCTGACACGATTTTCATCCAGGATGCTACCGTGCACGCATTAGGACTATCGTGGAATCCAACAGCAGACTGCCTCAAATTTGTAGTAAACGAACGGTCGATTTGTCGGCTCACCAAACGGACGGTTATGTCGCGCATCGCGCAGTTGTTCGACCTGCTTGGCCTGCTGTCTCCCGTAATCATCACCGCGAAAATCTTCATGCAAGAGCTCTGGGCGATTAGGATCTCTTGGGACAATCCCCTACTGGAATCGCAGTCTACGTCATGGGGGAAAATTCTCGAAGCAATGAAGGGCATCCAAGATATCCAAATCCCAAGATCGATCGGTCTCCCTTCGACAAGCATCGTAGAGATCCATGGATTTTGCGATGCCTCCCGACACGCGATGGCAGCCGTGGTTTATCTCCGGACGGAAGGGCCAGACAACCAATATCATGTCGCGGTCCTATGCTCGAAAACTAAAGTCGCGTCGCTAACACGTATGACCATTCCTCGGTTAGAATTGATATCCGCGGTGATGCTGACTCGCCTCTTATCGCACGTCATTCGCGTTCTTAGGATCCAGTCTTCGGCCTGTCACCTCTGGACCGATTCATCGGTGGCCCTCACCTGGATTCGAAGTCACCCCTCTCGCTGGAAGGATTTCGTGCATAATCGGGTATGCTTCATTCAAGAAACTCTTCCTTCGGCAAAATGGGACCACGTTCGAGGAACTACAAAACCAGCAGATTGGGCAAGCCGAGGGATGATTGGGCGAGCCTCCGCTGACTCTCTTCGCGACCATCAAATCTGGTGGACCGGCCTAGGATGGCTATCGCAAGACTCTTCCACTTGACCTTCAACCTCGCTCCGCACCAGTGATAAAGGTCAACAGCAATCGGAATGGCACGATCCCGCGATCCTCGTTGCACCACGCGCTCACCGCCGACGAGCTACAGGAGGCCGCGTTAATCCTGGTTCGAATCACGCAGCCGAGTCATTACTCTACTGAAATAAACCTCCTGCAGGCCAAACGGGAACTTCCGCGCTCAAACCCTCTCATTCGGCTCTGCCCGTTCTTGGATTCGTCAGGGCTGTTGCGTGTTCGCGGGCGGTTGGAACACTCCAGCCTCGATCCGTCTGCCAAACATCCCTACATCCTCCCGAAGGAAGCAAACCTCAGCACGCTGGTTATTCGCGATGCTCACGAGAGAACTTTGCACGGATCGACACAGAATACGCTGGTATACATTCGAAACAGATACCGGATCGTAGGAGGACGCGCTCCAATCCGGTCCCACATCTTAAAGTGCGTCAAGTGCACCAGATATCGGCGGACTCAAGCTCACCAATTGATGGGCCAGCTCCCTCCGTCTCGGGGGAACCCCGCGCGCGCTTTTCTGAACTCGGGACTCGACTATGCCGGGTCATACACTCTGAAGGGGTTAGGTCCACTCATGATTTTCAAAAAATCGATTTTTTTTTTATTACATTTTCTAAAAGTATAATATTTCAAAAGTATTCCCTGAAAGTTTTAGATGAATCGGACTATTATTCGCCGAGATATACAACTTAGAATTGGTAGCGTTCATTAGTAGAACACACCTACCTCGAGTGCTCAAAAACAGATAGGTAGCGGCATCTGTACGCTCGACCCTTACCTTTTCTCTTTTGTCTTTTTCTTACCTGGCTGGCATATACATGTTGGATGGGATTACTGGATGCTCGGTGATAAGTCAAAAACCACACACGGTACTTTATTAAAACAAATATAGGATACCAAAAAAAACAAAGACATGGATGCTCGAACACTTCGAGTGCCGGGAACCGACTGCCCTGCTCGTGGCGTATCTTTGCGCCCCCTTGACCGTCAACTGCCGATCACCTTCTCGAACCGTCGCACGGCGTCTCCCTCTCACTTTCACGCACACACTCATTCGCTCGTCTCACGACTCATTCCTACATACATAGCATAGCATATATTGTACTACGTCCCAATACATCTCTATTGTATAATTTTGAAAGATTTTAACGTACATTTTCAGCTAGCAGCTGCTTACACAGCAGTTGAACGTGATACTTTGAGCTGAACGCACGTCGCATTGCTTGGTCCGAGCGCATCTGTATTTTAAAATAGCTTCGATATTTTGAGGTTAAAATGGATAAAAAAGTGTCGAGAGAGTTAAGAAAAAGTGACCACGTTTATAAGGCAAGAAGTATAAAAAGGAAGCAGTCGTTTAATCCCAAAGCTGCAGAGGCTTCAGACGATGGAATGAGTGTGTCAGCAAAAAAACTCAAGGACCAACAAGAATACCATGTGCCTAAAGACAGTTCGATTGAATTTAGAATTTTGAATTTTTTCACTGTTTTTTCAGTGATTTCGAGTCTTGTTAAGTGTGCGAAATGCAGCGGAGCAGTGGCTTTTGGCATCGTCAACGAACGTGGCCTTGGATTTAAAATTTCTGTGACGTGTAAGAGTTGTGCGCCTCAATATATACCATCATGTGAATATATTGGTCACTCTTATAGTATAAATCGTAGATTTATATTAGCAATGCGAGTATTAGGTATTGGTTATCTAGGAGCAACAAAATTTTGTGCATTGATGGACTTGCCACCGTTTCTAGCTAAAAATACGTACAGCATAATACTCAGTCAACTTTTTGAAGTGAGTAAACACGTCGCAGAATTGTTTATGAGAAAGGCAGTTAAAGAAGAAATTGAGTTAAATGCTGAACAACGGTGCAGAAGCAGATAGTGACATAACAATTTCTGGAGACGGAACATGGCATAAGCGTGGATTCACATCTTTGTTCGGTGTCGTTTCGCTCATTGGACATTATACAGGCAAAGTTGTAGATATAATGATAAAAAGTTCCTACTGCAAAGGTTGTGAAAGCTGGAAAAGTAAAAAAGGCACTGCAGATTATGCAGAATGGTATGCATCGAGAGCCTCAACCAATGCATATGGAAGGTCATGCCGAAAACGCTCCCTGCTAGCTTTACTACTGTTAGCTTAGCGGCTTACATTGCTACTTGTACTTTCAATGAAGGTGTCTATGGTCTTCTGGCAGTTTTCGATGCTGCAGGGATTAAATTAGGCTCAAACACCCATAAATATGCCGCTGAGAAGGACGCTAGCCGAATTAAAGTGTCGAACCGACGTTCGTTGGAAAACACTCGAGAGGCCAGAGTTGCTCTGCGACGGAAGAAAATCGCTGCTGGGGCAGCTGACAAGCAAAAGGAAGGCACACTCTATGGTCCTGGAATAGATGATACTGTATAGGTATATAAAAAAAAATTTTATCTGCATGTAAACTATACTCAAAACTTTAAACGCGTTTTTCTCGAAACCACGTTTTCGAAGTCGGTGATCACTGTAACTCGATAACGGCTGCATTGATCCTCTTGAAATTTTAACGACTTATTTTAAATATAATTGTCCTCCGGATGGACGAAGGATTTTTTTGTACGATGAAAATTTTTTTTTATAGCCGAAAAAGTGACGAAAATTTGGGTACAAAAAAGAATTTTGACTTTAAACGTCCGCCATTTTGCGACAAATCAAAATATGAACAAATCCTTCGTCCATCCGGAGCATTAACTCATTTACTAAAGATCCCCGTTCGTTTTTTTGGTTTCAGATGATCCAGACTGCTGCAATCGTGATCACCGCAAAACGTCTTTTTTTTTGGTGTCTCAGCAAATTGACTATATCTCGTAATATTATGGACATTTTAACATGAAAATTTTTTTGTAACTTCTTGAAATATGTATCTTTAATGTACAAAAAGATTTATTTATAAATAATAAAACCCGTCTTCAGAAAAAATTTGCAAAAAAGCGTTCTTTTTTTTCCTTACAAGTGGACCTAACCCCTGAAGACATGGAAGGGTAAGGCCGCAAGCACATATAAGGCATGGATTGCGTTGTTCGTCTGCATGGCTACATCCGCGGTCCATTCGGGAATTGTAACCGATTACAGTAGCGATGCCTTTCTGGCAGCTTGCCATCGGTTCGTTGCTCGGCGCGGCATTTGCGCCACTCTTGCTAGTGTCTGCGGGACGAATTTTAAGGGCGCAGATAAA
Organism: Trypoxylon attenuatum; assembly: GCA_963989405.1. NCBI lineage: Eukaryota > Metazoa > Arthropoda > Insecta > Hymenoptera > Crabronidae > Trypoxylon > Trypoxylon attenuatum. The sequence goes on from OZ022490.1 coordinate 20,973,150, forward strand.
CAGCTTCGTGGTTTATTTTCTGCCGCTTCCACGGAACTCCAAAACCTCGCCTCCACTATCGCCAAAGATGGCACGAAGTGGATTTTCAACCCGCCTTCGGCTCCACACTTTGGCGGCAAGTGGGAAGCCGGCGTTAAACGTGTCAAGTATCACTTAAAGCGAGTGACCGGTGATTCTCTTCTCACCTAAGAGGGGATGTCGACTCTCGTGACACAGGTCGAAATAATTCTAAATTCTCGGCCTCTTTGCCCTTTGACTGACGACCCGGATTATCTGGACGTGCTTACGCCAGGGCACTTTCTCATCAAGCAATCCGTCACTCTAGTGCCTGAACTGGACTTGATACCTGTACCAACCTCAAAACTCCAACGCTGGCAACTCCTAACCCAAATGACGCAGGACTTTTGGAAACGGTGGTCTCACGAATACCTTCAACGACGAACGATACCCACCAGCGAAATGGCCACTCGGCCGAATCATCGCAATCCATCCCGGATCCGACAATACAGGTCGGGTAGTCACCCTAAAAACCGCAACCTCCGTGATGCAAAGGCCAATCACGAAATTTTGTCCGTTACCAGCCCTCTCGCCGCACCAGCCCTCACCTTGTCATCGCGACGAACGCGATTGTCTTCTTGCTCCGATTTGCGCGAGCCCAGCTCGCCGATAATCCTGTTTATCCTTGTTCGGAACCTCGTTGTGAACAGTCTGTTAAATTTTCTATTAAAACCAGTGTCTTCATCTTGAGTCCTCGTTTGCGATTTCAACCCTTTTCGATGTGTTCTTGCACGGGTGCTTTGACGTGGCTTCCACGGTGTCTGAGACTTAGGCAGAGCCTTCTCTGGTGACTGTCGACGTGAGATTCACGGTTTCACTCCTTGCGCTTTCGGCGTACGCTGCCACGGTGTCGCACACGAGGCGTGCTCCGCATCGCACCTGCTAGTAACGTCGTGCCTTGCACGGGGTCATTTTGCTGCTTCGGCACATGTGCAACTTGCATCTTAGAATTAACGACGATTCCCAGCCTCAAGCGCCATCCACCAGGACCTCTGCCGATTCAACGTCGCCAGCTTCCACAGTCACCGTCTAGCGTATCGCCCTGTTCCAGCCTCCAACCCTGACGTCCATTCGACCTGCTCGAATTCACTTCTCCTTCGTCCCCCCCGAATTCCGAACCCCCGAATTCCGCGGAAACTCCCTGCTGAGGTCCGGTGCGTCTAATTATCTCATGTATTAGTCGAACCAGCTCAACCGACCCGAACGTTTGATCCGTCGCTGCTCGAGGTCTTTGTAGAACACTAGCAGAAACGCAATCGCTTCGCCTATCCGACACTTGTGAATGCCATTTAATGTAGTACGCAACCTTCTTCTCAGTGCCTCGCAGACCATTTTCTCAAACATCAAAGGAACAAGGTAATCCTGAGCTCGGATCAAGTGATACTATCTGTATAAAATGGTCTGCGAAGCACTGAGAAGAAGGTTGCGTACTACAATAAATAACATTCACAAGGGTTGGATAGGCGAAGTGATTGCGTTTTTGCTAGGCAATTTGTTTTGTTCTACTGCGTTCCTCCTATGCATGTAAGTTTTCACATATACAGCATTTTGCTAACTTTCACCGATACATACCCTGTTCTTTACATAGGACTTTCTCAACATACAGGATTGGAACGCCACGGTTTACAAATTTTGTTCTTTAAGATATAGAATGTTATGCCTCGTTATGTGATTTATTGTATGCAAGCGTTCCCGGCTCGTTTCAATCCACAAGTTCACGTTTGAAACCTTTCCGTCACCCTTCGATTAAAGTAAGTTAGCATTAATTAGCATTAATACTTACTACCTTCCCTGCACACTTTGTTCTAGTCCCGTACTTAACGCCAAATGTAGGAAATGGATAAGGTTTTTCATGTTTTTTATTTTTATTGACAGAATGTTGTAATATAACTGAAGAGGACTCCAAACCTGGGAGTCGAAACGTAAAGTGTGTTCTAATCTCATACTCCTAAGGATTGCGTACATGGCCAAAACTTACCTGCGTTATGAATACCTCCAATCCAACAAACTCAAACACTAATTCTTGTAATTATAGTTACGGTAAGTACATCAGACGTGTGAGGTAAAGTTTTACCAGTAAGATTTACAATATAAATATGTAATAAATATAATTTACAAGAAACCAAATATCTAGCCATACTATTTTATATGATATACATTGATTTTGTGTAATTTGGAACTCTGGTGCATGTTAATCATTACATTATTATACAAACTTATGTACGATATACTATATAGTATCCAATGTATATTTTGGTTTCAAAAAATTCTAAATGATTTGTATAAATGTTAATGAATATATTGTAAAAATTCGTGGTGTATTTTCGTGGTTCGTTAAAAAGAATTCACAAAATAAGCGAAAGAATACAGCCATAACACAGTACAACTCCCTTAATAACCGCAATACAGGATTTCCCGATACCAAAAACCAAAAAGAAGAAAGAAGAAGAAAGTGCAGTTTTCATCACCTACTTCACATTTAGTCTTGTCCACCCACTGAACGCAGAGCTAAAATACGAAATACGATAATATTGCAAAACACAGATTACAACAATAAAACCAGTATCATTTTTGAAATCATTGTACTTACCTCCCGACAAAAATTGTTCGAATCCACAATCGCATTATCACTCAGTTCTAATTCACTTCTCAGAAACAACTGTCGTAGTGGTCGGAGCATTAAGAAATATGCAATAAACCGGCAAATGGTTTGAAGATCCAAATGGGCTTTATTGAACCTTGTGCCATGCAACGCACTCACTTTAAAATTGCACCACTTCCGCTTTCGTTTTTTTCTTGCACTATCAGTGTAAATCGTCGAGTGGCAGTGCATTTGAAAAATCGTGCCCATCCGATTGCAAAGTGATTATGCTCTGGCATTTTGGACATAATACTTAGCGGCGAATGGTCCTCTTATCGCTCAAAATCTCAATTAATCGTTTTTTGTCGTCGACAATTTGTAGAAATTCGTATAGACGCATGGTGTATGAGCAAATACGCTGTCATATGCAGACATACATAGGTCGCATTACATAGATCAGGCCCAGGCAAAGTTAGCTCCGAAGCCAAATTTCATTCCCCCACACGGCTGGGGCGCTCCGAGGTTCCTATGGCGACGGCTGTGACGCGCTACGACTCTCATAAGGGGAGGACCACAATTGTGGGTCACCGATTTTTTTGAAACTTGGTAGGTAGCTTGTATCGGCCAAACTCTGACACCATGTTTTGTAAAAAGACCCACTTTGGCTTTATTGTTAAGATACTTAATGTTAAAAAATGAAAGTGCTCGGATCGACTTCAAATTTTACACAGAGGTGCAAAATTGAAAAATAACAAATACATATTTCTTAATTTTTTAATTAAATAATGTTTAAAAATTTACTCTCGCTAGAAGTTCCGTAATTGTAAACCTGCTTTGAATAAGGCAGCGTGGTGGGATCGGTAAGGTATCGGCTTACGACTATTGTGGTACCGGGTTCGATTCTCCTTACCTGCATTTTCTATTTATCATATTTTTCATTTTTTTAATCTTCTTTTCTTTCTATTTTTACTTCTTTTATGAAGTACCTGAAAAGAGGACAGTACAGGCATGTACCAGCAGATTATCATGTACAATTTTCAAGTGGGAAGGCATATTAGAAAACGATCATGGCAGTAATTTTACGCTGATGTATGCTGCAGCACTTGCTTCCGTCGCGATCAAGTAGCTGGCGCGGGCTGTACGTCCTTGACGAACCCTACAAATCGTAAAACCTCATATTTTGGCAAAATAATTCGTACGAGAAATCGAGATCTCAGCAACGGCTGCACGGATCGACGTCGTTCCGGTCTCAATCGATTAAGAAAAAATCAGAGATTCCAGCGGTATCGCGGTTGCTGCCGTGCATAACGCCAGTTACGAGAAATTTAAGACTTACCATCCGAACATTACCCGAAATCAAGTTCGCTCTGTACAAGGAAACTTGGTACCGACTCCCTATTATGAGATGTGCTATGCTATATATGGATACTTGGGGCGAAACGCTACCGCGTCTCCTGATACGTACGGAATGAGGCACAGAACTGTGATTTTGGAGATATTTCTGTGAGTTTTGGAAATAGCCCAGGACCTGAGGAAAGTTATATGGCTCGAGAAGACTCATAGGATGGCCAAATAGGAATGTTTTTCCGAAGAGGTAGTTTTTGGTTATTAAACCATTACCTGACATGATCCCCATTTGGGGATTACAAGTATACAACCCGTGGCAAAAAGTTTTCGGGCTAGCACAAAAATGCGGAGTTATTTACAGAAATCAGTAGTTTTGAATAAAAAAATGCTACCGAATTGATATGAAGCGTATGGGTGTATTAAATGGGTTCATTACGTAATGAAAACAGGAAAAATTATAACTTTACTCTATTTTGCATAAAAAAATATAGTTAGTATGAAAACATCTTTGGAAATAAGTATTTGTCCGATGTAATCTGTTTTATAAACGTTAATCGCCGCAGGACTCGAGCCTCTGCGGGAAACGGCCGGTAGATTAGGATTGGCGGATTGGTTGGGCGAATGAATACTCTCAACAGGGAATTCCCCAAAATTGAATTATTATTAAATGTGTAGGATAGGATGTGGAGTTCGCAGGAAAAAATTCGGATCTGGAGGTAAAAGGAGGATTTATTACAGAAGGTCACCTGGGTACAGGTTAGAGTGGGACAGTGAACCTAGTCAATTCGCGAAGTCGACGGTGATCGGTCCTCCGGGTGTGACTCCTTCAGGAGGCGACCGGCCTTTAGGCCGGTCTCTCCGTTCCTTCCAGAGTACCCCGGGGCACTTTACTATTAGAATTTCCCGGACAGGCGTGCGGAGGGCTCCCCGGTTCTACCCCGTAGGCAGGCGACCGGCTTCCAAGCCGATCTCTCCATACCCGGAGCGACCCGGAGATAGCCTCCGTACTCTCCCGTCATCCCGGCGTCCAGGGGAGTTTACCGTGCCATTTTCCGGAGGGACCGGCTTCCATAGCCGATCACCCTCTACGAGGAGGACCGGCTTCATAGCCGATCTCTCCTCCAGAGAAGGCACAGGTACAACCCCTGTACTCTCCGGTTGCCGTTAGGCGGCCGAAAGCTAAGCTTCGTCCTCTCCTCAATTCCTCTAGGCGGCCGTGGTATCTTACCTCGACCTCTCCCAGAGGATGCGGCTAATTGATTCTATCGGTCCTTGCATGCTCTTTTATACCCATCCGTCGTTATGTATTCCCCACCGCGGCGGCTAGAATCGATATCGCGGTTGCTATGCCGCGCGAGTCCGCGTGCCGCTGGCGTCCGCGGTGGGCTTCAAGGCGTCCGCCTCGTTACAAATGCTACAAAGTTAATTCCGACACCAAGTATAGATCGTGAAAACTAAACAGAACGTTGGCTGCTCCAAAGAAATTTGGCTCGCCGTGGATATTCGCCTGTCTCGGTACCTGGAACAAAAAGTGCATGTGTCACTGCAGCGGTAGAAGGCTCGAAGTCGGCGGGTCTCTGTGTCAGTAGGTTAGTTAGGCCCAAATAATCTTAAGGCCCTGCTATCGAACACAGCTGTGAATGAATAGGCGTTAGGAAGTGTGTGAGAGAGAAAAAAGGGTCAGGTTGACGAACTCTACGGCAGTGACACATGCAGCCATAAACCCGGGATTGAGAATCCCTAGCGAATGTAACGGACGCTACGACGCTCACGATTAAACCGCTGACTCTGCACCCCCTACCCCGACGCAAGACTTATCACACCTAAGGACCGGACCCAAGACGCGACTAGGAGCCAGACTGATGTGCTCCTCTCGCAATCTTGGTCTCTCGGACTGACTTGACTCCTCATTCACTCACCAATAAATCCATAGCTTCAAAATAGTTCGCATCTTTCTCTAGTCGTCCTCCTCTCGACCGTCCTCGACATTACATGGTGTCAGAAGTGAACTCTTAACAAAATGGAAGAAAGGGGAAGAAGAGAAAACGAACACAAACACGCAGCACTCCGAATGACGAACATAGCCACTCAACACCGACAATAGTAACGAGCAACTACAACCAACGACCAACACAGACACACAGTTATGCAGGCACCAACGAATTGTAAGTCACACAAATTAACAATATCTAGCAAGACTAACGTGCACGCTCATAACTAACATTGCTTCTTAACACACCGAGTTCTCCGAATTGTCAAATTTCCGCGCGGAAAGTCAGCGTTAGCGCCAAAACAAGGCCAAGATAGAATTTCTGCATCCATGTTTTACGTCAAGGTACCGCAACCGATTACTAAAACCGACAAAATGGCGACGCAAACCGTAACATTTAAAAACGTATTTATGACTATCCCGACGTCCGACGGAAAAAATATACCGGCAGATAGATTTATAAGAGCATGTAAACGCGCGGAGGAAATTTTAAACGAGACAGGCCGACAGAAATTTTTCCAAATCATACCATTTAAATTGGCGGGCGCGGCTCTCGATATAGTAGACGCGAAAAAATACAACTCTCTAAGCGAAATACTGAAGAGCTTAAAAACGACGTTTATGGAACATGCAGAATTAGGAGACCTTGAGGCAAAACTGAAATCGACACCACAGAAATACAACGAGACGGTATTAGGATACGCGAGTAGGTTACGCAGAATACAAATTAGAATAGACGAACGAATACAGGCGGTATACAATTCTGTACAACACGCATCATACCTAGACGCCAGACTAAAAGAAATAGAATTAACAACAACTAAGGCGTTTATTAGAGGTTCATGCGATGAATTCGGGACATACTTTCTACACAAGAATTTCAAATCGTTCGAAGAAGCAGTAAAACAGGTAATAGACATAGAAGACGAAATTAATAGGAAAAGAAAATTAGCATTAATTCGAAAATCAGAGCAACTGGAGTCAATAAACGCCGCCCATGTAAAATTTGCGGACGCAGTAACGACAAACGACGTTAAATATTGCAAAGTTTGTAAAAAACTAACACATAATACGGACGAGTGTACGGTGCTAGACAGGATGTTGGAGGACAAAAACACAGACGGTAACAGTACCCGATACGGCGAAAGACCCGGACCACAGCATCACAGATATCGCGATAACAATTCCCACGACGACACACTACCCACTAATACAACTTAGTAACACATGGCGCTACGCTAATCAAAATTCGAGCATGCCAGATAACAGATATAGACGGGACTCCTGGAACCGACAGCCAAACACATCTTACAACGAAAATTGCTCACGAAACGGATACAGAGGCAATGCGTTTAACAGATATAGAAATAATTCACGCGAAAGGTGCAGGGACGACTCAAGAGATAGAAACAACAGATATAGGAATAATTCCCAGGACCGATACAGATACGAGGCGAACGATGGGTATAGGGATAATTCACAAGATAGAAATACACGCGAATCGAGAGGAAGATGTAGGGAAAATCCAGCAAACGCAGACAGACACGATTCGAGAAATAGGGGCAGAGGATGCACTAATTCAGGGAATAGATACGACAACAGAAATAGTTCAACCGATAGGGCAAGAAGTAACAGTAGAAACAGGCCAGTAAGTTGGGGTGACATACAGGAATTAAAGGCCGGAATGGCAATGCTCCTAAAAAACTCCGGAAGCGTTCCCAAGGAGGGCACGACACGGGATGCGACACAAACGTGCCCGATGGAGAGATCAAGCTAAATAGCGACATAGAAATTCAAAAACCGGCGACCCAAACATTGCAGATACAGGACGGGGAAAGGCAGGAATTGACGAATATGGACGAACACACACCAACGACTCAGACGATACAGTTACCGAACATAGAGTCACAGAAACCGAAGATCAGGCAGGTTGAGGTCAGGTACTGACTATCGCAAAAAGACGTACCACCGACAGTTACTATAAACTCACCCGACGTCATGTCAGGACAATGTAAATCATTTGTAGACACCGGCGCAGGCATTAATTGGATAAAAATAGGTAGGATTGCAAACCCGACAAAGATACAACCAGACGTAATCGACGAAGTAACAGGAATAACGGATAATAAAATAACGACATTAGGTATGTACATGGTACAGATAGAGAAATATAACGTAGAATTTCATGCAGTAAGAAATACATTTCCACTACCTGAACACGGATTATTGGGTAATCCATTTTTTTGAACAAACGAAGGCAGACATTAGCTACTCACACGGACACGTACACTTTGACGATTACATAATACCATTTGACACAGACGAAACACTCACAGTACCAACAAAAACGACAGTACAGACGCACATACGACTCATTAAGACAGTTCTCAATGAGGATTATATTCCAAAGATAACGACCTGTCCGAAGCTGCATTTTTCACATGCTTTAGTGAAAAATGACGGAAATATGGCATACGTGCATGTCGCTAACACCACGAACGACACAATACGTACCAAGATTCCCCAGGTAGACTTGGAGCCCGTCGAACAAGTAAAAGAAATATCTTGGAGTTCTGGTAATACTCAGTCGGAATATTGCACAGAAGCTCAAGAAAAGGCAAAAACGGACAGGATAGGCAAAATCCGAACTCTCTTACACTTAGACGGCTTAAGTGGCGAGGAGAAAGATCGAGTGAATCGTTTAATTTCAGAGTTTCCAAATTTTTTTTACATCTCTGGAGATCAATTAGGACGAACGACAGTCGTAGAACACAAAATACATACGACAGTCGATAGACCGATAAACGTAAAACAGTACAGACACCCACACTCACACAAGACAGAAGTACAAAAACAGGTACACGATTTATTGAAAAAAGACATAATTCAGACTTCAACTTCACCTTACAATTCCCCAGTTTGGATAGTACCCAAAAAACCAGACAGTGACGGAAATAAGAGATGCCGCATGGTGATTGCCTATAGGAAATTGAATGAGAAACAGTACCATTTACATATCCTATTCCAAATCCGATAGACATATTAGATCAGTTAGGGAAAACAGAATACTTTACGGTATTAGACGTAGCATCAGGATTTCATCAAATCAAAATTCACCCAGAGCATACGCACAAGACGGCGTTCTCGATAGCAGACGGACACTTCGAACATAAGTAGATGCCTTTCGTACTTAGAAATGGACCAAGCACATTTCAGAACGCGATAGACCTGGTTACATCAGGGCTACAAAACGATTTATTTAAATACATACACGACATGATAATCCACGCGAAAGACTTGACAGAACACGATACGAAATTTAGACGAGTAGCCACACGCTTAGAACGTGCAGGATTTAAGTTACAAACCGAAAAATGTGTCGTTTTGAAAAGAGAAGTGACATATTTAGGACATAAGATAACATCAAGAGGAGTCGAACCAAACGCATCACTCATCACAGCAATCGAAGACTTTCCACGACCGCAAACCAAGAAAAACATTAAACAATTTATCGGAATGACAAGATTTTATAGGAGATTTATAAAAAGTTACGCAAAAATAGTAGCGCCGATAATCAAATTATTACAGAAAACGGAAGACTTTGAATGGACGAATGACTGCCGGACTGCATTCGACACATTAAAACGGAAATTGACAGACAGACAGATTGTAAAATACCCCGACTTTGATAGACCGTTTACGATAACGACTGACGCAGCAAATTACGCCATGGGAGCAGTATTGAGCCAAGAACATAGCAATTTCGATCAGCCGATAGCGTACTATTCAAGACGGTTAACAAAAGCCGAACAAAAATACGATCCAATGAAAAAAGAATTACTGGCAATTATAAACGCGATAGAACATTTTCGACCTTACGTATGTATATGGGAAAAGATTTAAATTAATAACGGATAATAGAGCATTAGTGTACCTGAAAACCCAGCCGAATCTCCCTCAGCAGTTACAGAGATGGCAGGTAACATTAAATGACTATGACTTTGACATTGAACATAAACCCGGTAAATAAAACGTAGTAGCAGATACATTTTCAAGGAATCCAGTAAGCGTACTACCAATTAGACTGAGATCAAGCGACACGAACGGCGACGGACCGGACGATAAAAGACGAAAACAATACCATCAACACAACAGGAGAGCACGCAGCACATCGGAAGAGGAATCACAAAACCCAACACCGAGAAAGAAAATATGTGAGAAAATAGAAGACAACCAAGACGAAATGGACTGGTCATCAGTTGACGAGAACATGGCAACCTCAGATAGGGATACCGATATGGAACAAATAGAAGAAGGAATCAGGAGAAAACGAAAAAGAAATCGGAAAACAGACGACGACAAGGCATTTACGGAAAAGGATACGAACTTGGAAACAGAGGGAGAAAGAAGCGGACGAGGAGAAGGAAAAAGGAGAAAAGTTGAGAATGACGACTTAAAACACTCCGACACGGAGGTAGAAGGAAAGGAAGATACAGAGAAAAAGAAGAGAATATAAAGGAAAAGGAGAAGTAAGTAATGAAAACAAGAAAAAAGCTATAAAAAAGGTAAGCGAAAACGATAAACGAGATACAAATGAAGAAATGGGAAGCGAAGAAGAAGATAAGAGCACACTCGAAGATAGAAGCCTAAGTACCGGATCAGAGCCAATAGAGGGAAAAGATAAAGGAAAAATCCCCATGCAGCCAGTGAATCCAAAGGTAACAGACAGAATACAAAAAGGAAAGGCGGAACAAACGGATAGAACTATGACTGGACAAGTGGAACGAGGACCAACGAGCATAACTCAAAAATGTGATACAGAGCAACAGACAGATGCACCACCGGAGGCGAATTTTAGGTCACCAACGCGAGAAACAGGAAAAGATACGAAAACCAGTGATCAGACGGAAATCGCAATATACTACATGGATATCGAACCACCTTTCCGCTCACCATCAGGGATAGAAGAAACAATTAAACCATTGAAGATTAAGATGAATGAATTTGGCAAATGGAAAATGATGATGGAAGACAGCACGAAAGACGATACAGAAAATTCAAGGACGTCAGAAGACTATGATACAGAGACAGACGATGAGGTATACCAGCCGACTGCTTATCAAAGAAAACAGCTGACAGCACGGGACCCTCGACGACCGACAAGGGACGCGGAGGATTGCCAGGCGAATAGACGAAAAGAGACTGACGATAGTAATACAGTAATAATAACACGAAATAACATATTGAAACAGAAAGATAATATAGCATACTTCAATTCAGCTGACTGCGTTTTTAATACTATGACTACAAAGTCATTGCAAGAAAAAGGAAAGAAAAGTAGGACTTCATTGTTGACTCGTAACCCGGAAAAAGGAGACGTAATAATAACGAGAAGTAACCTAACATGCTATTTTGCGCTGATATGTGTAACGTGCTTTTCCCTGCCGGCTGTTCTCCGGCAGACACTGGACACGTGCTGTACCAAAACGGCCTTCGTTGGCTTAGACAAGGGAGTAATTCGGGGATGTGGGCGCCCAGTACCCTCCAATACTGCATTTATGATTGCTCCCGAATCTGGACGGTCCTCCCTCGTCCTTCCTTCCTGGATCCTGGATTCCCTCCCGGCAGCTCGGATGTAAATTTCAGGAAGTGAGCCCGGGCGAAGCCCAGAGGCACCGGAAACCGCGCTCGGGGAACGGGCTCGCGCGCAACGAAATAATAGTCGGAGATACGGGTCATCAACAGATAATTTATTACCAAATGGGGGACTAGGTCCCGAACAAAGTTAAGAGGGACCGAAATCAAAGACCCAAAGTAATACAGTGCGAGATAACAAGATTCAGTGATCGGGACTCGAGGGAATCGGTGGAAATTCGCACGCGGTTACGCCCAAGAATGGCGTCGCTAGCCCTTCCGTCACGCCACGCGGTCGAATCCGACAATTCCGGATCTCTTCGGCGACCGATCCTTAATTCGCCAGCAACAATGAATATTCTTCCGGGTTTGGGGATGCTCGAGTTAACTATTTCCTACTATCGGGGAGATTCGCATTCCCCACGCTAGCTGAGTTTAAACTACACTAAGGGATTCTATGGTTAACGGCTCCCGGGACGTTCCCGAATCCACGCGGGAAAGCGAGCCTTCGATGGCTTTCCTCGGAGGGGCCACGTGCGCTGCCCACTGGCTACGGGCCCGAAACCCCGCCACGCAGCCTCGGACACTCCCTAATTATTTCGCACGCACGTGGACCGGCTCCCCTCCTACTGACCGCTCGCCGCCGAAGACCCTCACGCCTACCCACGCCGTAGTTCACTATTTCACTTTTAACCCTACGATCTTTTACGCCCGCGGAGAGAGAAAGCGGCCCTTGCGATCGCGCTCAATGCCCAGGAAATAAAGGAAAAGGACTTACCGCTCCCGCTGGATCCTCGTTTCCTCGCACACAATGGCCGCTGATGCTCACCCGCCCGTTATTACTTGCCATTCGCACAATCAAAAAAGGAGAACTACGTCCGCACGCTATCGGTCCTAAGAGCCGAATGAGGAAACGATGATCCAGAGAGGAAGCGATAGGCACGTGCGCGCGACAAGTGGGAAAAATCAATATCAATGGGTCCTGGCGCGCGTCTTAGATGGCGATCCCTGTATTGATTAGCGCCCGCTGAATCCTTCGGCCACCAGCAGCCTTAGGGAAGCTCGGGAAGCTTACCTGCACGACCATCTAGCAGATATTCGACAGCCTCGGGAACTATGGCGCTCACTCCGCCGTTATCGCCTGATTCCTACCCCCAAACGCCGCGTTCCTCCTCCTCCACACCTTACCGCCTCTGTCCTTAATGACTTTTTCCTATCCGCTCATTCACCTGTCCGTCTTCCTTCCCCGAACTTTCTCATGTTCTCCGGACGCTTCGACGACTCGCAATACCACTTCCCGCATATCACTCCTCAGCACCTCCACGATGCCTTGCCAGTCAGACCCTCTATGGTCCTCCCCTCTGATGGCCTTCCACCAGCCTTTCTTGCCCGCTGTCTCCCTGTCCTGTCGCTCCTTCTTCTTGATATATTTAATCTCCCTTTATCCACTTTCACCTTCCCCGCTTTGTGGAAACGGGCCGTCGTTATTCCCATACCGAAAATCCCCGCCCCTCTGGAGCCTCCTCACTTCCGTCCGATCTCGCTCCTTCCGGAGCTCTCCAAGCTTCTCGAGAAGGTGGTCCTTCGTGACGTCCAGTCTTACCTCCATGGGGCTGGGCTCGTGGACCCCTTCCAACATGGCTTCGTGAAGGGTCGCTCCACACAGACCGCTCTCCTTACAATCACCGAAGGTGTCAGGCGGGCGGCGGATGAAGGTAGGGTCACTATCCTCGCGTGCTTCGACTTCTCCAAAGCGTTTGATACAGTTAACCACCGCATCCTCCTATCCAAGCTCCGCTCACTTAATCTCTCTCTCCCTGTCCTACGGTGGTTCTGGTCCTACCTATCGGAGAGATGCCAGGCCGTAAGGGTAGGCGACTCCTGCTCCGAGTGGCGGGAGGTGTTTTCGGGAGTTCCGCAGGCCTCTGTTCTTGGTCCGTTTCTTTTCTGCGTCTATCTCTGGAGCATCAACTCGGTGATCCGCAATTGCCACATTGTGAAATATGCCGATGACCTACAGATCTTCCTCCACGTCCCTCCTTACGAGGTCGTGGAGGGGATCCGAAGGATCAACGACGACATTTCCCGCATTGTGGCATGGTCCTCGGACCATGATCTCCGGCTGAACCCGGAGAAGACGCAGTCGATGATCCTAGGCACTTCGCGGGCCCTGAATGCCATAAACTTCGACCTCCTTCCAAGCGTGAGTGTGGCGGGTGTCTCTATTCCCTTCGCGAAATCGGTGAAGTCCCTTGGCGTTCAGCTCCAGAGCAATCTGGGCTGGCACGAGCAGGTCGTTGGAATCTGTAGGAAAGCGTACGGCGTTCTTTCGACTCTGTCCGTGAATCGCCGCGCGCTTCCCCGCTCGCTTAGGGCCAGCCTGATCCGCAGTCTCATCCTGCCTCACTTTGACTACTGCTGCGTGCTGCGCATCGGCATGAATATCACCGATGAAGTAAGATTGCAGCGTGCCATGAACTCCTGCGTCCGCTTCGTCTTCGACGTGCGTCGGGATGCCCACATCTCGCCGTACTACGAACGACTTGGTTGGCTCAGGGTTCGGGAACGCTGGCTCTGCTTCGTCGGTGCCTTCATGTACGGGGTCCATCATGGCCATGCACCTGAGGCTCTCACAGGGCTGTTTGCGCGAAGAGCGGACTGCAATGTGAGGAGTTCGCCGCGCTCGCGCTCTGTAGTCTTTCTCACGCAGCTGAATCGGACTGCAACTCGTGCGAACTCACTTGCTGTGTCTGGGGTGCGTCTCTGGCACTCTATTCCCCATTCGATTCGGGACGCAGAATCCCTCGCCTCCTTCCGATGCGCACTTCGTCGAGCAGTACAGCGGGGGGAAGTCGCTGGCCGCTACTAATAGTAACTCCACGGAGGGTTCCTTGCCTCGTATTACTATTACTATTATTATTATTTATTATGTATTATGTTCCATGTCACAGTATAGTACGATATCATCATTTCCATTTCAGTATTTTACTGTTATATTATATTCCATATATTCTATATTTTAGATTTTATCTCAGTTTATATTATTTTCTACACTATGTACTATATTCAAAATTGTATACTCTTTGTTATATCGCTCCGTATATATATCTTATAATTTGTTCTGTCCTGTTTATACGGAGTATGCCTGTGTGAGTGAACGTCCCATCTATCACACCTCTTATGTTGCAGCTAGTCACTCACTGTACTATACTTCATCTGCTTCACGGTATGACTGTTGGACGAGTGTGTGTGAGAGAGAGCGTTTACTTGTAAGCTTTAATTAGTTGTAAGCCAATTTGTATTACCAAATTGTTGTGCATATGGAGCCTATGCTCCTGCACGGAAATACACAAATTCAATTCAAATTCTCTCTCTCTCTCTCTCTCTCGATTGATAGTTGTGATTGACAAGTGCTCCGAATTTGAACCGGTTTTGGCAGTGTAAAGGATCGAGGTGAATTAAACAAAGTGTGCCTGTTTGTGCAGTGCTTTATTCCACGCATTTCACGCTATAAAACTTTGGTGCACGGCGTGGTCGACGGCTGCTGCGTGGGAATCAAGATTTGACAAGGTGACATAACCCTCACCTGTCAATCATCGATTCGGCTCCGTGGATCGTGCGTCGATTTCTTGCGCGACGCTGATTGGCTCTTTCGTCCTGCTCCGATTGGTCTCCCGCTCTCCTATTGGTAGAGCGCCTTCCTCACCGGTCAGCGCCAGCCTATCGTGTACGCTCCCGCCAGCCGGCGCGACGCAGGCTGCCACGCGCTCGCCATCTTCAGGCAGCCATCCTGCTACGCCTTAAGCCGCACACACAGGTCGGCCGTCTGCAAGGTTAAGCCTCATCCACAGCGCCTACCCTCGATCTTGCTGTCACCGTGCCGCTGACTGTCACCTACTACCTGGAACTGCTCTGCTTGCCATTATGCAGTGCTTTAAGTGCCTCAAGCCTATTGCCCGCGAGGTTTCGCGTTGCTTAGACTGCCAGAACATTTTTCATCCAGGCTGCTCTAAGCCGCACGGCATAGTAGGACCTGTGGGTGAGAAGATCACCTGCAAGGGCAGATTTCACCCGGAACGTCCTGCAGGTAGCGCTTTGCGTTCCTCCTCTTCCTCACCGTGCGCCAACATGCTCGCCCCCTCCGCTGCCCCTCTCGCTGCATCCAACACTTCCTCTGCGGGCCCTGACAACTCGGACAATTCGACTTCGTCATCGTCGTCATTGGCAACGGTCCTTGCTGCGGTACATGAAGTATCTGCCTCCCTCACCTTGTTCGAGAGCAGGGTTCGGGATAATTTTGCATCCCTTAGAGACGACATGCGGCTCCAAATCGCTGACCTCTCCTCGGAGTTAAAGTCTCTTTCGGTCCGTATCATGCAAATCGAGGTTAAATCCTCCTCAACTGACGCGGCTATCACCGCTCTCCAGGCCCGAGAGGGCTCACGAGACTCGGAACATCGTGCCTTGGCTCAGCGTGTCTCTCACCTCGAGGAGGCCCAGAAGACGTACGCGGAGGCCCTGGCATCCGCGGCGTCTACCCATGCCGTCTCCTCTCCAGCCGGCCCATCACAGGACGTGGACTCCTTGCAAGCGCAAGTCCGTGGCCTACAAGCAGAGCGAAGATCCTCGGAGGCGATTATGTCCGGTCTGCCGGAAGCTCCCCAGGAAGACCTGCGCGCCGTTGTGACCAAGATCTTTCTGACCTTGGATGCTCCACTCTGCCTCTGATATTACTCGCGTGTCGCGAGTCCGAGGTAACCCCTCCGCCAACCGGCCGCGACTAGTGCACCTCTCACTCAGCTCCCGCGCTGCGAGAGACGCACTTCTTTCAGCTAAGCGCAAAAAGCGTGAGCTTCTAGCGCATGAATTCGAGGCAGCGCTTGGTGCATCCAGGGTCAGTATCAATGAATATCTTCCGCGTAGCACCTGGACGCTTCTCAGGTCAGTACGCACCGTCGCTAGATCTCGCGGCTACCGCCATGTTTGGCACCGGGGTGGGGCCATCTATGCCAAAAAGGACGGAGAAAGTCGGGTCATCTCTGTCTCGCACGAGTCCGAGATCGTGGCTAAGCTACCATAGGTAGCCGCGCCGAGTTTTCCGAGCAATGTACCCCCCCGCTCCGTTGCCCCGAGACGTCAACAGTGTTTACGAGCCTGCCACACTAATGCTGGTTCTTTAACAGCTCACTTCGCGGATTTCCACGAAACTCTTGCGGCGGCTTTTCCGCCATATGACATTGTTGCCGTCTCGGAAACGTGGCTGCGGCCGCGTGACGATGACTCTACCTGCGCTATAGAGAAATACACCCTGTACCGTGATGACCGCGTGGGGAGGCCGGGTGGAGGCGTCGGCCTCTATATCCGGAACCACCTCTCTGCGCGTGTTCTTTCTCCTCCTTCATCTTCTCTTACTCAGTCCGATCCAGCGGTGGAATTTCTCTTTCTTGAACTTAGCATAACTTCTTTTTCACGCGTCGTCGTTGGGGTTATTTACCGCCCCCCTCATGCCCCCCTTACTCCTCTCGAGCCGATTTTCGCGCAATACATCTGCGAGTACGAGCAGAGATTGATCCTGGGAGACTTTAACACAAATTTGAACGTGGACTCGCCGGACTCCAGCTACCTTCGGTCGCTGCTCCGGGAGTTCAACTTAGTGGTGGCCCCTCACGGGGACACCCACTATACCTCGACCTCGTCTACCAGGATTGATCTCTGTCTCGTCGGCGATAAGGACCGTATCATCTCTGTGGGCCAGCTGGGTGGACCGTTCCTTTCGGGGCACGATCTTATCCAGCTGGTCTACGACTCCAGTGATCCAGGGAGTGAACCGCGTAGAGCCCGCTCCCGGAACATACGTGCCATCGACCCGCCCACCTTGCACGCGTCCCTTGAAGAGCTCACCCTTCGGGTGCTGCACAGCTCCTGGGACGCAGTGGACGGATTGGTGGCGGTATTTTCCGGTGAGCTTCTTTCTTGTTTGGATGCTCTGGCGCCTTCGCGGGACACTTTCGCAAGGCGCCCCCCGGCTCCCTGGATCACAGTGGAAATCAGGCAAATGATGAGGTTGCGTGATTCTTACCGTCGCGTATATTGCAGGACCAGGAGTCTTAGTTCTCTCACCCATTACAGGATTTTGCGGAGCCAGGTGAAGTCTGCGCTCTTTACTGCTCGTTTGGCGTACCTGCGCCAACTCCTTTCCGGTCTCCGCAATCCTGCCAAGTTGTGGCGAGCACTTCGCTCCCACAACCTCGTCCCTTCTCCTCGTCGTCCTGCGTCTTTACCACCTCACCTCACCCCTGATTCCCTCAATTCCTTCTTCCTGTCGGTCCTTCCGGCTTCGGCCTCAAACCCGCCTCTCTTTCTCCTCTTCCCTGGCCGTTTTGACGACGGCCAGTACCACTTTCCCCATGTCACCCTAGACCTCATCCATCGCATCCTTCCCATCAGGCCGTCCATGGTCATGCCATCGGACGGTCTGCCTCCTCTGTTTTTTTCTATGTGTTCCCCCACCCTACTTCCTCTCATTGTCGACGTCCTCAACACCTCTTTGTCTTCCTCTGTTTTCCCCGGTATGTGGAAGCGCGCTTGCGTGGTTCCCATACCGAAAATCCCGAACCCTACGGAACCCTCCCACTTTCGACCTATATCCCTGCTCCCTGAGATGTCCAAACTCCTTGAGAAGGTGGTCCTTCGCGACGTCCAAGACTTCTTACAACAGTCTGGGCGTCTGGACCCCTTCCAACATGGGTTCGTCAAGGGTCGCTCGACCCAGACGGCCCTCCTAACTCTCACTGAGGACGTCAGGCGGGCAGCGGACGAGCGTTGCTTCACCATCCTCGTTTGTTTTGACTTCTTGAAGGCGTTCGATACGGTCAACCATCGCACACTCATGAATATTCTCCTAGATCTCAACTTTTCACTTCCTGTGCTGCGATGGTTTTGGTCGTATCTGTCTGACAGGAGTCAAGCCGTGAGGATCGGTGACGTGCTCTCCTCGTGGGAGTCCGTCAATTCCGGGGTTCCGCAGGGTTCTGTACTGGGCCCGTTTTTGTTTATTTTATATCTCCTGGGTATCAACGCGGTGATCCGCCACTGTCGTATCATCAAGTATGCGGATGACCTGCAGATTTACCTCCACATTCCTCACCACGAGGTTGAGGAGGGAATCTGCAGAGTCAACGAGGACATCTCCCGCATAGTGGCGTGGTCGAGAGACCACGATCTCGCGTTGAACCCAGCGAAAACACAATGTATGATCTTAGGTACGTCGCGTGCACTCAATGGCCTTGATTTAACCTCCCTTCCTGCCGTAACCGTGGCGGGTGAATCAATTCCGTTTTCGAACGTGGTTAAGTCCCTCGGTGTCCACCTCCAGAGCAATCTGGGGTGGCACGAGCAAGTCGTCGTGACTTGTAGTAAAGTCTACGGCGTTCTCTCGTCCCTCTATAGGAACCGACATGCACTTACCCGTTCGCTTAGGGCCAGCCTTGTCAGGAGCCTGATATTTCCGCATTTCGATTATTGCTGTTTGCTGTACGTCGGCATGAATGTTGTCGATGAGGTGAGACTGCAGCGGGCTATGAACGCTTGTGTTCGTTTCATCTTCGGGGTGCGGCGTGATGTTCACATCACTCCGTACTATGAACGATTGGGATGGCTCAAGGTTCGCCAGCGCCGTCTGTACTTCCTCGGTTGCTTCATGTTCGGCGTGCATCGCGGTACGGTTCCTGACTCGCTAGCAGCACTGTTTGAGCGAATTTCGGACAGTGGTGCAAGGAGTTCGCCGCGTTCGCGACCGTTTCCTAGATCGTATATTACCCCGCTGCATCGGACTGCCATTAGAGCCAATTCTCTCGCGGTGCAGGGTGCTACTTTCTGGCACTCATTGCCCTTGCTCCTCCGCGAAGCGCAATCCGTCGAGTCGTTCAGAACCGGGCTTCGTCGGGCTCTCCTGTCTGGCGAAGTCACGGGCTGAGCGGCTCGGCGGCCGACATGTTCGCATTTAACACCTGAGGAGCGTCTAGATCTCAGCGGGACTAGCGGGGCACTCGGCCCATTTACATTTACATTTACATTAACATTAACATTTACCGATCTCATAGAAATAAGGTGTGGATGTCGATGGTCTGTTTGGCTGTGTGGGTGTGCGTGCTGTTGATGGATGTCTGTGCCCCGTGTGAATGCCCCATCACGTACTGTACATATTCTGTATATGTTTCCAGCATTGTTAAATCTTCATCTTCATTATCATGAGTGTACGGTGTGGGTGACTGTGTGGCGGGTTATGTGTGTATGTATGAGTGAGTGATGAGAGCGCTTAGTTTTAAGTTGTAAAGTATATTTACTGTTAAAATCATCTGATATATTATATGTAACATTTTAAGTTTATATATATTCTATGTATCGTGCTTAGGGGGCATTAGCCCCAGCACGGAATAAAGAATCTTAATCTTAATCTTAATCTCTCTCTCTCTCTCTCTCTCTCTCTCTCTCTCTCGAAGTATAGACGTGTGTTCTTGTGCTCCTGCATTGTGCTGCATCTGAGGGATTAAGAGAGTTGGGAGAGTCAGTCGAAGTGCCACAGTTTATACGCTCTGCAATTTCATTTATTTTGTTCGATAAAACTCCAGTGCGCGGTGTGTCTGCACTTCATAAAGCGTGTCTGAAATCCTGTTGCCCAACATAACCACACCTGTCACCTGCTCATCTTTCGGACGCGGTGGATCGTGCGCGGAGACTCTGTGCTGCGGATTGGCTGCTCCGGTCGTCACCGCCGGTGCTACTCCTCGCTCATTGGCTGTGCGCTCGGCTCTGTGTGTCGCGGCAGCCTACCGTGTTTGCTCCCGCCAGCCGGCGCAGGCATATACCGCCACGTGCTCGCCGTCTTGGGCGGCCATCTTGCCCGGCCTCAAGCCTGGTTCACAGGACGCCGGCGTGAGCCTTCAGCCTGGTCCACGGTCCCAACCTTCCTGCCGAAGCTGTCATTCGCCTTCAGCGCTATTGCTGCCTGTAATAAGCCCGCCCGTCAACTGCTGACTTATTACCACCCATCTCGAACGCACCTGCCTCATTTATCGCTTTTACTTCGCGATGGAGAAAAAGACTGACTGCGCCTCCTGCAAAAAGGAGATTGCGACTAATTACAAGAGTTGCTCGGGATGTAGTGGCACATTTCATCCGAAGTG
The DNA here is from genome assembly GCA_963989405.1 of Trypoxylon attenuatum. Taxonomy (NCBI): domain Eukaryota; kingdom Metazoa; phylum Arthropoda; class Insecta; order Hymenoptera; family Crabronidae; genus Trypoxylon; species Trypoxylon attenuatum. The sequence goes on from OZ022490.1 coordinate 20,993,944, forward strand.
CTACATACCACATACAATCCTCCCGCGAGCAGGTCAGGTGGCTGGAAAGGATGGGAAGGTGCTGTGTGTAGGCGTACCTCACCTGACGTTAGTGGATATGCCGCAGGCTCCTCCACCCCTGCCCGTGGCCTCTTCTGACTCGCTGTCTGTCGTCGTGGAGGAGTTTCAAGATTCCTACACATCACCTCTACCTTCCCCCTCTCCGCAACTTCAGTCTGACCCTACCTTGGGCGCGATTTTATCGGCGGTCAACGTGATGCAGGGGTCCATCAATGCTCTGGACGCTAAGGTGGGAGGAGTACGCGGCAGGCTGGATGACCTGACCTCGGAGATCTCGGCGGTACTGTCTCGAGTCGCGGGACTCGAAAACAACGTGACGACGATGAAGCAAGAGATGCGGGCGCTTGGGCAACAACATAGCCGTCTTTCGACCACTCTCACCTCGCGAATGGATGTCCTGGAGGGGCAGCAATCTCGGGATGAGGAGAAACGGGCGGCTCACATCACGGAACTGGAACTCAAGGTAGCGCAGATCAGCCAAATGGCCTCACAACTTGACCTGCAGCGTAGGGCTGCTGAACTGGTCGTCTCTGGTTTCCCTGAAACGCCGAACGAAAATGTAAAGGGGATTGTTACTCGAATCTCGACTGTGCTTGGGGTCAACATCGCGGAGTCTGACATCTCGCGTGCGTCCCGCATGCGGGGGAGACAAGCTGCCGAGCGTCCAGGACTCATCCACGTCACTTTTGCCAGCCAGTCCACCCGCGACTCTATAGTCGCAGCGAAGCGTAGGAGACGCTCACTCAAAGCCAATGAAGTGGATGCGTCTGTGGAGCCACGGCTTGTTTTTGTTAACGAGTACTTGCCTGGTGAAATATGGTCCCGCCTGCGTGCGGTCAGAGCCTTGGCGCGGGAGAGAGGCTACAAACACATCTGGCATCGGAACGGGAACATCTACGTGAAGGCGAACACTGAGTCTACACCGATTGTCCTTCGCGCTGGCGATGATCCCTCGCGGGTTCTACCATGCATTGCTGTAGCGAATGCGAGCACTACCACTACCTCTAGTGGCAATAAAGCCTGACGCGATGCGCGCGAGCCCACCGTCGCTCTTCCGCCACACCCACCATCAACACCACTGGCCCGTATTCACAGTCGTGGCTGAGCCGAAATTGAGCCGAGCCAGAGCCAGAAATGATGACTTGAGCGCCGCGCGTATTCACAGTCGTCAAATAAGTCGCCTGTGACGTCATCGGCTCAAGCTCTTGCTCACGGAATCCAACTTATTCGCGGCCGTATTCACAGTCGAGCGAGCCAGGATTGAGCCGGATTTTTCGCTGGAGAGGGGGTGGATTCCCGAAGTCAGCCAAAACGGTGGCTTGAGCAAATTTTTGAACGTCCCGCGTCGAGTGTCCGGTGTCCAGTCTCTTTAATGTCCAGTGTTCAGTCGACAGTTTTCAGCGTGTAGTGTCCAGAGGAGTGTAATATCCAGTTTTCCGCCATTTTAGTGTCGAGCGTTTAACGTCTGTCGGAGTATCCAGTGTCCAGTTTCTAGGGGTGTCCAGTGTCCAATCTTTAGTGTTGACCAGTGTCCAGTATTAAGCGTGGTAGTGTCCAGAGAAGTGCAATCTCCAGTTTTCGACGATTCTCTGCGTCAAAGTTTTAGCATATAACAGAACTGCTATCAACGCCTGCAGTGAAGTTAGTAGTGAAAGGTTATGTTTTGTATGCCGGTTTGCTCGAAATCCAAGTTTTCAATTTTCTGTTTCGTTTTCGGTCTTTTTAATCTGCAAGAAATGGAGTATGACGTTCAATATGGAGCAGCGGACGTGGAAGAGTACTTGGATATGGAGGATTTACTCGACATGGTAGAGGACCAAGAGGAGCCTGCCGCACCAAGGAGGTACCTGAGGGATGTGGAAAACCCCCTGGAAAGGTTCAGCGAGCAGGAGTTCCAGAGCCGTTTCCGGTTTAGGAAAGAGTCTGTGCTCCATGGACTGTTACCAAAAGTGCAGCGTATATTGGAGAGACCGACCAACAGAGGCCTACCGATTTCCCCGATGTGGCAAGTGTTAATCTGCCTAAGATTTTACGCAACAGCGAACTTCCAGGTAATACCATTTATTAACATTACATTACATTACATTACATTTACATTCCAATATGCATCCTTATGTTTATTTGCATTTCAGCTTGTGCTTGCAGATCTGGTGGAGCTTAGTCAACCTACCATATCGAGGGTCATCGAGAGGGTAAGCCACCTGTTTGCTCGCTTAATAGGCGAGACAATAAAGATGCCAGAAGGAGCAGCGGCTCGTGCAGAGAATCGGCGCCTCTTCAACCAACTTGGGCACGGTGATGGTGCTATTGGGCTACCGGGGATAGATGGTGCCATCGACTGCTCCCATGTGCGTCTTGTTGGGAATTGTGGCAATATCCTGAATGAAGCCTACCGGAACAGAAAAGGCTACTTTTCTCTCAATGTACAGGTAAGTTACTATTTACATCGTCTTGATTTTATTGTTCTCCCTGTGTGTATTTTTATCATTTTTCTTCATTTACAGGCAGTTGTTGGTCCCCGCACAGAATTTTTGGACATTGTGCCAGAATGGGCCGGCAGCATGCACGACAGCCGGATCTTCAGGAACTCTTTGCTGTACGTGCGGTATCTGGAGGGAGAATTGGACGGTATGCTTGTGGGAGACGCAGGCTATCCAGCTCTTCCATGTCTGTTAACCCCAATTAGGAATCCTGCATCTGACGAGCATAGAAGGTATGTATTTTTGTGTACTTTAATCTCTGTCCTAATGAAATAAAGTATGATTCTATTTCTAATGCTAATTGGATTTCAGGTACAATGCCATCCATAGCCGAACGAGGGTAATTGTTGAACGTACGTTCGGCATATGGAAGCGACGATTTCCCTGCCTGCAACGAGGACTAGGCGTAAAGCTGCAGACCGCTACAAGTATAGTTGTTGCCTGTGCGGTATTGCACAACTTATCCTTAGTATACAAAGACATTCTGGAAGAAGAGGAGCCGCAGGAGGAACAGGAGCCGCAGGAGGAAGAACAGAATCCAGTGCAGTGGCAGGGTGCGCAGGCGGGTGGATACGCAGTTCGGGAAGGAATCATTAATAGGTTATTTCAATAAAACTATTTATTTAAAAAAACAGACTTTATTTTATCTTTCCTCCTCTCTAAGCGCCTTTTCTAAAAAATGTTGCGCGAGCCTCCTCTCATACTCTAACTTTTCTCGAGTGATTTCAAATAATATTGCATCGTGCTCAATTTGCTGCTCGATGCGCTGCGCAGCAAGCTCCTGCACCAAGTCCCTCCCCTGAATCCGACGTCTTTTACGTATTTCTGCAAACAAATTTTAAAACTGGTAAGTTGATGAAAGTGAAATGATTAATTTAACAGACAAAAACAAATGTACATACCATTGATGCTCTCCTCTGCAGGCTCATCGAACGAGCAGCTAGTCCCTGGTTGCGGGGATCTCACTCGGGCCGCATACCTGTTCTCGATTTCGGCTCTTTTTTCTGAAAATAAAAAATTATAGTATAATTGTAGGATAATTTTCAAAGGTAAAACGGCTTGCTATCGTAAAAAAAATGGTATGCAACATGACTCACCAGGCAGTTTCGCCCCCAGGTTCGAGGTGATAGAGTCTGGCGTGTCCACGAGCACACCCTTCGTGATCACTGTGATCTCCGGATCAATATCCGCCGGAGTACATGGAGGGCCGCCCCCTGTCTTCAAAGTCTCCTGTCTTTCCAAAGTTAGCGCCTCCCGCTGCAGACGCTTCATATTTGACCACAATTTGCGCAATTGTTGGCCCGTTCGCTAAACACAGAAAATAAGTTATTGTATTTATTGTATTCTTCAGTATTCAGTATTCGTATTATTAAAAAATTTCCCGTATAATAAAGAGTTGTGAAACATTATTTAGATTAACATAGAACTTACATTTCCGTCGATCCCCGCAGACAAATTGTATTCTTCGGTGATGCGTTCCCACACCTCATTCTTCTCGCGCATCGTCGTGCCTCCGCACTCCTTATTCTCCAAAATATTTTTATATGTGTCTAGAATATTTAAAAATATTCTCCGCCCGGTATTAGAAAAATGCTTCGATCGGGCACACGACATCTTCGCTTGATCAGTAACACAATTCTACTGACTAACAAAGGCTAGCGAATGCTGCAACTTTGAAACTTTGTTTATATTAAGAAAGATAAGGGTGAAGAGCTTTCGAACAAAGCGGCCTTCCTAAGGGCCGAGGGACTCATCTACGATAGATCAAGCGAAAATTCAGGATTAGGCAATGGAGAAATAGAAAGGAATAATTAGGCGGTTCATTTTGTCATAATATTTTATTTATTACCCGAAATAATTTAGATAGTAGATACAAAGGTTTTTACACAGGTAATAATATAAAAGGTAAACATTCGCAATATATATTATAGTTAACATTCGCAGTATATGTTATAAACATTCGCAATATACATTACATAATATATTCTATGCTATATAGCACTTATTTTAACTGTTACTTAATTTAATGGTACGTTTGAAAAAAATCCACGTTTCTGGCGACAATTCCGAAGCTTAACTCATGTATTTGAATTCGAGGAGAAAGCGGGAACGATACAGAGCCTCGTCCGTTGTAACCTGTGATTTGATTGGTCGATACGTCAGACACTATCCCGACAGCACCCGAAGTCTTCTACATCACACACACACGCTCGCAGTAAATGGCTCGGCTTCAGAACGCCGTTTGCTCCGTCGATCCAGGCTTGAGCCACGACTGTGAATACGGCGCGGCTCAGCTCAAAAATTCCGGCTCCCAGAGGTCAGGCTTGAGCTCCCGGCTCAGCCACGACTGTGAATACGGGCCACTGTGTCATCTCCGCGCTGCTCACGTTAACGCAGGGTCTCTCCCTGCTCACTTCCGGCAACTCCAGGAGTACGTTGTCGCCACTGATCCCCCGTACGATGTGGTAGCAGTTTCAGAAACGTGGCTTACTGGTGCTCACCATGTAGGCAGTATGTGCATTGACGGCTACAGGTTTTTTAGGAGTGATCGGCGGGATCGTCGCGGTGGTGGTGTCGGACTGTATGTGAGATCTTCTCTTGCGGTGACCCGCGTTGTTTCTTCCTCGGCTACCGAGCAGTGTGATACCGGGGTGGAGTTCTTATTTCTTGAGCTAGTCTCCTCCTATGCTAATCGTAATCGTACTCTCCTTGGTGTTGTATATCGTCCGCCACACATTGCACTCACCTCCTTTGAACCTGTCTTCGCGGACATTACCTGTAGATATGAGCACAAGTTAATCCTGGGCGATTGGAATTGCAACATTAACCGGTTATCGCCTGATGTAGTGTTTCTTAACTCTCTTTTCTCGCGGCTTAGCCTGTCACTGGTCGATCATAGGTGCACATTCCACACATCGGCTACCTCCTCCAGGATTGACCTGTGCCTAGTGGGTGATGAATCCAGGGTCGTGGCGTCTGGACAGTCGGGTGAGCCATTCCTCTCGGGGCATGAACTCATCTCGGTTGTCTATGACGCGGGTGAGCCCGGCAGACAATGTGGTAATATTGTTTCCCGGAACGTACGGGCGATTGACGCTGACATGCTTCACTCCACTCTCGCCGACCTAGACTGGAGATCTATCCTTGGTCACTTGGGGGGCGTGGATGCGTTGGTCGGCGTACTCACTGGCGAACTTCAACATGCTCTTGAGACCTTAGCGCCTCTGCGGGGTGTCCATACCGGGCGCCCTCATGCTCCCTGGCTCACTCCTGAGATAGGGCGGATGATGAGGCTACGCGATTCGTTGAAGAGACGTGCGCGGAGGAACAGGGATCAGTTAGTGCTATCCCAGTACAGGGTTCTTCGTGCTGAGGTTAAGAGGAGAATACTTGCCGAACGTGCCTCCTTTCTGCACCGCAGATTTCGTGGACTGCGCTCCGCTGCTGACCTATGGCGTGAACTAAAGAGGTATGGCATTGTGTCCCGTCCGAACTCTCGTCCCCTTCCCTCTCACCTCTCTCCATCACTCCTCAATAGCCACTTTTCCTCTGTCTTTCCTCATTCTCCCCCTCCCCCACCAGAATGTCTATTTCTTTCTCCATCCTACAATGACGACAAATTTTATTTTCGTGATGTCACCATGAACGATATTCTGCCTTTCCTCAAGGTCTCCTCTTCAGCAGGCTCTCGGCCGGACGATCTCCCTCCCTATTTTCTCTCACTGTGTGTAAACCTTCTTGCTCCCATTCTGCTACACGTGTTCAACCACTCTCTGTCCTCGTCTACCTTCCCAGATCTCTGGAAACTGTCCTTTGTTGTTCCTGTACCCAAACTTCCCTCGCCTCAAAACCCCAGTGATCTTCGTCCAATCTCCCTTCTGCCGGAACTCTCTAAGGTCTTGGAAAAAATAGTTCTTCAGCAGGCTCGAGGCTTTTTGGAAACCTCTGGGCTTCTTGACCCGTTCCAGCACGGATTTGCAAAGGGTCGCTCTACCCAGACCGCCATGCTTACTCTGATGGAGGACGTTCGGCAAGCCGTTGACAACCGAATGCTCACTGTGCTGGTCTGTTTTGACCTCTCTAAGGCCTTTGATTCGGTCTGTCATAGCAGGCTGGTACAGAAGCTACACTCGCTTAACTTCTCGCTTTCTGCTCTGGAGTGGTTCTGGTCGTACCTCTCAGGACGATACCAGGCTGTTAAAGTTAACCAGGAAGTCTCTTCCTGGATGGCTGTGCTCTCTGGAGTGCCGCAGGGCTCAGTACTGGGACCGTTCCTTTTTCTCCTCTATCTGATGGATATCAACGATGAGATCTGCCATTGCAAAATCATTAAGTACGCTGACGACCTGCAGATATACCTCCATGCTCCGGCCTCTCGGCTGGGCGAGGCTATTCTAAAGGTCAATGATGACATCTGTAGAATCGTGGCATGGTGCAACACCAACGGTCTCACGTTGAATCCTAAGAAGACTCAATGCATGGTCCTAGGCTCAGCGCGTATGGTCAATATGATGGACACTGATCTCCTGCCTCCGATCATGGTCTTTGATGAGGCGATACCCTACTCGAGCGTGGTGAGGTCCTTGGGCCTATCGCTTCAGTCCAACCTCGGTTGGCATGAGCATGTAGACATTGTTTGCAGGAAGATATATTCCATCCTGTCTTCCCTATATAGGAACAAGGACTGATTGCCGCGTTCGCTAAGGGCCAGTCTCGTCATAAGTCTTGTTATGCCGCACCTGGATTATTGCTGCCTTGTGCAGCTTGGCATGGGTGCGGTCGAGGAGTCGAGGCTGCAGAGGGCACTTAACGCCTGTGTCCGATTCGTTTTCGGAGTACGGCGTGATGTTCATATCACGCCGTACTACGAGCGGCTTGGTTGGCTAAAAGTGCGCGAACGCCGCCTCTATTTCCTCGGCTGCCTCATGTATGACATACACCGGGGCACTAGTTCACATGTTCTCGGGCACCTGTACACGCGAAGGTCGGACATGGACGTGAGGTCTTCTCCGCGTCTCTCGCGTGTCGTGTTCAATACGCCCCTGCATCGCACTGCTACTAAGTCACACTCACTTGTTGTCGCGGGGGGACGGTTTTGGAACAGCCTAGCTGAGAATCTCCGAGCTGCGAAAACCAAAGATGCATTCAAGGTGCTACTCCGACGCGAACTACTGCCGAATGTGGTCCCGAGCTGATGAGCTGTGGCCTGCGCGTAGCGTTAGCGTTAGAAATTCCTCGGAAATTTGTGAGCTATTTACACTCCTGTGCTGCTTGGATGTTTGCATGTGAGAGCCTGGATGAATGAATGAAGTAAGGAATGAATGAATGAATGAATGGGTCAGGCGGGACCGTAAGCCCGCGCGGTCTCAGTAGCATCTGTAGCATCAGAACTTATTTTCGTAGAGCACCTTGTAGAGGTGTATTGGATTAAGTTTAAGTTTACATTACCTATATTATATTATATTATATTGTATAAGCTATGTTGTGATATTAGACATTGTTTCTATTGTTGACACAACCGATGTATGCTGCTACTGTTATTGTTGATTGTTTATTGTTTATATTATTTTATATTATTGCTGCATAACTGCATAGTACTGTATCTTGTTAATATTACATATTGTTTATACTGTTGTAACTATGTGCGTTCCGACGGGGCCGCTTGCCCCAGGACGCAAATAAATCTAATCTAATCTAATCTAATCTCTCTCTCTCTCTCTCTCTCTCTCTCTCTCTCTCTCTCTCTCTCTGTCTCGGTTCCTTCGCTGTTATCGGCCACCGGGCTCGATCGGGTGATCAATCCGACCGTTCCCGGCGCCCATATTCCTGTGGATCTCAGACACACAGGGGGTTTAATCTCAAAACAGGTGGGTGGCGCTAGCCTTCCCTGATGGACTCGGGGCGTGCGACAATTTCTTGCGGGGAACCCAGCAGGGTTCCTTTTAGTAACGAGCATTCCTGAAATGCAACGTTACAGTGCATTCCTAAAATGCAACGTTACAGTGCACATGTGTATTTTCGGACACAGTGTAATTTGCCCACGTTGGATGTTGGACACAGTGGAATCAGGACACATGCCAGTGGAAACTGCACACATCATACATGTATTAACATGACAGACTTGTGACTGTAAAACGTAATAAGTCTCATTATGCTTTACAGCCACAGGTCAGGTTAGTGCCAGATCAGGGGAAGGAGGCGCAAAGCGTATAATTTACAAATAATGGCCAATTGGCAATAGTGAATACCACGGATAACCTTTTAAGGATTGCGAACAAGTACATGTTTTGAAAATATTAATTTTCAAGGTTATCTGAAGGTTAGAGTCATTTTTTAAATAACCTCACGTTCATTCTAAACCTTTTTCCTCCACCTTACTAGCTGGAGGAAATAGTTTTCTGAACGAATTTTCAATATTCCGTCTTGTTTTGATCTGTTAAGGGTCATCCTAAAAAGAAGTTTAAAAATACTGTATTGTACGTAAAATTTCCCGCTCTTTTCGAATGCGTTGTCAAAAATAGGTGTTTCCATTTTAAAAAATCACTTTGACCTTCAAATGACCTTGAAAATCACTCTCAGGGACAAAACTGATATAACAGAAAGTTGATCCCCATTATCCTGAACAACTTTTGCCTGAACAATTTTTTTGTACAAAGCCAAGTTTCCGAGATATTTGGGTGTGCCCATACTTTTGGCACACCCTGTATTCAATTCGAACAATTTCGTCCCCGCAGTTAATAAATCCCGACATGGACGATTCGCAAACCAGGCGCATACCCAGGAGAAATAAGCTTTTCGGTCCCGAGGAAGCCAGCCATCATGAAGAACAAACCAAACCTACCACATGGACCACAGACATTGCAACCACCCTCGACGACGACGCGATGAAATCTTTCATGCCGGGAGAAATTATCAAGAGGCCAAGGAGCGGATGAAGACGTTTCATCCCTTAAAAACGCACAGTCCACTGTCAGACCACCATCGAGTACTTATCGACGACCTCAGCCATGGCCCGAGTTGTACCAGAAGATCAGCGTCTTGAATGGGAACCTTATCTGGATGCGATGGTATGTATCAGAGGGAGAACATACGTCAATTTCAGGACTCGCGAAATCCTCTGTAAAAGATAATTTCATCGGAAGGGTAGACCAGCCGAGTACCTGCTAACTCTCGTCCACCTTTGCTATTATTCATGGTCAGAACCAATGAAGTGCATCCGTTGTAAATTAAGGTTGCCTGTCAGCAAAGTTAGACAAATTCGATACTTGTTTGTTTTCCCCTCCACCTTTTCCTTGCCACATCGGTCCTCTGGTGCCAGCCTTCCGGCCATCTACACAGGGGCCCGATGCCCCGGTCTCGCTGCCCCGGGGGCGATTTCGCCTTCTGTGTTCTGGCAGTGTTAGCCGCTGTCTTCTCATCACCCTTCGGTTGAGCCCGTTCCGGGTCCGGTCTTCCGTCTCGTTCGGTCACGTCGGGTCGTGTCAGACTGTCTTAGTTTTAAGTCCCGATGCGCCGTGGTCCTGCTTCCGGTCCGGTTTTTTTGTTTTGTTTTGGTTATATCGCTGTGCTGGGCTGCTCCTGCAAGCTCAGGGCCTGCTTATCAGCCGTCAGGGATGTCTGTGGTGTTACTGTCAAGGTTGATATGCCTCCTTCTGTTCTGTGAGGCACCTGAAATGATAGTGTATTATATTTTCAAACGTATACACTTACAAAAGTTAAAAGATTATGTGTATAAAGCAGTGTCCATGCTTGCGTGTGTTTCTGTTTAGTGTCTCCGTCGCCAACTGGCGATGACTTGCTCCTGTGTCTTAGCTTCGTGTAAATAACGTCTATTATGTTTTGTTAATGCTGCGTCTGTAAAAGTCTAAGCTTGATGTGTGGTGTATGTCTACGGGAGATCAGTTTTTGTTTTCTCTTAGCTCGGTTACGTGGACACCGATTACGCGCTCATATTCTATTGTCAACTCGCTTATGGGTGTGTAAGGCCTCGTGCATGGGATGTGCTCGACTTATGCTGGTATACGTAGGGCTCTCCCGGCGTTGATTAATAATGGAGTAACATGCTAACATTGATATTTTTTTTTTTTTCGCTGGATCATTTGCCCTGTACCTTGTGGGAGGTCCTTCGCTGGAGGGATTAGGCCACGTATAGTCACGTATTTCTAGATGCAGGAGAGATGAGCTTTAGTGAGCCTCTTCTTGGTTTTGAAGGGGTACTTTAGTTTATCATTTGGTTTAGTATTTCTGACAAGTTGGCTTACGTGGTCCTGGACTTCGTAGCCCTTTATCAGGTGATTAATATGCGCAAACACCGGGCTGAGCCAGGTACGATGATGAAGCTGCTGAGTGGGATAACGAGCTTCTAGGCCCGTGATTTGTTTGAGCGTCTTGTTTTGGGCTACTTGTAGTTGCTTCAAGTGGGTGTTATTAGACGCTGTCCACAATTGCGCTCCATATGTCAGAACCGGTCTTAGGCACACTTTGACAGGTGTAGTCTCAGTTTTAGAGCCAGAGGTGACCCGTGTTTTATGTGCTTCATCAGCGCGATGGTCGCAGCCCGGTACTTGCTCAATCTATCAAATAGTGCAGGTACTCACGCAAGCCTGTTGTCAATTACTAGTCCTAGGTATTTAACTTCACTTTGCCAAGGTATTTCCTCGGTCAGTATTTTCAGTTTCTTGACTCTATTTTGCAGTGTGGTTCGCGGGGTAATTAGAATTGCCTCCGTTTTGTTAGCATTTACTGCCATTTTCCAGGAGGTGTAATATTCGACTATCGAGTTTCGCGCAGTTTGTATTTTTGCGACTGTGAGAATGCCCGTCCTCATAGACGAATTCAATAGCGTGTCATCGGCATACAAGGCTATTTTAACGTGGTTGGTTAGATTATGTATTATGTCGTGAATAAAGAGGAGAAATAGGATGGGGGAGCGACACTGTTTGCAGCGTGAGCAGGCCTCGAGTTTCTATCGCTGGGTCGCCTGGTCGCTTCCCTCCCTATTCCGATCCTTGGACCTTGCGCCGTGTCTTTGTACCGGCTGTCCCGGTGAAATTCTGTGGACTTTTCGCTTGTCCCTGTCCCACGATTTCCGTGGGTTTTCCCAAAGCGCCATTGTCCCGCAGTGATTCCGGGGGTGCGGGCTCAAATCGCGCGCTCCTTGGGTCTTCCCGTAAGTCGTGTCACCTATCGCGCTTGTCCCTTAGTGAAGTCCGTCCCGGTCTGTACCGGGGAGATTCCCTGTTTCATAATCGTATTGCTGTCCTTGTAAGATTCCGCATTTTCCTACTTTGGCCTGTCCCACTGATATTTCGTGATATACTAATTTTGCCTGTCCCGTCGAAATTCCGTGCTATACTAATTTGTCATAAGTCGTATATCGTATCCGTTGGGTCGCTATGTGTTCCTCCTCCTATCTTGCCCCGGTTGGTTGGTTGCGTCCGGGGGAGCCTGTTCGTGGGTTCTTGCCCGCACGGGGTTGTGTGTCCACTCCCCTTGCTCGCAGTCTCCCTTTCCGTCGGGCTGCGAAGGACGCCCGCCAGTTGGACGGCCGACGCCCCCCGCAAAGGGTCCCCGCCCGACGGAGTTAAACCTGATCCTCCGCTGTTCCTTCCTTCCGTTTGCCCTAGCCTTGCCCCTATTGGGGTTGTTCTTCTGTCCTTAGTGCCCTGGCCCTGTGAGGTCATGATTCCCGGCCCTAATTGCTTCCTTCGGGTCACGCGTTATTTCCTATTTACCGGTCTGTACTCCCCTATTCTTGGTTTCCTGCGGATGTTCCCGGGGCCCTGTTATTGCTAGGCCCGTGCCTAGTCTGGATTGCGCAGTTCTTAGCGTTCTAGGTACTACTACTTGCTGCTCGGATCCCTAATCCTACTTCGCATTCCGGAGCCTATTGCGCATTGGCTTCTTGTTTGCCGATCCTTTATCTAATGCACGCGCGCACTCTACCTTACTTAGTAGACCTCTTGACTTCCCATCAAGCACTTGTGCCTACTCGTTACGCGTCTAATGCGCATTACTTGCTAAATACTTTGTTCTAGTTCCTTGTGTTCGGATATTCGGAGTGGAGTACTACCCGGCTCTAATCATCCTGCAGTATCTACGACTAGTCTGGCTAGAGGTAAGGATCCCGTTTATTTATTATTTGCTTATTTGTTTGTCCGTTCCGCGAGTATTACTTTGTTTGTCTCGAACCTAACTTCAATAGCCACGTGCGCTGGTGTCCTGGGCATTGGCCCTTTGTCCCGTTGACTTATCTCGTTACGCGTCTAATGCGCATTACTTGCTGAATACTTTCTTTTAGTTCTTTGTGTCCGGTTATTCGAAGTGGGGTACTACGCGGTTCTACTCATCCTGCAGTATCTGCGACTAGTCTCAATATCCACGCGCGTTTTGTCCCGGGCATTGGCCCTTTATCCCGTTGACTTATTAGATTCCTCCGTGTTTGTTCTCCCTTCGTGCAGCGTTCCTCCTCCTTGGTTCCTCTTTTTACACGATTGCCTGCTTCCTTGTTGCAGATCGTTCATGCTTGTTGGTGTTTGTTCCGCTCTTGTCCATTGTTTCTCGAGACGTCGTCCAGAGACCACGTGACCATTGTCCATCTTCGCCACTGCCTGCTTTACGAATTCCACTTGGGTCGTTGTTCTGCTGAGGCTCATCGCAACCTTTCTATTGCTTATCCGCGTCTCCGTCCCTCGTTATGGACTTGCCAACGATGGCTTGCTCGGTTCCGTCGCGACATGTTCTCTTTGTCCGACTCACATCGTCCAGGCGGCCCGCGTCCGTGACCTCTTCGGCTTTGCGTTCGGTGTTAGGCACATCTCCTGTTGTGTCCGTTTCGGACATCGCTCTTTCATTTGGCCGCTCGCCCTCGGCCGTGCATCACCGCTTGGTGTCTATTGGGTCTCGTCGCAAAGTTGGTCATCCTGCGAGTCTCGTTCTTACTCCCCGGCAGCGCATGATCCGCTTGAGTCGTTGCTTGCATTTATTGCGCCTATTTTCTTCCGACCCATCCCTGCTGGATCGGCTCATTACCCCCGATGAGCGGTGGCTGGTTTATGTGTCTGCTGTTCGTCGGGCGCAGTGGGTTCTGTCTGGGCAGTCTCCCGCCTCCCTTCCTGTTGGTCCGTCTCACGCTGAGCCGTCCTATCATCTTTTAGTTTGTGTCTGGTGGTGTTCTGTAGGTGTCGTTTATTATGAGGTGCTGCCCGAGGGGACTACTCTGACCTCCGAGCTGTATGTGCAGATGCTGCATCGTGTGCACCGGCGACTTCGGTCCGGGACGCCCACTCTGTCCTCGTCTGCCTTACGCATCCATATTCGTAGTCCTGTATTGTTACACGACGGTGCTAGGCCACACCGTTCTTCCATGGTTTTTGGGTTCCTGCGGAGGGCCGGTTGGGAGGTATTACCCCAACCTCCTTACTCCGCTGATTTGGCTCCTATCAATTGCCATTTGTTTCGCTCCCTTTCCACCCACCTGCGTGGAGTTGTCATACGTGGGGAGCGTCGTGCCCGTGGATTGTTGTACTCTTTTTTTGCTCGAAGTCTCCTACTTTTTATCACCACGGGATATTCTCGCTGCCTTCCCGTTGACGGGCCATTGCACTGTCCGGCGGAGATCGGTCTGCTCCCGAAGACTTGTAGTATGGTCCGTGTTTCCCTTTCACTTGGAATCTATCCTCGCGAGTCTTTTATTCTCTCTTAATTTATTTCTCTGATTTCAGCTTGTCCCTGGGGTTCTTGCCTTCGCCATACGTTCTTCTGCTGCTACATCAGTTGCGGATCATTCACTATCTGCTCCTTACTCGTGAGTACTTTTTCTATTCTTTTCCCCCTCCTATTATCCCGCTGTTTGCTTCTTCGTTTCCATTGTTCGTTGTATCCATCGTTGCTTTCCGTTCTCGTTTCGATCTGTTGCCGCCTTGGGTAGTCGCCTCTTCTTTCCTGGTTGTTTTCCTAGGTTTGATATCGACCTGCTTTTGGTTGCAGGTACAACATGCGGCCCACAAATAGGGAGCATCTCCACCACGTTCTATTATTTTTGTTTGATGCGAACATTTAGTGGCACATTTTCTAATAAAGTGGCCAATTCATATGAGGATAAATATGAGGATCTATAAAATAATACAGCATGTGCCAGAATAAGTCCCGAAACTATAAGACATACTCGTGACGCAGAGATACGAAGATTGCAACTTTGCATTGACGCAAACGGTCACCACTTCGAGCATCTTCTGTAATGTAAGAAAGTCTATTTTTCTACCACATTTGACCTTGAATGACCTTCAATAATAGCTCGTTGAATTCGCCGCAACACTGGCTATCACATCGTGATAAAAAAATCATACTGTTCCATTTAAAAAAAACGCGATGACCTTAAAATCTCCTCTACGCCTCCACCCACGCCGAAAGTGTTTATGTTACAACATACCCCCCTCGATACCATGCAACTTTCGTATGAAACATTTTTTCATATTACTTCAAATAACGGCAATATTCAAAGTGGTCAAAGTTATTGGTTCACCCTGTATATACGTATATTACATTTTTGCGTTGTTCCTTCTATATGTATATGTTACGGTAAATTTGATAAACCCGTAATTATGCATAATTACCGGTTATTATGCATACTTACCGTTCAGTTCGGTAAATGTGATAAATTCTTCAAAATTTATCAAATTTACCGGCGATTTTACATAATTCCCAACTCATAATGGTAAATGTGATATATTCTTGAGTATTTATCAAATTTACCGGCGAGTTTATACAATTCCCACATGATAATTGTAAATATGATAAATATCTTGGCTGATTGTGCCAGTAGAACACAGCGTAGTTTTTTGAGTAGTTGCCTGTCGGGAGAATAGTTCTTGTTGGACATTATCGCAGAAGAGACTACGAATTCTTCAGAATTTATCACATTTACCGAACTGAGCGGTAAGTATGCATAATAACCGTTAAATGTGCATAATTACTGGCTTTATCAAATTTACCGTAGCATATACATTTGTTCATATACTTATATACATATATATTTGTTCATATACTTACATATATCTAACTGCATATACATTGTGAATATGCATATATATTGTCACGTGAATTTTCCCGACTTCAATAGTCTGCACCGGCTAACCCGAAAATTCCCCGTGAACAAAGAAAATGCGCGAGATTCTCTCCTCCAAAATTCCAAAATCCAAAAAATCCTAAATCCGTTGGGCGCCAGGCACCGAAGTGCCGCGAGCCGAAGCTCGTTCGAAATGTTACCAAATAATTCTATTCCCCACTCTACCAAAAATTAATTCGAGAATCTCTTTACTTAACGAAATCGAAACGTCGAAATTTCTCCCAGGGCCGGACTACGCGGAATGAGTTCGATTCTATCGAGCATGGGTGGAGTGACGACACAAAACAGGAATTTCACACAAAATAAATCTCACACAATTATTCAAATAAATCCGAGAGTCGGCACATTTTATTTTCCGTCATCGCCCGAAGGCGGAATTACAAACGCGAAGATCGAAACTACAACTCTCGATATTACACGCGGTAACGCACGCGACGCACTAGATTACATCATCCGTTACGGGAGGACTCGATTCGGAAAATCACTACGCAATACCGGTGAAGCCGGAAAATCTCTCATAATTTCGATACCAAACGTGATTCTAACGCGTACAATTATTCATTACATCCGACACAAACGAAAAGGGCTAATTAAATTCGCTTACCGAATCGCTGGCCTCTCGGGAACTCTCAAACATTTTCTCCATTGCTCTAATTCTTATTTTCGTAATCTCACTACTACGATCGCTAATCGATCCTAATGTCGCAGTACGACTGAGACCGCGTGCTCGGCAATTACGCCATACATTCGGCACGCGCATGCTTAGGAGCTTTTCCCGCGACGCTGGTGGTGACGTCACTACGAGTCCTGTCGATCCTCCACAGATGTCGGCAGGTGGTCCTTTTTCGGGAGGTTGGCGGCTGGTGGTCGCCGCTCGCGGAAACTCTTGCTGCGGCAGGCTGGGTGGGGAGAGATCGGCCCTCAGGCGTCCGCGCCTCGATCCCCCCGGGATCGCCGTGCCCCGCGTGGGTCACCAATAGGGGTGGCCCAACACGGAGGCTCCGCAGGGCACCGGTGTCGCACCTCCGGCTTACGCACGCCGGTGTGAGCGCTCCCGTGGCCCCGTGGGCCCACTGACCCCTGGTCAGCGGCGGGAAACGGTCTCTAGGGAGGATCCCCCCGGGATACCTCCCCCGTCCTTGCGCCCTGAGCGCCCCTTCTCCTTTCGGAGCCGGAACTGCAACGTCACAATATCTATATATTTATGCTGTAGGTTTTGGGCTGCGCTCCAAGCCACCAAAGCGTTCAGCGCTTCTGGTGAGTTGGTTTTGTATTCTCGGCGTTATAAGAGCTCTGAGATATTACTTCCACTGGCGGTTATAACTAGCCGGTTTTGGTGCTGAATTAGACAAATTCGATACTGTGACCCCTGTAAGAAGGTGATGAGGGAGCATTACGACAATCTCAGGGAATGGGGACGTTCACTCCATAACTACATCGGCGTCTACTCCACGGGGCTGTCAAGAAATATCCACATCCCCATCCACATGGAGACAAACTGGCGGTATGAGTTCGATTCGGCAGCATCGGAGGACCAGATCGAGCGCGCACTAATTTCCTGAAAAATGTATCCCAAGCGTTTATCTTAGCATTTCCTACACCTTTTCCCTTTTCGAGGACTTTCGAACCCACCTGGGTATAATTCGATAGGAATTGTTGCGTCAAGAGATCCTATTGACAATGCGCGCTTTGGAGAGTATTCGGACTTTAATTCAGGGTCGAACATACATCAGGTAGAACTAGTTCCCGGATTTCTACATTTCGCGAGTCAAGGAAATAGATAGAGTAATCACTGTAGGGTCGTTTAGGAGAATACTAATACGATTTCCAGTCTAAATACACAGTAAGCCTTGAAGAGGCTCGGCACTTACGCGAAACCGGGCTCATCTCAAGCAGTGTCTTTGTCTATCCAATTCCAAATCCTCAAACAAATAAAACAACAAACAACCGAGGAGGAAGAAACTGTTAGAAGCATATTATCGCCTCTAAGATATCAACCTGACATCCGCACAGTGGGAAGTATCTCGAGCCCTAATTAATCTCAGACAGATTGGAACTCGGCGACTGTTGGTTAGACTCGCATACCCTTAAATGTTTAGGAGTGAGCACGTTTTCCGGGACCAAACGGATTAACAACGGTCTTGCACGGCTAGCCCGTAACAGTTAATACAATATTTTCGAATTTTTTTGGTCTACCCCGACGTGGTAATAAATCCAGGACTTTAAAATTTTCATTGTCATTCATTGTTGTTAATAATATTAAATTGTTTGATACGACGCGTCGCGGCTGTGATGTCGAGGATGGTCAGGAGGAGAACGAGTCACGAAATTAAAGATTATATAGAGGAGGTTTATTAAACTGCGTCGGATCTGTATGTGGTCTATAATTTCGAACGGTTGAAATCAGTCTGTCTCTTAGTCGTCTCTTGGGTGCGGTTCTTAGGAGATAAGCTTTGCGTCCGGGTAGGGGGTGCAGAGTCAGCGGTTTAATAGTCAGCGTCGTAGCGTCCGTTACACGGCCAGTGACAAACGTTCACGTTTTGGATCAATTTTTCTTTAAAAATTCGTAACTCAGAAACTAATAAAGATACCAGGCTGTGCGAAACGGCATTTTATTCAGAAATGTTCAAATTTTAGTAAAAGAAATACGTCGTGTTGGTACAAGCTTAATAAATAGTTACAAAATATAAATAAATTTTTAAAATATAAATAAAACAGTGAGAGAGCCAATGCCAATGCCACAAAGTCCAGTTTGGTAACTATTATAGTTTCGGAGCAATAAATTTCTAAAACTGGGAAGACCCGGCCCGGCATGCGCCGCGGCGGCAACCGTACTTGGTACGTTGTAAAATTTTATTGCTCCGGAACTATTAGAGTTAATAACCTGAGCTTTGTGGCATTCTCTTGAGTAGACCACAGAGCATCTGAGACATTAATTCTAAGGTAATTGAAGAAGTTTCTCACCGTTTCATTTATATTTTAAGAGTTTATTTATATTCTGGAACTATTTATTGAGGTTGTACCAACACGAAGTATTTTTTTTATTAAAATTTGTACATTTCCGAAGAAAATGCCGGTTCGCACAGCCTGGTATCTTTATTAGTTTCTGAGTTACGAATTTTTAAAGAAAAATTGATCCAATACGGCCGGTTCTTCCCAGTTAAAAAAATGTATTGCTCCGGAACTATAATAGTTACCAACCTGAACTTTGTGGCATTCTCTTTAGTAGACTACAGAGCATCTGAGATATTAATTTTAAAAGGATCGGTGCTCCACTTCACTATTTTATTTAAATACTAAAAGTTTATTTATATTTTACAACTATTTATTTACGTTGTACCGGCACGTAGTATTTGTTTTATTAAAATTTGAACATTTCCGCGTCAAACGCCGGGTAGCACATCCTGGTATCTTTATTAGTTTTCGAGTTATGAATTTTTGAAAAAAAGTTGATCCCAAACTTTGCAGTTAAATAACTTAAAAACTAATAACGATATCGAGGAACGGATGAAAGCATTTTACAGGATTCGACAAGGCGTGCAAATTTGTGAAGTGTAAAAAGAATCGGGGACCAAGTGTGAATCGACTGTGATCATTTGGCGTGGAATCGCTCATACGCCTCCGGCGCTAAGAGACTACCCAGTACTCGTTCCGGTCCAGCAGGGTCGGAAAGGGAAATCGACCCGCGTTACCGAGCACCGACTCCCCCGGAATCAGTGGGTCCCTCCACCAAGTTTTCCCCGGCAATTTACTATGGTGGAGCACCGCAAGGTCACCGGTCCCCAATATCGACCGGGCCCGCCTCGGTCGCGGCGACTCCTTCCCCTGTTGGACGTCCGGTTTTTATCGCACCCCGGGCGGGAATCCGGCCTTCTCCTGGTACTCTATCCCCTGGTAGTAGTCCCGCAGCGCCTGGGCTCCGATCTCCGGGCTCTGTTGGTTGGCTCGAAACGGGAGTGTCCACTTTGCGCACGTTCCACTTTGCGCACATGTGGATTTTCGGACATAGTGGAATTTGCCCACGTTGGAAGTTGGACACAGTGGAATCAAGACACATGGCAGTGGAAACTGCACACATCATACATATATTAGCATGACTGAGTTGTGACTATAAAACGTAATAAGTCTCATTCTGCTTTACAGTCACAGTTCAGGTCAGTGCCAGATGAGGGGAACGGGGCGCAACTCTAAAACGTGATAAGTCTCATTATGCTTTACAGTCACAGGACAGGTCAGAGCCAGATGAAGCGATGGGGGCGCAAACGTATAATTTACAAATAATGGCCAAATTTAAATAGTTAATACCACGGATATACCTGAAAATATCTCCAGTACGAATTATGCATGATTAGAATTAAGCTGCGTACGCGGTACTCTGCTGTCGACCTCCATTTTTCGTGTGGTAAAGGTCCACTGTGAACTCGACATACTGTGCGCAGTTTCCACATTTGATGTGTGCAATTGCCACTCAACACTATTTCGACTGTGGGCAGTTTCCACTGTGCGCAAGTTCCAAAAACGGCCCGTGTCCAAAGTGGAATATGCGCAAAGGAGACTCATCCACCTGTAGACTTAATGGAAGCCACTGCCGAACCGAGTCACACACCGGAACAAGCTATCACTATACAGGGAGTACTAAAAAAACAAGCGCTCGTCAATTTCACCAAGGGGCTGGTACAGCCCCTGAGCGCCATAACACGCGCACGAAATTATCAATCGTTCTACGACGCAATCACGGGAGCCGTCGAAGAGGAAAGATTAAACGTAGGTCCTTCTTCCCACGCACACCGATCCCCGGCTTACCGGAATGACCAACGCGATAGATACGACAGATATATCCGGCGACCGGACGCATCGAATCAACACGCGTCATGCTCGAAATGCGGGAAAACCGGGCATTACTGGCGCGAGTGCCGGGCCCGACGGAGACCCGAATTACCCAGGGCCAAGCAGCGAAACTCGATTCATACGATTAGGAGATACTGCAACTACTGCAAACGGCCAGGGCATAATTACGAGGAATGCCCAAACCGCCGTCGACAGGACCACATTGCCCAGAACGAGCCAACAAGGCAGCGCGCAAGCTCTTCCGAATCGAGCGAATCGGGAAACGACCGTGCGGCGTTCCCCCGCGAGAATGCAACGTCGCGAATGTAAGAATCTCGCACACAACCCGAGATCACCTGCCACAAGCCACAGTGAGCCTACTCGAGGCGCCAACAGAGAAAATAATAATGTTAGTAGACACCGGCTCGGCCGTTAGTCTGATAAAAATTCGTAATTTGCGGGACGAGATTTTAATTCGGAAAAGGGAAGTAATGTTAACCGGAGCCACCGGGCGGCAACTCCCCTCCCGAGCGGAAGTAGAGGGCCACATACGACTCAATGAACGAACGATCAAGCAACCCCTATGCGTAGTAGCGAACGATTTTCCAATCGCGTATGAAGGAATTCTTGGAATGGACTTCATTAAGAATCGGTGCGTACGAATGGACGGCAAAACCGGCGAAATTACAATCGGAACGGCGAACAGGAAACCTGCGGGTTCACCGCCTCCTGTTCACTTGCTGCCGCGATCAGAAACAATAATTGAGGCTAGTACCGATAGCCTGCGAGAAGGAATCACCTCCGCGGATGAACTACAACCTGGCGTCTTTATAGGACACTGTTAGGTCCGGCCGAATAACGGACGTTGCATAATAACACTGTTAAATACTACAGAAGAGGCAGTAGAAATAATGCACCCACACGTAAAGCTCGAGGAACCGCCAAGCGAATGCGCGATAGACTCCGGAATCACGGCCAACGCTATAAACAAAGCAGAACCACGCGACCGCACCGAAATCGTGCTCAACCAGCTTAGGACCGATCATTTGAATGCAGAAGAACGAGACACATTAAAGGATATTTGCGGCGCTTACGCCGATATTTTCCACTTGGAGGACGAACCGTTCACTCAGACCACTGCGGTCGCGCACGAAATACCGACGCGTGCCGACACCGCCCCGGTAAACTCGAGACCGTACCGGCTACCGGAGAAGCACAAAGCAGAGATAACCACACAGGTGCAACAGACTGTCTATGTGTTCCCCCACTCTGCTTCCTCTCATTGTCGACGTCCTTAACACCTCTTTGTCGTCCTCTGTTTTCCCCGGTATGTGGAAGCGCGCTTCCGTGGTTCCCATACCAAAAATCCCAAACCCTACGGAACCCTCTCATTTTCGTCCCATATCCCTGCTCCCTGAAATGACCAAACTCCTCGAGAAGGTGGTCCTTCGCTATGTCCAAGACTTCTTACAGCAGTCTGGGCGTCTGGACCCCTTCCAACATGGGTTCGTCAAGGGGCGCTCGACTCAGACGGCCCTTCTAACCTTAACTGAGGACGTGAGGCGGGCAGCGGATGAGCGTTGCTTCACCATCCTTGTTTGTTTGGTTTCTCAAAGGCGTTTGATACGGTCAACCATCGCACACTGTTTCGCGAAGACCTCGAGCGACTACGGATTAAAGTTCGGGTCAATTGCGCTGGTTCAATTGACGGAATAATGTGGGTGCACTCACCGGACCTCGGCAGGGAGTTTCCGCGGAATTCGGAGGTGAAGGACGTGTAGATTGCTTTGGAGCGGGTAGGATGGAGATCCGGGATGGAGACAGGAGCCGGGCGAGACACTGGACGAAGACTCAGGAAGCTGGCGTCGGTGATGCTGCAGAAGTCTTGGTTGGCAGTCGTCGCTGGGTAGAATAGATGGTTTGCAAATGTGCCGACGCACCTCAAGGACACCGTGCAGAGCACGTCGTTGCGATTAGACACCGTGCCGAGCACGTCTCGTCAGTGACACCGTGGCAACGCACGTCGAAAGTCACCGGAAAAGATTCCGTCCTCAGCTCAGACACCGTGGAAACCACGTCAAGACACTCGTCAACAGAACACGTCCAAAAGGGTTGAAATCATCAAGGAAGAGTTCGATATGAAGGCACAAGTTTTAATGCATGGATTTATTGGAGTACTCACAACGACGATCTTTACAGGAATGCACGGGATTATCCGCGAGCTGAGCTCGCGGAAAAACGGACGATCGCGTTTGTCGCGATCGCAAGGTGGGGGCAGGTGCGGCGAGGAGGGGAGCCGGGAAATCCGTGGATAACGCGCGAGGCCCACGTGCGCTAAAAAGGCGAGAACCTGAATAAACAAAAGCGTCGAGCGAAGCCGCGGAGAGGACACACGCAATTTCGTTCTAGAAGGTTCTACCGACGGTGTATTAGCGATCTATATTTGTAACACACACTTATGAATATTCTTCTCGACCTCAACTTCTCTCTTCCTGTGCTGCGATGGTTTTGGTCGTATCTGTCTGACAGAAGTCAAGCCGTGAGGATCGGTGACCAGCTCTCCTCGTGGGAGCCAGTCAATTCCGGGGTTCCGCAGGATTCCTTATTGGGCCCGTTTTTGTTCATATTATACCTCCTGGGTATCAACGCGGTGATCCGCCACTGTCGCATCATTAAGTACGCGGATGACCTGCAGATTTACCTCCACATTCCTCACCACGTTGAGGAGGAAATCTGCAGAGTCAATGAAGACATCTCCCGCATAGTGGCGTGGTCAAGAGACCACAATCTCGCGTTGAACCCAGCGAAGACACAATGTATGATTTTAGGTACGTCGCGCGCGCTAAATGGCCTTGATTTGTCCTCCCTTCCTGCCGTATCCGTGGCAGGTGAATCTATTCCGTATTCGAACGTGGTTAAGTCTCTCGGTGTCCACCTCCACATTTCGCGAGAGAGGCGCGCGAATACTTGAACGGCGCATTTCCCGGGAGATGGATCGGGCGGGGAGGACCTGCCCGCTGACCACCACGGTCATCCGACCTGAACCCCCTGGACTTTTATCCGTGGGGTTACCTAAAGAACGAGGTGTACAGGGAACCAGTGCCCAACGTCCAAGTGTTGATGGACCGAATCCGCGAATGCTGCCAAACAATTCGCCAAACGCCGTGAGTGCTTTTAAGAGTCCGCAACTCTTTGGGGGCACGGGTGGACACGTGCAGAGAAGTGGCGGGCGGTCACTTCGAACAATTGATATGATGCGCTGTGCATCGCGGGGCTTTTAGTGGGTACAAATCCCACACTACGCCGTCTTCCTTTTTGGGAGGCGGGGTGTCTTTTTGAAGATTTCCCCCGCGTAAACAAAGAAAAAAAAAACAAGTATGGTAAGTATTGATTGTGAGTTTAATGCATGTTTAATGAATAGTAGCAGTAGAACGAATTGTTAGTTCACTGCATGAATTTGTAGTGCAATGCATGAATATTATCTAGTAAAATTAGATCGAAACTTGGTACTAATACTTACGAGGTGACGGTATACTTTCTACGAAGTATTGTAGAGTTCGTCAACCTGACCCTCTTTTCTCTCTCTCACTCTCACTCACTCTCTCTCTCTCTCTCTCTCTCTCTCACACTTCCTAACGCCTATTCAGTCACAGCCGTGTTCGGTAGCAGGCCCTCGAGATAAGCTGGGCCTAACTGACCTACGCTAACAGAGACCCGCCGACTTCGAGCCTTCTACCGCCGCAGTGACACATGCAGCCATAAACCCGGGATTGAGAATCGCTAGCAAAAAACTTTCAATAATTTATCCTGGCCACATTTATTAAAATTGTAAACTTTTTATAACGCGATATTTTCTTGGGTGCATCAGAGAATGACTGTGATTTTTTTCGTACGTGAAAATGTTGCTGCTTCATCGAGAAACTGCAAGAAAATTAATAATAATGCGACTTAATAATAATTTTTACATAGTTTCTATTTTTTCCCACATAGCTCCGGCCCTCCTACACATCCTGAAAAAAGACCCGTGACGCTAGCATTATCCCATCGGAAGATATAATTTTTTAAAACTTGAACCTTCAATCCCCTGTATCTCGTAAAGGGTTGAGTTTTGAACATATTGTTCCGGAACTTATAGGCTTCTATTGACCCCCAGAATACGTGATTTAATTTATTGCACCCATCACTGACTCACCCTGTATATTCTATATTTTATATATTTTATTTTATATTTTTATATTCTCCATGTATCGTGCGTAGGGGGCATTAGCCCCAGTACGGAATAAAGTTCTGTAAGTTCTGTAACTTCTCTCACTCCTTCAGCCTTGGATCAGACTTGGAGTATCTTTGCAGAGGTGTTTCTTCGTAAAAACTTTACACACAGCTGGCCGCAGTTGCTCGTATCGTAATGTTGAAGAGCTTCGTAGTTGTACACTATTGATATCGGACCACCATCACCGCCACCTCCTCCTCCTCCTCCTCCTCCTCCTCGGTTAAAGTAGTCGATTACTTCCAATGGAGGACGCAGATGGCCAAACGAATCAAAGTATTCAACACGATTTTGCTTCTTGATGTATGCGACCCAATGTGTGCCGGGGCCATACGAGTCGTCTAAATTCACAATGGCGCACACATGTGCCCGTGGTCTTCTCCACAATAGACTGTCGCGCATGAAGACACCTTTGAAGTGAGGGATCGATCTACAGGCACGTTCCAACTGTGCCGGTTGTTGCTCCACTACTTCTCAAACGTGCTTGACGCTGTTTCGGCCTTTTATTAATTTTTCGTTGCCGTAGTCGTAATTGTCGCCGATGTCGCCATCTTTGTCGATGGTTGTTCCTCTTTCCTTTACTATGCATAATGATAATAATGGTTTTAACCTCATTTCACTCCCTTTCTTCTCTTCTTCTTGCTGTCGGTATTAATACCGCGGCCACGTTTGTAGGGAGCTAGGTAAGGACCACGACCACGCCCTTCCAGCATGGCATTATGACGTTTCAGTTCCTCGAGTTGTTGTTTTTCCGCTTAAGCCTTATTGACGGCTGTCGCAATAGCGGCTGCACCACCCGCAAGCGAGTCTAGCACTCCGAGAAGTGGAAGTAGCGAAAGTGTGCCACCGCGTTTTGCAGCAATCAATTTTCTCTTCTTCCAATGACTTCTGGCTCTTCTTTCCTTCTTTCTCTTACACATGCCCATACCTAACTTCCGTTTAATGTTCATGGCGGCCCAAGTAGCAGCGGCGGCTAAGCGTTCGCCAATTCCCGCGTTCCTCGCGAATGTGCGTTCTTTAGCCCTTGCCGCCAATGCCTTGTGGGCTTTATGTCTCTACTCGAGGTCCTTGCGAATAGAGTAGGCAATGTCGTGATCGCGACAAGCCGAATCCAGGGGATGTATGCCCACTTCGCCCGAGGCTAACCTCTGCTCTAGACGTGTTCCCGGTCCACAAAATTGATAGTCCGGTATGTGCAATTCCACGGGAAACTTATTTATGACTGAATTTAATAAGCTGTCGCCGGATCCTATATTACTTTTCGCTCGATAACGTTCGCTCTTCGTCATTATCTGTGCAATACTGACGAAAACGGTGAACTGTCCGATCTAGATAAAAGGTGAATGACGCTGGGAACGATTGTCATAAGCGGAAGCACTGTTGCACAGTTAATACACAACTATGCGTTTTGTCAAGTAACCCGCGGTAATTCGTATATGTAAAGGCGTACTTTTTAACGGTGATGCGCAGAATGGGAGTTATTACCGTCGTCATGGCGAATGGTTACCGAACACCATCCGCGGTGTTATATGTGGTCCATCCAATTGCGGCAAAACAAATCTGGTAGTTAATCTAATTGAATGTTCCAATGGTCTCCGATTCGGAAATGTCTATGTGTATTCCAAATCTTTGCAACAGTTGAAGTATCAATACTTGGAATGAATTTTATCACCGGTAGAGGGGATAGGCTACTTTACTTTTTCTAATAACAGTGACGTTATTCTGATTGCTGAGGCTCTGCCAAATTCAATTTTCATATTCGGCGATGATGCATGTGAAAAACAGAATTCAATACGAGATTACTTTTCCATGGGTAAGCATTCTAATATCGATAGTTTCTACCTATGTCAAACGTATGCAAAAATTCCGAAACATCTCATAAGGGATAACGCAAATTTTCTAATAATATTTCAACAAGACAGTATTAATCTCAAGCATATTTGCAATGAGCATATTAATGCCCACATGCGGTTTGACGATTTTCTTAAGCTCTGCAAGCACTGTTGGCAAAAAGCGTACGAATTTCTTGTTGTCAATAGAGATAGCGCGATTCAAAGAGGTCGCTACCGAAACGGGTTTAATGAATTTGCCATTATCAAATAGTGAACTAAAACTATATGACAGACCGTCTTTACGCCTCAGTGCCAGTCGAGAGCTGTACTGTGTGCTAACGGTATAGAACGTACACACACACACATACATCGACACGAGTGAAGTAATTCATCAAGGAAGAGGTAGTAGCGTCAACGAAACAGCAGGGAGGAAGAAGCGAAAGAATAAAGCACAAATTTTACAAGAACTTGCAAAAACGAGTGATGTGACTCGACAGAAGTATAAGGAGTTAAAAATTGGGCGAGTTGAAACTGAGGAAAAGTTGGAGAACGCGTATAGACCAATTACGAAATCTCTACAACGGCTAATTCCCGATAAACCTGATTGAGTGTATATCAAAGAGAAAATGAAATATGGAGAGTAGTCATGTAGCGATGAGTCTACGGAGAGGTGCAACAGCGATACCACCGACACTCTGTGTGTGGATGAGAAAAGGGTCGTGCCTACAATGGTATCGTCTACTCCGAACCAGTATGCATTGCAGGAAACTGATTACTGCTATTCGCCGCCTGAAACAAGTGCTAAAAAGACCGAAGATAGGCATCATTGTTTTCGTTGTCGTCGTCGATTGTTGAATTCCGTGCCGTTCACGAGGAGGGAAAGAGGAAGAAGAATGAAGGAAGTATCAACTTGTCCTCTTCCATCCTCATCTTCTGCTTCTGCTGCTTCTGCTAATCAACCAACGACTACGACGACGCCGACGACTTCTTGAGCCTCAGAGAAGTCGATAGTTGACACTCTGCAAAGTCCTACACCGGAAGTGAAAAGACTCTTTGAAGAAACTCTTGGAGCATTAGCGCGGAAATATATCTCACGTTTATTTGGGTCTGATACTAAAAGGGAAATTGACCATGTTTATGGGGTGTATCTTAATGAGAACACAACCCATGATAGGTGATTCGCCATTCGATGTAGGCAAAAACTATATAACATTACCATAAAAAACTGCGAATATCTGGGTACAGAAGGACTCTACGATTTAATCTTTAAGAAGAATTCAAACCCAAAGGCATACAATCGGAACGATTTGGCCAATTATAAGAAGATATTGGAGCAAACCAATGCACATCGTCGAGAACACCAACTGTCATATCAGATACTTGGCTCCAAGAGCCACAAGTATAAGAAGATCATTAGTCCTCTAATGACGACGACGACGACGACGACGACGGATGCTACAGGGTGAATCCCGGCCAGCGCCGGATCAAACGCGTGCCGCAGACTCACGCACAGAGTGTGGGTTATGAGCAGACTCCGGATGTTTATGCAAATGCATATTTTTATAGAAAATAGGTAGAGCAATAGGATCTGGATAGAAATATGTTTCGTGGTCAGAGAATACAAAAAACATATTTTTCATTTTAAATATTTTGCATAATGCATATGCTTTTATGTTTTATGTTTAAAAACATATGCAATATGTTATAGCATATGTTCTCTGCCTGCGTCCTGCGTTCAGACTTCGGGCTCATCTGGAATATCTTTCTGATGGAATTAATTTAGTCTATCAGGAAACTCGCTAATCATGACTGTATCGTGGCAACAACGTAAACGCCGTGGTACGATAACTACACCAAATGTGTATGATAAATACACATCAAACCATACTTTTATACAATTAGAGCAATATAATCGGCGTCAGTTGAGCATTAGGAGCAACAGTGTTTCAAACTGAAGCCGTTTAGTTTCATTACTACAGTGACATCAGGAACATCGTCAGTGTATTAAAACTGTTTCAACAATGCCAAAAGTTCGGCAAAGTAGAATAGCATTATTAAAAAGCTGGATTGGAGACGATTCTAATTTTGTCATCTATGATCGCAATGAAAGGAGTGTGTATTGCCAAGTGTGTAACAGAAATATGAACTGCGAAAGAAAATCGCAATTAGTGCAACATGCAAATACAGCTGTACATAAAACACACGTTGAAGAAGCAGCTAAGACGAGTGAAAATGATACTTCACAGCACCCACCAACGAGTTAAAAAAAAAATGAATTTTACTCAGATTTGACTCGAGCAATGGTTGCTGTAAATATGCCGTGGTGTGCATTAAATAGTGATGTATGGAGGAATTTCTTAACAAAATATACAGAGCGCACAATTCCGGATGAATCGACGCTACGCAAAAATTACTTGGATGATTGCTACGATTCAAGTATTAAAAATATTAGGCAAGACATTGGGAACCACTATATGTGGATTTCTGTGGATGAAACCACCAATGCAGTAGGCCAATATATTGCAAATTTAATAGTTGGAAAACTTTGTGAAGAAGAAGTAACAAAACCGCACTTATTGTGTTCCCAGCAATTACATGCCACAAACCATGCAACAATATCTCGGTTTGTAAATTCAGCCCTCCGAATATTGCTACCTAATGGTGGTGAGGAGAGGATCCTTTTACTCGTCACAGATGCGGCACCATACATGATAAAGGCAGGAAAAAACCTAAAATTATTTTATGAAAATATGATACACGTTACATGTGTAGTCCATGGCCTACACAGGATTGCGGAGAGTGTACGTCTTCACTTTCCACTAGTGAACACATTAATATCATGTGTGAAAAAGGTTTTCGTTAAAGCACCGCTTCGAATTGAAACGTACCGAAATATATTAAAAGATACTCCTCTACCACCGGAGCCTGTTTTAACTAGATGGGGTACATGGATTGAAGCGGCATTGTTTTATGCTGAACATTTTGAAAAAATTAAAGAGGTTTGTTGAATTTTTGTTAAGCTGAACAAGTTTATTCAGAGAGTTATGAAAGCCAAATTTATGTTATTATTTATGTGACATAAATAATAACATAACATTGACATAAATTATGTCAATAGGTAGTTCAAACATTTAAAGAGAAAGATGCAGCAGCAATTAAGACAGCACAAGATGTGGTCAAGCGAGATGAACTCACACAAAATGTAATATTTATTAAAGCTCATTTAAGCACTTTACCTGCCACGATAGAACAATTGGAAACAGTAGGTTTGCCGTTAAATACTTCGATGGGAATATATCTAAATTACATTAATCATTTAAAAAGCATACCTGGTGATTGTGGAGAAGAAATTAAGAAAAAAGTAACTGCGGTTGTGGAAAAAAATATTGGGTTGCCGAAATTAATAAATATTTCAAACAATTTAAGAAATGAATTTGTACAAGATGCACTAAATCCGCCAGAAATCTTCTGGAGTAAATATAAGTATGCACCGCTTACATCGTGCGACGTGGAGCGATCATTTTCCGCGTATAAAATGATTTTTTCGGATAAGCGTCGTCAATTAACACCACTAAATTTAGAAAAAATGCTTGTAATTTATTGTAACTCGAATTACAATGTGCAACAATAATCACAAAATATATTGTTAATTTGGAATAATTTCGCTGCGTATTATCATGTAGTATGCGCATGTATGTATGCATATTTTTTGTGCATATTTGCATATTTTTCGTGCATATTTGCATATTTTTAGTGCATATTTGCATATCTTTAGAGCATAAGTAGCATATGTTTTTCGCATATTTATTGAGCATAAACATCCGGAGTCTAGTTATGAGAATGGTGAGGCGACAACTGCCGCGCGCCGCGAAAGTTGCTTGTGTGGGTACGCGTCAGTGAGCGTCAGCATGCAGGGGCTAGGGCCGTATTCCTGTGTTCTGCGTAAGGCGAAGACCCCCGGAAGCATGCATCGATTTAAATCCCCAAAAACGATGAATCCCCAATAAATTAGTTTCATGCGATAAAATTCTTACCTTTTCTTTACAGCAAGTGTTGAAAATGGCCCTCTCCGGCGTCCAAACATTTCTGCAGTCTTCTCTCCAAATTATTGAAGACCGCGATCAAAGCCTCTTCGTTTATCCCCTGGATTTCCTCGACGATTGCTTCTTTCAATTCTTCGATTGTCCGCGAATTGTTTATGTACACTCGGCTTTTGAGATAGCCCCAGAGAAAGAAGTCTGGCGGAGTGAGGTGAGGAGATCTGGGCGGCCACAAATTCTTTGAGATGATGCGGTTGTCGAAGAAACTTTCAATTCCCGCCATGCTTGCCGCCGATGTGTGGCAAGACAGATTTACACGACGTAAGTATGGGCATAACGGTTATGTAATACTGCCGCTATAAAGCTTAATGATAATAATAATAATAATAATAATCTTATAGGTACAAGCCGTTCATAATGAGGAATTGCAGAAGCTTAAAACCGATGTTTCACGACAGAATGACGAGCTTGAGGAGAGACTAAGCAAATCTAGCGCAGAATTCAAGATTCTCAAACGTGTACTTGTCAAGAGGCTGAACGAATCTATTGCCAAAGTGAAGAATCTGGAAGAGCAATTTACGGAAAAATTGAAAGCACTTAACGCACTTAGTATACACGCTAGATTAGAGAAGTGCAAAACGGTGGCGACGGCGACGGGAGCAAAGTGTGAAGAAAGGCCTATCAAGGAGAGAGGAAGAAAACAAAATGAGTCACCATGGTAGTAGGGAACAAGTAATTAAAGAACTTCATGCCCCTGCCAGAAGAAACTTTCCAAGAAGACGCGTGATTATAAAGGGATATGACGATCTTTGGCAGCTGACATTGCGGATATGAGGGCATACGTGCAGCAGAACTTAAATTTCCAGTATATACTCACGGTGATTGATATATTTTCCAAGTATGCATGGGCAGAACCTCTAAAGACAAAACAGGGGTATGAAGTTACGAGGGCTTTCGCGAGTATAATTAACGAAAGCGGTCGGAAACCGATAAATCTTCAAACTGACGATGGAAAGGAATTCTACAATAGGGAGTTTCAGAAACTAGTTGAAAAACATAGCATAAACCACAACTCAACGTACAGTGCAATGAAGGCCTCCATTGTTGAAAGGTGGAATAGAACGTTGAAAAATAATATGTGGAAATTGTTCACGCTGAATGGTAATCGTAAGTGGCTTAAAATATTACCGGCACTCGTAAGCGAGTACAACACGCGCAAATACAGTACAGTTAAAATGAGACCTTCAGATGTAACACGAGACGATGAGCAGAAACTTCTTAACTCTGTTTATAGCCATATGAAGATTGCAGCGCTAGTGAAATTTAATTTAGGCTTTGTTCGTATTAGTAAATATAAGAATTTATTTGCTAAAGGGTATGCGCCTAATTGGACTACCGAGGTATCTAAGATTAAGAAGGTGAACAATACAAATCCCGTAACGCATTTAATTCAAGATCTGCAGGGTAAAGATATTCATGGTGGATTTTATGAGCTAGAGCTACAAAAAGTGAAAAATCCTGATGTTTACTTATGTTAGACATTGTCACGCGCGCGAGCGCGATACGAGTTAGGATGTAGCCAAAACATATTTGTTAAAAATGACAAAAATAAAGAGAAAGACACGAGAAGCGGGTAGGAAAACTGTTGTTTACCGCCAGGCTCTTCGCTAGACGCGCGACGTTATAACCGCGAAACGGAAAGGTCGCGACGTTAGATCAGCGAAAGAGGCAACGATCGAGAGGACGACGACCTGGCAGCACGAATAGCCGCTAGTACAAAGAGTTGCCCCCTCTCAGCACGCCGAAGAGGAGGTCCCAAATGGATATAAAAGGACGAGCACCCACGAGCCGCGTATTGTAGAAATCTCTTCCAGCAAGTCCGCTACGCCGAAATTTGTCACCGAGTCCGAATAATTCAGGAACCTTTTACCAAATTTCGATCAATTCGCGAGAACGTGTTAGCCGTTTCGAAAGCGAAGCCGCGGATTCCGGACGAGAAAAAGTACTTGACTTGAGTCCACCCACGGGTAGGAATCAGCAATAGTCAAAACCCTTCTGCGTAGACACCTCTGCTATCAGTAGGAAATACCCAGGAGCGGGGTAACCGGTAATAATTCGTGCGATTTCCACGACTGTCGGGTAGAGTAATTGCATCAAGTCTCGCAGTTCCTAGCACGTTAGCCTTGCGTATAAGCTGCGTGTGGACCGACGTTAATCGCGTCCCACTTCGAATACATTCGTTCGAGAGGTCGGGAATTGACGTACCGCCTAATCGTTAATTAATCAACGAAGGGAGTAGGACTACGGCACTCTCCCCGGAGGAGTCTTACAAACTTTTCTGTGTAATTCGAGTCGACAAATACGTGAGCAACCGCAGAGTTTAGATTACCGCCGAACGACACTGTTTTTATACGCGTAGGCGACGTTCACCAAAATAAAAGCAGTAAACAGAGCGTGCTCGCTATCGAGAGTCTCCGTTTCAACGCGAATTTAAGAAATTAATTCGATCTCGCGATTAAACACGCTAGCGACTCCGTCTTAACGTTGAGCCTGGCAAAGCACAGTAGAGTTTCCGAAAATCTGAAATTCCTGCACCAACCATAAGCCCATCAAGAGACGCGATAGCGTCTCGCGCCAAGTATATATAGCACGTCATCATCATCATAATAGCGAGATGCTACCAAGTATCCTTTTCCAGAGCGAACTCGTTTTCGGGTAATGTTCGGTCGGTAACTCTCAAATTTCCTGTAACTGGCGTTATGCGTGGCGTCAGCCGCGATACCGTTGGAATCCTTGATTTTTTCTCAATCGAATGAGACCAGAACGACGTCGATCCGTGCAGCCGTTGCGGAGATCTCAATTTTTCGTACGAATTATTTTGCCAAAATATGAGGTTTTACGATTTTTCTTCAGGCGACGCTTTCCCGCGCGCCGTCTGGCGGAAATTTTTGTAAACCCACGATTTTTGCGGTCCTAATCAAGAGACGCGGTAGCGTCTCGCGCCAAGTATACATAGCCGAGCGCAGCTCATCGCGTCGACGCTACTAAGTAACTTACGCGGACGAACTAGCTAGCGGGCCCTATCCGGATGGTCTTCACGGGCCCAAAATCGAGAGACGCTGCTAGTATACCTTCCAGGATCTAGTTTTCGTTGTGCCTGCTTTATTATTTCTCGTGCGCGGTTAATATGTAATATGCAATTAACTTGATCTAATAAATAATTTAACCATAAATTTCGCTTTGAATCCGATAAAAATAACGCAGGTAAGTTTTGGCCATGTACACAATCCTTAGGAGTATGATGAAATTCAATTATATTACAACATGCTGTCAATGAAAATAAAAAACAAACATGAAACATCTTATCCTTTTCCTACATTTGGCGTTAGGTATGGGACTAGAACAAAGTGCGCAGGGAAGGTGGTAAGTATTAAAATGCTAATTTACTTTAATGGAAGGCTGATGGAGCGCTTTCAAACATGAACTTGTGAGTTCAAGCGAGCCTGGAACGCTTGCGTACAACAAATGACATAACGAGGCATGAAATTCTATATCTTGAAGAACAAAACTTGTGAACCGTGCCGTTCCAATCCTGTATGGTGAAAAAGTCCTATGTAAAGAACAGGGTACGTAGCGGTGAGAGTTATGTAAAGAACAGGGTATGAAGCGGTGAGAGTTATGTAAAGAACAGGGTATGCAGCGGTGAGAGTTAGCAAAATTGTATGGGTGCGAAAACTTACATGCATACGAGGAATGCTGTAAAATAGAATAAATTGTATAGCAAAAGTCCAATCGCTTCGCCTATCCAACACTTGTGAATGCTATTTAATGTAGTATGCAACATTTTTCTCAGTGCTTCGCAGACCATTTTCACAAACATCAAGGGAACAAGGTAATCCTGAACTCGGATCAAGTGATACTGGCTTTGTAAAATAGTCTGCTAAGCAATGAGAAAAAGGTTGCGTACTACATTAACTAGCATTCACAAGCGTTGGATAGGCGAAGGGATTGCACTTTTGCTATACAATTAATTGTGTTCTACTGCGTTCCTCCTATGCATGTAAGTTTTCGCACCCACAGCATTTTGCTAACTCTCACCGCTACATACCCTGTTCTTTACATAACTCTCACCGCTTCATACCCTGTTCTTTACATAACTCTCACCGCTATGTACCCTGTTCTTTACATAGGACTTTGTCAACATACAGGATTGGAACGCCACGGTTTACAAGTTTTGTTCTTCAAGATATAGAATTTCATGCCTCGTTATGTCATTTGTTGTATGCAAGCGTTCCAGGCTCGCTTAAACTCACAAGTTCATGTTTGAAAGCGCTCCGTCAGCCTTCGATTAAAGTAAGTTAGCATTAATACTTATCACCTTCCCTGCGCACTTTGTTCTAGTCCCATACCTAACGCCAAATGTAGGAAATGGATAAGATTTTTCATGTTTGTCGTTTATTTTTATTGACAGTATGTTGTAATATAATTGAAGAGGACTCCAAACCTGGGAGTTGAAACGTAAAGTGTGTTTTAATCTCATCATACTCTTAAGGATTGTGTGCATGGCCAAAACTGACCTGCGTTATGAATACCTCCAATCCAACAAACTCAAATACTAATTCTTGTAATTATTATAGTTACGGTAAGTACATCAGAAGTGTGAGGTACAGTTCTACCAGTAGGTTTTACAATATAAATATGTAATGAATATAATTTACAAGAAACCAAATATCGAACCATGCTATTTTATATGATATACATTAATTTTGTGCAATTTGCAACTCTGATGCATGTTAATCATTACTTTATATACAAACTTATGTACGATATACTATATGTAACATGTATACATTATATCGTTTAATGTTTAATTTCTTGTAAATGATATTTATTACATGTTTATATTGCAAATCCAACTGGTAAAATTTTACCTCACACTTCTGATGTACCTACCGTAAGTATAATTACAAGAATCCCAAAAAAGCATTCAAAATGCAAAGATGTGGGCCAAGTAGAAAGTATGTGATATACAAAAAATATGCCCCCCCCCCCCCCCCCCCGGCTCCAACCGCAATTCTGACCTGACGTGTAACAATGAAACATGGTTAAACCAATGTGGGGATATTATTAGTTTCCGAAATCTGATTAAACAAGATATATCATTTCATTTATGCACAATACAAAAAATTCATTCTTTATCAATAATAAATTTCAATCGCTCGCTCATTGTAAAGTGATATTATACAAAGAATTTGAAATCCCAGAATGTGGCCGCGTAGAGGCTGTACACAGCACATGTAGCGTAACATCCATGTAGATGTACCTACCTCCAGTTGACAGTCCTTGCAATTTACTCAAAAATTCATATCCTGCCTTAAAAGTACTTGGCGGCCTGTGTATTGTGACCCGTGATGTACCTTCTCTAGTAGAATGTAATTAGGTTCAATATGAATGCAACAATACTGTTATGAACAGACAAATTTATTACCGAATATTTACAGATTAGGGCAGGCATGTGCAGAAAAGCATGCTCCCGACTAGTGGGAAAGAGAAATTCCGCTACTCTGTATGGGGAGGTATAGCGAAAAGAGGTGCGCGGTTTTTCGAATAACATGTGAGGGGGGGGGTCTAAGGGTGTCAGGGATTGCTTTCAATTTTGCCGCCAAGTACTTTTAAGGCAGGATATGAATTTTTTAGTAAATTGCAAGGACTGTCAACTGGAGGTAGGTAGATCTACATGGATGTTACGCTACATGTGCTGTGTACAGCCTCTACGCGGCCACATTCTGGGATTTCAAATTCTTTGTATAATATCACTTTACAATGAGCGAGCGATTGAAATTTATTAATGATAAAGAATGAATTTTTTGTATTGTGCATAAATGAAATGATATATCTTGTTTAATCAGATTTCGGAAACTAATAATATCCCCACATTGGTTTAACCATGTTTCATTGTTACACGTCAGGTCAGAATTGCGGTTGGAGCCGGGGGGGGGGGGGGGGCATATTTTTTATATATCACATACTTTCTACTTGGCCCACATCTTTGCATTTTGAATGCTTTTTTGGGATTTCACTGCCTTCGTATAAACATGAATATGACAGCGATGCGTGTATGTGTTAGAGTTACAAACTGTGCATTCGTTTTTATACATTTAGATCGAAGTAAATCATTGGGTAATGTTACTCTCCTCCGTCAAAGAAGGAAAAATCTAACCCTTTAAATAATGTTTACTTTCCCGAAATAAATACAATAATAATATACAAGGTAAGTCTTGAAGAATGCTAAATGCAAATATTACCACCAGTTTTAGTAGAACTACTTTATATTTTTTTTTTGTAATTCATTCATTTAAAATTATGATTTTGTTTAAGTGTGTAAATATACAATAATACGTAGACGATAGTTAGTAACCCAGTATTATATGTGAACGAATGTAATATGTTCATTGGAAATTTTGTAATAATAATATAACTAGCGACGACGTGTTGGAATAATCGACAGGTTACATAACCGTATGAGTGATTCGAAAGGTTCGTGGTATTGAGATTTTTTATCTTTCTCATTTGACTTGTCCTATAATATCGATGATTTTGATGATGATACGCTCTTAATTCTTTAAGATTATATTGTTAGCACTGTTAATTTGTAATCGACTATTAATTTGAATAATGTTCTTTAGCACAATTATAAAAATATAATTTTAAAGCATTAAAATCATATCATCATCAGAATCGTGGATATTATAGAACAAGTCAAATGAAAAAGATGAAAAATCTGAATGCGACGAATCTTTCGGGCCACGCATACTGTTTAAGTAACGTGTCGATTACTGAAACACGTCATCACTAGTTATATTATTATTATAGAATTTCCAATGAACATATTACATACTTTCACATATAGTACTGGGTTACTAACTGTCGTTTAACACGTTAAGCGCCACGCCGGTCCCTAGGGACCGACGCAAAACTTTCCCTTCAGACCTCGCTGATCCGCACGGCCCGGCAGAGCCCGCCTGACGGCTAACTGTGGCCTGAACGGAACGACATAAGAATTCGGCGTGGCGCTTACCGTGTTAACTGTTATTG
The DNA here is from genome assembly GCA_963989405.1 of Trypoxylon attenuatum. Lineage (NCBI taxonomy): Eukaryota > Metazoa > Arthropoda > Insecta > Hymenoptera > Crabronidae > Trypoxylon > Trypoxylon attenuatum. Next base: position 21,031,671 of record OZ022490.1, read on the forward strand.
TACACCTAAACGGAAAAGAAATGAATGTAAACTTATAAGGAACATTACCCAATCCATACCCGCCGATTTTAATGAAACTTTTGTCACAGGTAGTTCTCGCAAGAATATTTGACGCATGTTTCTTTTTAGCTGCCGACATTCACTTTGAAAGGGTGAAATGAACAATTAGTTGAAAGTTGGGGATGAAAAGTGACAAATGTGGAATATCTTGCAAACTATCGACTGTATAGAAAAACCTCTTATATGAAACTTGTGTGTCTTTTAGCACCTAGTCGATGTTCGTTAATAATTTTTTAAACAAGTTTACAAATTTTGCAAAATTTTGAAAAAACTATTTTTTAATAAAATTTCGCTTGTATCGCTATCAATATTTCCGTTGTTTGCAGGATATTCCACATTTGTTACTTTTCATCCGCAACTTTAATTGTTGATTTCACCCTTTCAAAGTGAATGTCGGCAGCTAAACAAAAATACGTGACAAATATTTTTTCGAGAACTACCTGTGACCAAAGTTTCATTAAAATCGGCGTGTGTGGATTGCGTAATGTCCCTTGTTAGAAGTAGAACTAAGATTATAATTACGAAGAGAGAACAAGAGCATAAATAGTTAGGAACCAGTACTATACATATGTGATAGTTAGATTCCGGATTTTTATGCAAAATGGCCAGAATTCAATGCTACAAGTATCAGCAAATTACAAATGATTATTGAAAACAAAATTTGAAATGTTTCTTGCAATGTATATACTTCAGGAAGGTGGATAACGCGTTTTAAAAACAACTCCTTACAATTTTATATCAATAATAAAATTCATATTTGCATAAATATCAGGACTCTAGTGATAGTAGGTAATAGGTTACAATTTGTGAGTAATCTTGTGCAGCAGATTAATAGCTTAACATTAGTTCTGTCCTTTCGGAATTGGCCCGCAATAAAATAACATCTCTTAATAATATGCAGTATATTAACTTAAAACTTATGTGAATTAACAAATTATTATCAATGTCTTTCGGTAAAGAAGTGAAATACAAAATCAGGAGATACAGGTCACGGTGAGGGTGGACGTGGTGGTGGAAAAAATAGGTAGTGGAGGGCGGAAGTAGAAGAGAAGGTGAAAACCAGGCAGCAGGTGGAGGAGGCCGAGCAGAAGAAGACGAAGTGGTGGAGGTGGAGGTGCAGGTGGAAGCCGGGCAGGAGGACGAGGAGAAGTGGATGTGGAGGTGGAGGTGGAGGTGGAGTTGGATGAGGTGGAGGTGGAGGTGGAGGTGGAGGTGGAGGTGGTGGAGGTGGAGGTGGAGGTGGTGGAGGTGGAGGTGGTGGAGGTGGATGAGGTGGAGGTGGATGAGGTGGAGGTGGATGAGGTGGAGGTGGATGAAGTGGAGGTGGATGAAGTGGAGGTGGATGAGGTGGAGGTGGATGAGGTGGAGGTGGATGAGGTGGGGGTGGATGAGGTGGAGGTGGATGAGGTGGAGGCGGATGAGGTGGAGGTGGATGAGGTGGAGGTGGAGGTGGAGGAGATTGTGAAGGATGGAAGTGGAGAAGGAGGTGGAGGTGGAGAATGGGACGAAGAAAGCCGAACAGGAGGAGGAAAAAAGTGGTGATGCTGGAGGTGATAATAGAGGAAGGGTGGAAGAAGAGGAAGTAGAGGTGGAGATGGAGGTGGAGTAGCGGTGGAGGTGAAGGCGGAGGTGGCGGTGGAAGTGAAACTGGAGCTGGAGGCGGGGGTGGAGGAGGAGGAGGGGGAGGAGGAGGGGGGTGACAGGGAGGAGAGGGGTGAAGAGGAGGAGGATGACTGAAGGGTGTGGAAAGGGTGAAAAATAGACGAGGGGCAGTGGGCAAGAGAAAGTCTCGCGAACACGTGGCGAGCGTGACACAGGAAACGGAGGAGACGGAGACGGAGACGGAGACGGAGACGGAGACGGAGATGACGTTTCTTAAAATTTTAGCTATATTTAAGGTCTATTATCTCCACGATTGATAAACAAATTGTTTATAACAATTATGCAAATTTGTCACCTGGGCATGGACTTTCAGAAATTGTTTATAAAAATTTGAAAAATTAATTTGTTTATGGAGTTTTAACATTGCAAAGACAAGAGTAACTTCTGTCTCCGGAATAGATACAAGGTCTCTTTCTACTTGGCCCGAGACAAGACCTTGTCTCTTGATAATAAAGTCGCACAAGTAGGAATTTTAATATAAACATGTAAAAAATACAATTTTCATGGAAGCAAATATGAAACCATATTATTTTATATGATATACATTAATCTTGTGTAATTTGCAACATGTTTAAGCTGTTTTAACAAATGAAATTTTCGTGAATTCTTGTATGCCTTTCGAAAGTATTCCTTGAGTTTTCCTACTTTTCCTACTTTTCCTTATAACATTTTTCTCTCTACCGTACCGTTCTCTTGTTATTCAAGAGGGTAGTCCTTTACACTTTTTAGGGGTGGGTCTCAAACGATTTTATAGTGCAGATGGGTGGATTCGCCTTGCGATCCTGCATCACAATCATTGTTAAAGGACATAATTGTTTATAAATTATAAAAATAATTATTGGAAAAAATAATTAACGGCAGACGAAAGCCCCATTTATACCATGTATTGTGTATTACTTACTCTAACACGAAACTCGTAAATGTTAATATAAGCATAGGAAATAATACAACGCGGAGTACAACTCCAAATCGTGCAAGTTTATTTGTTGTAAACAAACTGTTAACAAATTTCTGACCATTACTAGGGTACATTTGGAGACTGATTTCTGTTGGCGGATTCGTAAGTGTCTCCAAATATACCCTTGTAATAATCGAAAATTTGTTAATAGTCTGTTTACAATAAATGAAGTTGCAAGACTTGGATTTGTACTCCACGTTGTACTATTTCCTGCGCTAATTTTGACGTTACATTTACGAGTTTCGTGTTAGAGTAAATAATACACAATACAAATTTGAATTTTGCAATTTGTAATAGCAGTATTAGCAGATTCATGAAAATTACAAGGGCATATCCAAAGAACCATACGAATTCGTCATCAGATTGAAAGCGAAATTTGTGATTAAATTGTTCATTAGACCGAATTGTGATCTTCTAAAATTTTATTTTACCCAACTTTGCATATGCTTTTTTGATACTTCCAGTTTCTCGTGCGCATTTAATATGTAATATGCAATTAATTTGATCTAATGAACAATTTAATCATAAATTTCGCTTTCAATCCGATGACGAATTCGTATGGTTCTTTGGATATGCTCTGGTAATTTTTAAGATATTGTTTTTTACTCTAACACGACACTTAATATAAGGACAGGAAATGGAAATTGGGTATACATACTAAAAAACAAATAAGCACACATTGTATGCAATGTGTCGCATAAAACCGGTAAAAGTGAAAGCTGAAGTTTAACAACAGAAATATTTTAGAATAATAAATGTACAAAAAGGATTGAAATCCCAAAAAATGACATTACATCGTGCATGTAACGTGCAAAAACGCGCCAAGTACATATAGCGCAGTGGTTTTATGGCGTGAAAAAGTAGTGAAATTAATGTCTGCCAAGTATGTAGGCCAAGGAAATTTGGAATCATATAATATTTTCTATTACTGAAATTACGAAAACAAATTTAAAAAAAATGTAAAGTACGTTTCATTGGGACCTCAACAGAATCTCCAGCACCGGCATACTTGGGGCGCCACGGCACATAACCCTTTACGTCAGAGAATACTACGTGTATACGTGCACTACCTTTACTGTATTTGTAAACACTCGTATCCTGCAGATTACGTAAAGTAGCGAATAGTTTTTAAATCTTAAAATGGGCGCCCCAAGTATGCCGGTGCTGGAGATTCTGTTGAGGTCCCAATGAAACGTACTTTACATTCTTTTTAAATCTGTTTTCGTAATTTCAGTAATAGAAAATATTATATGATTCCAAATTTCCTTGGCCCACATACTTGGCAGACATTAATTTCACTACTTTTTCACGCCATAAAACCACTGCGCTATATGTACTTGGCGCGTTTTTGCACGTTACATGCACGATGTAATGTCATTTTTTGGGATTAGAATAGACCAGACAATTCTATCTCTAACAAAACGTAGCCTGCTTAGCAGTAACGTCGAAGAGTTCAAGCGCCTAGCCAACACACAACAAAAACGAACGCACGATTTTGTTACAGGAGCGCACCGCACTGAGACCTGGGGAGTGCCGACTTACGTGTTTGTGTTGTCCAACTTTTTCTGTACTAATCCAATTAGTATATCGAGTGTAATAGAGCTGTTTGGGTTGGGAATAATCACGTTTCCTTAATTACCTGTATTTCCGTTCCCTTTAAAGCCGGCACGTTGTCAACAAGACGACTTCCTTGTTAGATTCACGTAAAATAAACAATATTAAATAAGACTGTTACGTCCTCATAGTTTCACATCAAATTTTTCAATTTTAAAACCTCTGAATATTCTACAAGAAATCTTAGTTTCGAGCCACCAGTGCCTCAGATACCCCAGTCCTGTAAACATTCCCATGCCGCCCCTGCTGCAATGATTCATACACAGCTGCACGCAAGACGCGCTTGAGTCACATAGCTACATCCTAGGGCTTGTCTAGGAAAATCCTAAGGGTTAGCCCCACTTTTTCCGAGAAATTGGTGCGCGCTCGACTATATAAACCACCGAAAATTCTACTCTGGGAGTTCAGTCTTTGATTCTTTCCCGAAGGGCGAAGCTCTGTCCTCCTTGTAGTAGATCGTGCTAGGCACTTTCGAAGCATTCCAAACCACTATCAAATCTTAGACGTTGGAATACGGGGTTATTCCGAGGAAGATCGTATTTATTACTTTCGACCAAACTATTCGAATCTCTTTATAAGAATCAGACGCTGGAGTACAGGGTTACTCCGAGGAAGATCGTACTCGTTACTTTCGACCAAATCATTGCATTAGTTGCGATTACTCTTGTAAGCATTCAATTACGCCGCGAATCAATTCTATACGAACAGACGAGGATTACACAAAGGTATTTTGTAACAAACGAACACACACTTAACACGATTGTATACTTTATTCTCTGCAATTGTTTCAATATAGTTACCTTATTTTTCATGTCAATTACTCCTTTTCTACATTCAATTACCACCTGTCATAGCGTACAATACTGAAAGCGACATCGTACACAGAACCCACATTTAGTGTAGGAATATTTAGCCGCTGAACTATTCCTATCCGGGGTAATATAACTCTTGGGAGAGACTTGGCGCCTTGCGTAGCCTGGTGGTACCCCAAGCTTTTACCTTTAGCCATCCTAAACCTTTTTCCTTTCTGGGGACCTTCGAATCGACCTGGGTATTATCAGATTAATATTGTTGTGCCAATAGGTCTCATTAACATTAGCGCAGTGAGCTGTGTTTGGACCTCAATTAAAGATCTGACTATACATCAGGTAGAACTGGCCTCCGGACTGACACCCTCGCAAATCAGGGAACAATTGGGTAGTTTAAAGAACAATTCTATAAATAGGATTACCAGTCCAAAAGCACGTTAGACTTGAGAGAGACTTGGCGCTTTGCGTAGCCTGGTGGTACCTCAAGCTGTGTTTTTTTCCTAACCTGATCCAATTCCTGTATCAATCAGCTTCGACCGTTAAGGAGAATCTGCCTGAAAGGTATTATTTTGCCAATAGTGCTCATTGACACCAGCGCAGTGAGATATGTTTGGAACTTAATTAATCTCAGGCTTATTCGAATTGGCGACTGTTGATTGGGCTCGCATACCCTTAAAGGTTTAGGAGCGAGCACGTTTTCCGTAACCAAACGGATAAAAAACGGTCTCGCACGGCTAGCCCGTAACAAGAATGTGGTAAAGCATTGCTAAGGAAAAATGATACTGCGTGCTTGCACCGCATAGTTGTGCGATGTCGATGATGGGAATTATTTTTCGCGGATAGTGTCAGCGGTTTTAGATATTCGACTTTTGGCACGCGCGTGATGCAATTAGAGCTCTAGCAAGAAAAGACGCTTCTTAAGATTTGGGATAAGATTTCAATGGAGAGCAGAGTGATCGCAGTTGTAGTAAAAATAAAAAATAAAAAAAATAATGATACGGTTAAAGCATTAATATTGACACGAGTGAGCGAGTGACCAAGTGTTCATGTGATTTGGTTCATTCACCATGACAAATATTTCATGATTCATTCACAAATACCGTACATCATTTACATACGTCGAAACAGTTAGTTTTCGGGGAATGCAACCGATGATGCATTGGTTGTATTTTATTTTTGCACAGTCTCTATACTGTACGATGCTGTGCAGTGATTGGCTACTGCGCTATATTACTATTGGGTTAAACGAACAGCAACATCAGCAAGAACAAGCATTTTACTTCTTCTTCTGTCACTTGAGTTGATTTAGAAGATACTATCTTCATTCATGGCAGTACTACTGCTGGGACGGTCCAACAAGACTCCAATTTTGGTAACGCTAGGGAAAGGGAAGGAAGGAAAGAAGGTGATCGGATTCAAGAGAGAAACAGGAAATGTTATTATTATTTGGCAAACGAAATGAATGAACTAATTTAAAGAAAACACCGGCATAAAAAACCCCCTTCTGAGGGGGAAAAAGCCAGCGCTTCTTTCACAAAGACGTTGATAGAAATAAAGGACGAATACACAGAAATTGTAACAACTAATGGCCATAACGCGGAGAGCTCTCTTAACTATCGTCTGTTGACTTGCCGACGCGGCAGTGACCCTCAGTCACAGAGACCACCCAGTCCTCCGCACTGTTGAGACAATGTGCTGAGGAAGGCACAGTATCTTTATCGGAGTCCGCAGCAGAATTGAATCAGCGCAAGGTACCCCGCGACAATCTTCTCGTCGTCGCCCAAAGTAGCCTTTCCCTTGGTGAGTCACCCGCAAGGCCGCCCAAGAAAGGATCAAGGGCTCGAACCAACAGCTCACACGCACACTCTTGCAACTACAAATCCACCAGACTCAAGAACTATGCCGACTAATGCGTAACGCACGGCGGCCGTTTGCAATCTGTCTCTCGTCTCGGCAACGCTTCGCTCCGGTACCCCTTGGGTCCCGCGCCCCCTCAGGAATAACAATTTCTAGACGCATTGCCGAGCATCGTAGCAACGCTACGCAAACGTCCTTAAATAAACTAAAGCTCCAAAATACATTAAATGATTTAATTTCAAATGCGAACAGATACGTAGGACTATATAAAATTGTGTAGTCCGACAAAACAGTCAGTTTGCGTTCTGTGACAGATCAGTTTACTACGTCTTATCTGTGTCTCACTTTTCGTAAAAAATGCCGGAAACTGAACTGCCACCAAATTCGTTCAATCTTTTGAATGTAAATGGTGCTTCTGCTACCGCTATCCCATACTGAGGACGTTCTAGTGCCGGGTAAACCGTGGGTGAAATTAATCAATCAACTGGGCTACGAAGAGGCAAAAGAGGCGATTCATAGCTGATTTCCCCCTCCCCTCCCAATTCGTAACATCTTGGACACTGCTGCTATGCATGCGGTCTTTTGGTGCATACGACCTTGTGCATGGTCCGGTCGAGCAGCATGGTCCATGCTATTGCATATGACCTTGTGGTGCATGGCCTTGTGCGTGGTCAGGTCGAGCAGCATGGTCCATGCTATAGCACGACGTGACCTTGTGCGTGGCCGGGTCGTCAAGCATGGTTCGTGCTATTGCAGGCGACCTTGTGGCACTAGTTCGGTTGTCCAGCATGGTCTACGCTATTGCAGCTGACGTTGTGGTGTACGGCTAGCAGAGCTCGTGCTATTGCACGACCGGTGGGTTAGGCCGGCCTAACTTACTTACCGACCGGGTGCTCTAGAGGTGGTCCGGAGTCGGCATCGCCTTATCTACTCTTGACAACACGACTGCATAAAATTAACGGTACACTGCTGGTTTCAACAACATGTTTGAACACAAATTAAAATAGAAGATAAATTACAATAATGAATAAAACATTACACATAAAGTTGTTACAAAATTCAGTTTCATAATCAATCAAACATCAACTTTAGTGCATTTTATAATAAGTGTGTGCGTAATATTTTATTCGGTATTGTAATTTATTTTCTATTTCAATTTTCATTCAAACATATAGATGAAACCAGCAGTGCACAGTGAATTTCATGTAGTGCTGTCGTTGAGCTCTCATACTTAGCATTTCAAATTCACACCTACCCGCGCTGAGTTGCCGTCACTACAGCGAAGTAGAGTAGTGGGACGTAACAGCTACGTGGGTGCGTGGAAGGGGAACGCGGCGCTTGAGAGGCCCCTCCGCTGGACAGCAGTGCTGTAAAGCACGATGAAACTTATTATGTTTTACAGTTGCGCCCCTTCCCCTCATCTGGCACTGACCTGACCGGTGACTGTAAGAATGTTGCGAAGCACTGAGAAGAATGTTGCGTACTATATTAAATAGTATTCACAAGTGTTGGATAGATGAAGCGATTGCACTTTTGCTATACAATTTATTTGGTTCTACTGCGTTCCTTCTATGCATGTAAGTTTTCCCACCCACAGCATTTTGCTAACTCTCACCGATACATACCCTGTTCTTTACATATGACTTTGTCAACATACAGGATTACAACGCCACGGTTTACATTAGTTCACAAGTTTTGTTCTTCAAGATATAGAATTTTATGCCTCGTTATGTCATTTATTGTAAGCAAGCGTTCAAGGCTCGTTTGAACTCACAAGTTCATGTTTGAAAGCTTTCTGTCCACCCTACGATTAAAGTAAGTTAGCATTAATACTTACCACCTTCCCTGCGAACTTTGCTCTAGTCCGATACCAAACGCCACATGTAGGAAATGGATAAGATTTTTCATGTTTGTTTTTAATTTTTATTGATAGTATGTTGTAATATAACTGAAGAGGACTCAAAACCTTGGAGTCGAAACGTAAAGTGTGTTTGAAGCTCATCATACTCCTAAGGATTGTGTACATGGCCAAAACTTACCTGCGTTATAATTACAAAAACAATAACGTTACAAGGCACTATGCAATGATTAAGCTAAGGATGAGCTGTGAAAGACATGGAGCGAGGAACTGGGATAATCCAGGAAAGAAGGCTGGACCAGTTTGTTGGAGGTAAGGGGGCCGCGAGGGGGTGTAGGGCCAGCTCGGCTTGCGAATATTCAGGAGTGAGAAAATTTCCGTTGCGTACTTTTTTCCAATAGAGGCGCGCGAGAAGCGAGTTGCGAAGAATCGGGTCTGAAAAAAAGGATCTTTTTTCCCCGAAAAACTCCAACATAAAATCCATATCTCAACAACGGCTGAACAGATTGCCTTGTTATTTATTATGACGCAGAAAAAATCATAAAGGCGAATGGCCTAGTCATTCTTTCGATATTTCGTCTCAGTTTAAAGAATGTTACGGGTTACCATCAGAATAGGCCCCGCGAACGAATTCGATCGCATACATGATACTAGTAGCGTCGACGCCAGGAGCTGCGCTCGGCTATACACAAACTTGGAGCCAGACGCTACCACGTCTCTTGATTAATTTCGACTCGACGTAACAATTAGAACTCCGAATACCGAAACTTTGCCGACGAGAGGGAGCCGAGACTCTAATTCTATGCTAAACGCGACCGGTGGAGTGGATCAAATACACAATATCCCAAGTAATATTTCTTTAACAATTCGCGAAAACGAAAGAGCTAACAAAGTCATCTCACCATGATACTGCTGTGGCCGCTGCTGGTTGCCCAAAAATGATTCGTCCTTCTCCGTCATTTCCTCCTGCTTTCCTCGATCTTTCCTCGGCTCCTTTCTCATGCAATACTATTCGAATCACTAGTCCAACTTTTGAATTTGCGAGCTAATTACAAGGGCCACTGATCTCGTTGGCGGTCGAAGTTTGAGAGCGCAATCGTGGATCCTCGCGATCCTCGCTGATCTCCCGCGCATGACAATTAGACTTATTATCCCCACTCCGGAAACCTCACGGAACGCCACGCCGTATACTTGAGCTGTGGATAATGTGTATGCCCTCTCGATGTCCTGGATGTCCTTCCTGATCGGCAGTGGAAAATTAGGCCCTCTTCTTACTGCGCCCGCGGGATGCTGCCGTTTCTTCCAGGTTCCATTTCTTCCCCAGTACTCGTTCCGGTCCAGCAGGGTCGGAAAGGGAAATCGACCAGCGTTACCGAGCACCGACTCCCCCGGAATCAGTGGGTCCCTCCACCAAGTTTTCCCCCGGCAATTTACTATGGTGGAGCACCGCAAGGTCACCGGTCCCCAATTTCGACCGGGCCCGCCTCGGTCGCGGCGACTCCTTCCCCTGTTGGACGTCCGGTTTTTATCGCACCCCGGGCGGGAATCCGGCCTTCTCCTGGTACTCTATCCCCTGGTAGTAGTCCCGCAGCGCCTGGGCTCCGATCTCCGGGCTCTGTTGGTTGGCTCGAAACGGGAGTGTCCACTTTGCGCACGTTCCGCTTTGCGCACATGTGGATTTTCGGACACAGTGGAATTTGCCCACGTTGGAAGTTGGTCACAGTGGAATCAGGACACATGGCAGTGGAAACTGCACACATCATACATATATTAGCATGACTGAGTTGCGACTATAAAACGTAATAAGTCTCATTCTGCTTTAGTCACAGGTCAGGTCAGTGCCAGATGAGGGGAAGGGGGCGCAACTCTAAAATGTGATAAGTCTCATTATGCTTTACAGTCACAGGTCAGGTCAGTGCCAGATGAGGCGAAGTGGGCGCAAACGTATAATTTACAAATAATGGCCAAATGGCAATAATTAATACCTCGGATATACCTGAAAAAATCTTCAGTACGAATTATGCATGATTAGATTTAAGCTGTGTACGCAGTACTCTGCTGCCGACTTCCATTTTCCGTGTGGTAAAGGTCCACTGTGAAGTCGACATACTGTGCGCAGTTTCCACATTTGATGTGCGCAACTTCCACTCAACACTATTTCGACTGTGGGCAGTTTCCACGTGCGCAAGTTCCAAAAACGGCCCGTGTCCAAAGTGGAATGTGCACAAAGGAGACTCATCCCTCGAAACAAATTTACAGGGCATTAGTCGGCGTTCTGTTTTCGTAATGAGGCCCCGAAGTGTGCTCGCTTTCCTATATCACGCCGGGAAATTTTTAATTTTGTGACGTTGCAAAGTGTAACGTCACAATATTGTGAGGAGAGTGAGCACTACAACATATGTAAAAATCGTTGAAATCCGTTGTGAGCTGTCTTTCTGTATAATTATCCAGACGAGACTACACACAGCAGGAATTGTAACAAGAATTACATATACTCCGAACATTATCGTAATTTTTCTCGGATCGTACAACACACATATCATTCGTATCAATTCAACAGGAAAATATTGAATGCTTTAAATTTAACCACCGGATTATTTTATAAAACCAAACTGACATTTTTAAGACCTCCAAACAGCCTAAAGTGTTCCCATCCAAGGAATTCAGATCGTGTACCACAACCGTCGAAAGAATATTACGCTGGCAATAGCTTAATTCAAACACCCTTCTGGCTTAATTGATGTAACTGATTTGGGACATACTGGCATGAGAAGCCCGTGACACTTAGAACTGAATTCGGTAATAATAACTACTTACGATGCTGACTGCCTCACGTATTCCGAGAGTGCAACTCTTTCAATTATCGGTCCATTTACTGTTACAACTACTAAAACTACTGTTACAACTACTAGTACTACTACAGTCCAACGTTTAGACGAAGACAGCGAATACCTGTAATGAAACAGTATGTGTATGTCAGCACACCTTATCGACAGAACTGTAGCGTTATACTAATATTTGCTCTAATACCGTATATCACACAGCAGGATCTGATTATGAATACGACGAGTAGATCACCATAAAATACGAAATCGGTGTTTTCAAAACCTTTGAAAGAGAAAATTCTGGATTAACAAATACATGTTATTCTGCTAAAATTACTGTTAACAAAGTGTGAGATACAAGGTGATTCTCGCGCCACCGGACTAGAATGATGTATCCTAGACGCGTCGAAATTCAACACGACGTTTAGTCTGGGGTACAGCATTGCAGTCCGGTGGCGTGAGAATCACCCTGTATATTTCATTAGATGCAATACTTCAACACCATCTGCAAGGTGTTTTGGTTGGCTTGAGCGAAGTTTTGTCAACATACCCCACGAGCAAAACTTACAAGAGAGGCTTCCTAGGTCTGAAACACGGGTCGTAATGAAATTTATGCCCCGTATAGTTCGTAAAAAAATATTTGACTCATGTTTTCTATGCGTGCTGAGTCGCACTTGAAAGGGTTGAAAATAGTGGTTGAATTTTGGGGTTGACACCGTGTTTTGTTTAATACAGGATGCAAAGTGTAATGGTCGAGCGGGGAAAGAGAGAAACATTATGCAGTCCATGATTAGTTTATTGATATATTCGGAAACAGCTGTCATAAAATCATCGCGCGTTGTTCCACTGAACCACCGCTGACTCCAAAGAATCAGGCATGTCTCAATGCCTCTTTGCTTAACGCGTGAACAGCTCGTAAGCACTAAGTCAGTATGTAAAACCCCGCGGTAGCGGGCGGTGTCCGAATAATTTAGAGTATGAAAGGAGCCGTCTCAAAATTATGAGCGGCTTTATTCAGCCCTTTACAAGGGTATATTTGGGGGAGTGTCCACTTTGTGCGCACGTGGATTTTCGGACACAGTGGAATTTGCCCACGTTGGAATCAGGACACAAGGTAGTGGAAACTGCACACATCATACATGTATTAGCATGACTGACTGGTGACTATAAAACGTAATAAGTCTCATTCCGCTTTACAGTCACAGGTCAGGTCAGTGCCAGATGAGGCAAAGGGGGCGCAACTGAAAAACGTGATAAGTCTCATTATGCTTTACAGTCACAGGTCAGGTCAGTGCCAGATGAGGCGAAGGGGGCGCAACTGAAAAACGTGATAAGTCTCATTATGCTTTACAGTCACAAGCCAAGTCAGTGCTAGATGAGGGGAAGGGGCCGCGAACGTATGATTTACAAATAAGTGCCAATTAGCAATAGTTAATACCACGGATATACCAGAAAAAACTTCAGTACGAATTATGCGTGAATAGAGTTAAGTACGCAGTACTCTGCAGCCGACTTCCACTTTTCGAGTGGTAAAGGTCCACTGTGAACTCTACATACTGTGCGCAGTTTCCATATGAGCGATTCCACGCCAAATGATCACAGTTGATTCACACTTGGTCCCCGATTTTTTTTAAACTTCACAGACTTGTAGCCCTTGTCGAATCCTGTAAAATGCTTTTTTCCGTTCCTCGATATCGTTATTAGTTTTTAAGTTATTTAACTGCAAAGTTTGGGATCAACTTTTTTTCAAAAATTCATAACTCGAAAACTAATAAAGATACCACGATGTGCGAAAGGGCATTTTCTTCGGAAATGTTCAAATTTTAATAAAAAAATTACTTCGTGTTGGTACAACCTCAATAAATAGTTGTAAAATATAAATAAACTTTTAATATTTAAATAAAATAGTGAAGTGGAGCACCGATCCTTTTAAAATTAATATCTCAGATGCTCTATAGTCTACTAAAGAGAATGCCACAAAGTTCAGGTTGGTAACTATTATAGCTCCGGAGCAATAAATTTTTATAACTGGGAAGAACCGGCCGGGCGGGCGATAGAGCGCGCCGCGACGCGTCGCGCCCAGCGACAACCGTTCACGTTTTCGATCAATTTTTCTTTAAAAATTCGTAACTCAGAAACTAATCAAGATACCAGCGTGTACGAACCGCGTTGGTACAACCTTAATAACAACATTTATTTATATTTTGTAACTATTTATTGAGGTGGTACCAATACGAAGTATTTTTTTTATTAAAATTTGAACATTTCCGAAGAAAATGCCCTTTCGCACATCCTGGTATCTTTATTAGTTTTCGAGTTATGAATTTTTGAAAAAAAGTTGATCCCAAAATTTTGCAGTTACATAACTTAAAAACTAATAACGATATCGAGGAACGGAAAAAAGCATTTTACAGGATTCGACAAGGGCTACAAATCTGTGAAGTTTAAAAAAAATCGGGGACCAAGTGTGAATCAACTGTGATCATTTGGCGTGGAATCGCTCATATTTGATGTGTGCAACGTCCACTGTACACTATTCCGACTGTGGGCAGTTTCCAATGTGGGCAGTTTCCACTGTGCGCTGTTTCCACCTGCGCAAGTTCCAAAAACGGCCCGTGTCCAAAGTGGAATGTGCGCAAAAGAGACACAGACATATTTGGAGACCCTCACGAATCCGTCAACAGACCGAAAATGATATTTTGTATTCAATGAGTTATAGCATGTAATGGTCGGCAATTTGTTAATAGTTTGTTTACACCAAATTAAATTGCAAGATTTCGGTTTGCACCCTGCATTCTATTATTTCCCGTGCTTATTTACCAGTTTCGTACTAGAGTAAATAATACACAATACAAATTTGAATGTTGCAACTTAATTTGTAATAAACAGTATTAGGAAATTCTTGAAAATTACAAGGGCATTATCCAAAGGACCCTAGAAATTCGTCATCGGTTGTTAATTACATCAAATTAATTGCATACTACATAGTAAGGGGGTTGTACGGTGTTACGGCTGTAGTTTTTCGGTTATATGTAACTCCGCACCCAATGTATATTTTGATTTAAAAATATTTTAAATGATTGTATAAATGTTAATAAACATACTATAAAAATTCCAAGACGGTGTATTTTCATAGTTCGTTAGAAACAATTCACAAAATAAGCGAAAAAATACAGCCGTAACGCGGTACAACCCCCTTAACACGTTCGGCGCCCAACGTGATTCGATTGAGTTTCTCGTGGGGCCCAAATGCGACTGTCGGCGAGCCAGAACGTAAACAAGAGCGATAAGCAGGAATAGGAACGATGTAACTCGAGTAGGCCCGCGCGATGTAAGCGATAAGCTCTTCGGAAAGAGGACTGCGAGGGTTTGAATTGCCCAAAATTGCCACAGATGTGCCTGGATTGTGTCAATGAATATCATGCGACGTAGATAATGCAATATTTTATCCCACACATAAATTAATAAGAAGTAGAGTATTATATGTATATTTTTGATATTTTTATGCTCCATATTCTATATTTATACTTCAATGCTTGTTCTATTAAATTTCTTTTAAAAATGCAACTGAAAATCTTATTTAACTTGAACAAGAAAAGCGTCACCCATATATGGGTGACGTGGCGCCGAACGTGTTAAATGTGCACGAGAAATCGAAAGTTTCAAAAGGATACGCAAAGTTGTGTAAAATAAAATTTTAGATCATAATTTTATGCGTACGTATGGAAGCAAACAGTGTAGCACACTTTTGCAGCTTCGAAATCGTTAAATTAATTACAACTGTTTATGGTGAATAATCTCGTCAGATATGAAATTTAGGTACCATTTCTAATTTCCCAATGTAAATAATTTGAGATAAGATGGATTTATGCATCCCTACATACACTTGTTACGGGCTAGCTTCGCGAGCCCATTTTTCCTCTCTCAAGCTTTTTGGAGTGATAGAAGAAGAAGGAACGGGTTTGATTTCTGACCTTCAGAATAGTGGCAATGCAGTGAGAAAATAGTCTAGACGTTTCCGGAGGATAACGACTCTTCACCTGAGCACTGCAATGCTTAGGATTAGGGAAGGAAAACACGAAGTATGAGCAGTTGGTTCGTTCCCGGTGGTTCGTTCCCGGGAAGTTGGACACAGTGGAATCAGGACACTGTCGAACTTGCCCACAGTGGAATCAGGACACATCGCAGTGGAAACTGCACACATCATACATGTATTAGCATGACTGACTCGTAACTGTAAAACGTAATAAGTCTCATCCTGCTTTAGTGTCACAGGTCAGGTCAGTGCCAGATGAGGGAAAGGGGATGCAACTGTAAAACGTGATAAGTAGACTCCGGATATTTATACAAAGTGGCCAGACTTTGATGTTACAAGTCTCTACAAATTACAAATGATTATTAAAAACACAATGTGAAATGTTTCTTGCATTGTATAAACTTCAGAAAGGTGGACAACACACACAACTGCATACAATTTTCTATCAATAATAAAATTCATATTTGCATAAAGATCCGGACTCTAGTGATAAGTCTCATTATGCATTACAGTCACAGGTCAGGTCAGTGCCAGATGAGAGGAAGGGGGCGCAAACGTATAATTTACAAATAATGCCCAATTGGCAATAGTTAATACCACGGATATACCTGAAAAAAACTTCAGTACGAATTATGCATGATTAGAGTTAAGGTGTGTACGCAGTACTCTACAGCCGTCTTCCATTTTTCGTGTGGTAAAGGTTCACTGTGCAGTCTACGTACCGTGCGCAGTTTCCACATTTGATGTGTGCAACTTCCACTCAACACTATTTCGATTGTGGGCAGTTTCCACTGTGCGCTGTTTCCACGTGCAAGGTCCAAAAACGGCCCGTGTCCAAAGTGGAATGTGCGCAAAGGAGACTCATCCCCCTCGAAATAACTCCGTATTCCGTCTTGTAATGATTCTATAAAAGGTTCGAAAGATCAGAGCTCGATCTACTACAGAACCGGCAGAGCCTCGCCGTTGGTGAAGTCTAATCAAAAACTGTCTGATGGTTCTAATTTTTGACTGCTTATATAGTCGAAAATAAGGGTAATTCTTGGAAAAAGTAGGGACATTTTCCTATTCTTCCATGGGAAACCGAATGGGCAGTAAAGTTATATTCGTGCATCTGTGTGCACTTGTGCGGGTCTCAGGGGAGGGTCCGGTTGCATGGGTCTGGCGATGCGTTATCTAATTTATGGTGGCTTAAGTCGGGCCTAGACGTTTTCCACAAAGGATTCTATGTTCGTGAAGGGAAGTAAAAACTTGTCAGAGCTAAGTTTAAAATAGGAACGTAACACACTCATTGAAACTGTTTATCAACTTTTATGACGAATTTATACATGGGGGACGACAATGTTTTTGAAATGTCATCATAAAACCGGTAAAAGTGAAAGCTGAAGTCAAGCTGCAGAAACATTATAGAATAATAAATGTACAAAAATGATTGAAATCCTAAAAAATGACATTACATGATATAGGTAACGTGCAAAAATGCGCCAAGTACTGTAACGCCGCGTTTTCGCCACCCGTTACAAAATAGCGCAATAAAAGAAAAATAGCAACCAAACACGTCTCGGCCGTTCTTAAGGAGGGGGGACAATACGAACTGCAAATAACCATTAGAAAATATCTATTCGAAGGAATGTTGGGTGCACTTGGCGGGCCGTCCGGCCTGATCACCCGGACGAACTTCGCCAGTCCACATCCAGGGAACGAAGGAATAGAGGCTACCGGAAGACAGAGGACGAAACAAAATAACCCAAAGAATGACAATCGCCGGGAGAGACATCGGGAGCGTGACGACGTCATCGGGCCGCAGAAACACGGCCAAATTAGAACAGAGCCCACCCTCTAGTGGGCCGATTGCGTCACCTGGAATTAATTAGGACAAGTACACCGACAGCGGCGTGAATGTCGCTGCCGGTTCCTGCACGACCGTGTTATGGAACAAAGGGCCACTTGACTCTCGGGAGACAAAGCGTATCGAACTGTTCAAAAGTCTCGATTACCTTTTGGTTGCGAATTGCGTGCGAATCGTGCGAGGGTTTGAAGATTTGTGGCCGCCATTAGCAGAGGAGCGAGCAAAGACCGTCAGCGTGCAGGAATCGGTAGGCGTTGCTCCCTTATTATCTTTAGAAGTGATTGCATAAGATCGGCAAAGAAATCTCTCTGGTGATCGCGGTGGGTAAAATTGCGTCGCAGGTTCGGACAAGGGGTTCTGGCCGCGGGTTCCCAAGACCAGGGCGGGGGAGTGCGGCCAGCGGGCAGTCGGCGCGAAGTAGAGAATAGTGAATAGAGAGAGTCGCGACCGGTATAAAACCGGGGGGCGCGGTGCATCGGCCCACGTGGGAGCTGACCGCCTGGCCCAAACCCCTCGGCCAGCACCGGCCACCCCTCTTGAGGAACAGAAAGGGAAACGAATCAGGGTCAAGATTAGTTAAGGAGGAAAATTGTGAAGACTAGTGGCTATTGATTACGCGATTTACCAAATTATTTTAGGTTGTTATTTATTGAATTGTTTCATTGCCTATTTATTGCACTGTTTTATTTAGGAATTGTTGTATTTCTGAAATTGTAATATTTATTGAATTCTGTTAATTATTGTATTTATTCTGCCGCCTTTCGGTCGCTGGCGATTATTGTTCCATCGAGCATCGGCCTATCCCCGTGCAATTCAGCCTTAGACGCGAATGTTAAATTTGAGAACCGAGCTTGGGCGCGGGGTTTAAGGGCGTTAAAAATCGCGAGCGACGTTTTTTGTTTACCGAATAGAAAGCATCAAGAGGCAAACGGAACAATTGTTAGCTGGAGCTAGGTAGATCTGCGTGCGTGTTACGGCACATGTGCTGTATACAGCCCGTACGCGGGCACATCCTGGGATTTCAAATTCTTCGTAGCATATAACTTTACCATCAGCAAGTGAATTTGCATTAACAAAGAACTCATTTTTTTGTGTTCTGGATAAATCAGATGAAACTACATATCTTGCACTTGGCTCACATCTTCGCATTTTGAATGCTTTTTAGGGGATTCCAAATTACTAAGAATTGTGTTAATTGTTCCTTGGCAAGAATTTGGCCGAAATGAAACTAGAGAATTGGGTCGCATTACAATCTCGTCCTATTTCTTTTCCACCGGGGACCGGTCCCGCCGTGGCCGGGAATTGTGCCTCCGTTCCTTTTCCCCTCCGGGCTCCGCCCGGGCCTCCCCTGGTGTTATCATCAGCCTTTCGGGCATCGGCTAGTCGCCTAGGGCCGACTCCAGAAGACCGAGGATTACCACGGGTGGACCAAGATTGCTTTCGCGGCACTTTACTATAAATTTGACCTCTTTCGAGGTGTCCAGCGCCCTTCAGGCCGCAGGACGAGCCTTTCAGGTCCGTCGGTAATTCCTACTGGTTGCTGGACTTAGTAATCTGGCCGGACACAGCCGGCCAGCCTAAAAGTGCGTTGCAGTACATATAGCACAGTGGTATTATTATCAGTACAAGATAGAACATTATACTAGTACTAAATACATCTTCATTTTATGGCGTAAGAAAGTAGTAAAGTTAATGTCTGCCAAGTATGTACGCCAAGGAAATTTTCAATCATATAATATTTTCTATTCCGGAAATTACGGAAACAGATTTAAAAGAAATATAAAATACGTTTCGTCGCGGCCTCAACAGAATCTCCAGCACCGGCATAGTTGGGGCGCCACGGCATATAACAGGCTGTACGTAACCCTTTACGTTAGAGAATACTACGTGTATAAATGCATTGGTGGAAGTAATACAGTACTCCCGCGTTAAGCCCGGTACTCACCAAGCGAGCAAGCGCGAACGAGCATCCGCTCGTGCTCTCAAATGTTCTCAAATGCTCGCTCGCGTTCAAACTGGAACGAATTCGCATTTGTTCACAATTGATCCGGGAAGCTAGCTGCGAGCAAAACATCGGTCATCAGCGAAGGCAAGAATCAAACTGCTCGGCGAGCAGTCGAATACAACGAATGACAGTCCATACCAAACGAGCGCGAACGTGTCTTGCCTTTGATGTACCGACATCGCGCGGATCATCGGCGAGCGCGAGCAAGCGAGCATTTTTGCGCTCGTTCGCGCTCGCTGAACAGTCCACACCAAACGAACAAGTAGCGAAGACGCTCGTTCGCTCGTTCGCACTTGCTCGCTTGGCGAGTACCGGGCTTTAAGCGCGTGGGCCTCGGGACCGAATACGTGCTCTTAAAGGTGCGTATTCACCAAGCAAGTAAGCGCGAACGAGCACGAACGAATGCTCGCTTGTGTTCGTTCGTGCTTGGTCGTGCTCCCAAGTGCTCGGTCCTGCCCAGCCGCGTGCTCACCAAGCGAGCAAGAGCGAATAAACAGACACGAGCAACGAGCATTCTCGCGTCTTGCTCGTTTGATGTGGACCGTTCGCCGAATGCGATCTAGTGAGAACATGCGCGCATGCTCGCGCTCGCAGGTGATACGCGCGATGTCGGTTAATCAAAGGAACGCCACGATCGTCTTTTTGTTTTACTTGGATTGTGGTCTGTTGACTGTTGTCTTGTCATTTTGCCACCAACTTCTCGGCGAGCAAGTTATTCTCCGGCTTTCGTACACCAATTTTGTAAACACAATGGAATGGTGCGATATAAACGCCCTACAACTTATAGAGGCGTATAGAGCCCACCCGGTTTTGTGGGATTGTGGGGATCCATATTACTAAAATAAAAACCGGAAAGAAGACGCATGGGCAGAACTAGCCACATCGCAAGGCACTCAATGTCAGGAGGTGAAGAAAAAAAATACAGTCACCCTTAGCATCGTTTAGAAGGGAACGCCAAAAGTGCAAAAAACGGCGTCAGGAATGGGCCCTGACGATATACAGGGTGATTCTGTGACTCGTGACATAACTCAAATCACGTATTTTGGGGGTCAGTAGAAGCCTAAAAGTCGTGTAACAAATAGTTGAAAACTAAACCCTTGCGGAGATATGAGCACCTGAATTTTGAATTAGTTAAAAATTTATATCTCCGAAATGGAAAACGCGAGAGGCACGGGTTTATTTCTAGAATGTAGGGGAGGGCTGAAGCAATCTGGGAAAAAATAAAAACAATATGAAAATTAATTGTAAGTCACATTATTATTCGCTTTTGTTACTCGAGTATGTAATTTCTCTATGAACCGCACATATTTTCAGGTACGAAAAAAATCAGAGATATTCTGTGATGCACCAAAAAAATATCACGTCATAAAAAGTTTACAATTATTCGAAATGTTGCCAGGATAAATTATTGAAAGTTTTTCGGTAGAGATTCTCAATGATTAAACTTTTTTCCCTGGTTTATGTCGGCATGTGTCACTGCAGCAGTAGAAGGCTCGAAGTCGGCTGGTCTCTGTTTGCGTCTCAGTTAGGCCCAGCTTATCTCGAGGGCCTGCTACCGAACACCGCTGTGACTGAATAGGCGTTAGGGAGTGTGTGAGAGAGAAAGAGTGAATGAGAGTGAGAGAGAGAAAAAGGGATCGGGTTGACGAACTCTACAATACTTGGACGAAATCGGATCTACAATACTTGGACGAAATCGGATCTACAATACTTGGACGAAAGTATACCGGGATTGAGAATCTCTACCGAAAACTTTCCTATGGTGTTTCCTCACCACTTTGTGACGAAAATTAAACTTTTAACGATTGGATATTTATTAGGGTACATCAGAGAATGTCTGTGATTTTTTCAGGTATCATATGGTATACAACTTCCTATTGAAACTGGATGCTCGAGCAAGATAAATGAAGAATAATGGGACTTAATAATAATTTTTACATCGTTTCTAATTTTTTCAGATTGCTCCGGCCCTCCCACACATTTTAGAAAAAAATCCGTGACTGTAGCATTATCCCGTCGAAAGATATGAGTTTTTTAGATTTAAAATTTCAACCCCCTGTAATTCCGAAACGGTTGAGACTTCGCCATTTTGCTATAGGACTTTTCGGGTTGGATTGGCACCTAGCATCCGTGGCAGAAGCGGGTAAAAGAGCCACTGAATCACCCTGTATACAGGGCGCGGCGCTAAAAACGATAAATGGAAATATTTCCGTCAATTTTAGAGACTCTACTATTGAACGAGTACGTTTATCGTATGCTTTTAATTTATGATTTACATGCTACCCATTGGCGGAACAATCGTCTGATATCATTTCAGTTCCGAATTTTTGTTTAATTGAATAAGCTACAGTCACTCGAGGGTCTTTATTCGTATTGGTGTTTTTTGGTTTCTTCTTGGGAGAAATTAATTCTTTTCTTTTCATTTCTGTCTTTTCTATGTCGGTTTGGCCGGTACTTATATAATCAGTGTTAGACGTGGTTGTAATATCTATTATATTATGTGAGCGAGTACTTTTATGCAATTCTGTTGCCTGAAAAAGATAATATACCATGAAAGTATTTACACAATTTTGTATTAACGCTACTTTTTGTTAATTTTTAGATGCCTGAAACAGAAACAGAATGACTAGAAATTGCGAAACGCTATGAACAACTATTGCGGAATGCACCAAGCCACTGCTCTGCATTACCGGTAGAATTATATTAATTAGTTATAAGGAACTCCTCACGATCAAGAATCGATGGCAACATCGATGCACCATGGTTTTGAGGCATGCGCGCGTCCTTGTAACGCAGCGTGGTCGAACATGGTCCAGTGATACTTGAAAGTCATTTGTGCTTCTCAACTTGCTCATTGTGCTCTACAATTACGTGTCTCAATTTGCTTAGTTCGTTCTACTCGTGCGCTCGTTAGTTGTAAGTGCAGTGCTCACCCTGCGCGGATTTACGCCCAACGCGCAACCCGCACGTGGATTTACGGCCGTCGTGCAACTCAAAGGTACTGTAGATTTTCAATTGTTATCCGCTCTGCTCAATAAACTGTTCATCTCTACTTGCTGCTCTGCGCTCTCTCATTTTCGGCGAACCCACTAAGACATTCTCAAGTGCATCGCATAGTGACTCTCGCTAATTCTCAAATACCAACTATGGAATTTTCCAAATTGTGACGGTTCAATCGATGGAAAACATGTGATACTGCAAGCACCGATAAACCGCGGAAGCGAATTGGAGCAGGTCCCCAAAAGCCACGTAGCTTCCCCGCGAATTAACTGCGCAATAGGGATGAGTCATAAGCCGCACGATCGCGAACATCTCCTAATCCCAAAAAAGCGTTCAAAATGCAAAGATGTGGGCCAAGTAGAAAGTATGTGATATACAAAAAATATGCCCCCCCCCCCCGGCTCCAACCGCAATTCTGACCTGACGTGTAACAATGAAACATGGTTAAACCAATGTGGGGATATTATTAGTTTCCGAAATCTGATTAAACAAGATATATCATTTCATTTATGCACAATACAAAAAATTCATTCTTTATCAATAATAAATTTCAATCGCTCGCTCATTGTAAAGTGATATTATACAAAGAATTTGAAATCCCAGAATGTGGCCGCGTAGAGGCGCTACACAGCACATGTGGCGTAATACCCATGTAGACCTACCTAGTTCCAGCTGACAGTCCTTGCAATTTACTAAAAAATTCATATCCTGCCTTAAAAGTACTTGGCGGCAAAATTGAAAGCAATCGCTGACACCCATAGCCCCCCCCCCCCCCCGCCACTCACATGTTATCCGAAAAACCCCACACCTCTTCTCGCTATACCTTCCCACAAAAAAACTGGCAGAATTTCTTTTTCCCACTAGTCGGGAGCATGCTTTTCTACACATGCCTGCGCTAATCTGCAAATATTCACAAATTTACATGGTGCAATAGCATTACTGAGGTAAGAAATTTGTTTGTCCATAGCAATATTGTTGCATTCATATTGAACATAATTACATTTTACTACAGAAGGTACATCACCCGTCACAATACACAGGCCGCCAAGTACTTTTAAGGCAGGATATGAATTTTTTAGTAAATTGCAAGGACTGTCAGCTGGAGCTAGGTAGGTCTACATAGGTGTTACGCCACATGTGCTGTGTAGCGCCTCTACGCGGCCACATTCTGGGACTTCAAATTCTTTGTATAATATCACATTACAATGAGCGAGCGATTGAAATTTATTATTGATAAAGAATGAATTCTTTGTATTGTGCATAAATGAAATGATATATCTTGTTTAATCAGATTTCGGAAACTAATAATATCCCCACATTGGTTTAACCATGTTTCATTGTTACACGTCAGGTCAGAATTGCGGTTGGAGCCGGGGGGGGGGGGGCATATTTTTTGTATATCACATACTTTCTACTTGGCCCACATCTTTGCATTTTGAATGCTTTTTTGGGATTTCACTGCCTTCGTATACACATGAATATGACAGCGATGCGTGTATGTGTTAGAGTTACAAACTGTGCATTCGTTTTTATACATTTAGATCGAAGTAAATCATTGGGTAATGTTACTCTCCTCCGTCAAAGAAGGAAAAATCTAACCCTTTAAATAATGTTTACTTTCCCGAAATAAATACAATAATAATATACAAGGTAAGTCTTGAAGAATGCTAAATGCAAATATTACCACCAGTTTTAGTAGAACTACTTTATATTTTTTTTTTTGTAATTCATTCATTTAAAATTATGATTTTGTTTAAGTGTGTAAATATACAATAATACGTAGACGATAGTTAGTAACCCAGTATTATATGTGAACGAATGTAATATGTTCATTGGAAATTTTGTAATAATAATATAACTAGCGACGACGTGTTGGAATAATCGACAGGTTACGTAACCGTATGAGTGATTCGAAAGGTTCGTGGTATGGAGATTTTTTATCTTTCTCATTTGACTTGTCCTATAATATCGATGATTTTGATGATGATACGCTCTTAATTCTTTAAGATTATATTGATAGCACTGTTAATTTGTAATCGACTATTAATTTGAATAATGTTCTTTAGCACAATTATAAAAATATAATTTTAAAGCATTAAAATCATATCATCATCAGAATCGTGGATATTATAGAACAAGTCAAATGAAAAAGATGAAAAATCTGAATGCGACGAATCTTTCGGGCCACGCATACTGTTTAAGTAACGTGTCGATTACTGAAACACGTCATCACTAGTTATATTATTATTATAGAATTTCCAATGAACATATTACATACATACTTTCACATATAGTACTGGGTTACTAACTGTCGTTTAACACGTTAAGCGCCACGCCGGTCCCTAGGGACCGACGCAAAACTTTCCCTTCAGACCTCGCTGATCCGCACGGCCCGGCAGAGCCCGCCTGACGGCTAACTGTGGCCTGAACGGAACGACATAAGAATTCGGCGTGACGCTTACCGTGTTAACTGTTATTGTACACCTAAACGGAAAAGAAATGAATGTAAACTTATAAGGAACATTACCCAATCCATACCCGCCGATTTTAATGAAACTTTTGTCACAGGTAGTTCTCGCAATATTTGACACATGTTTCTTTTTAGCTGCCGACATTCACTTTGAACGGGTGAAATGAACAATTAGTTGAAAGTTGGGGATGAAAAGTGACAAATGTGGAATATCTTGCAAACTATCGACTGTATAGAAAAACCTCTTATATGAAACTTGTGTGTCTCTTAGCACCTAGTCGATGTTCGTTAATAATTTTTTAAACAAGTTTACAGATTTTGCAAAATTTTGAAAAAACTATTTTTTAACAAAATTTCGCTTGTATCGCTATCAATATTTCCGTTGTTTGCAGGATATTCCACATTTGTTACTTTTCATCCGCATCTTTAATTGTTGATTTCACCCTTTCAAAGTGAATGTCGGCAGCTAAAAAAAAATACGTGACAAATATTTTTTCGAGAACTACCTGTGACCAAAGTTTCATTAAAATCGGCGTGTGTGGATTGCGTAATGTCCCTTGTTAGAAGTAGAACTAAGATTATAATTACGAAGAGAGAACAAGAGCATAAATAGTTAGGAACCAGTACTATACATATGTGATAGTTAGATTCCGGATTTTTATGCAAAATGGCCAGAATTCAATGCTACAAGTATCAGCAAATTACAAATGATTATTGAAAACAAAATTTGAAATGTTTCTTGCAATGTATATACTTCAGGAATGTGGATAACGCGTTTTAAAAACAACTCCTTACAATTTTATATCAATAATAAAATTCATATTTGCATAAATATCAGGACTCTAGTGATAGTAGGTAATAGGTTACAATTTGTGAGTAATCTTGTGCAGCAGATTAATAGCTTAACATTAGTTCTGTCCTTTCGGAATTGGCCCGCAATAAAATAACATCTCTTAATAATATGCAGTATATTAACTTCAAACTTATGTGAATTAACAAATTATTATCAATGTCTTTCGGTAAATAAGTGAAATACAAAATCAGGAGATACAGGTCACGGTGAGGGTGGACATGGTGGTGGAAAAAATAGGTAGTGAAGGGCGGAAGTAGAAGAGAAGGTGAAAACCAGGCAGCAGGTGGAGAAGGCCGAGCAGAAGAAGACGAAGTGGTGGAGGTGGAGGTGCAGGTGGAAGCCGGGCAGGAGGACGAGGAGAAGTGGATGTGGAGGTGGAGGTGGAGGTGGAGGTGGAGGTGGATGAGGTGGAGGTGGAGGTGGAGGTGGAGGCGGTGGAGGTGGAGGTGGAGGTGGTGGAGGTGGAGGTGGTGGAGGTGGAGGTGGTGGAGGTGGATTAGGTGGAGGTGGATGAGGTGGAGGTGGATGAAGTGGAGGTGGATGAAGTGGAGGTGGATGAGGTGGAGGTGGATGAGGTGGAGGTGGATGAGGTGGGGGTGGATGAGGTGGAGGTGGATGAGGTGGAGGCGGATGAGGTGGAGGTGGATGAGGTGGAGGTGGAGGTGGAGGAGATTGTGAAGGATGGAAGTGGAGAAGGAGGTGGAGGTGGAGAATGGGACGAAGAAAGCCGAACAGGAGGAGGAAAAAAGTGGTGATGGTGGAGGTGATAATAGAGGAAGGGTGGAAGAAGAGGAAGTGGAGGTGGAGATGGAGGTGGAGTAGCGGTGGAGGTGAAGGCGGAGGTGGCGGTGGAAGTGAAACTGGAGCTGGAGGCGGGGGTGGAGGAGGAGGAGGGGGAGGAGGAGGGGGCGACAGGGAGGAGACGGGTGAAGAGGAGGAGGATGGCTGAAGGGGGTGGAAAGGGTGAAAAATGGACGAGGGGCAGTGGACAAGAGAAAGTCTCGCGAACACGTGGCGAGCGTGACACAGGAAACGGAGGAGACGGAGACGGAGACGACGTTTCTTAAAATTTTAGCTATATTTAAGGTCTATTATCTCCACGACGGATAAACAAATTGTTTATAACAATTATGCAAATTTGTCACCTGGGCTGGACTTTCAGAAATTGTTTATAAAAATTTGAAAAATTAATTTGTTTATGGAGTTTCAACATTGCAAAGACAAGAGTAACTTCTGTCTCCGGAATAGATACAAGGTCTCTTTCTACTTGGCCCGAGACAAGACCTTGTCTCTTGATATGGGCATAACCTTCGGCGCCCCGAAACGCAGCGTCAACGATTTTGGAATAGAAGCTTCGAGAATAAGGCCCTAGCAACTAAAAAGTGTAGAATAAGCAAAAATACTGTATAAAAGACGGCCCGCGGCGGAGCACCGGGAACGCCTTTTTGTAAACGCAAGTAGTACACATCGTTACGCCGCTGGCCGCCCGTTAACCGTAGATCTCAATATCGCGGAGCGCCCTGTGACCATCGTTGTAATAATCACCAAGTGCCTGAAATAAACCACCGAAGTGATAACGTTCCCAGAGTGGATTCCTATCCTTGACTGACAGACGATCCTCTACCTTCTATCGTGCACGGCTACAATCGGGCACGCCGAGGCTGCCAACGGTCTTTGCCTCCTTGGAAATACCGGTTCCCGTTCGATCACCGAAGTCAAGCAAGGTTGGGCGTGGTTAGTACTCGGATGGGTGACATCCGAGAGGATGTTTCACCCATCTTTGAGAAATACCACGTACTGTTGCGCACATAGTGGTTCGGATCCCACTCAAAACAGTAGGCCCTAGGGCATATGACCTTAGCAGTCGGTCCCGAAACACACACACAAACAAACACACACAAACGCCGAGGCTTAACCAGTCACGCACACAACAGAATATCAAGAGGCGCGGTAGCGTCTCCCAGCAAGTATGTACAGGGTGTCCCATTTTAATCCCCCCACCCAAAAAACTGGCAGAAAATGTACTTCGATCGAAAAATGAGGAAAGTATAACATTGTGGGTTCTCAAGGTCATTTTAAAGTCGACCAGCACATTTACAGAAGTTGACCTGGGAATCGCCTAGGAAGGACAAAATTTAAGAAATAGTAAAAAACGATGTTGAAACATTTTAAGAGGGGAATCGAATGGTGACCTTGACTTTTTGGCTAGTTTAACATTTGCGAGAGCACCTTCGACTCAGGTGTTCATTGGGTTATGCCAATATCAGCGGTACGATAGCCACGAAAATGGAACGGTTGGTTTAAAATGCGATAACTTCGGAACGAAAAATCGGAGCTGTTTAATATCGGTAATACGCGTTAGTGGAAACGTGAAATGTGCAAGTGCGACTCGCTCGACTGAGTAGCGAGTCGAGCATTTCCTGATAAATTTCCGTGAATCGTACACAAGAGAACCATAAGGTGAGTGATAGGATACTTCTATTACTATACGTCTTTCCTCCAGAAAGCAGCGAAGACGAGCCGTCATTCGCATGACAACCAGCAAGCTGAGCGGTGCAAGTCTTCCGAGCGCTAATTCCTCGACAAGACACAGCTAGATTGTAAATACTCGCTTCGCGAGAATATTTGCATGCTATTTATTAATTCGGACTACGTTCGTGGCAGCCTCCGAAATCTTAATATTTCGGTGAAAAGGAACAATCAGATTTACGATTAACGTGGTAGAACGATAATCGGATCACCTATTGTTCCGCGGCCACGAGCGTGACGGCTCACCGCCCCGCGCGTCTGAGAATGCAGGCTCCGCAGAGTCACTGCACAGTCTTAGACTTTGCAGTAGAAGAAATTCCGCGTTGACATATTCCCAGTGCTGACTGCCCCTTCAACTGACAATCGAAGTTCGCAAGAATATCTACTTATTCGCGAGCAAATTATTCTCGAAACAAAGACCAAGCACGCAGAGGACTTACGCCAATTAAAATAAAATCTTGTGTATGAAAATTCAATTAATTGATTATGTCTGCGTACAAATTACTCTCCCTCATTTCCGCTCCCAATACTACGTAGTGACTTGATTTTTTTTGGTTTAAAGAGAAGATTCAGCCTTTCTTTCACCGTTTACGGAATTGTTTTAAAAAATTTTTTAGAATCCACAGGCGTTGTTGAATTTTGCAAATTTTGACATGTCAAACATGCGCTCGGTTTTCAGAGTTTGTAGCAGCAGGCGTGCATCAAATTTAACTTCTAAATACGGGAATCGAAAGCAGAGATTTCAAGCTTCATTTCAAGAAAATCGTAATTTTTTGGTTAATTTTGACCAAGTTATCGTCAGTCCAATTTGGCCTATTTTTCAGCAAAATTTTTCTACGGCGTGATTGTTTTGAGCAGTGAAATCCGGAAACGACTAGACTATTTTTTCACTGCTTTGCCGCCATTCTCAAGGTCAGGAATCGAGCCCATTCCTTCTTTTCCTAACAATCTAAAACTCGAGAGGAACAGAAACGGGCGCGCGAGGCTAGCCCGTAACAAAATTGGTGAAAGCGGCGGTATACTCAAACTACATCCTGTAGAAGTGGTTTCCTTCTGAAAGCGCTGAGTATTTTATATTTCTGTTACTTTCACTGGCTTCATTTCTTTTTCTTTTAAAACAAAGTAAACTAATAGCTTCAAAAATGACGGTTAGGAGTGATTTGACCGCTCTTATGAACGAAATAAAAATACGGTCAGCAATACAGCAATCAGCTCAGGGAGTATCCAAGTTCAGTGGAGAAAAAGGAGATTTAAAATATTTTGTCCAATGTGTGGAAGATGGGAAGTCGATTCTCCCTCAATCGTTAGAGTCAAAATATGTCAGCGTGTTATTGACAAAATTAAACGGTCCAGCTAGGGAATCCGTCGATGGTAGATCTTTTAAAACAGTAGTCGAACTACTACATTTCCTGAAAAAGTGTTTCGCGCCGGACGTAGCGTGATATCGTTCCAGGCTGAAATAGAGCGTCTCCGCATGGGTCGCGAAGAAACAGTGCGCGAGTACTGTAACGTTGCATTTTTGGATGCACGTTACTACAAGGAACCCTACTGACAATGAGTCGTAAAGGGAAGCTAGCGCCACCCACCCGTATTTTACATTAACCCGCCGATATTCTTTGAGATCCACAGGAATATGGGCGCCGGGAGCGGCCGGATTGATCACCCGATCGAGCGCGGTGGCCCATAGCAGCGCAGGAACAGAGAGAGAGAGAGCGAGACAACACCAGGCTGAGTCGCCATGCATATATCGGAGCAACGAGTGGAAGCGAGAGGGAAGGCTGCTGGCGGCCGAAGGATCCAGCGAGCCGAAATCAATACAGGAGTCTCCATCTAGGGCACGCACCAGGACTAACTACTATCGATTTTTCCCACTTGTAGCGCGCACGTGCGTGCCGTTTCCTGTCTGGATCATCGTTTCCTCATTCGGCTCTCGGGACCCTTAGCGTGCAGACATGTGTCTTGTGAGTAGTGCGAATAGCGAAAAGTAACGTAACGGGCGTGTGACCAGTGGAAGCCATTTTGTGAGGAAACGAGGGATTCAGCAGGAGCGGTAAGTCCTTTTCCTGTATTTCTTGGGCATTGGGCGCGATTGCAAGTGCCGCTTTCTCTCTCCTCGGGCGTAAAGATAGGTTAATGTAAATTGTGATATCGGGCGTGGGTAGGCGCGAGGGCTGTCGGTGGCGAGCGGTCAGTAGGAGGGGAACCGGTCCACGTGCGTGCGGTTTAAATAGGGAGTGTCCGAGGCTACCCGACGGGGTTTCGGGCCCGTGGCCAGTGGGCAGCGCACGTGGCCCCTCCGAGGAAAGCCATCGAGGGCTCGCTTTCCCGCGTGGACTCGAGAAGGTCTCGGGAGCGGTTATCGTAGATTCCTTTAGACTAATTCGAACTCGGCCATCTTGGGGAGTACGAACCCTCCCCAAGAGTAGGGGAAACTATTGTAAAGCATCCCAAACGCAAAATCGGCGGCGAGAATCATTCTTTTATCTAGTATCGGGTCGGTTGCTGAAGAGATCCGGTATTGTCGGGTTCGACCGCGTGGCGTAACTCTGAAGGGCTAGCGACGCCATCTTGGGCGTAACCGCGTGCGAGTTTCCACCGATCCCCCAGAGTCACGATCGCCGATTAATTGTTATCTCTCTTTAGTTGTACATTGGGTCTTTATTTTCGGTCCATTCCATCTTTGTTCGGGCCCTAGTCCTCTGTTTATCAATAAATTATTTTTCTGGGGACCATTATTTCCGACTATTGTGTATTGAGCGCGATCCCGTTCCTCGTGCGTGGCTCCCGGTGCCTCCGGCTTCGCCCGGGCCTACTCCCTGGGTAATCGAACATCTGAGCAGCCGGAAGGGAAAGGAAACCAGAGAAGGAAGGATGACGGGAAGAGCTGCTATTTCGGGAGTGTAGAAATTGCGTGTGCAAACACGTGGCGCCCTATCCCATATTGCTCCCCGATTCGAGCCTGCTGAAGCTACTTCATAATAGCCTGTGGCCAGTAACTGCCGGAGAACGGCCGGTGGAGAAAACCACGTTGCAGTACATAGACAGATCGAGGCATCAGTAAAACCGAAGTTATTGCGCATACGGAGAAAGAAATGATGAAACGGTTCACGAACGGGTTACCAACACGGTACACGTCATGGGTGGATCTGTGTCGATGCAAGAAGTTAGAAAAAAGGTTCGAAAAGGTCCGAAAAATCAGACGCAACTGGACGAGCTGGACGATACAGGACGACAAACGATGAAGCAAATTATGAGAAAGATTACCCTCATCAGCGATTAGGAAGGTATGGAAAATTATCTACGTTTCTTAATCCAAAGTGGCATCAGCACCAAGGATTCGAAAATAAGCATCCTCGATGACCAGCGGACGAATGAGCAGCGTATCACCACAGGATGACCCAGCGATGCAGCAGTAGCACCTGACGTGTCCCTGGATGGCAAGTTTAATATTCATTAAGAAGAGCACCAATCCTCGCAGAACCTTCGTGAGACTACGAATCAACTTCCATTCTTCTAATCCAAACTGGCGCCAATACCAAGGATCCCAACAACATTCTAGGTGACCAGGGGACCAAGAAAGAATACATAACCGCCGGATGACCCTGCATGGCAGTAATTGCACCTGCGCGACTCCAGATGGCAATGCTCGTAAGTAAATCACGCCTCGGTGAGGAAGCAAAGCCCTCAGCCGGGTAGTTTTTAAGAAAATTGATCAGTCGGATCGACTAAACGACGAAAAAGATCAGCATCAAGGAAAACTTCGTGAGACGACGAAATGATAACCCTTTCAACTCGTACTGACGCCGACACCAAGGATCCGATGACAAGCATTCTCGACGACCAAGTGAAGAAGAAAAGGAAGAAATCATCATGGGACTGCTCAGCTCTGTTCGGCACCTGAGAGTATCCAGATAGCAAGTTAAAACCACGCCTCTGTAAGGTATCCAAATCCTTAGTCGAGTAATTCAAGAAGAAGGAGCAATCGCGGCAATTGATCCGTAATCGAGTGCATCAAGTAGGCGACCAGGCAAATGGCCACAATCAAACTCGACTAAACCGACGAGGCTCGAAAAGCAGAAGAAGAAAAACCTAATAATCAAATTCTAGCTATAACCAGCTGGGAAGATGCATCACCTCAAGATAAAGTTCGAGAAATACAAACTCTGGACGTAGAGTCGCTTTTCATCTGAAGACAACCTGCAAGAGGCGCCGGACTTCTACCGACCCTTCCACACTATGACCGACATCCCAAAGAAACCAGCCGTTTAGGGCAATGAACCGATTAAAATTTAACGTCAAAACTATTAGCGTCGTATTAGCGACAACTTTCCATTAGTAGAAACTACCGAGATATTACGTAGATTAGGCGAAGTGAAAATATTTTTTAATCTTTAAACTAGTGAACACTTATTGCAATACAAACGAATCTAAAAGTATTGAGCAAAAATTTTGTTTGGTTCACTTCCAGTCAATGTGAATTTGTTTTCTTTAGTGCGCATGTAGTTTTGATTTAATGAATGCGCCGCCGACGTTTTAATAAGCATTGAATCAGATAGTAACTGGCTTGCAAGGACTAAAATTATTTTGAATACTTCGAGGACACAGTAGTCTATCTTTCTTTTTTTTCCCCGCGAACATGAAATCAAATGCAAAAGACTCAAAGATAATGGTTTAACCTTGCAGACTAATAAATGCCAATTTCTCCGTAAAGAGGTAGCTTATTTTGGACAGATAATTTGATAAAAGATATAAACCGAAGCATAAGAAATAACAACTAGAATTTCAGTTTTGATAGATCAGGAAAGTGTCAAACAATTTTCGGATTTGTAGGATAATATAGACGATTTATCGGGAATCTCTCTGATAATTCAAATCGTTAGGAGATTTACTAAGAGAAATATTTTTTTTTTAATTAATTTAACGGTGAACACCAATTTTTGCGTACAAGAAGTAACGTACGTAGGACAAATAATCTCATACTGAAGTCTAAGAAAAACGAGTAGAATTTCCAGTTCCGATAGATTAGAATGTCAAACAATTTTTGAATTTTACAAGATAGAATAAGCGGTTTATCATATATTTTTCTCAGTAGAGGAAAAATCATTATTAGATTTAGTGGTAAAGGAAATACAATTCAATTGAACAGTGAAACTGAATAGATCTGAACAATTACGATTCGAATTCTGAAAACAACGAATTATTGTAGTATCTGAGCATATCTAAACTATCTATTATAGCCACAGATAATTTAATTACTGAAAAACTGAAAGAGTATTGTCATGAATGTATAGAATCACAAAATCTATTTGTAAGAATAGGTGTTTCTATACGAAAGAATCTAGATTTGATAAATTCGATTCACAAGACATAGAACTGTAGACGATAGTAAATACCACAGATTTCAACCACCCAAAGCAGCTCATCTCGCATACTGTGTGCATCCAATAACGAATAACTGTCGAATAACGTATCGATATTATTGTCTAATTCCACTGACGATTAAAAATTGTAATCTAGCCGTTAAATATACTCATGACACAACCACACTGCGCTCCGCATACGCTACACACCCCTCGTTTGTTCCGATATATAAAAAGGAAAACTTGGCTGCTCTTTTTCTTTGTCGAAGCACCACGCATAGCGCGATGTTCAATGTAAGGGGGGAGGTGTTACGTTCATATAATTTTCCAGACAATTTTTCCTTCTATATAATCCAAAAATAATATGACCCTTCATGACCTCCACCGCGATAACATTGACTATTGAGACGCATCCGCAACTGCACGTGCGCTGCGCCCGACTCGTGCCCATATTTGGCAATCCCTAAGCCTCGCCTAGGTATCAAAAGAGTGCTGTCCCAGTATTCCGGGTAATTAGGCGATTTTGGCGTATAAAAAGCGCCCGAAATCGAGCGCTCACCGCTCATTACTCCCTTCACTCTCAGTAGTCTGCGACGTTAGAGTAGCAGAAGGCACGAGCCTTCGAAGCATCGACCGTGATAGTATTCAACATTAACTCTCAGTTTTGCCAGCTTGTAGTAGATCGTGCTCGGCACCTTCGAAGCATCAAATCGACGTAAGAATACGGGGTTATTCTTGCGCTAGATCGTGCCCTGCACTTTCGAAGCATGAAATCAACGTAAGAATACGGGGTTATTCTTGAGCTAGATCGTGTCCTGCACCTTCGAAGCATCAAATCGACGCAAGAATACGGGGATATTCTTGAGCGAGATCGTGTCTATAACCACTTTCGAGCAAACCAGTTAAATTCGTGATAATCGTTATTTCGTAAACCATGAGTAACGTGCGCTTAACAGACGAGGCAAGCACACAGGTATTGTAACAGACCTATACACACTAAACACAATTTATATCTTATTAGTATAGCGAGACTTTTGTAACCAAAGAACAGAATATAGCCATCATATTTTTGCATTCTCAAATCATTTGTCACTTTCATTTTGACCACCTGTCTAATGGATTAGTACCCTGAGACTGACATAGGGGGAAAAACCTACATTAATTAGGACATCTTAGCCGCTCGAGGTGTACCTGATTCGAGTATAGCCAACTTCTAAATCCGTAACCAGTGAATATCATACGGAATTTTGCGTTACCAACTATCCCCTCACGGATGGAGTGCGGAAGTGCAATCTAATTCCGACATATTCGCGCCTAACGGTATTCACCGGTTCATCATAATATCTTTGCGAAGTAAGCGAGTTTGTTTCTTCTCGTCCACATCGGGAAAAACCGGGCTCGCACGGCTAGCCCGTAATAGAGGAGAGGCGCCAACAGGTCATACAGGCGCCGTACCACCCTTTCGTCAACAAGGAAGTCGACGAGGTGATGAAGGAGAAACCCGGACTGCAAGATGGAGACAAGATCTCGGTCATCGTGCCTACTAAATATAAGAAGAATAGCGAGTGAACCATCGCCGATCATGACGAAGCACTTTGCGGGCAATACGCCGAAGACATTTCTTTTTGTTGTTTATAGCCCCTTTTTGAGCAATCAGTTTTATTTGTTTCTTTTCTCAACATGTAGCTTTAAGGGATCCTTTTTGTTTTCTTTTTGTATCCTGGATTTAAAGTAAATCCTAATACCTATCGTTAAATAAACCTTGAGCGTGATCCTAACATCTTGTCAAGTTCGTGTACCATCCCTTGCGACCCAATTCTTCACAGGAGGCGGACTTCACAGGTCGGACTCGACAGAATTGGCAATTCGGAATAAAGGTGATATCATGGAATTTCTGGCTTACAATCAGTACCATTCGTAAGCTAACATCTGCGATACTGCTAACAACAATCGAGACCATGAAGTGAACCCGTGGTCATCCCGGATTCCCCCCCCCCCCCCCCCCCCACGTCGCGGTCTGAGGGCGGAGGGTGTAACAGGAGGTTCAGTTCTTACCTCGCAAGGTAGGAACCCCCTTCTTAGTTGACAATTGGTTCCCTCAATGATCGACCAAACGCCAAACGTCGATCTAATTGTCGCGACAATGTAGCGGGCCAACCGCCGAAAGCGTTCGATCAGGGATCGAACTTTACTCTCGCTCCCGCTAGCGATCAGAGCAGACGTAATCCGCAGATCTCTCTGTATCAAATATCATTTGTGCGACACGTGTCCAGCGAAATTCTTTGTTAAGGTATCTTAAGTGAATCTTGTCAAACTCCCGAGGCCGTGTAATGTGGTTGACGAAGACCAGCGATAACCGACCAAAACGTAAGTAAGAAATTAAATGATTTGATTACAATTATACATATACTCTCTATTGTTTCACGCTTCTTGTATGATTAATTGGGCCCTCCAACCTTCCCACTCCTTGGGACGTCTCAGAAGCTCGTCTCATTTTGCCGATTTTTATTTAAAATCGGCTGGCGCCCATCCGGTTAATTAATTGAAACCATATTTATTAAAATCTATTACCTTGAGCTTGAGCCCCGGCAACCACTGATCCAAGCTGCGCTGGGTGGATTTCTTTTCTTACAGTGTAAAATTTAGTCGCATATCGACAAATTAAGAAGAAATCTGTCTCAATACTTCCTGAAGAGGGCCCACACCCAGGATCGAAACGTAATTTTTGGTTTGATTCGCAACTCCTCTATGCATCATGGATTGAAACAAGGCTTCCAAACATTATTATATGATCAACACCAATCCACGGAAATTCTACCCCTATTCTTGCCGATTTTCTTCCACTGTTTCGTTTTCTTGCCTGCTCAGCATACATAGTCAAGGAGAAGTGCACCTAATCAGGATCCAAAGACCCAGGCGGACTTCGGCAGGAGAATGGTGAGTCGATTAAATTAATTGTGTATTTTTCCTTGTCCATTGCTTTCTATCGGCGTTTTATTAGTATCGACAGGGACGATGCGTCTGGTCCTTCGGCTATTAACAAACCGGGGATTTATTTAATAATGTTGCGAGTTCGGGTCATATTAAAGAAACTGTGTCTCCGTTACAACGTAATAGGAGCGATTCCACGCCAAATGATCACAGTTGATTCACACTTGGTCCCCGATTTTTTTTAAACTTCACAGATTTGTCGCCCTTGCCGAATCCTGTAAAATGCTTTTTTCCGTTCCTCGATATCGTTATTAATTTTTAAGTTATTTAACTGCAAAGTTTGGGATCAACTTTTTTTCCGAAATTCATAACTCGAAAACTAATAAAGATACCGGGATGTGCGACCCGTCGTTTTACGCGGAAATGTTCAAATTTTAGTAAAAACAAATACTTCGTGCCGGTACAACGTAAATAAATAGTTGTAAAATATAAATAAACTCTTAATATTTAAATAAAATAGTGAAGTGGATCACCGATCCTTTCAAAATTAATATCTCAGATGCTCTGTAGTCTACTAAAGAGAATGCCACAAAGTTCAGGTTGGTAACTATTATAGTTCCGGAGCAATACGT
This sequence comes from Trypoxylon attenuatum, assembly GCA_963989405.1. Taxonomy (NCBI): domain Eukaryota; kingdom Metazoa; phylum Arthropoda; class Insecta; order Hymenoptera; family Crabronidae; genus Trypoxylon; species Trypoxylon attenuatum. The sequence goes on from OZ022490.1 coordinate 21,068,976, forward strand.
TTTTATAATTGGGAAGAACCGGCCGGGCGCGCGATAGAGCGCGACGCGACGCGTCGCGGCCAGCGACAACCGTTCACGTTTTGGATCAATTGTTCTTTAAAAATTCGTAACTCAGAAACTAATAAAGATACCAGGCTGTGCGAACCGGCATTTTCTTCGGAAATGTTCAAATTTTAATAAAAAAAATACTTCGTGTTGGTACAACCTCAATAAATAGTTACAAAATATAAAGAAATGTTGTTATTAAGGTTGTACCAACACGAAGTATTTTTTTTATTAGAATTTGAACATTTCCGCGTAAAACGCCGGGTCGCACATCCTGGTATCTTTATTAGTTTTCGAGTTATGAATTTTCGAAAAAAAGTTGATCCCAAATTTTGCAGTTAAATAACTTAAAAACTAGTAACGATATCGAGGAACGGAAAGAAGCATTTTACAGGATTCGACAAGGGCTACAAATCTGTGAAGTTTAAAGAAAATCGGGGACCAAGTGTGAATCAAGTGTGATCGTTTGGCGTGGAATCGCTCATAGGCTCTATTGTAAAGGATCAAGGAGGCACGTCCGCTTGGTTTGACGTCCAGGAGGCGACTCTCCAGTGGTTGTTAGTAACAAATGTCCCGCTGCTTAGAAACCTGCCAAGCAGCAACTTCAAAGTAGACCGCCGAAATAGGAATACGGATGGCTTCAGGTAGAAGGTGCAACGACGATCCGTGCCCGCGCACGGCCGTACCCGTTGCCGCGGCCCGAACCGCCCGCAACAATCGCCCCGATGTCCTGCACGCTCCGCCGATCTCGTGTGTGGGCGCCAGGCCCCCCCGAAAGGAGCCAATATTTAATAATAAATCGAGATCGGACGCTGATCCGGAACGCGCGTGTGGATGGTAGTTCTCCCGTCTCGGCTAGCTCCGGTCTTTGATAGGGGTCCGTGCGATGCCCGAGGGGAAGCGCCGGAACGTCCGGCCGTCCTGGTACGGCGGAATCGGCCGAGACGCGTCAACGCGACTGAAAAGGAAGCATGCAACCCAAAGAACCCCACGGAGAAAAATAACCCCGAGTTCGTCGAGAAAATAACAGAAATAAGTTTATTCCCAAGGATCGTAATCCGCAATCGAGTTAACAAGGTGGCCGCGTCCGCGTGCCGTCGCTGAACCTTCTAGAACACGCTACGTTCAAATCCGAACCGTCGGCCAATCGCAGGGCCGCTCGCCGCTCGCGTGTCGTCCGCGGCCAATCACGGGGCCGCTCGCCGCTCGCACAACTATCGCTCGACTCAGTACCTTGACTTGACCACGAAACGGGGGAGGTTACGCGTCTTCAGGCCCGGAAGCTCGATGCCCTTCGGTCGCCTCTTAGCCTGTCCCAGGAGAGGCCTTCGAGGGCCGGGGACCCCCCTCGAAGGTGTCGCGAAACGCGCGACTTTGTTGCCCCGGTCACACCCCTCCTGGTCTGTTCCTCCCACAACTTACTGACCCACCGAGCCCCCCTTAATAGAACCCCTCAAAGAGCCGCACCGGAATATCCCCCAGAACCCCGCACACGCACCAGAGAGAGACGCAAAAGAAAGGATCACACACTTACCGTCGCCGCCAAACCGCTAACCTCGTGCCGTGCTCCTCGTTCACACTTCACCCGGCCGAAGGAAACCGCAAAGGGTCGAACACGCGGCCGAAAGACTCTACGCGAGTACGCGACACTCCAAACTCACTCGGATAAACGCTGAAGAGAAAAGCCAAGATGTGATGACTGCTCGCTACGCCCGCCGGAAGTCAAGTAACGCGAGGTTAGCACGTGGCCGGCGGCGAGGGTTCGTGCCGCTCATTACGCCGTCTAGTTTAGGGGGATGCGCTAAGTGATTCCCACGGCGTCCGACAGGTGGTAGGTCGAGTTCGATTTTCCATTGATTCGCGGCCTCGATCCTCGCTATCCCGGTCCTGCTCTCTCTCCGGCCGCCGCTCTGTCTCCTGGTTCTCCGCTGGTTGGTAGGTGTGATTCTTGTCGGGATGTCGACCGGGTGATCAGTCCGGCCGACATCGCCGAACTTTCCTGTCTCGGAGATGTTAACAAAGGATGGGGTTAATAATTTTCTTATCTACTGTGTGCTTGGCCCTTCGGAACGTGAATCCCCCCCCCCCCCCTCCCCCGTCCCGGCGCGCGTAGCAAGCTATCTCACGCGAGGGCTGGCGGCGACGGGTCGGTGACGAAACGCTTCGTCACAAAGGATAAGGAGGTGACTTCAACTCGTAACACTCTCCCCGCCAAGAAGAAGCGTTTGTCCCAAACGCGCAAGCAAGGGAGACGCACAGCGGTATAAGTAGGGAAACAGGGGTAACAGCCACCTAACTCAATCGCACCACGCTCCAGCATTCGCTGCAAGGCCCAAGGGAAAACCGCCAAAAACCGAGGGCAGAGCGTCCGTGCTTCCTCCAAAATTTCGGTCCGCCTTTCCGCAAACCTCCAGCTCCTTCCGGACTTCCAACTCCAAGCGTAATACTCCCCAAAAAACTGAAAACAGAAACGGCGAAACAGTCTCCACAAAACAACGTAACAAGATACTTCACAGTCTTCGCGAAGTAACCAACGGCACCGATCCAGTAAGGACACAACAAATCAAAACGGGAGAATGTCTAACAGACAGTTCTACAAAAATCAGTTCTTCCCCCCCCCCCCCCCCCCCCCCCCCAACCACATCTAGAGCAAGGCGTTCAACATAAACAAAAAGAAAACACACCCATGCTATCGGAACCTTCACTTCTCGCCAGAGTTCCAGCACCGGCTAAGGTGCTCACCCCAGCTTCCCTCGTCTTAACCTCTCGTCCCTGAGGGCGCACCCTCTCACGCACCATCCACGGAATGTCCATCCACGGAACCACCTTGCGCTTCCCTTTTGGCGAACGAAGAATCCGATGCACCACATCGTTCAAGCGCTCTTCTACCACGTAAGGCCCCTCCCAGTTGCTCTGCAACTTCGGTGCCTACCCCTTTGCCCTTCTCGGTTGAAAAAGCCAGACGAGATCCCCCCGCGAAAAGGAAAGCGTAGCACGTCCAGCTTCGTACCTCATCTTCATGCGTTGAGCCGCCTTTTCCAAACGGCTCCTCGTAAGATCATGAACCTCGTGCAAATTCTTCTGCAACGCAGCCGCGTAGTCCGTAGTCAACACATCGGAAGAAGGAGGGACTCCCCTATACAGATGAAGGGGCAAACGCAATTCTCTCCCATACAGCAACTTAGCAGGAGTTTCTCCCGTAACCTCATGTTCAGAGGTTCTGTATGGCCAAAGAAACAACGGTATGCACTCATCCCAATCCTTCTGATGCGGGGAAACAAACATGGCCAAATATTGTAAAATTGTCCGATTTAGCCTTTCCACTAAACCATCCGACTGGGGATGCAAAGGAGAATTTCTGGTTTTCTTGATACCTAGAACCCGAAGGACCTCTTTAAACAAGCCAGCCTCAAAAGAACGACCTTGATTGGAATGGATCTCACAGGGCAAGCTATGTCTGCTGAACACATTAGAAATCAAAGTCTCGGCTATAGTTTTCGACCTGTGATCCGGCAAAGAAGAAACTTCTGGCCACTTAGTAAAATCATCCATTACAACCAATAAGAATCTGTTCCCTTTATAAGACCTCGGAAGTGGGCCCAAAATGTCAATGCCAACCCGCTCGAATGGCATCCCCACGTTGTAAAGCTGCAATCTTCCCCTTCCGACTTCCATAGATCCCTTCGTAGACGAACAAACATCACAGGGCGACACCACTTTTCCACATCCTTCTTATACCCAGACCAGAAGAAGCACTTCCTAATTCTAGCCAGGATCCTGTTCACTCCAAAATGCCCAGAAGAAGAAGAATCATGAGCCGCACGTAATATTTCTTCCGCCCTACCCCGAGGAACTACAATCTGAAACAGGATTTGTTTCCCATTCGCGGATTCCCATTTTCGAAACAGGACACCATTTCTGACAACCAAAGAATCCCAAATTTGAAAATAAAGTTTAGTCGCAGCACTACAACACGAAATTTCTTCTTTCAAAGGTTTGGCACCACGAGATTTAGCTTCCAATACCGGTTTCAACTCCGAATCGGACTTCTGAGCTCGCTCCCAATCTATCGGGCTAATGTCGAAAGAGATCCTTGCGCAGCGACAATCCTCGGTGGGAGCTCCAATTTTCTCCACCTTTTCGCAAAACCTGCAACCAGCGCAAGGTTTCCTTGAGAGACCATCAGCATTTGAATGCAACTTACCAGCCCGATGTTTAATTTCGATGTCGTATTGCTGCAACAGCTCCACCCATCTTGCCAGCTGACCCTCCATATTCTTTAAACTAAAAAGCCAACGCGAAGCGGAATGATCCGTACGAACAACAAATTGACGCCCATATAAATAGTGATGAAAATTCTTGACAGATTTCACAATCGCCAACAATTCCCTTCTTGTTACACAATAATTCCTCTCGGCCCCTGACAGCAATTTGCTATAGTAGGCTATAACTTTCTCTTCCCCCTCCTGAATTTGAGAGAGAACAGCACCTATCCCTACTGCAGAGGCATCTGCATCCAAAATAAACTTCCCTTCCGATGACGGAAAAGCCAAAACAGGAGGAGCCGTCAAACTCCCCTTCAATTCCTCGAAACCTCCCTGACAAGCTGAAGACCAAAGAAAAGAAACTCCCTTCTCAGTGAGCATATAAAGACGTTTCGCTATGCCAGAGAAATTCCTAATAAACTTCCGATAATATGAGCATAAACCAAGGAAACTTCTCAATTCCTTCACATTGTAGTAGGTCCCCAAAGCAACTTAGCCACCCCGCGAATTAACTACGCAATAAGAAACGTGATAGGGATGAGTCATAGGCCGCGCGATCACAAACATTACCAAATATGGGCATAACCTTCGACGTGGCGAAATGCAGCGTCAATGGTTTTAGAATAGAAGCTTCGAGAATAAGGCCCTAGTAACTAAAAGCGTAGAGTAAGCAAAAATATTGTATAAAAGACGGCACGCTGCGAAGCAATCGAGTCTTTTTCTGAAAACACAACCTTACGCATCGTCGCGCCGCTGGCCGCCCGTCGTCCGCCGATCTTAGTATCGCGGAGCGTCCTGTAACCTTCGTTGTAACAACCACCAGGTACTTCTGAATAAAGCAACAAAGTGATAACATTCCCGGAGTGGATTCCTATCCTTGAGTGACACACGATCCCCTACCTTCTAACGTGCACGGCTACAATCGGGAGCGCTGAGGCTATCCCAGTCACGCACACAACAACATTCTTTGGGACCGACCAATCACGAATGGAGGCCACCTTCGCAGGATCCGTTTTAACGCCCTGCTCAGAAATCACGTGTCCTAAATAAAGCACTTCCCTCTTGAAGAAAGAACATTTCTTGGGACTCATAAGCAACTTCGCTTCCCTGAGTCTCTCGAACACCAAACTCAAATTCTTCAGTTGGTCATTAAAAGTTCTCCCGAGCACTACGATATCATTCAAATATACCAGGCAGCACTTCCATAGCAAACCATCAAGGACCTTTTCTATGAGACGCTCAAACGTAGCTGGCGCATTACACAGGCCAAAAGGCATAACGCGAAACTGCCAGAGTCCCGTTCCAACTGAAAACGCAGTCTTCTCGCGATCCTTTTCGGCCACTAACACTTGCCAGTACCCACTCTGCAAATCCAGGGTACTAAACCAACGCGACCCAGCTACAGCATCCAAGGTGTCCTCTATTCTTGGTAACGGATAAGAGTCTTTCTTCGTAACGCTGTTCACACGGCGATAATCCACACAAAAGCGACTAGAGCCATCTTTCTTCTTTACCATAACGACGGGAGAAGACCAAGGACTTGATGACTCCTCAATGACGCCTTGACGAAGCATCTTGTCAATCAGATCCTGAACTTCCTTCCTCTGGTGCAACGGCAGGCGACGAGCAGGTTGCTTAATGGGAGGGTGCTCCCCCGTATCAATTTGATGTTGCACAATTTCACAGCGGCCTGTTTCTTCCGAATTCGCCGCAAATATATCCCGGTACTGGGTCAATAACCCTCGAAACTTCTCCTTTTCCGACTCTTCCAAATCGGACGAACATCGGAAAAGGAAAAGGAATACGGATGGCTTCAGGTAGAAGGATAAGGGGGTGACTTCAACTCGTAACAATACTAGTACGAGTTGAAGCCATCTGTGTATCTTTCAAGCTGAAGTCATCTGTATGGGGGATCCTGCGCCAAAGCCTCTGGAGAACAGTCGCAAGTGCTCCTAAATTCCCCCAAAATTTGATACGGAACTCTATCAATATGAGAGAACGATGCGAAGATGTTCTAAGACAACGGGGAGGCAACACACGATTTTACGCATCGCAATTAAGATCCGTACATCATCCATCAAAACACACACTAAACTTAAAATACACATTTCTATTCACTCATACACCAAACATACAACACAAATACACCACAAATACAACACAAATTCATAGTTTTACGACTTTTTTGACAAAGTTACAGCTGTGCGAACATTGACAAGTTTGCGACCGGATAGAAGTGGTCCTTTAATTTTGGTGCGAAGTGTATTAACAATTATATGCAAAACATTCAATATTACTGTAGAAAAATGTTTTCTCGACCGATTTCGCTGAAATTTGAATGTTTTACATTTCGATGGATCAATTACAGGTATGCAAGTAAAATTGTCACTCTCTTCCCCTTTTTAAAATATTAAGGGGCGCACCCTTTACGTTTTATTGTTGCGCACCCTTCACGTTTTATCGTTGCGCCCCCTTCTCCTCATCTGGCACTGACCTGACCTGTGACTGTCAAATCTGATAAGTTTCATCATGCTTTAGGGTCACAGGACAGGTCAGTGCTAGATGAGGTGGCGGCGGGGGGCGGCCGTAAGCCGCCCCCTACTTATTTTGCTGTACTAGTTTTGGAAACTTGCAGTTTAAGCACATTTAACCGCAAAATAAGTAGGGGGCGATTTTAGTTTAAAGTTTAAAATTGCCTGCCCCCATCTCATCTGGCACTGACCTGATCTGTGACTGTAAAGCATGAAGAGACTTATCACGTTTTACAATCACAGATCAGGTCAGAGCCACAGGGGGAAGGGGGAGGGCGCCCCTTAAAATCTTACAAAGGGGAGGAGAATGACAAGTTTACTTGCGGCCCTGTAATTTATCCATCGAAATGTACAGCTTATCCAAATTTCAGCGAAATCGGTCAAGAGAACACTATTTTACAGTAATAATTAATGTTTTGCATATAATTGTTAATAACTCGAAAACGAAAAGAGAGCGACAATTGTTACTTACATATCTTCAATCTACGCATCGAAGACTGCAACATATTAAAATTTCAGCCAAATCGTGAGGAGGCAGGTGTTGTATAGATTTATCCCCACGTTTATAATAACGAAGTCTAACTACTCAATCATGACCCGAACCCGCAACAATACCTCCCCGAAAAGCTGTAGCAGCAAATGCATTTACATAGGTTTATTCCGTGTTCAAAATCACATATTTGGCCAATTTACACTTCTAATCTATCTTTTATCGATTTCCAGATACTTAATAAAACATGATTCCAATCCCCAACTTCAACCCTTATTTTCAACCTCTTGGAGTGCTTAGCAGGGGAGACTCAGCACATATTAGAAAAGATCAAATATTTTTTCGTAATCTATACGTGGGATAACTTTCATTACGGTCCGTGTATCAAACATTGGAAACATCCCTTGAAAAGCAGAAACCTCACTTGAGCTACGTCTTATAAACAAATTACAAAAGATGCAATGTTGCAACTGCCAAATTGGGCAATAACTACCTATCTGAGCGATTTCACGCTAAGTGATCACAGTTGATTCACACTTGGTGTCAGATTTATTTTTAAACTTCATAGGTTAGTAGCCTTCATCGAGCACTGTAAAATGCACTTTTCCGTTCCTCGGTACCATTAATAGTTTTTAAGTTACTTATCTGAAAAATGTTGAATCAACTTTCTTTTAAAAATTCATAACTCGAAAATTAATAAAGATACTACTCCGTGCGAACCATTATTTTATTCAGAAGTCTCCAAATTTTAATAAAGAAATACCTTATGTTGGTGTTACATCCTTACTTTTTGCAGGCGATTTTCCTTTCAAAATACAATAGAGTATACGAGAGCCAAACCAAATAGGGTCACTTTTCCGTGCACAAAACCGGTTTTTGGGACGTCAGTCACCCACCCCCACATTTTACAACCCCCCAAACTGGAAAACCGGGCCTAGGTTAGTTCCACCTGTTTTTGAAGGAGTACGGTCAGGTCATGTCCGCAAAAGTTGTTGATGGTTTCCCCAGCGGAGAGGTCCATGTCTTTCCTCTATTCGCTTTCCGGGCAATCCCAGAGGTACCAGTGTTCTGGATTTCCTCAGAGTCTTTCCGTAGTGGAGCGCTGTCCTCTCTGCTGTTGGTTGGTCCGGGTCAGGTCGGGCCGGCTGCGAGTCAGGTTCGCGCGTGCGTGTTCCATTGAATTTCCGAGTCCGAAATTTTCTAAGCTCCATTAGGTTGGCTTCGCGGGGTTGGTCCGGTTCCATCTTTCTCCTGTGGCAGTGGTTTCCTCTGTTTTTCAGCGTATCCGCGATCGCAGATTCACTAAGTCCCATCGGGTACGGGGTCTTGGATTTTTTAAGTCTCAGGGGGTTTCAGTATTGAATTTTGTCTAAATTCCGCAAGCCGGTGATCGAAAAACTTTGTAAGTTCCGACAGGTTTATTGCCGACGCTCTCTGGGTTCAAATGGGTGTTACGACCCAGCTATCTTCTGTGTCCCGTCAGGTTTTAGATCGCAGGTTTTCAGAGTCCTAGAGCAGGTATTTCTTTTAAGTTCCTCGGGGTTGCTGTCGTAGGTTTTCTAAGTCCGTCGGGTTCCCGGGAGGGGATTCTTCTAACAAGGGAACCTCCCGAGGTGTCCGCCTCCGATTTCAATTAAACTTTGTAGGCCCATTAAGCTCGTGAAAATAAGAGATACGTATTTATTTAGCGGCTAAATTTCATTTTTAGGGAGTGTAACCACCCTCGAAAGTTGGAGCATCAAAGGGCTATCTCGGTAACTATCGCACATACAAGAATATTTCTTTGGAAGAAATTTCATAGTTTTTTATGCTCAATTTCTAAATGTTCATAAATTTGAAAAAAATGATTTGTTTATAACAAAAAAATTATTCTTCCTCTATTTGGCAATTTTTTGGAAATATCAATAGGGCATAAAAAAGTATGAAGCTTTTTCCAAAGAAATATTCTTGTATGTGCGATAGTTACCGAGATAGCTCCTTGATGCTCCAAATTTGGAGGGTGGTTTCACCCCCCAAAAAATAAATTTAGCAGTTAAAAAATATACGTATCTCTTATTTTTACGAGCTTAATCAGCCTACAAACTTTAATTGAAATTAATTAACTTAAAAAGTAATTACTATGATTGTTTTGTGGCGGTAGTGGGTTACGTTGTTGGTATTGCGCGTTGTCGAGTAGTCGCGCTATTTCCTTGTCGTTCCTTTCTCTCGCGTTTTCACTTGTCCTCTTCCATTGTCTTTAATATAGATGTGGCGAAGCTGGTAGCGGCATTCCAACCTTTCTGATTTTTGAGTGCGTCGTTCGTTATTCGCTCCTTTGTTGGTGTTTGTTCCATCACTGTGGCGAGAGTGTTTCTTTCCGCACTCCACCTTTGGCAAGTAAAGAACGTGTGCTCGGCGTCGTCGGTTGCGTCTGTCTGGCAGTACCAGCAGTTTGGCGATATGTCTTTCCCTATGCAGTGCAAGTATTGCGCGAAGCACCCGTGCCCGGTGAGCATTTGCGTGAGATAAAAGCTAGCACTCCCATGCCTTCTCTCGTATCATTTTCGGATGTTCGGAGGCAGTTGTTTGGACCATCTGCCTTGTTGCTTACCTATCGAGGAAATGCGAATGGTTCGGCGTTCGAAGGATCATGAAAAGTTGCGTCGCGCGCGTAGAGCCCGAAATGCCGGTGAGTGCTGTTATCCCGATGTTGGATGATGAGACGCGGCGATGGTGAGTCGAACCGATCAGACGCCCGTCTCGGATACCGAACTTAGAACTTCGTTACGATTGCCGAACGGTTAGTCTGTTCGGCTCGAGTGCCAAACAGAGGAGCAATTCCGGATCGACGAATTGCTCCTTGAATACCAGAATTGGGTGACTGGTACGGTGAGCGAGGTTGTTCTAAACGACGAAGGAACATGAGTGCCGTGCTTGGTTCCTTTGCTGAGACGTTGACACCTTCGGTTTACCTTCCTTGATCCGCTGATTGGTCGTTTGGTTTTTCCAATCAGCGGTCACCCTGAACGGGCCCAACCCCGCTTAGTGTGTTCGAAGCACGCCCTTCAGAAGCGGGGTGAGAGTAGTTCTGCGTCGGTGGTGGTGGGTCCCAATTCTCCTCGTCTTGCGATTCTGGTGGTGTGGAAGGTCTCCCTTGTAGGTATGCCACGTTTGCCACATGTGTTTTGCAGCTGGGCTGGGTCTTGAACGGTGCATCCGGCTCGCTCGAGCCATTGTCCGTTGGGGTGACCGTGTCCCTTGCTCCAGGTAGATTCTTCCTGATCGGCTGTGTTGAAAACTAAAACCAAACTGAAGGCGCTTGAGTTTCCGTAGGCCGCAACATGCCTATTGTGGTGCCTTCGTCCCAGCGGGCCTGCCAGTCCTGCATCAAGTCGTCTCGTGCGTCATCTGTTTCTTTGCTGTTTCCGAAGCTGATTATTCTCAGACGAGCTTGCCGGTCGATTGGCATCGCGGCAGCTATAACCTGGGCTGCTTCGGCTGATACGGTACGGTATGCAGATATTGTTCTTATTAGGATCGTTCTTTGCGCGGTTCTTAATAGTGCTGCTGTATTTTTATAGGCCAGCGCCTTGGACCATCCTGGAACGGCATATAAGAGAATCGCATTTACTACATTGGTTTGGATTCCACGTTTCTTTGCGTGAGTGCATTGAGGTTAGGCATTATGCGGCTGAGCGCACAGCTCGCCTTGTTCGCCTTGTCGCAGACATATCTTACGTGTTCGTGGAATCGCCAATTTCTGTCTACTATTACTCCCAGATATGTCACCCTTTGTGCGGTCTTGATCTCTGTGCTTTTCCATATTATGTTTTTAATTTCATGCCGTCTGTTTCCAGAGAGCTGAATCATCTCGGTCTTCTCTACAGCCAACCGGAGCTTCTTTGTCTTTAGCCAGTTTCCTGTTCTGGTAAGTGCGTTCCTGGGCATTTCATTAACGGCTCTAAGTGAGTGTGCTATAATCAGGATGGCTAATTGTAAGTCATCGGCATAGGCTATGTTCTTGATGTCACGGGTGTCCTGGAGTCTGACTAGGCTGTCATACACTACGTTCCAAAGTGTTGGTGCGAGTACGGATCCTTGGGGAACTCCGGCATCTCTGGGGAAGGATTGGTTATCCCGGGGGGGGGGGGGGGGGGGGGGACGCCACGACCGTTCTTCCCTCATGAAAGTCGTATATGCTTTTCGGCAGGTATGGTTCGATGTTTCTTTTGGCCAGCGCTTCGCATATGCGTTCATGATTCCACTCATTATAGGCGTTTCTTATGTCAAGAGCAATCATAAATGAGAAGTCTGCTTTGGCCGCTGCTGCGTCAGCAAATTCGACGACTTCGCTTATTGCGTGCGTGGTGCTCTTCTTTTTGCAGAATCCAAATTGCTTTCTGGAGAGGTCCCCTGTTTTTCACAGTTCGTCTAGGAGTCTGTGTCTTAAAATTGTCTCGTACACCTTAGCGACGGCGTTTACGATGCAGATTGGTCTGTACTTCACCGGGTCATCAGTAACAGCATCGTTTCCATTTTTTTTAGGTTTTTCTAGTAGGACCAGGCATTGTTCCTTCCATTTCTGTGGAAAATGCCCATTGACGTAGCACATATTTAGGAGGTTAAACGGAAAGTGCGGGCACTCTTGGGTCAGTGTTTTGATCGCGATAGCAGGTATGCCATCTGTGCCAGGCGCTTTACTAATTTTCAATCTCTTTACAGCTAAACTTATCTCTGCGACGGTTATTGTAGGTGATTCTAATTCTGCAGGTATTTCGTGTGAGTGCTGGTCGTCCTGCTGCTGTGTGTCTTGCGTGGAGTTGGTGGACTTGACACTGAAGAGTTCACGACCTTGTATGGCAGTCCCCAGGGATTTTTGTCCAGCACTGTACAAAGCTCGGTCCAACATCTGGCTTTCTGCGTTCTTATTTCATGGGCTAAAAGCTTCCTTTCTTTTTTTGGTTGTGTTTCGGGACCGACTGCTAAGGTCATATGCCCTAGGACCTACTGTTTTAAGTGGGACCCGAACCACTATGTGCGCAACAGTACGAGGTGTTTCTCAAAGATGGGTGAAACATCATCTCGGATGTCACCCATCTGAGTACTAACCACGCCCAACCTTGCTTGACTTCGGTGATCGAACGGGAACCGGTATTTCCAAGGAGGCAAAGACCGTTGGCAAGAGCTTCTTTTTCGTCCTCGCGTCTTCTTGTAAGTCAGCGAGGTTTTCTGCATTCTGAGTTTTCTGCACGAAGCTCGGCTATTGTGTATGTCCATCAGTACTTTGGTTCTCTGCGCGGATTATCAGCAGGCTTTGGTTATCATCTCTTGAGCCGCTTCGACAACGCCGACGAAGGTGATGCTGTTCGACACCAGCTTGTTCAGTGCAGGCAGTATGGTATGCTGTGTACCGATGTCAATCATGGCTAGGAAGTCTTCTTTGCGACAGGTTTTCTCATTCCGTTTTAGGTGCCATTTATTGTTCCTGATAGTTTGTTGTTGTTGCAGGTTTTGGAAGCCCGCTTTGATATTGTGCGGAACGTAGATGTGGTCACTGCCTGAGAAGTTGTTCAGCGTGCTGGTTTCGATGGACCATTTCTGGAGGAATTTCCTGTTAACGAATGCTACGTCTATTTTGGATCTTTTGCTGCCTTGTGAGTATGTGGGCATTTAGTTGTCCGTTGTCGGACTAAGACGGTGTCTGCTCAATAGTTCCAGAAGGAGGCGTCCGCGGGTATCCGTCTTTTCTGAACCCCAGACCGTGGACTTTGCGTTGAAGTCTCCTGCGAGGAGGATTTCTCCGCGTATCCTTTGCAGCAATCTGTCCAGCGGTACTAGGTAAGTTCGGAATTCTAGGATTGTCATACTGGGAGAGATGTAGCTACTTATGCATGTAATGTCGTTAATTACACGCCCGACGAAACCTTTCTCACAAATTTTTCCGTCGGTGATACAGGAGATGCTGCCCGAGTAGTTAGGAGTGCCGATGGCTGCTCTGCCGTTGAGATCGGTGAGCCAGCCCTTTTCGGTTCTGTATACTTCCGAAATCAGGACCACGTCGGCACCAATTTCCGCCATCTTTTGTTGCATTAGGTCATGCGCCAAACGCCCATGGTTTAAGTTTATTTGCAGGATTTTAGTTGTAGTGGCCATTATTTGTTTAGAGGATCTTGTTCCATAAGTTTCCTGACTATTGGACATCTTAGCGACGAAGTGAAGTGTTCGGCTTCTGCTCCGGAGCTTTCGAGGCTAGTACAGGCGGAGCATCTCGCAGTATTGCAGCATTGAGCGGTAGTGTGCCCCAGTTCGCCACATTTCTGACAGCAGGCTTGGCCGTCTTTATACGTTTCACATCGTGCAGCTATGTGCCCGATTTTATGGCAGCGGAAACATTTCGTGATGCGGTTTACCGCCGTCACGGAGCATGACAGGTATCCGATTTTGATCCTTTTCTTTTCTAGAATTTTACTGGCCCTATTTCTGGTGGTTACTATTCCGGCCGTCATGGTACCCGTTCTATTTTCTTCTCTGATGTACCTGAAACGCACTTGATTTTCAGCTAAATTTCCTACTTCTGCTTCCAGGACTTGCTCCATCTCGGTTCGGTTCGTGAGAAGATCCGTTTATTTCTAGATCTACTAATGTCTCCATTACGTTCACCTTTGCATTTGGTCCTAGTGCTGTTCGCAGTCTCTCTCCTATCAGTTGTTTGTGACCTGAGTCCTTGGGGGGGAGCGTCTCCTTTCCGCACATTCCGCTTTGGACACGGGCCATTTTTGGAACATGCACACGTGGAAACTGCCCACAGTCGAAGTAGTGTAGAGTGGAAGTTGCACACATCAAATGTGGAAACTGCGCACAGTATGTACAGTTCTCAGTGGACCTTTACCACACGAAAAGCGGAAGTCGGCTGCAGAGTACTGCGTACACACCTTAACTCTAATCACGCATAATTCGTACTGAAGTTTTTTTCAGGTATATCCGTGGAACTTATTATTACCAATTTGCCCTTATTTGTAACTCATACGTTTGCGCCCCCTTCCCCTCATCTGGCACTGACCTGACCTGTAACTGTAAAGCGGAATGAGACTTATTATGTTTTATAGTCACAAGTCAGTCATGCTAATACATGTATGATATTTGCAGTTTCCACTGCCATGTGTCCTGATTCCACTGTGGGCAAGTTCGACCGTGTCCTGATTCCACTGTGTCTAATTTCCAACGTGGGCAAATTCCACTGTGTCCGAAAATCCACATGTGCGCAAAGTGGACACTCCCCCTTGAGGAGTTCCAGCAGGAAGTTTCCGCCCTTGGTTCTCCTTGCCGAGATTATGATAATGTCGGCGAACTTCTTTTCGCATCTGATCGCACGGAAGGCCTGCTCTACTGTTGTTTGTTCGTTTATTTGTACTGCGATAGCATCATGCTTGTTATCTGTTCGTTCGACGATCTTTTGTATTTTATTGTTCAATTTGTTACGGCTGTTTGCGTGCTTTCTACTAACGACTGTGGCCCAGGTTTCGGTGACCCCCCCGTGTTCGCCTTGGTTCTCCAGCTGGTGTCCTCCAGCCTGGATTTCTGTTTCTATTCCGAGTTCTCGGTCGTTCTCTTTCCTTCTTCCTTTTTTACTGCTCCTGTCTTCCACTGCTGGCGGGGAGATATATTTCCGTTTGGAATTACGATCGTTTTGTGGTGTGTACGTATCCATTGTCTGGGTCTCTGCGTTTAGCTGGGTCTTTGTAACCTCGCCCTTCTCATTTGCCAATTCCGCAATGATCTGCTTTTTTCTCGCCATTTCGTTATTCAAGTAGCTAATTTCCTTCTGTTTTTTCCAGGCCGATTCCCTGATCAAGGACCAATTCCTAATCAACTCATTGATGTTCGCGTTCAGACGTGCAAAGAGAGCGGTGGCATTTGAGACCTCCTCCTTGATGCTCTTATGGGTATTTCTATTCTCTTCACAGGTCGCAGTCAGCCTGTTCATGGAGTTATTTATTTTAGTCGCGTTTCTCGGTAGCTCGCTAAGGAACTTTTCGCACGTCTCATCTCGAATGCGGATTATAGGAGTGGAGGTTTTATCGCCGGTTGGAGTTTGGTAAGCTGCGTAAGTGAGACTATGGTCTTGTTCGATTACATAGGTAACAGCCATTTTGGTGCCTCTAATACTAAAGCTGATTGTGAAAGTAAACTACTCACAAAAAGTAAGGGAACAAGAAAAATGTCCAAATTTGTCGCTGATTTTTGAAAGGCTGTATTTCAGTGAAAAATGGCAAAAATCTATTGGCAAATTTGTTTCAACAACGATTAAAGCTGGCGGGACCCGGTTTTTGTGTCAATTTTCCGACATTCATTTTGATTTTACTCCAAATTCGAACCTCTAGGGCAAAATCTAACCATCCTGCAATAGAGCACCCATTTCTCTACCGAAAACCATTTTTATAAAATTTCAAATGTGATCCGATATTGCACAAGAGAATAAAATATCGGTGCATGGCATGCAGTGCGCACAGTGGTTCTCCGCCCTGTATAGCGCACAGCAGAACCGGCTGCCGTACCTGAGTTCTCACTCACATGTGAACTAAATGCCTTGCATATTCGCTCCTACACATGTTGATTGTTATAATTTGTACATTGTTTATGTTTATATTTGCAAATTCTGAATGTTTATTAAACATAATTTTTATACGTAAGACCCTCAAAGAAATGATTTTTGAAACTGAATGCATGCTAAGAATGAATCAGAAATGTGTACATTGTTGCGGATTTGCACCTCCGCATATATACGAGACCAGCGACTAGACAGTAATTGTTAGTTCGTAAGTTCATCAAGCGTGGCAGCATCGATCAGCGATCGATGCTGATCGATGCACAAGCGTCGCCACGCATGCGCTTTGCGCGTCTTGTATTCTCGTGGGACAGCGGGCCGGCTAGCGGCCATTACTATCGTTCGAACCCGTGCGATCAGCGTTTCGGTGCGACTCTTGTATTGACGAATTTATGTAAGGTGCGACGCGTGTGCAACTCCATTGTAGTTTGTAGTGAAGTGCAACGATTGTCCAGCGCGAGTGCGTGGATTTACGACCCACTGCTCAACCAAGGTACTGTACAACTCTGTATTTGCGTCTCGCCGCGTGGATTTACGACCCACGTGGGTACGACTCTTTAATAAACGCTCACTCTGTTCGACTCTTAACAATCAGTGCTTTCATTCTTTCGCGATTGTGCCCTCGATGATCTTCTCGTTTGTTTCAACTCAGTGCATTGCGGCATTTTAGTGCAAATCGAAAACATACATTGATTTACGAATGCTAAAGATACAAACATAAACAATGCATAAATTACGTCCAAGAAAAACAAATTTCTTTTTTCGGCCTGTAATCGTACACGAAAACATACTGAAGTGGGATACACTGATTTTGATACGCTTTATGAGGTAGTTTGGCAAAAAATTTGACACGATAACGCAAGTTAAAGTAGATGACAAAGTTAATCGGTGATGGTCGAAAATAGAGTACAAAAAGGCAATCCGGAGGAATATTAGAATCTCTTCAAATTATTTGAGCTATACTGCTGTTTTATGACGTCGTTCTTTCCGTTCAAGTAGAGATATGATTCAAAAGGTATAGGAAAGCGGTTATTGCAGGTATGCCAAAATTCATATCCAAAGTACCGGTCTACGACGTTTTAGCCTATTTAATCATATTAGGGTTCTATTGGCCAGAATCGATGGCTCCAGGTCATTAAATTGAAGCCGTACTTGTTCTGGTTATAAAGTATTTGGTCGAGCTGAAAAGGTCAGTTTTTACGATGAGTTGATTGAAACTCGTACCGTTTTATTTATGGAACAATTCATCGTAAAAACTGACCTTTCCAGCTCAACCAAATACTTTATAACCAGAACAAGTACCACTTCAATTTAATGGCCTGGAGACATGGGTTCTGATGAATATAACCATAATTTGATTAAATAGAGTAAAACATCGTAGACTGGTACTTTAGATATGCATTTTGAGTATACCTGTAACAACCACTTCCCTGTGCGGGCCATTCCACGTGAAAACGATCACTTTTGGCAGCAAGTCCTCCGATTTTGTTTAAATTATAGTATGGTGTAGTTTTTGCAAAATAATGGTAGGTTTAATTCATCATTTCGCTGAAATCAACAACGTTAAAAAAATACGGGATGTTAAAAATCGTGAAAAGTGCATTTTTACCAAAACTTGACCCCATAAATGAATTAATATCTCAGAAACTATGGCACTTGTCGCGAAGTTTTTTTAAAAAACTATACGAGAAAGAACCGCCCCTTCTGAATATATTTTTTGTTTGTTGTTACGGGCTAGCCGTGCGAGACCGTTTTTATATCCGTTTGGTTACGAAAAAAACGTGTGCTCGCTCCTAAAACTTTAAGGATATGCGAGCCCAATCAACAATCGCCAATTCGAATAAGCCTGAGATTAATTAAGTTCCAAACACATCTCACTGCGCTGGTGTCAATGAGCACTATTGGCAAAATAATACCTTTTAGGCAGATTCTCCTTGACGGTCGAAGCTGATTGATACAGGAATTGGATCAGGTTAGGAAAAACCCAGCTTGAGGTACCACCAGGCTACGCAAAGCGCCAAGTCTCTCTCAAGTCTAACGTGCTTTTGGACTGGTAATCCTATTTATATAATCGTTCTTTAAACTATCCAATTGTTCCCTGATTCGCGAGGGTGTCAGTCCGGAGGCCAGTTCTACCTGATGTATAGTCAGATCTTTAATTGAGGTCCAAACACATCTCACTGCGCTAATGTCAATGAGACCTATTGGCACAACAATACTAATCTGATAATACCTAGGTCGATTCGGAGGTCCCCAGAAAGGTAAAAGGTTTAGGATGGCTAAAGGTAAAAGCTTGGGGTACCACCAGGCTACGCAAGGCGCCAAGTCTCTCCCAAGAGTTATATTACCCCGGATAGGAATAGTTGAGCGGCTAAATATTCCTACACTAAATGTGGGTTCTATGTACGATGTCGCTTTCAGTATTGTACGCTATGACAGGTGGTAATTGAATGTAGAAAAGGAGTAATTGACATGAAAAATAAGGTAACTATATTGAAACAATTGCAGAGAATAAAGTATACAATCGTGTTAAGTGTGTGTTCGTTTGTTACAAAATACCTTTGTATAATCCTCGTCTGTTCGCATAGAATTGATTCGCGGCGTAATTGAATGGTTACAAGAGTAATCGCAACTAATGCAATGATTTGGTCGAAAGTAACGTGTACGATCTTCCTCGGAATAACCCCGAATTCCAACGTCTAATTCTTATAAAGAGATTCGAATAGTTTGGTTGAAAGTAACAAATACGATCTTCCTCGGAATAACCCCGTATTCCAGCGTCTAAGATTTGAATGGTTTGGAGAATGCTTCGAAAGTGCCTAGCACGATCTACTACAAGGAGGACAGAGCTTCGCCCTTCGGGAAAGAATCAAAGACTGAACTCCGGAGAGAACTAGCGCGGTCGATCCTCGGAAGGGCAGAGCTTCGCCCTTCGGAAGATCAAGCTACTAAAGACTCTGCTGTATAAGATTTCGGACGGTTTATATAGTCGGAACCAGCGCTAGTTTGGGGTAAAAAGTGGGGTAAAGCCTTCGGATTTTCCTAGACAAGCCCTAGGATGTGGCCGTATGACTCAAGGGCGTCTTGAGTACAGCTGTGTATGAATCACTGCAGTAGGGGCTGCATAGGAATGTTTACAGGACTGAGAGATTACGTTGGGTGCGGTTTGAGCTTGAAACTAAGATTTTAGTTGAATGCTAGAATATTCTCGATTTTTAAAGTGGAAAAATTGCTTGCGTAAAATACGGACGTAGCATTGTTGTAGCCACCTTTTTTCAACTTTAAAAGTGGATTCTGGGTGCGTTTGTACGATTGCTGTTTATCGTATTATTATCTAGTGTTACCAAATAATTCGTAGTACAATAATTTATATGGTTTTTTCCCGTCTTTGAAACAAACTGTGATTTGGTGGTTGATCAGATCACAGTTTGATTACAAATTATTATTATTATAATTATTAAATTGGTTATAAATTATTATAAACACTCGAGAACAACACAACACATCAGTGAATTCTAGGATTGAGGTTTATCGTATTATTATCTAGTGTTACCGAATAATTTATAATTCAATAATTTATAACAAATTTAATAATTATAATAATAATAATTTGTAACCAAACTGTGATCTGATCAACGACGAGATCACAGTTTGTTTAGAAGATGGGAAAAAACTATATAAATTATTGTACTATAAATTATTTGGTAACACTAGATAATAATACGATAAACAGCAATCGTAAAAACGCACCCAGAATCCACTTATTCATTAGAATCAACAATATAGGTGTGGCATGGACCCGATCCGAGGGTCTATTCTCTAGTGCGCGGCGCTAATAACCGTACCTGACTGCCTTTGAAGCTCCACCCTGACCACAATTATGAAAAGAACAAAACGAAATTTACTATAGAGACCGAGAAAAGTCCAACTAACAACATATTTTTCCAGATTTTCCAAAGCGTGAGCACGTCGTCGTTTTTGTAAAATAAAAATTAATTAACAATATTCAAGTTGAAAAATGGTGACTATAACAAAAACAAAAATATATTCAGAACGGGCGGTTCTTTCTCGTATACTTTAAAAAAAACTTCGCGATAAGTGCCATAGTTTCTGAGATATTAATTCATTTATGGGGTCAAGTTTTGTTAAAAATGCACTTTTTCGTGATCTTCAACATCCCGTATTTCTTTAACGTTTTTGACTTCAGCGAAATCATGAATTAAACCTACCATTATTTTGCAAAAACTACACCATACTACAATTTACACAAAATCGGAGGACCTGCTGCCAAAGTGATCGTTTTCACGTGGACTGGCCCCTACTTTTCAAATCATATCTCTATTTGTACGGAAAGAACGATGTCGTAAAACAGCAATATAGCTAAAATAATTTGAAAAGATTCTGCTATTCCTTAGAATTGCTCTTTTATAGGCCATATTCGGCAATAATCGACTAACTTTGCCATCATCTTTAACTTTTGTTTTCGCAACAAACTTATTTTGCGCTTCCTACCTTATAAAGGGTATGAAAATCGGTGTGTTCCATTTCGGTAGGTTCCTTTGTTAGAGCTAATTCTCGGATTTATTTGACGAACAGATTCTAAATATGCAAATTCTTTTTTTTTCTATCAGCTGGAGTTTATGCGTTATGCTTATATTTGTAAATAATGAATGTTCATTGAAC
Source organism: Trypoxylon attenuatum (assembly GCA_963989405.1). Lineage (NCBI taxonomy): Eukaryota > Metazoa > Arthropoda > Insecta > Hymenoptera > Crabronidae > Trypoxylon > Trypoxylon attenuatum. The sequence goes on from OZ022490.1 coordinate 21,089,574, forward strand.
ATAAATTAAAGTTTTATTATGATCTAAAGGGATTGCTAAAACCTCTGCGCCGGGCATTATACGGTGTATAACTCTCATGTCCGGATTTTGCAAAATTTCCGCATTGGAATATTAGCGCGTTCGAATTTTATGGCAGCGGAGCATTTTCCTTCCCCGAAATCGCAGACCGACTCGGGATTATTTGAAGTACTTTATAGTTACCAAATGTGTCCCAGCTTACCTCCGAACAAAAACTCATAAAAATCAGTTACCACCGCTAATGGTTCCTGCGTCGTAAGGTAACCGACATACCTGACACACCATCAGCATTACACTATGGGTGGGAATTCCCGACTTAATAGCCAATCAAGGCCGACTTGCAAAATTTCCTCCTTTCCACTAGAAAACCAACCCTCCTCCGCGGAAGAAAGCAAAAGTATTTAAGCCGAAAACCGTAATGAGGATAACACTTCGGAAATCTCTTTGAGACTCGACACAATTGACGTTACAAACATCGATTCAGCACTCAGAGACGGAAAATTCGGAAGTTAAAATGTCATCAAGTCGTACAAGTTGTTTGCACCATCCGGATATACATTTCGCACCAAAATTAAAGGACCACTTCCCTCCGGTCGCAAACTTGTCAATGTTCGCATAGCTGTAGCTTTGTCAAAAATTATGCACGGATCTTAATTGTGATGCTTAAAATCGTATGTTGCCTCCCCGTTGTCTTAGAACTTCTTCGCATCGTTCTCTTATATTGATACAGTACCGTATCAAATTTTGGGGGATGCTGCGCCAAAGTCTCTGGAGAACAGTCGCTAGTGCTCGTAAATTTGATACGGAACTGTATCAATATGAGAGAATGATGCGAAGAAGTTCTAAGACAATGGGGAGGCAACACACGATTTTAAGCATCACAATGAAGATCCGTACATCATCCATCAAAACACACACTACACTTAAAATACACATTTCTATTCACACATACACCAAACATACAACACAAATACACATTGGGTACAAGTCCGACCGTGCAATCTCCTCGTGCCGTACCTTGGGTTATTCTAATGCCGGCGGCTCACTTTTCATTCAAAGTGTCGTAACTTTGCATAAAAAAATCGTAGCGGCTTATTTTTTTTTAAATTAAAGAGAACGCTTCAGGCTACACAACCCTGTAATTGGCGTCCTTCAAAAAAATTCACCCGACCCCGTGGCCCTTGTTGAACTTTGCAATTTTCTGCAAGAAAAACATGCCCTTATATTTTATGTGCTACCACAGCCCCAATGCACGCAAATCAAATTTCTAATGGTGCGTTGTAAAGTAGAGGCTTCAAGCTTTAATTTAAAAAAAAATTCATATTTTTAAGATTCTTTAACAAAGTTACAGCTATGCGAACATTGACAAGTTTGCGACCGGAGAGAAGTGGTCCTTTAACCTTTTAGATACGGCAGGATTCTGCGCGTGGCTATTTCTCTGGACGGCAGTGTATGACGTGAACGATGTAAAAACGATACAACACTGCAAAGTGGGACTGGCAATGCCGTCCTGTGCACGAGTAGATTCAAATGAAGTAATTGATAATCCACTACAGCAGCGCGGCGGTCAAAGATGACATCTGCGAAAGCCGCCATAGTGGTTCCTCGTTCAGAGATATGACATCCGCGAAAGCCACTGTAGTGGCTCCTCGTTCAGAGAGATGACATACGCGAAAGCCACTATAGTGGCTGCTCGTACCTAAAAGGTTAATTTTAGTGCGAAGTGTATTTTGTTATATATGCGGGGAGTACACAGTACAAGAATCCAGAAAACCAATTTCCGAATTTGTGTAAAGAGCGTATATTGGATACTTTGGTATAGCTCTTGGTGATCAAGATAAACCATGGTCTCCACACATTCTTTGCAAAACTTGCATTGAGCATTTGCGACAATGGACGACTGGGAAAAGAAACAGCTTGAAGTTTGATGTGCCGATGGTCCGGAGGGAGCCTGAAAATCACATTGACAGATGTTATTTTTGCGCTGTGAATATTGCTGGCTTGAACCGAAAGAACCGCAAAAAATGGACATATCCGGATGTATCATCAGCGAGACCTCCGGTACCTCACTCAGACGAAGTGCCTGTTCCACAATTTCAACAACTGCCGGAACTCCTAGGAAACGCATCTAGCTCGCCAGATATCCATACCGGTACAGGCCAAAGTAGCGGGAGTGGCTACGGGGGGACATCTGCAAGTCCACAGCAATTTACTCAGGATGAAATAAGTGACTGGGTAAGAGACCTTAATCTTCCCAAAGAAGCTGCTGAGGTACTGGCTTCGCGATTAAAAGAGAAGCAGTTATTAAAGAGCGGAACAAAAGTTACGTTTTACCGAAAGCGGGAAAAAGATTTGCTGCCGTTTTGCTATCAAGAAGACGATATTGTTATTTGCCAAGACGTCAGAGGATTATTGAGAGCAATGGGACTCCCTAACTATGACCCCGAAGATTGGCGCCTATTCATTGACAGCTCGAAATACAGTTTAAAATGTGTGCTTTTGCACATTGGGAATGAGTATGGTTCCATACGACTTGGCCATTCAAGACATTTGAAAAAAGAATCCAAGACTGTCGCGATAGTGCTAAAAAAATCAAGTATTTTGACTATCAATGGAAAAGCGTGGACTTGAAAATGGTCAATTTTTTACTTAGGCAACAAGGCGAATATACAAAATATCCTTGTTTTTTTGTGTCTTTGGGTCAGCAGAGCAAAGAACGATCACTGGGTGGAAGAGTGAGTGGCCTGCAAGGAAGGACATGGTGGCAGCCCAAGAAAATATCATTCACCAACCGTTAGTACAGCGGAATAAAATCATGTTTAATATCGGTCGTGCGAGTCAGTGAAAAGTGAGAATTATCAATGTGAAATGGTCAGGTTCGACTCGCCCGACTGAGATGCGGGTCAAGCATTTCCCGATAAAGTTCCAACAATCGTACGCGAGAGAACCACAGGTGAGTGATAGGATACTTCTATTAGAAATACTCCTGCACGCCACCTAGTACAGCTCGTTTCCGCTTTCCCCCAGAAGGCAGCGTAGACGAACCGTCATTCGCATGACAACAGCCGAGCTGGAAACAAGCCTTCTCTCCAGCGCTAATCCTCGAAGAGATCGTGGCAGCCCGACAACACTCGCATCGCGAGAAATTGCAGGCTCCATCATTAGAACGGACTACCTTCGTGGCAGCCTCCGAAATCTTCGAATTTTCGAAGAAAAGAAACAATTAGAATCTCAATTACCGCGGTAGAGCGATAATCGGATCATCTATTGTTCCGCCGCCACGAGCGTGACGGATCACCGTCTCGCGCGTCTGCGAACGCAGGCTCCGCCGAGTCACTGCAGAAGCATCAAACTTGCCAGTAAACGAAACTTCCTTTGGTCCCGAGAAAATTCTTCTCGAGCATTAGATCAGGCCCGCAGAGGACTTACAACCCTCTGCGTGCTAAAAGGAATTTCGACTCGGAATCAGGTAAATTATATTCAGGTGTTGGTTTATTAAATTAACAGCTCGAATTATAACAATCATACAGTCCACAATTTCGAAGAGTTCAGAGATTACGATTGCGAGCGCTTCGCGCTCGCCGTCGCATCGCTTGAACGCTCATAATATTTACGAGTAATCTATTGTGCTTTGTTCCAGATAATTGGATTCAACGCGTCGCCGATCACCACCGCGACAGCGAGACTGTACACTGTACCGACTTAAATAAAATTTTGTGTAAACTTTAATTAATTGATTGTGTCTGCGTATACAGGGTGATTCAGTGACTCGTTTACCCGTTTCAGCCACGTATTCTAGGCGCCAATCTAACCCGAAAAGTCCTATAGCAAAATGGCGAAATCTCAACCCGTTCGGAATTACAGGGGGTTGAAATTTCAAGTTTAAAAAATCATATCTTCTGACCGGATAATGCTAGAGTCACGGGTCTTTTTCTAGAATGTGTGGGAGGGTCCGAGGTATCTGGGGAAAAATAGAAACGATGTGAAAATTATTCTTAGGTCACATTATTATTAATTTTCTTGTTTTAGAATGCAGTTTCTCTATGAACCGGCAACATTTTCAGGTACGAAAAAATCACAGACATTCTGTGATGCACCAAAAAAAATATCCCGTCATAAAAAGTTTAGAATTTTAAGAAATGTGGCCAGGATAAGTTATTGAAAGTTTTTCGCTACTGATTCCCAATCCCGGTATACTTTCGCTTTCGTCGAAGTATTGTAGAGTTCGTCAACCTGACCCTTTTTTCTCTCTCTCATTCTCACTTACTCTCCCTCTCACACTGCCTAACGCCCCTAGTAGCACCAAATATTAAATACATATGTATCTAATGTTAAACAGACATTCAATCTCTTTTTAATATTTAAATATTTATGAGATATTCATTTTACATTTAAAAAGAAATATTTTCTTCCAAATGTGTATCAAAGATTTATTTTACATTTAAAAAGAAATATGTTTTCTAAATATTTATCAAATATTTATTTTACATTTAGTAAGAAATATTTTTTCGACATGTGTATTAAATATTTATTTTACATTTAAAAAGAAATATTTTTTTCCAAATTTTTGTCAAACATTTATTTTAGGTTCAAAATGAGATGTTTTTTCCACATGTTTATTAAATATTTATTTTAGATTCAAAATGAAATGTTTTTACAAATATTAATATTAATATTTCATAAATTTATCAAATGTTCATTTCATATTACGGAGAACTACGCTGCTCAAAAGAATTATAGCATAGAACAATTTTGGGTAATTATTTACAATTGGGCACTCCTCACCGATTTGGCTGAAATTGGAATATGTAGTAGAGTTGAATGCGTAGATGACAGATCTGCAAGTAAAAATTGTCGCTCTCTTTCCGTTCTTGAGATATCACTAATTATGTTAACTAATTATATAACAATAGGTAGCGCTTTGCCGATTTTGCTGTAAATTAAATATGTTATAGAGCTCGATGCGTAGATTACATATTTGCGAATAAAAATTACCGATCTCTTTCTATTCCTAAAATATTAGTGATTATATGCGCGAAAATGCACTATTCTTTACAGGCACTTTATGAAATACTGTTCTCCTTATCGAATTTCATGCATTATCATTATATTATACGTTAGCGCCCCCTTCACCTCATCTGGCACTGACCTGACCTGTGACTGTAAAGCATAATGAGGCTTATCAAGTTTTACAGTTGCGCCCCCTTCCTCTCATCTGGCACTGACCTGACTTGTGACTATAAAACGTATTAAGTGTCATTAGGCTTTACAGTCACAGGTCAGGTCAGTGCCAGATGAGGGGAAGGGGGCGCAACTGTAAAACTTAATAAGTCTAATCATGCTTTACAGTCACAGGTCAGGTCAGTGCCAGATGAGGTGAAGGGGGCGCTAACATATAATATAATGATAATGCATGAAATTCGATAAGGAGAACAGTATTTCATAGAGTGCCTGTAAAGAATAGTGCATTTTCGCACATATAATCATTAATATTTTAAGAATAGAAAGAGATCGGTAATTTTTATTCGCAAATATGTAATCTACGCATCGAGCTCTATAACATATTTAATTTACAGCCAAATCGGCAAAGCGCTACCTATTGTTATATAAATAGTTAACATAATTATTGATATCTCAAGAACGGAAAGAGAGCGACAATTTTTATTTGCATATCTGCAATCTACGTATCGAAGAGTACAACATATTCAAATTTCAGCCAAATCGGTGAGGAGTGCCCAATTGTAAATAATTACCCAATTTTGCTCAAAAATAGGCCAAATTGGATTGACGATAACTTGGTAAAAATTAATCGAAACATTATGATTTTTTTTAAAATTGAAGCTTGAAGTTTCTACTTTCGATTCCCGTATTTAGAATTAAACTTTGACGCACGCCTGCTGTTACAAACTCTGAAAACCGAGGACATGTTTGACATGTCGAAATTTGCAAAATTCAACAACGCCTGCGGACTCGGAAAATTTTTTTAAACCAATTCCGTAAACGCCGAAAGAAAGGTTGAATCTTCCTCTACAAAAGATAAAAAATTCAAGTTGCTACGATGTTTCGTTCCGAAGTTATCGCAATTCTTTTGAGCAGTATATATTTTGCAAGATATTACGCAGATATTGTAATTCGGCAATGGAAATTTAATTTTATTCTTTTTCAACTTTCAACTTTTTTATTCTTTTCAACTTTTACTTTAATTCTGCGTTTATTTTAAGTAAAAGATATTTTTACGCGATGTATCAAAATTGTATCGTGTGTCATTGGAAGATCACGCGACTACGCCGAATCGGACGACACCGGCGCACCGCACATCAAACGTTGCGGCGATATGCCGATTCACACACAGGCTAGGGGCTAGGGCCTATGAATTGGTGAAGCCGCCGTCTTGCCGACACTGCGAAGTGTCGTACTAACACTAACAGCCCGCTCACCGGCAAGACGGCGGCAAGCCACTAGGGTCTATATGTATGTATCCTTCATGTCACTGTACAGACACATCAAATTGTAGTGAAGGAGAACAATCTGCATTATTACATCGGCAATATGTAGAGCTAAAGTTCGAGATAAAACAGATTTATAGCAAATTAGAAGGAATTGAAAGACTAATAAATAACATTACAGTTAACGGGAATGCATCTGCAAATATCGGGCATGAGGGCGAAAGATCGTTCATAGATCAATTACCCCTTAAAACTAGTGTCCAAATAGATGAATTTAATGCGTTAATATCCGAAAGTTCTGCAAAATTTAATTCCCTGGTTTGTATTAATTATAAAATAAGTTTTTGAATTTCCGTCAAGCAAATAATGACATATATACATGTATATTTATACAGGGTGGTCGAAAAAGATGGAAACACCTGAATATCTTCTGAGGAAAGTAAAGTTTCGAAAACTTCAATACTGTTTCCTTTGTAATTTTTTCCGCTCTTTCGAATGGCGTACTCAGTTTTTGGGCCCAATGTTAAGAAAGGTCCCAAATCGGACCCAACTTAAAAATTTTAAATGGAAACCCCTATTTTTTATTGCAGATTTGAATTCTACGGGAAATTTTACGTCCGAATATGATGTTTTTTAATAATAAAATACTTAATTTTTGGGCCTGAAAATGGGCCCGAAACATTGAGAACTACGGGCATTCTGAAATCGTTTGAGTTTAATGGACCTTACTACGGTTTCTTTTGGAATTTTTCCCGTTCTTTCGAATGGAGTCGAACGGCGCCTCGAAAGGAGGCGCGTGAAGGGCCCCACCGGTGGTTAACACTTAACTAAGGACTAAGTTGTTTGACTTGGTCTTTTGGCAGTTTTTAACGTTTCGGGCTCATTTCAGGTCCAAAAATGAATTATTTTAATATTAAAAACCTCATATTCGGACGTAAAATTTCCCGTAGAATTCAAATCTGCAATAAAAAATAGGGGTTTCCATTTAAAATTTTTAAGTTGGGTCCGATTTGGGACCTTTCTTAACATTGGGCCCAAAAACTGAGTACGCCATTCGAAAGAGCGGAAAAAATTACAAAGGAAACAGTATTGAAGTTTTCGAAACTTTACTTTCCTCAGAAGATATTCAGGTGTTTCCATCTTTTTCGACCACCCTGTATGTATATATACCTTCTGACATGTATATATGTTCTCTCAGGTGCAGTTACTCTATTTAGTTGGTGGAGATACTAACAAAAAAATAATATATAGCATAATGAGCAAAGTAATAACAAATAATGCTGCTCTATATTATTCAGGACAGGGGAGAAAAGAAAATTATCGTTTATGAAGCTAAAATTATATGACGCCGTAACTGGTAGGTACTCACAATTTTTACGTTTTGTTTTATAAGATATATGAAATACCTGACTTATTTCACTCTTTACAGTAGCCACAAGAAGAAGACAAGAGTCCACCACGGAGCGCGAAATAAAGCAGATTGTCTCCTTATTTTTGGCAACGGCGCCGTCCAGAATCAAAAGTTCGTAAATGAATATTGTTGAAATTATTATTATTATTATTATTATAGTTTGTTTGTTCAGTGCTTGGTCATTTCCTATTGTGTAATTTTCAATTTTCTTTCGTCTATTTACTAGTTAAGCAAGTTTAATAGATTTGCTAGTTGTATTAAACTCATAACAATAAAATTTTCTGGTTTAATTACAAAACATAATTATTGCATATATTCATGATTGTATTTGCATTTGTCATGAGTCCTCATGTTTACAGAACAGATAACGCAGGTAATCATATATAGACGCAAGTTCAAATCCCGCCGCCTCCGAAAATTTTCAATTCTAACTTAGGTCCGATCATATACTAAAACGACAGAAACACTATCTCTCTCTGCTCTCTCGAATGCATAACAAAATTCGTGGTTGATATAAATTTTATTTTCTTTATTAAATCTATAAACTCTCCATAATATATTAAAATTAATATTATTTAAATATTAGCAAAATATGGTTCAAATATCTATCTTATATTTCTTGTATGTCTCTTTTACAATCTCTGAACATTCTGTTACGTTCGTGGAACCACGCACGAATTTTTCCTTCGACGAACCTAGAAATTTTGCAAGCTCGCGTAAACCCTCGCTCGAACCCTAAAATTCGCCTAGCCTAGATGCCCTTCTGTGACCCCATCGCGATAGTATTCATAGTCCGGATACAGATGCGGCTTTCCGCAGAGTGCACGTGCCTCCAGCTCGCATTAAGATACCGTCCCCCTTCAAAAATTCAAAGAAACCTACTGCGTTTTCCGATTAATTCGCCTAATTTAGAGTATATAAACCCTTCGCAATAGTAGCCAGCAGGTCAGTTTTTCAACAGACTTCACCGACTGCGAAGCTCTGTCAGTCAGTAGTAGATCGTGCTTAGCACCTTCGAAGCACCAAATCGATGTAAGAATACGGGGATATTCTTGAGTGAGATCGTGTCCATAGTCACTTTCAAGCAAACCAGTTTAATCCATATGACTTTATTTCGTAAACCACATAAGCTGAAAGTAAAGTGCGCTAAACAGACGAGGGAAACACACGGGTATGGTAACAATCCTACTCACACTTATCACAAGTTATATCGTACTAGTATAGCGAGACCGTTATACTCGACCAAGACGAGTATAGCGGTATACCTGACCGGAGTATAGTCAGTCTTGGAGACTCGTTTTCACCTTACGGGTGTCTGCGACATCCCAAGCTTATACTCTCCTTAGCCAACTTCCAAATCCTACAGATCGTAAATTTCGAACGTTGGGACGAATCATGGCGAAAATATTGTGCATCCGGCGATTCCTGAAAGGGAGGATTTCGGACGTACAGTCAAATTTCCGCCTACTCGCGCTTAGCGACTATTTACGATTATTCATTACACCCTTTTGCGAAGTAAGCAAGCTCGGTTCTTCCCTTTCACACCGGGAAAACCCGGGCTCGCACGGCTAGCCCGTAACAATTCAGAAGATATGTCCTAAACATTCAGAAAATATGTTCTGAACATTCAGAAAATGTGTTCTGAACATTCAAAAGATATATTCTGAATATTTAGAAGACATATTCTTAATATTCACTTTATATTTTCTTTATATATATATGATATTCGGATCTAATATTTATTTAATCTTAAAAAGTGTGGCTAAAAAAACATTTTTCTAATATTTGAAAAACATGTTTAACTAATATTTTTGTGCTACTACCCTAGTAGCACAAAATATTGAATACATATGTATTTAATATTTGAAAGACATTTGAATGTCTTTTTAATATTTAAATATATATCAAATATTTTTTTAGATTCAGAAAAAAATATTTCTTCCCAAATGTTTATTGAATATTTATTTTAGATTAAGAAAAAAATATGTTTTTCCAAATGTTTATTGAATATTTATTTTAGATTCAGAAATAAATATTTTATTCAAATGTTCAGGAAATATTCATTTTACATGTAAAGAGAAATATATTTTACCAGATGTTAATTAAATACTTATTTTAGGTCTAGAAACAAATATTGTTTTTCAAATATTGACCTCATATTCTTCCCATATTGCGGAGAAATATATTTTTTTAAATATGAAATGCATATGTTAATTTGATATTCGAAGTAAAATATACTGTTTTTGATAAAGGTTTTCTAAAATTAACACAAGGTTATAAATTGTGCGACAAATTCAAACCTTGCGTTAATTTCGGGACACCATTTATGTGAAATAAAAAGACAATCCAGGCCTGGGCACGGGTGGGGCCCCTCACGCCCTTCATTCTCTCTTCACGCGCCGCGACATGCTTTATTTTTAGCCCGTAACGTGCTGAGCGTCGTGACGCGACAAAGTCGTCGCCATGGCGACCTCGAAGCGCTGCGGCCGTGTGGGGGAATAGAATTTGGCTCCGGAGCTTACTTTGCCCAGGCCTGTTTTACGCACTGAACGTGTCGTGCATAGCGGCGTCGCGTAGTTACCGCAAATATTAGTTACACATTTTTTAATGTTTTCTGGGTAACGATCAAAGACCGTGCAGATTTGTACGTATCCATCTCGAAGACGGGACAATTCGAGCATTTATAGATACGCATCTCGAACTAACATTTTGCGTCAGTGTGCTGTGATAGTCCGTATCACATTAATTACTCTTCTCGGCGTGCTTTGCACATATGTAACAACTCAAACGTAAGTATATCTTTATGTAATAAGATAATATTTCTGTTAATACATGTGGCGGTGGTTAATATAAATTCACTCTCTGGGAATAACACATATTTATTATAAAGTACAATTCTTGTTAACTCTCCGCATGTCCGCACGCTGAGCATCTCTCTTAGCAACTACCAACGGCTTCTTACGCTCCTTTGTTTCTCCGCGTCGCTCGCTTCACGCCACATCCCAATACTCTTTCTCCCTCTCTCTCTTAGACACACACTCACATCTCTCACTCGCTCTCATACTCTCGCAATCAAGTCAACCACACTCAATACTCTCAACAATCACCCCCTTGACTTTATTGCCTACACATTTCCAAAACATCTTTTATATTTTCATAAAGTTTTTGCCCACTCACACCTTTTGTCAAAAAATCTGCTCGCATATTTTCGCTTCTTACATGGCTAACTATAATACTATATTCTTGGATGCTTTCTTTAACGTAATAGCACTTTCTATTTAACAATTTCGACCGAGCCTTAAAATTGCCTCCATTCGCAAGTCGTACCGCATTCAGACTATCGCTCTTAAGACGTTTTACCTTAACTTCCTCATGTGTTATTTCTTTAATCAATCGACTCATCCATATTATCTCTTTCGTTCCTTCGACCATCGCCTCCAATTCGCTCTCTGTTGATGATAACGCTACTGTATTCTGTTTTTTGCTCCTCCAGTGTATTAAATCACCATTCCTGAAGGTTAATATTCCTGTGAAAGATTTTGCATCTTTTGTTATATCCCATGAGGCGTCTGTTTCTGCAACAATCCCTTTTTCCACATCTCTTCCTCCAAATTGCAGTTTGTAACCAATCGTCCCCTTCAAATACCGCAATACTCTGTTCAATCCACTTGTAGTAGGCCCCCAAAAGCCACGTAGCTCCCCCGCGAATTAACCGCGCAATAAGTAACCCGATAGGGATGAGTCATAGGCCGCGCGATCGCGAACATTACCAAATATGGGCATAACCTTGAGCGCCCCGAAATGCACCGTCAACAATTCGACAATAGAAGCTTCGAGAATAAGGCCCCAGCGACCAAAAACGTAGACTAAGCAGAAATATTGTATAAAAGACGGCCCGCGGCGAAGCAACGAGGAGATTCCTGAAAACGCGAGTAGTAGATACCGTAACGCCGCTGGCCGCCTGTTTGACCGCCGATCTCAGTATCGCGGAGCACCTTGTAACCATCGTTGTAGACCACCAGGCATTCTTCAATAAAACAACGAAGTGATAACGTTTCCTGGAGTGGATTCCTATCCTTAAGTGACACACGATCCCCTACCTTCTAACGTGCACGACTACAATCGGGAACGCCGAGGCTATCCCAGTCACGCACACAACATAATTTGGTGGCAGCGGTGGGATCCGTCACCTCCGGAACGCAACAAACAGGGAAAACGACGGCCAGAAGGCAACCGAAAAGAAGAAACCAACAACCAAAGAAGCAAACACGCAAGAAGAAGAAGCAAATAATTAAACGAACAAAACGTACAAGAAGACGAACCAAGTAATTAAACGAGCAAGACATACAAAGGAAGCCGCCAACCAGAAATCAAGAAACGAGAATCAGCAAAGCCGAGACAACGCACGAGAATCAACAAAGCAGAGACAACGCACGAGAATCAGCAAAGCAGAGACAACGTACGAGAACCAAACAGCCAACGCACAGCTGAGCCCAAGGACGACGATAACCGTGCAGCCGCAACCCGATCGTCGAGTGATCTCAGCCAAGGCCGTCGCCGACGAACACCTGCCACAGAACCCCAGCGTAACGTAAGTCGAAACCATGCGCCGACTCGTTATCTAAGCCGATAACAGTAGATGTCCGACAGCCGTTTATACATCCGAACATACGCGAGCCGAAATCGGATATTTAATTCACTTAGAAATAGGCCGATACAGAGCTACCCGGCGGCACGTGTCGAACCAGGTGTCACCGACACCGCAGTAACTGCGCTAAGAGAGATTAGGAACAGCGTTAGGCGCGTACTCGAATACCCGGAATCTCCCGAGGACCCATCCAACAATCTTACCTTCGACCGCGAGTTCTCATTCGGAGAATTAGACAACAGCCTTTTTCCCCCGCGACACGATAGAGCTAATTCTAATAGGTCAAGTCTGTCATTTGAAAGCGCTATCTTCCAACCTCGCACCATGCCAGACCAGGGAGAACAAAACGAAACGACCCCCACTGGAAACCAAAATCCAGTTACCCAGGCCGAAATTTCTGCCGAAATTCACCGACTCCGCGCCGAATTAGACACACTGCTCAACATCAACCATGGTCAGAACCTACCAGGGCCCTCCGCCAGCCCTCGCGTTCTTTCCAACTTACCAATCAAGGACGCGTTGAAATACATCCCCAAATTCGACGGCAGTTCACCGGAAGCTCTCAAAGAATTCCTCAGCGCATGCAATTATGCATTTCTAAAAATACACCCACGCGATGAGGCCGAATTACTAGAAGCGGTTCAACACATCAAACTTTCAAAAAAGGCACTGCTGGAATTCGAACACCGTGACATACACACGTACGCGCATCTCAAGGAAGAATTGGAAGCAAGCTATCTCGGGCGCAAATCCGCCGCGTTCCTACAAATCGAATTTAACGACCTACGACAAAAACCTGGAGAAACTGTGAGAGATTACGCAACTCGTACCGAGCAAATAATGACAGATTTGATGGAGGCCTTAGAGCAGCCCCATCACAACGCGACAGCGATTCGTACGATCCACGAAATTTGTAAACACCAAGCGCTAATCAATTTCCCTCGCGGATTACACGAGCCGTTATGCGCGATAATTCGCGCACGGAATTACGGATCGTTCCAAGAAGCAGTATCTGGCGCAATTGAAGAGGACAAATTAAACGGACCAAACCCCTCACACTCGCGTCACCTCACCTCCACCCGTCACGATTACCACCCTCGACGAACGGAGCGTGCGACCCCCGCGCAACGCAACTTTTACCCTAATCGGACTATTATTTGCACCACTTGCGGAAACGCAGGACATAATTGGCGCGAATGCCGCTCTGGTCGATATAATGGACCACGCGAATTTCCCCGGGCCGAAGCTCGCTCGAATTATCCGGTACAATGTGCCAAATGCGGAAAAAATGGACATTACGGACGCGATTGCCGCTCCAGTCGATACGCGAGCCAATTTGACTTCGCCCCACGTCAGTCGCAAACGACTGCACACCTGGTCGAAGCCTACTGCGACTACTGTCGTAGACCTGGCCATTCCTACGGAGAATGCCGACGCCGAATTCAACAGCCACGAACTTACGCGCCAAGGACATATACCACGCACTCAAGGCCGGACCCAGCTCCGCGCCCCGCCAACAGAAGCGAAACCGAATCATCGGGAAACGGAGACGAGACGCGACCCCGCGAGAGTGTTGCGTCGTTCAGGTAAACCTCTCGCTAGATAAAACGGATGCTTTACCTCTGACGAACGTGCCCTTAGAAGAAACTTACGACGGAACCGTGCCAATGCTAATAGATACAGGAGCTTCAATAAGCCTAATAAAAATCCGCCACCTGCGCGATGAAGTACCCATGTGGAGAAAAGAAATTGAAATACTAGGAGCAACAGGAAACTCATTAAAAACCCTCGGAGAAATACAGGGACATATTAGAATAGGCTCCGAAATAATTACGCAACCCTTATACGTAGTATCAAATGATTTCCCTATCGAATACGAAGGAATATTGGGAATAAATTTTATTCGTGGACATGGCGCCAAACTAGACTGCGCTAGAGATGAGTTACGTTTTGGAACAACCATTTGGAAAACTTATTACGCGAACGCGATGATTCACTTACCGCCACGATCCGAAACCATAGTAGAAATAACAACACGTAGTACGCACGACGGGATCACGACAGCTGACGAAATCCAACCCGGCGTCTTTATCGGAAGCTGCTGGACAAGGCCGCGCCACGGCCGATGCATCGTCAGCATTCTTAACACCAGCGATAACAGCATAGACTTCCGTCCTCCGGCAATTGAACTCGAAGAAGTACACTCGGAGACAAAAATACAACCGATACACAAACTCACTCCCGCGGAAATGGCAAAACGTGATAGCCGAATTGAACGAGTAATACAACAACTACGCGATAAACATTTAAATAAAGAAGAACGGGATTCCCTAATAAATATTTGTAGCACTTATGCTGACGTATTTCACTTGGAAGGCGAACCTCTGACATATACAACCGCCGTATCACACGAAATCCACACAACCGCCAATACCGCGCCTATTAACTCAAGACCATACAGACTACCAGAAAAATACAAACAGGAAATAAACAAACAAGTTCAACAAATGTTAACCGACGAAATTGTACGACCAAGCAATAGCCAATGGAACGCGCCACTTTTGGTAGTGCCAAAGAAAGCCGACGCAAATGGAAACAAAAAGTTACGAATCGTAGTAGACTTCCGGAAGTTAAACGACGTAACAATAGGAGACTCGTTTCCCTTACCTAATATCACCGACATCCTGGACCAACTAGGAAAAGCCAAATATTTTACAACGTTAGATCTCGCTTCAGGATATCACCAAGTAGCTATGGCCGAAGACGCTCGTGAAAAAACCGCGTTTTCTACACCATATGGACACTATGAATTTAACCGAATGCCTTTCGGACTAAAGAATGCACCTGCAACCTTCCAACGACTAATGAACACTATCTTATCAGGACTACAAGGTATCAAATGTTTCGTATATCTCGACGACATAGTAATACACGGAGGAAGCCTAGACGAACACAATGCACGACTACGCGATGTTCTCGCAATTTTACGCAAGCACAACCTAAAACTACAACCAAACAAATGTGAATTTTTACGAAAGGAAGTAAATTACCTAGGACACGTAATTACCAAAGATGGAATCCTGCCGGACCCGGATAAAATCCGCGCCGTGACAGAGTTTCCCGCGCCGCATAACGTAAAAGGAATCCAATCGTTTCTCGGTTTAGCCGGATATTACCGCCGATTCATTAAGGACTTCTCAAAAATTGCGAAACCCCTAACTAAGCTAACGGTAAAGGATACCAAATTTGATTGGACCGACGAACAGGACCACGCGTTTCGGACACTAAAAACTGCCCTCACGACGGCACCCTTGTTAATCTATCCCGACTTCGAGAAGGAATTCCTACTAACCACAGACGCCTCCGATTTTGCGATAGGAGCAATATTGTCACAAGGCGAAATAGGCAAGGACCGGCCGATAGCTTACGCGAGCCGCGTACTAAATAAAGCTGAGAGAAACTACAGCACGACGGAAAAAGAATTACTCGCAATTGTATGGGCAGCGAAACAATATAGACCATACCTATACGGAAACAAATTTAAGATAATCACGGATCATAAGCCCCTAGTGTGGCTATTCAACGTAAAGGACCCAGGATCACGATTAATGCGATGGCGCCTCAAGCTAGAAGAATATGAATACGAGATAGTACACAAAGCAGGGAAAATGAATACAAACGCCGACGCACTTAGCAGAACCATATACACGGTGACACAACAGCCAAATGAGCTCAAGGAATACAGCGAAGAGGAAAAGGCAGCAATACTACGCGAATACCACGACAACCCCACGGGAGGACACCAAGGAATAGAAAGAACTATCGGACGAATTAGACAACGCCATAACTGGGCCGGAATCACACAATACGTGAAAGATTATATAGCCAAGTGCGAACTATGCCAGAAAAATAAATTGCATCGTGCAGAAAAAGCACCATTGGTGATAACGGACACACCAAGTACCGCATTCGAGAAATGCGCATTAGATATAGTAGGACCCTTAACTGAGACCGAACATGGCAACAAATACCTACTGACCTTCCAAGACCTGCTGACTCGATTCAGTAAGGCGATACCTCTCCCTAATCAAGAAGCTCATACAGTAGCCGAAGCGTTCGCTACTAAAATAATATGCGAATATGGAACTCCCGAGACAATTTTAACAGACCAAGGGACTAATTTCCTAAGCAATGTATTCAAAAACGTGTGCAAATTACTAAAGATAGACAAAATCCAGACTACCGCGTATCACCCCCAAACAAATGGCGCACTCGAAAGATCCCATCGAACACTAGCGGAATACTTACGACATTATACCAACCCACAACAAACTGATTGGGACAGATGGATACCATACGCAATGTTTGTTTACAACACGACCCCGCACACAGCCACTGGACTCACCCCATTCGAATTAATGTACGGACGACAGGCAAATCTGCCCACAGCACTAACTATACCACCAAAAACTCTCTACACTTACGAAGATTATGCACAAGAATTACGCGAACGAATTAGAGCATCTCACCAAGTAGCCAAACAGAGCAGCCACGAAGCGAAGCTCCGCGCGAAAGCGGAATACGATACTCACGCCAAGGAGACCCGATATCACAAGGGCGATAAGATATTACTACACGACCCAACAGTTCGAAGAGGTCGTAGCAAGAAATTAGAATCACCATGGATAGGACCATACGAAATTATCGAAGAACACCCACCTGTGAATTACACCATCAAAATGGGCCGACGAACCCTGAAAGTACATGCGAATCGACTCAAACATTTCATCGAATAAGGGAACAGGCAACTACTACAACCACGAATAGACCAAATGCCACAACAAACAAAAATTCGCCCAGTGCTCATCGTTCTCACGAGCATGAGCCGCCGACTAACTCGCCAACCTCTGTGGCACCGAAACAGACACCCTCGATAAGAACAGTTCGACGAATGCACCTACGATAATGATAATTTAATGAGAAAGCCTACTAAGCAAAACCTCGAGACAAAACGTCAAGGTGCACCAGCTCGCCCAGCCTCACTAAGAATCAAACCACAGGCCGAGACGGACCCTTACACGAAGAAAAAGAACACACAAAAAAAAAAAGAGAAACGGTAATTCTCACGCAATTATTTAGCCGCGTACCATTATTAATCACCGATCGCGATACCCCCCCCCCCGCGTTACAGAAATGGCAGCAAACCACGAGAAAATAGAGCGGAGGAACGCCCAGGTCGCTACGGTCCTCCAAGCTGTGCAACGCCTACGGTGCACCCGGGTGCTGGCCCACCGGGACAGACAAGGCAGGTCGTGCTGCGGCCTTTGCGCACGGGAGGAGGAAACGGTAAGGGGGCATCTCCATGGGGTCCTGACCGGCGACCAGCCCCTGCAGCGCTGCGGCAGGTGCGACATCCCGCTCGCCAAAAGCGAACAGCCCGCGATACAATGTGACGCATGCCGCTTAACCGCGGTTCGATGCTGCTGGACCATTCTCTTGGGCAAGAAGCGCCCCGTGGGGAACAAAGAAGACACCCTACACCAGGAAATCCTAAACCAAACGAAAAATACATACGCAAACACTATTACATAACTATTACTAACTATAAACTATTATATAAACACTATTATACATAACTATTATACCTAACTACTATTATATACATATTATATACATATTACATACGCTGCATTATCATTTAACCCTTAACTCATATAACTACCCTGGTAATCCTGTTCCACCCTACACGCGTCGATCACACAAAAAAAAAAAAAAAAAAAAAATATATATATAATAAATCTATATTAAGGAAGAGAAAGAAAAGAGAAATAAGAAAAATAAGAGCGAATAAACTACCGGACCAAGCTGCTTGCGCCGCGAACCGCGAATAATACCCAGTAGCCGATAAGATAGCGACGGCCCGCGAGCCGAGTAGCCGATTAGCACGCGCCGGGAACTCGATCAAATACCGAGAACTCAGATAGGCAGCTCGCGACGTGAAGCTAGGAAGCTTCCTTCTCAAAAGGGGGGAGGGGTGTAGTAGGCCCCCAAAAGCCACGTAGCTCCCCCGCGAATTAACCGCGCAATAAGTAACCCGATAGGGATGAGTCATAGGCCGCGCGATCGCGAACATTACCAAATATGGGCATAACCTTGAGCGCCCCGAAATGCACCGTCAACAATTCGACAATAGAAGCTTCGAGAATAAGGCCCCAGCGACCAAAAACGTAGACTAAGCAGAAATATTGTATAAAAGACGGCCCGCGGCGAAGCAACGAGGAGATTCCTGAAAACGCGAGTAGTAGATACCGTAACGCCGCTGGCCGCCTGTTTGACCGCCGATCTCAGTATCGCGGAGCACCTTGTAACCATCGTTGTAGACCACCAGGCATTCTTCAATAAAACAACGAAGTGATAACGTTTCCTGGAGTGGATTCCTATCCTTAAGTGACACACGATCCCCTACCTTCTAACGTGCACGACTACAATCGGGAACGCCGAGGCTATCCCAGTCACGCACACAACACACTCATATGTATTTCTCTCGGGTCGCTACTGTATTGTGATAAACTACTCAAAGCATAAGAGATATCCGGTCTCGTACTCACGCCTAAGAACATCAACCTACCAAGTAATTCTTGATAATCTTTTTCATTTATGTTTTTTGAGTCTTCATAATTGTCCATTTTTACACTCACATCTATTGGACCTTTTACACTGTTACATTCTGTCATGCCGTATATCGCTAACAATCTTTCTATATATTCCCTTTGTTGAACATACATCACTCCGTTATGCTGTTCTAAGCTTAACCCTAATACAGTAGTTTCTCGATTTCTGCATGAAAATCGGGACTGGCGCCGTGCAACGACATAGCCGAGGGTAGTGAATTTTTTGTGCCGGCGGCGGCTTTTGAAGAGTATGGGCCCGGGTAGCCCGCGAAGCGCTGGGTCATGTACCCGTATCATGTTACAAATGCGATTATAAAAGTTTTTTGTTTGTTATTTGTTATCAATAAAAATTATACCATTGCATTCTTGAGCTTTTCCTGATTAACGTCATATAAAATTCGACCCGATTTGTTTAACCACTGAGCAACGAAACGTGCAACGATGTGACATGCTACGAGCTGCACGGAAAGCAGGCCCGCAGGCCCTCCTTGTCTTTCTCCTATAGGTTCTCCTATAGGCCCTTCTCTGTCGTGCGGCGATGAGTCGGCTTGAAGTGAAACGCTCGGTTCTCGGCCGACGAATATAACACTGTCCTTTTCTCCCGCATGTATTCTCCTTGTCTGGCGCACGCAAGCCTCCATGCAACCATACGCACCAGCACGAATTTTGAGGCTCGACGACTGCCTATGCTCCTCCTTGTCTATCTACGGTAGGCATCCTTCTCTGCCGTACAGCGATGAAGCGCCCGGTTCCGTGCAGCTCGTCGCACGTCACACCGTTGCACGTTTCGTTGCTCGGTAGTTAATCAAATCGGGTCGAATTTTATATGACGTTAATCAGGAAAAGCTCAGGAATGCAATGGTATAATTTTTATTGATAACAAATAAGAAACAAAAAACTTTTATATTTGTATTTAAATGACTCGAGCAGATAGTGTGACTCAAGTGTTCGCGCTCGAGTTCAAACGAAGCCGCCGAGCCTTCGGTGTTCGGGCGCGAGTGACATATTCTGGTGATTTATTAGTGGAGGGGGTAACTCCCGTGCAACCATAGCGAGGATAAAATCCATGCAGAAATCGAGAAACTACTGTATCGACTTAGCTATTCCTATATCCTTAATATCTATTTTCCTCTTTATTCTATTCATGTACTCCTCCTCTATTTTATCATCGCTCGAAATCACTATCATATCGTCCACATGTATGCCACAGTACAGAAATCTTTTTCCTAACTTTTTATAAAATATACATGGATCCTCTTTAGACTGTATTAGTCCATTGCTAATCATCTCGTTTGTTATGTACTCACTCCAGCACTTACCTGCCTGCTTCCGGCCATAAATGCTCTTCTTCAATCTACATACTGTATTCGCTTTATATCTGTATCCATCTGGTGGCTTCATATACACCTCTTCCTTCAATTCACCATGCAGGAATGCTGTTTTTACGTCATATGTCTTCACACTTCTTTTCTTTTCAGCAGCAATACTAAACAGAAGTCTAATTGCTTCAGCACGTATTGTAGGTGCAAATGTTTCTTCATAGTCGTAGCCTGGTCGTTGTCCACATCCAACTGCTACTAATCTCGCTTTATATCTTGGCTGATTTGTATTTTCATTCTCTTTTATGTTAAAAACCCATTTGCTCTTAATTACCCTTTTTCCTTTTTGATTCTCAACCAACGTCCATACCTTATGTTTCTCCAAGCTCTCCATCTCTTCATCCATCGTTCTTTTCCACTTATCCCAGTCATCACCCCTTTTTGCTTCTTCGACATCTTTAGGTATTTGTCTATCTATCACTGCCATTGTTGATTCTATTTGCCTTCTTCTTTGTGATCTTCTCAAATTTGCTTCTTTCTCCCTTTTCTTCCGTTCTTCTTCTTCCATTCTCTTTTTGGCTTCTATATTCTCTTTGGTTGACCCCTTTGGTCTTCCTCTGCTTCTGCTTTTTTCATTTCCCTGCTCCTCTCTATTTACATTATCTTGCCTCTCACGTCTTTGTGTTCTCGGTTCCTCTTCCATCTCTCTTTCTTCTCTCGGAGATTCGTTCGCTGAACCCCTCAGTCTTTTTCGCTTTCTGATGCTTGTTGTATTTCTCTCTGGACCATCGTGTCCCCGCAATCTGATTCATTTTCCTCCTGACTCCCCTGTGAATCGAACTCAATAGTCTCTTCAAGATCCTCCGTTGTGCTTGTGTCATGTTCATATTCTGTCGGTGCCGACATTTGACCCTCAGATTCGTATTCGTTATCTTCAATTATTTCCTTGAATAACAAATCATAGCATACCTGTTTCTTCGCACTCGGATTTCTACTTACTCTATTTTCTAATAACTCTACACCATTTTTCTCCTCGTCAAATTTGACATCGCAATCACGCCGAATCGTGCTCGTATCTGGAATGTATATCCTATAAGTATTACCTATGTCGTAACCTACAAAAATCCCTCTTATCGACTTCGGTTCAAATTTTCCTCTTTGTTCTCCCTTCCTGAGTACGTATGCGATGCATCCAAATCTTCTGATATGCGTTATATTTGGCTTTCTTCCTGTCCATACCTCATATGGCGTCTTCCTATGCGCCGTTGACTTCACTCTATTTCTCACATAAGTTGCTGCAAATACAGCTTCTCCCCAGAATCTCATTGGCATCTTCGAATCAGACATCATCGCTCGTGTCATCTCAATTATTGTTCTATTAGCCCTCTCAACTAAACCATTGCATTGTGGAGTATACGCAGGACTCAACTCATGTCTAATCCCTTTTTCTTCTAGCCAATCCTTAAGCTCATTGTTAACAAACTCACGACCATAGTCTGTCCTTATTGCCTTTAACTTACACCCAGTATCAGTTTCCTTTTGTGTTATCAACTTCTTTATCTCATTCTTTGCATCCGCTTTCTCTTTTAACAATGATACAAATATAAATCTTGAGTGCTCATCTATTACCGTCAGGATGTAGCTCTTTCCTCCCTCCGTTGCTGGTTTGATGGGTCCTACCAGGTCCATGTGCCATACATCCATTGTATTTACTGTTCTTCTCTTTTCTATGCTTCTGTGCGACATCTGATGTGCTTTTCCTTCTATGCAGGAGCCACATTGTTTCTCTGCTGTTCCTGATCTCTCCAACCCTACAACTAAATTCTCATCTCTCATTTCATTAATCAATCTAGTATTCGCATGCCCCAATCTTCTGTGCCATATTGAATCCTCTCTTGTGTATTGAATTTTTTCTTCCATAATCCTTCTACCTATCACATAATATTCATTACCCTCTCTCGACGCTCTCATACAAACTTCACTCTCTTTATACACCGTTGCACTCTCTCTATCGAATTCCACTTTGAATCCGTTTTCCGTCAGCTTGGCTACAGATAATAAATTTGTATTAAGTTCCGGCACACATAGCACTTTAGTCAATCTTATTCTCTTCCTGATACCATCTTGTTTCATCAAAACTTCTCCTATTCCGCTCGACTTCAATTCAGGCCCTCTCTTATCTGCTAATGCTATATTCCTATAATCACCCTCTAACTTATGAAAAAAACTGACTTCATTTGACATGTGACTTGTGGTGCCAGAGTCTAATAGCCATCTCATATCATTCTCATGTGCTGTCTCAAAATAGTTCTCTCTCTTATTATGTAATACGCTCTTATTATCTGATACACTCTTTTTGTACATAGATTCATTCATACGTGTACTCTCTCTTGCCATCATTACGCTCTCCGGTCCACCAGGTGCTGTCCCTGCTCGTCCATGCCCTTGGTAACCTCGTCCTCGTGCTCTTCCTCTTGCATAGCCTCTGTGGTTCCCTCTTCCTCTCATCGGTCTCTGTGTTCTGCACTCCGCAGCCATATGATCAGTCCCATTGCATTTGAAACATCTTTGCTTACCGTAACACTGGTCTGCGTAATGTCCTCTCTTCCCACATCTGTAACAGCTCAGTTCTTTTACCTTACGCACACTCTCACTTTCTCTGCTGGGCCTGTCTTCCTTCTTTTTCTCTCTGCGGTCCTCTTCTTGTTTCAAGGCGTACCTTATTCCATTGACTGAGACGTTCATTTGGCTCTCTAATATTCTTACGTTTGGTTCAAACTCTGATCTGAGCCCATTTAGTACAAACATTCTTAATTCATACTCTTCAATCTCTTTACCTAGTTGCCTGCATTTATTCCTCAATCCCTCTGCTCTGTTGATATAATTGTCAACGCTCTCGTCTTTCTTCATTTTTAAGTTGGACAATTCACTCAAGGACTTTGCTTTTATTTGCTCGCTCTGTGCTGCCATATTATGCTGGATCAAATACCAAAGTCTCTCTGCACTCCTCTCATGGCTGTATCTTAGTAATTGTCCCTCACTCATTGAATTTATCATTACGGTGCGTGCTGCGTAATTGTTATCATCCCACTCGTTCCACCGCTGAAGTTTTCCATCGTAATCTGCATCTCCTGTTTTCGGTTTCTCGGGTGCTTTCACGCCAATCACCTTTTTCCATAACTTCTTAGATCTCAGCACACCTTCAACCTTCTCTCGCCACAGGAAATAATTTGAGTCGTTCAACGGCTCAATTGTTGCCACGTGCCAGAACTCCGCCATAATTTCTGCACGTGCTACACTCACTCTCGTTTTCCCTTATTCGTGATATACAATCACTAAACCACCAACCACGCTCTGCTACCAATTGTTAATACATGTGGCGGTGGTTAATATAAATTCACTCTCTGGGAATAACACATATTTATTATAAAGTACAATTCTTGTTAACTCTCCGCATGTCCGCACGCTGAGCATCTCTCTTAGCAACTACCAACGGCTTCTTACGCTCCTTTGTTTCTCCGCGTCGCTCGCTTCACGCCACATCCCAACACTCTTTCTCCCTCTCTCTCTTAGACACACACTCACATCTCTCACTCGCTCTCATACTCTCGCAATCAAGTCAACCACACTCAATACTCTCAACAATTTCTATATTGTAATATTGTCCCACGTACAAAATGTTACGTACATTATAGACCGAAAAATGTCTGAAAAGCGATATAAAAAGTACAAATTAATAAAGAAAATGATGGCTTCGGCGTCTGATCGGAATCAATGGAGCGACGTAATGATTGTTGAAGAACTTAAAATTACGCCAAATAGTTCGAAATCAAATTGTACTCCTATGCCAGATGTTAATATTAATCATTCATTTAGTTCTGATAGTAATAGAGATAAACAACTAGATACTACAGAAACAAGTAATCTTATTGCAAAGAACAAAGATTCAGCTTTTGCAAATTTAAAATTGCTTAACTTTTTAAAAGTATGGTCCTTACAGAATAATATTAATCATACACAATTGGGTAGTTTATTAAAAGGTTTGCAGGATATTTATCCAAAATATAAAATTCCTCGTGATGCACGCACTCTATTAAAAACTGTGTGAAGGGAATATAGTTAATTCAATTGTATAAGAACTCGCGGAGAGTAAGAGGGGAGCGAGCGAGGCGCTGGTGTTGGCGAGTGGAAGCGTGAGGAGTGCGTGCGTGGAAGTAGTCGTTGCGAGCAAAGGAAGGAACATGGTCGTGTGCAACTCGAAGGAGAGAAAGAACAATTTACATTGTATTTTAGCTGTAGTTAATATATTATTGTGTGTGAGTAATAATTAGAGTAGACTTATTGATGATCTCCCATCCATACCCAACAAGTGGTAGCAGAGCTCCGTGGTTAAGAAGAAATAGTTGACGGAAAACGTGGTCGAAAGCAGGCAGAGACACGTGCACAGGAACAATGGAAGACAAAGGAACATGGAGTGTTCTGGGAGTGCAACCCCTTACAGATTCGAACTATTTTATGTGGAGTGAAAAAATAGAGGGCATCCTGCGCAGCAGAAAATTATGGAAGAGAATATTGAACGAGGAGCCTCCGCGAAAACCAGATGTAGGAGAAGAAAGATACGGAGAAAAGATGAAAACGTGGGATGAATGGGACGATACAAATTATAGCGTAAGATCGATAATATTAAACACAATGAGCGAAGCACAATTGATTAGATATTGCACTGAGAGGAATGCTGGAAAGTTATGGAATCTGATTAAACAAAATATGGCTGCACACAACGACCAACTAAAGACGAGGTATCTAACAGAAATGACAAGTCTGCACATGAACAAAGAAGAAGACGTCGACGATTACATCAACAGAGCCGAAGGCTTGAGAAACAAATGCATGCGGCTAGGAAAGTATGTCGAAGATTTCGAGCTCAAGATGTATATCTTGAAAGGACTCAGATCTGACTTTGAACCGAGTGTGAGACTTCTTGAATCTCAGACGACAATTTCAATTAATGATATGAGATACGCCCTGAAACAAGAAGAATTGCGGAAAGGTAGAAGAAAAGAAGATCGTAGCAGTAGAGAGACAGAAGAAGTAAGAAAAGTGAGAGACAACAATAAAAGTGATAAAAGGTGCTTCAAGTGCGGAAAAATAGGGCACATTGCTGAACAATGTTACACGAAACAACGGTGCTACAACTGTAACGGCATCAATCACGTTGCGGCTGAGTGTAGGAGACCTAGAACCCACGTGCAACAAAGAGGACGAGGCCAGCGCGGGAACCACCAGGGAAGCAGTTCGGCGCGTGGCAGAGGCAACTACAAACGTGAGGCGTTAATGTGCGTGAGAGAAAAATGGAACAGTGTGAGAGAAAGAGAAGAAGGACATGAGACAATGAGTATGTACAAAGACAATTTAGATTATGATACTCGCGGGGATACACACTGTGAATGGTTATTAGACACAGATAAGGGATATATTGTTCGCTTTCATAGAGACGGAGCTGTTGTGTACAAATATGAAGAAAAACCAACACTATATGCGGTTCGCAGGGACAATGAATACTATGTTTTAGGCAAGAACGTTCTAGGAAAGAAAATAAGAAATGTTGAGGAAGGAGAGCTTTGGCACAGAAGATTAGGACACGCCAGCAAAAGGACAATTGAAGAAATGAAGAAGGAGGATCTTGTAAGAGGAATGGACAAAGTACGTTATGAAGATACTCCATGTAGTTCCTGTCTGGAAAGCAAAGACTGTAGAAAGTCACACAAAAGGATAATTCATAGAAAGGCAGAAAGTCAGATGGACAGGTGGCACGCAGACCTAATAGAACCAGTATCGCCATCAACTCAAGGAGGTAAAAAGTATACATTGACTGTTATTGATGATTTTACGAGATACTTGTTTACAAACAATATAAATACGACTATTGGATGCAAAAAGTGACACGTTTAGAGAGTTGAGGAGATTAATTTGTGAAAAAGAAAATGAAACAGGGATCAAGTTGAAAAGCATTCGCACAGACAATGGTGGAGAATTTGTGGCGAATGAATTTGAAAATTGGTTGGCGGAGAGGGGAACAAGACACGAGTTCAGCCCACCTTGGACACTGCAGTGTAATGGATTGGTGGAAAGAGCCAATAGAACTCTTATAGAGACAACAAGGTCACTGATGTGCGATTCCGAATTACCTATGAATTATTGGGGCGAAGCTGCTTGCACCGCAGCACATATCAGAAACAGGGTGAAGTCATCGACACATACAAAAACACCGTATGAGATGTGGAAAGGAAGGAAGCTATATACAGGGCGAGTCGGTGACCTTGCACCAAACTGAAACCACGTATTTTAGGGGTCAATAGAAGCCTAAAAGTCCAGGAACACAAAGTTGAAATCTCAATCCTTTCGGAATTACAGGGGGTTGAAATTTCAAGTTTTAAAAAATTATATCATCCGACGGGATGGTGCTAGCGTCACGGGTCTCTTTCTAGAATATCTGGGAGGGCCGGCGCTATGTGGGAAAAAATAGAAATCATTTAAAAATTATTATTAAGTCGCATTATTATTGATTTTCTTGCAGTTTTTCGATGAAGCGGCAACATTTTCAGGTACGAAAAAAATCAGTCATTCTGTGATGCACCCAAGAAAAAATCGCGTTATGAAAAGTTTAAAATTTTAATAAATGTGGCCAGGATAAATTATTGAAAGTTTTTCGCTACAGATTCTCAATCCCTGGTTTTGGCAGCATTGTAGAGTTCATCAACCTAACCCTTTTTTCTCTCTGTCACGTTTACCTCGTGTAGGGCCTCGTCTGTTCGCACTGCGCCGAATTAAACAGTATTACTTTACTGTTCTGAATGTTATTCTAGATTTGGTCGAAAGTGACTGAGTACAATCTTCCTCGAGAATATCCCCGTATTCTCACGTCTAAGTAATGCTTCGAAAGTGACTGTTGCACGATCTACTACTATTTTGACCAGAGCTTCGCCGTCGGTGAAGTCTGGTTGGAAACTAGGCGACGAGGTAGTATTCCCGAGGATTTTTATAGTCAGTCGATCGGGCGGATTCTTGGGAAAAGTGGGGAAGGGTTTTCGATTCTTGGGCTGGGCGTAGGTTTATCTAATTTATGTGTAGGGCGCGATGCGGCGGGCGTCAATTAGGTATGCAGCTGCATCGCCGTTGGTAACGTGGTTTCGACTATTGGGAAATAGGAAAAGGGTAATGAGTGTCTCTATGGGAAGGATTTCCTGGACAGAGTGGAATCTCAATACACTACAGAGTTCAATAGAGATGCAACAGAATTACAAGAGAAAATTTGGTGATAGTAACGAAGCGGATGTAACAATGTTATAACTTTTTGTATCGCTAATATATTTTCGATATGCCATTAAAGTTTTCCAAAAAATTAATTATACTATGTTTTGTAAATTTCCTGTCCTATTGTGTATATCCTAATGCACCTCATACACATCCTAATGTTCAGATCTCATCTAGAGTAAATAGACAAAATCGATTTAATGTTTATCAACCCAGACATTTCTAATTCATTCTTAGCGTGCATTCAGTTTCAAAAATCATTTTTTCGAGAGTCTTACGTTTAAAAATTATGTTTAATAAACATTCAGAATTTGCAAATATAAACAAACAATGTACAAATTATAACCATCAACATGCGTAGGGGCGAATATGCAAGGCATTTAGTTCACATGTGAGTGAGAACTCAGGTACGGCAGCCGGTTCTGCTGTGCGCTATACAGGGCGGAGAACCGCTCTGCGCACTGTATGGCAAGCACCGATATTGTATTCTCTTGTGCAATATCGGGTCACATTTGAAATTGTATAAAAATGGTTTTTCGTCGAGAAATGTCTGCTCTATCGCATAGGCTGGTTAGATTTTGTCCTAGAGGTTCAAATTCGGAGTAAAATCAAAATGAAAGTCGGAAAATTGAA
The DNA here is from genome assembly GCA_963989405.1 of Trypoxylon attenuatum. NCBI lineage: Eukaryota > Metazoa > Arthropoda > Insecta > Hymenoptera > Crabronidae > Trypoxylon > Trypoxylon attenuatum. The sequence continues at coordinate 21,118,034 of OZ022490.1, forward strand.
ACAGAAACCGGGTCCCGCCAGCTTTAATCGTTGTTTAAACAAATTTTCCAATAGATATTGCATAACTTAAATATATCATTTTATTCGTCAAGGTCCATAGAATCTGTTGCCATAAATAAAAATTGTTTAATGTGAATAGTTTTGTTGCAAACACGGCTCAAAGTTGAAAAAACGTGAAAATTTGCAAATTAGATTTTCTCGAAAACTAGACCTGCTGGCGAAAAATGGGAAGTATATTCAGCTTTAATATTGGAGGCACCAAAGAAAAACTTGAATTTTGTTGACCTGTGTTATTGTTGTAGTGGCAGAGCCGCCATGAGTTTGCGCCTCTACGTTCTATTTCCCCCAATTCTGAGTCGGTAACATCTGTTGAAACTGGCGGCGGCGAATGGCCGACGAGCGCCATGTTGGCGGGGCTGCAGGTTGCTTTGATAGGTTGAGACTTCGTGAGTCAGAAAAGGAAACGGTCGCGCTGTCTCACACCGGCCGCGCCTGCGCGAAGGTCCTCGATGGGTTCAGATGTTAATTCTGCGCGCTTTACTAATCCAGCAGTTATAGACTAATGCCCCCCCCCCCCACGTAGGATTTGTGGGATTCAGTACGGACGCAAGCAGGTGTGGAGGTGGATTTTAAAACGTGTTTTATTCAGTAGGAGATAGCACTAACAGTGTGTATGTAAGTATGTGTTTGCTAGTTAGTGTTGTTGGTATCGCCCGTGACAGGGAAGAAGACGCTAGAATCGCGTCTTCCTCGTGCCTCGCCTAGTAATAGTCGTCGCCATCTTGACTAGGGCCCGCGCACGCGCGGATTGTTTCTCTCTCTCGTTCGGCTCTTATCCGTGGCAAGAAAACGAGTTTTTTGGAGGAGTAAATGACTCACCCATCGTGAAAACTCCTGTGAGCAGTACTCCCTCCTCTGCGCTGCTTTGGAGCGACTTAGCAGCCCCTGAAATGTTTCCCTAGAGTGCTGTTACGTCGATGGTCACCTGTCAGTGGTGGTAACGGCCGCCGCCATTAGCCGGCTTCGGCCCACCTGTTGCTTCAGATCTTTTGCGATGATATTACTCGCGGACCCCGGGGGTTTGACACTTATAACAGTCACAGAATTGTTATCCTGGCTTTCGTATTAAATCCGCGTAGGAATGTCGGTGAAACGATATTTCCGCGGTCACGGTATAGTCACTATGGAGCGCAAGCGACACACGTCCGCACCGTTCGAATGTCGTCTGCCGATTGAGGTTAGTTCCACCTGCCTTTTGAGATTCGAACACCACCTTCCCATGGAAAAACCATAGGATTTTCTCCACCCCGAGACGGATTTTCGGGTATATAAGCTCGCCCAAAATCTGCCTAGTCATTAGTTTTTGATCATCTCCAAAGGGCGAACCTCTGCCCAAGCAGTAGCAGTTCGTGCATAGCCACTTTCGAAGCGAATCCAGACGTCAGAATATGGGATTACTCTCGAGGAAGATCGTACTTTCAATTCTCAGTTAGAATCAGTCTTCGAAGTGACTTGTAATCTCGCAGAAGAGAGCGAAACAGACGACGAAAACACGGAAAGATATTTGTAACAAAGCTACACGAACACTGAACACGTTTTGTAAAACTCATTTTATTGTATAATTGGACTAGAATATAGCGATCTTACTTTTATCCCAAATCACGAGTTCTTTGCATTTTCTTAACCACCTGTCGATCGAACAGCATTAAGAAAGTAAGGGAAATAGAACCCACAAAATTTAGGATATCTTAGCCGCTCGAGGTATTCCGTAAATATGCAATACTAGGTTGGTCTGTTACCACGGTTCCCAAGGGTAATTGTGCAACCTTGCGTGCCTACGCTTTGCTCAAACCAATCCGTGGCATTACCGGTGTCGATGAGACTGCTGTTATCTAAGGGTAACTGAACGACCGCCACGCCTAATCGTCTCGCATCCTGACCAACACCCTTCTTCTTTGGATTCATACAAGTTTTGAGAGTAGGAAACGATCCCGATTTTCGTACCGAAGCGCGGAAAACGGGCTCGCACGCCTGGCCCGTAACATTGGTACAATGTTAATAAATAGTTATAAACTATACATAAATTTTAAAATTTAAATAAAATAGTAAAGCGCAGTAGCGATTACTTTAAAATTAATGTTACGGATGCTCCGTAGCGTACTGAACAACCTCTGTAAATTTCAGATTCGTGTCTCATATGAGATATTCCACGCAAAGTAAACACAGTCCATACACACCTAGTCTGAGATTTTTTTTAAATTTTGTATATTTGTAGCTCTTGTCGAGCCCTGTGAAATGCCGTTTTCCGTTCCTCAATATCATTAATAGTTTTTAAGTTATTTAAGTGTAAACTTTTGGATCAACTTTTCTTTAAAAATTTGTAACTCGAAAACTAATAAAGATATCGTTATGCGCGAACCATTGTTTTCTTCGGAAATCTCCAAATTTTAATAAAACGAATACTCCATGTTTCCAAAATTGTATTAAGTACCTATAAAATACAAATATTTGTTAAAACTTTAAATAAAACAGTGAGAAACATTCTTGGTTAGTTCGAAATTAATTTGACATATGCTTTGAAGTATGCTGAACAACCCCTGAAACTTAGAAGTTGGAGAAACGCGGAGGTCCGGAGCAATAGAATATTATTGTTGTGAAAACCCGGCCGAGCGCGCGCGGGATGGTCGAGATGGCAACGCCGGGGCGCTCGGGCGTATCATTTTAATCGCTGCTGTCCATCACTATTTTATTTAAATTTTAAAAATTTATTTATATTTGATAACTATTTATTGACATTGTACCAACATGAGTGTTACATCCGTATTTTACGCACGCAATTTTTCTACTTTAAAAACCGAAAATATTCTAGCACTCAACTAAAATCATAGTTTCAAGCTCAAACTGCACCCAACGTAATCTCCCCCTCATAAACATTCTCATGAGACTAGACACATGTGCAGCTGCATGCATGCTGCGCCCAGCTCATGCCGGTAGTTAGTCATCACCTAGAGCCGCGCCTAGAAATCCGAAGGCTTTACCCCACTTTTTGCCGCAAACTAGCGTTGGTTTCGACTATATAAATCGCCCGAAACCTTACGCATCAGAGTCTTTAGTAGCTTGATCTTCCGAAGGGCGAAGCTCTGCCTTTCTGAAGATCGACCACGGTAGTGCTCCGGAGCTCAGTCTTTGATTCTCCGCCAAAAGGCGAAGCGCTGCTCTTTTCGTAGTAGGTCGTGCTAAGCACTTTCGAAGCATTCCATACCATTTCAAATCTCTTTACAAATCTTAGACGTTGGAGTATGGAGTTACTCTGACAAATTTAAAATATTTATATTTAATTAATTTAAAATATTTATATTTAGTTAATTTAAAATATTTATATTTAATTAATTTAAAATATTTATATTTGTGAGGAAGATCGAATACGTTACTTTCGACCAAATCATTGCATTAGTTGCAATTACTCTTACTAGCATTCAAATACGCCGCGAGTCAAATCGGGCGGTACGATAGCCACGAAAATTGAAGGGTTGTTTCAAAGTGCGATAACTTCGGACAGAAAAATCGTAGCGACTTGAAGATTCGCGCTCTTTTTTCCCTTTACGTAATTGCTCTAAAAAATTTTTCTGAGTCTGTAACCTTTGCTGAATTTCGCCAATTTCGACAAGAAAAACATGCCCCCAGTTTTGAGGGGCTGTAGCACCAGACGTGCATCGAATTTTGATTTCTAAATAGAGCAATCGCAAGTAGAGGCCTCAAGCTTCCATTTAAAAAAAATCGTAATTTTTCGATCGTTCTTGGCCGAGTTATCGGCATTTGAATTTGGCCTATTTTTGGGCAAAACTTTTTGTTGCCATATCTATTTTGAGCAGCGTATTAATAGTTATTCTACGATCCACAATCACATCAACTGTGAGCACTTGCCGTGGAATCGCTCATCTACAACAGTTTCAGTTCAAAATCTCGCTTGTTTTAAAGAATACAAAATTAACAAGAACAGTAATACTGTTCATTGCGTTCATGCAGTCAGAACGTTGCCGCGTTAAAATGCAACCTTTTAAAACTATTCATAAGGTTTTTCTTACAATAACTAGTACAATTCGGTGACAACGTTGTGCTACGAAAACATTTAGGACTCGTATCATTTTGTGGGGTACTAGATGAATCTCATGGATTGAGAATGTATAATTGTACATGATTATTTTCAAACACCGTTCAATTGTTTCATCTCAAATATTACGACTTGTGAAAATGCCTCTGAACTGTTACATGAAAGATTCTCACCATTGCTAGAGTTTCAAGTGATAGGGTCACGTAATAAAGAAGGAAAAGTCTCAACGGTTCATGAGTCATTCGCAGTACGATTATTAGGGTTTTTTGTGATCGTACGCATGCCATGTACCACTCACCGCGGTATCTGCATTAACACAACAAAACAGTTAGATTAAAGTATACAAGATGCCACCTCCTGTGAAGTAAAACAATAAAAAACAATTCGATGATCGTGTATGCAATATAACCTCAACTACTTGATTAATCGATATTAAATTGAAACTTACAACTGCCGCAAATTCACGGTAAGAATATTATATGGAACGCATAAAAGTCTATAGAAATAAACCGGGATTCGTAAGGGTAAATGTTTACACAAAGGGACACACCACCGATCACTTTGTCTTTCTGGCAAGTGACAGAGGTCATGACACTGTCTCAGCACGTACTTGAAATAATTGGCGGTCACTCATAGTTTTTTAGATATTTCTCTTTGAAGTTGCCGAAATGCACCGTCTGAGCCCGTTACCACGTATCCGTCCCCCCTCCTCAGGGACTGCAATTTAGTCGCATTTGTAATACTAACATTCTCAAATAAATTTAGCCGTGTTTAAGGTCACTGGTCAGGTCAGTGTCTGATGAGGTGGGGGCGGGGGGGGGGGGCAGCTATATGCCGCCCCCTACTTATTTCAAAGTCGATTATCTCGAAAACTATGAGTGACCGCCAATTATTTCAAACATGTAGTGAGTCGGTACCATGACCTCTGTCACGTGCCAGAAGGACAGAGTGATCGGAGGTGTGTCCTATTTTGTAAACTTTTACCCAAAGCTGTGTCCTAGACTAAACGTCGCGGCGAATTTCCATTCATGCACAGGCTAGAGTTAGGACTAGGGCTATGTCTTCGTGAACTATTCGGCTACCGCCCGCTGCGAAGGGTCTTCAAGTAGGTGGCTACGCATAAGATCTAACCTATGTGTGAATGGAAATTCGACGGGACGCACAGTGGTTCGAATCATAGGGACCAGCTCGACAAAACTGTTTTCTTTCGTTCTTAAGCTTCTTCGCGTTTGAAAACCAAAGAAATGAACTTTTTGAGCATGAAAGTCTAGTACTTTACTAAAATTATTAGTGCCAGAGAAATATAAATAATTTAAGGGGGTAGACCCGGGCCGACAGCAGCGCCACGCTGAAGTCGAAATAGTGCTTCCGAAAATGCGTAATTATTTTGTTATATGAAAAGATACTGAGCTCGGAAAGGGCTCATTTGAAAGGTAAAGGTTCCGGGAAGGTTCGCCTGGTATGAATTGAGTTGAAAATTGTTGCTATTTGGAAATATTACTGTCAGAAGTTGGCAAAATTAGGCGATTTCGAGCTCGGTCTTTCAGGCATATTTACGTAAATCTGGGAGAATTCTGATCGAGCTTGATACCAGGCGAACCTTCCCTGAACCTTTAACTTTCAAATGAACCCTTTCCGAACTCAGTATCTTTTCATATAACAAAATAATTACGCATTTTCGGAAGCACTATTTCGACCTCAGCGTGGTCACTCGTTCGGCTTCCCGGGCGCGAGCTCCTGCGTCGGCTTATCCGGTGCGGGTTCACCCGATTCAGACATTAGTTTTGTTTTCCATAAGTCTAAGGTAGGCCTACAAACTCTCCTGCTACCGTAGGCGTGACGTCACGCGGCCAGGGGTCCGGGGCCGCTGTTTATGTATCCACTTGACTGCTCCTTTCCATTGTGGGCCTCTTCTTGCCTTTTCTACCCTCGTTCTCTCCTTGTCGAAATCTTGAGATGCGGTGTATGAGAAAACCAAGTTTTTTTAGTGTGGAACGTTTCGACTCACGAATCCGGAGCCCTCATCAGCTTATAATAATTATGATTATCTATAACTATATTTCCGTTTAGATAATCTTATTCTTATTTTTTCGATATTATTCTGTAAACTACTGCATAAAATTGTCGCGCTGCTTCTTCCTGCGCATTAGCATGTCTTCTCTTACTTTGGTGTTCTGCATTTGTAATTTTCAACTTAGAAATCTGTAAATAATAAGATGACAAGGGCTCTAGACTCGTGAGTCGAAACGTTCCACACTAAAAAAACTTGGTTTTCTCATTCACCGCATCTCAAGATTTCGACAAGGAGAGAACGAGGGTAGAAAAGGCAAGAAGAGACATACAATGGAAAGGAGCAGTCAAGTGGATACATAAACAGCGGCCCACGGACCCCTGATTGCGTCACGTCACGCCTACGGTAGTAGGCGAGTTTGTAGGCCTATGTTAGGCCTATGGAAATCGAAACTAATACCATCTGGTTTTCGTTGCGCAAGCACTATCTCTCAAGATAATACCATTTTTCCGGGCCACAGGGACTGTCGTACCGATGAAAAAAATTGAGAAGCGAGAAAACGGGTCTACCCCCTAAACAAAAAATAATCAAAATCACAGTATTGGAAACGGGCTATAAATTAAAATGAGAACGAGAATATTCAATAATAAAAGAATATACAGGGTGAGTCAGTGACCTTGCACCAAACTGAAACCACGTATTTTAGGGGTCAATAGAAGCCTAAAAGTCCGGGAACACAAAGTTGAAATCTCAACCCTTTCGGAATTACAGGGGGTTGAAATTTCAAGTTTTCAAAAATCATATCTTCCGACGGGATAATGCTAGCGTCACGGGTCTTTTTCTAGAATATGTGGGAGGGCCGGAGCTATGTGAAAAAAAATTGAAATCATTTAAAAATTATTATTAAGTTGCATTATTATTGATTTTCTTGCAGTTTCTCGATGAAGCAGCAACATTTTCAGGTTTCGAAAAAAATCACAGTCATTCTGTGATGCACCCAAAAAAATATCGCGTTATAAAAAGTTTAAAATTTTAATAAATGTGGCCAGGATAAATTATTGAAATTTTCCGCTAGAGATTCTCAATCCCGAGTTTATGGCTGCATGTGTCACTGCGGCGGTAGAAGGCTCGAAGTCGGCTCGGGTGTCTGTTTGCCTAGGTCAGTTAGGCCCAGCTTATCTCGAGGGCCTGCTACCGAACACCGCAGTGCGAGAGAGAGAGTGAGTGAGAGTGAGAGAGAGAAAAAAGGGTCAGGTTGATGAACTCTACAATGCTGCCATAAACCTGGGATTGAGAATCTCTAGCGGAAAACTTTCAATAATTTATCCTGGCCACATTTATTAAAATTTTAAACTTTTTATAAGACGATATTTTTTTGGGTGCATCACAGAATGACTGTGATTTTTTTCGTACCTGAAAATGTTGCTGCTTCATCGAGAAACTGCAAGAAAATCAATAATAATGCGACTTAATAATAATTTTTAAATGATTTCTATTTTTTTTTCACATAGCCCGGCCCTCCCTCATATTCTAGAAAAAGACCCGTGACGCTAGCATTATCCCGTCGGAAGATATGATTTTTTAAACTTGAAATTTCAACCCCCTGTAATTCCGAAAGGGTTGAGATTTCGACCTTGTGTTCCCGGACTTTTAGGCTTCTACTGACCCCTAAAATACGTGGTTTCAGTTTGGTGCAAGGTCACTGACTCACCCTGTATATAAAGAAACATAATATTATACGACGAAACTAGCCCTCCGCCGCGGTTAGGCACCAATTTGCACTCTTACGGGTGTTGTACCGTGTTACGGCTGTATTTTTTCGCTTATTTTGTGAAGTTTTTCTAACAAACTATGAAAATACAACATCCTGGATTTTTGACAGTATATTTATTAACAGTGATAGAATCATTTAGAATTTTTTGAAACCAAAATATGCATTGGATGCGACGTTACAGCGTTCAAAAGACAAGCGTATGAAATGACAGCTGACATGATTCAGGCTGTTGTGCTTATCAGAAATCAATAATTCAAACGGCATTTTCATCTGTAGACCTGCCGGTATCGCCGGAACTAGGATAATTGCGGAATTTTGAAAATTAGACTTTTGGCACGGTTTTAAAGCCTAAATTACTGAATGTACCACATTTCAGCAAGATCGGTTCGGTAGTTTTTGCGAAATCGTGTCAGCCATCGTTTTCATACGTTTGTCTTTCGAACGCTGTAACGTCGCATCCAATGTAAATTTGGTTTCAAAAAATTCTAAATGATTGTATAACTGTTAATAAATATACTGTAAAAATTGCAAGATGGTGTATTATCATGGGTCGTTATAAACAATTCACAAAATAAACGAAAAAATGCAGCCGTAACACGGTGCAAACCCCTTAACGCCTTGACATGCTCATGCTCTTATTTTTAACAACAACCAGGTAAGAGGAGTGAAATAACATTGTCTCGTAGTAACATTCTATTGTAACGAACAGCAAGTTATTAATGATAAATCAATCCATGAGGTTACTTCTTTGGGAAGGACGACTTCCGGCGCTTGTTGTACTTTATTATTTTTAACTGGAAAGCACTGATTTGCAAAGAATTGCAGAATGATCAAGATGCCAAAAGAAAGCTTCGACTCTTAGCTTTCCATACGCTTGTCGTTCATCGCGTGACTCGACGTGGAACATGCAGTAAATATTTAATGAACAATGTATAACTGAAATTGTTTGATAATTTATTATTAACATGGTAGGAAATTAAAGTTAGGGCGATAAACTTAATCCATAATAAAACTAGGCAATAGACAATTTAGATGAACTTTTTATTTCAGTTCCGTCCCAGTAATTTCCCGTCATATCCAAATATTCGTTGTCTGCTGGCATTCGTAATATGTGATTATAAACTGTAGCTAACGATATTAGCAAACATTTAAAGACCAGATTTAAGTTTTCAATGCTGTAAACTGATAATTTATGCTTATTCAAATATAATACGAAACATTTTTTTTTCATCTTAAAATGCCTTTTGTCCAGCTAGAATACATTGTTCGAACCACTGTGCGACGTTTAGTCTACAATACAGCATTGTAGTCCGGTGGCGCGAGAACCGCCCTGGTATATTGTGCCTGTATATACGCAACACACCGGTAGAGTTGCAACTGGATATTACTTGGAAACAAATTCACATCAAGCATATAAACTTATTTCCGTGGTTTCAATGCAGCCTCTACAGTCCACTCCATGTATTTGAAAATATTCTGTTTGTTAAATAATGCCATTAACCTGCCTTATGTCATACGTCATACTTACATTGTCTGGAATAGGTTGGCGCTAGCATCAAGTATTAGTTGCCCAGGTATTACAACGAAGGAAGTTGGCAATGAAAAAGAGGCTATCGTTATTGCTTGCAGAATTGCAGCGTTCACGTCCATAGTTAAAATTGCATTGAACAACTACGCTCGAAGAATGCATATAACGTCATTTAGAAAAATAAAGGTAAATGAGGTGTTGCGAAATTTAATATAAATTAGAAATGTCCATAATTTCATTATACAGGAGTATAGTTTGCGAAATATGCTTGACACCTACTTGTAAGAATATTACTGTTAGGCCAAATATTGCAGCTAGACATTGTACAGCGTAAGAATTGGAATAGCAAGCATTGATACTGTCCGTATACCTTGAACAATGAAAAATAAACTAGGCGTACCACTCCAGATGACTGAACTATTTGATCACAGAATTATTTGTTTTAATAAAAGTCGCCCCGCAAAATTATGCTGTGCTTAAACTAAAGCGTGCAATATCAAAAATTTCGATAGAAACTCACGCTATCAACATGCGGTGAGATTTTATACAATCTTCCAGTTTGTGTATAATTGAGCAACTCCGATCATCCTTGCAAGTATGGCGTTCAATGCCTTCGAACGCAATCTCGAATTTACGTCTGCAAAAATTTTACTTGCCAATTTTACTAGGTTCATCAAATCGCAAAATATTATGGCACAAAATACACCAACCAATATACAATATTATGAACACTGACTGTAATAAAAAAAGTGACAGACATTAAAACGTACTTAGTGAATACGACAAGATAATTTTCTCACCCAACTACACCACAAACACCGCACGCGTGGAAAACAGCTGATATGTACGCCATATCATTGCCAACCAAGGTCGATATCCAGACCTGCACCGTAAGTGTCATATGTGCCAAAATAGGGTAATAATAATCGTTCTTGTCGACGAAATATTCCAGTTCGAACATCAGATGACGAGATCGCGACTCATTTAAAGGTAGAACGATATCAAGAAAACCCGGACAAAGCTGCTGTAAAACGAGTACAGCGAGAGATAATTCTGTAAAAACTGAAACGGGTGAAATTTGTATTAAGTAATAGCAACAATTAATTACTGGCAGCTGTACAAGAAAATGAAATAAAATTCTTTTCCCACCATTTGTACGTGTAAATAATAATCCGTTAAAAGTAAGATCAAATTAAGTAATACAGTAATGCCGGGTTAAATGCGCGGAGTTAGCACAACGTAAATGCGCGCGGACTATCCCCACCAGTTCTGGGAACCAGCCGCCTCAGGTAGCCGGTCTTCGGTCCCTGAGCATCGGATCAATAATCCGGATGAGTCACCGGTAATGCTGAAGTAAAACTTTTTTATCGTTTGTTATTTTTTTATCAAATTTGTTGTAATAGATTCGTCAGGTTTTAACAATGAAAATGACACCAAACACAGTAAAATTCGGACTCTATTTACTCCTTTTACTTTGCAAGTATATTAATTAATGGGATATCTACGAAATACGCAAATAAACTGAGAGAATATTGTAATAAATGAGAAAGTTAAAGGAACCAAATTTGATGATAATTAATACGTTAATAAGTTGCTTGTGTTAATAACCGCATTACGTGCTGTCATCAAATGTGTATGATACACCTGAACTTCTGTGGATCTGCTGCGGGCCGAACTCTTAACGCTAGTGCAGAAGCCAATCGGTAGTCGGCACCTCTGATGGATATCAGATTTCACTTCTTCCCTCAAGTGAAATGCGCAATCATGCCCAGGTGTGCACTCTTAACTTGAACGTCCCGAAGCCCGCGCATTTAACCCGGAATTACTGTATATTAATACCAATTTACCTAGGTATATCTTTCCCACGAGCCTTGTTTTGTAAGCATGTTCCTTTAGAATCCTATTCTCTCCCTCCGTGGAAAATAATTCCCAGTGGTACTTAATTTGACTCATTAAGGTTTTGATCTGGAGGTCCGAATATTATAAAAAATTCTGATAAAACATAGAACATTCGAAAAGATGGCATTGAAACTGGTTCCACTTACGGTCTCCATTTTTATCCATCCTGTTACAAGCTTTATACTAATAACACTATTAGCAACCAAACCAGGTATAATATTTAACACAATTTTCATATCAAAATTTGCCGTTATCATACGTAGGACCTGCGAACATATTTTCAACTACGGTGAATGGACACATCGAATGTTTTCGAGTTTAATGTATCTTGAATAAGAAGACTCGTATAATTCGATTTACATCTACTATTTTGAAATACCAGTTTAAATGCCAGCGATACCTGAAGTATGTTGAAGATGAGTAAATAGATGAATATCGCAGTTGCACGGAGTCTCTGAGAATTTGACCGTTCGTTAGGCCATGAGCCAAGCCGTAACAGCATACTGCGAACCTCACAGTAGTCAGTGTCCCGAAAGAAGTCCATTTCGCTTTCCAACGATTATTTCACAAACTTTGCCTTCCACAATTTAGCCGTACTCACGGCCGTTGTGTGTTACACTATTAGCGAGAAGAAATAGTGCCGTTAAAATCGAGGGGGGCGTAGCTCCTGTAAATTACAAGCAGCTTCGTGGCGTGGGTACTTTTACACCTGCACTACAAGCGTAATTAGCACTCCATAATTGCAGGTATAGTTGAACGTAAAGCCGTCTGTTTAAACATATATCGATCCGATACAGTAATATTCGCTCTGTATTCATAACAGTTGTTCTTCAGTTTTTCTAGCCAAGCGTATTGTGGACACAGTCCAATCTCACCTTTGTTGCTTTGGGCATCTCTGTCCGAATCTGTTGTTAGTGTCCTTTATGGGCTATTTTAGTGTAATGCAAAGCAGCTGAGCTAAATAGAAAACAGCTAATAACTGTCTAATGATGGTCCAGAGCAGAGCCGGCGATACTCTCAACTTCCTTTTATGTTGTCGATTGAGGCAACTCCACATTAGTAATGCAGAGACTTTTAGCCCCAAGACATTGGCACGATAATAAACGGGAGTGGCACAGCACGATGCGTAAAGAAACTAACAAAGTAAGACCAAGTGTAGTCACAATGTATCAGGTACAGAGCGACGAGGTGTGCGAACTATACTTCTATGAGCGTTAAAGAGTGAAAATCTGCAGTATCTTAAGGGGGAATTGCCTCAAATGAGCCTCTCCGATTTGACTGGTCGGTATAACAGCGAGTTTTTGCGCAACCGAAATCGTATCACCCATTGTTTCAAATTTGTTCTAATAATTTTTCCGTTTCCCTTATTGCCGAATTGCCTTTGTAACGGCATCGGTTATCAAGTTATTAAACTCACAGATTTTAACTAGTTACACAACAAGCACGGAGAATTGTATTTACTTTTTGATTCAAACTAATCCGCATTATATTGAGAGTGGCATAATGGTGATTATCGTTACGGGTACGTCAATTTTTGCCGTTTGGTAGCTGAAGAGAGAAAAAGAGAGAGGACCGATCTATCGTGTGACGCAGGTACGCTAAGTTCAATGCCGCCTGGTGGCTACATTCGCGTTCGCGCAAGGAAGTCTTGTCGAAAAGCACTAGAACACCCTGATACTCCGACTGAATGCACCGATTACAATGTCCAACAGACAAAAAGTTCCTCGCCATCTACCAGATGATTGTTAGAAACACGAAACCGAAGTTTGTTTTCTTCGATCACCTTCATTTTTTTGAAAAAATCAATTTTGAAAATTCACACCTTTTTCAACTTTAGGCCGAATTTGCAACGAAACTATTAACGCTAACAATTTTGAATTATCGCATGAGATTCTATAGACATTGGCGAATAAAATGGTATATATAACTTATGCAATATCTACTTGAAAACATGTGTTGTACGGACGGCTGGGTGAGTCGGATGTTACCCGATTGTAGCCGCGTGCTTGTAAGGAATAGCGATCGTTGGTCACTAAAGAATGGGAACTCACTCCGAATACTGTAGTTTCTGTGATTTATTGTAGTACTTGTAGGCTACTGAAAATAGGTTGCACGTGTTGACACTCACGTACATACACTTCGGATTCGCACCCTGGCTGGGTAGTATCGCCCAGCGACACGACGCAATGATACTTTTGCCGAAGAGCCTCGATTATTTCGTCGTACAATGTGACGAATGTCACCTGGTTTTACACAAGATGAAATGTTAGTGCGAGTCAGGTGCAGTGCGTAATGGTTCTCGCGCGCAACGGGACCCACTCTCGTTCCCGAATGGTCCTTGTCGCGCGCTACAGATCGGAGAACTACTGCGCACGGTGCATGACTCCCACTAACATTTGATCTTGTTGTACAAAATCAGGTGGCATTCGTCACATTATGAAAATTGTTTATGAGATGGTTCGATTTTGCCTCAGGCCCTCAAATTCGCCGTACAATCGAAATGAATGTCAAAAAAATAGTGCCAAAACTGGGTCTCGCCGACTTTAATCATTATTTAATCATATTAGCAAGTCGATATTGCATAAGTTACACATATCATTTTATTGGTAAAGATCCATAGAATCCGCTGCCATTAATTAAAATTGCTTAACGTTATTAGTTGTGTCGGAAATTCGGCCCAAATTTGAAAAAGGGGTAAAGGGCGTAGCCAGGTAAGCAGCCAAAGAATGCCCTTAGAGTTTTCTGAACGGCAACTTCAGGGGATGTTTGGAGAATTAATAAATAATTTTTCACCAAGTTGCAGCCCTTTTTGTCCAAGGGTTTTCGAGAAAACGTATGATGATTAAAAAATCGAAAAAAAATATCTGGCGATTAGAATTGGCAATCGGCTTCAATTAAATTTAAAAATGTCGAGAATTTGAAGCATAATTAAAGCAAAAATACCGTTATTTCTTCCCGCTTTGGCATCAATAATAAAAAAATGTTTTTCTGTTTTGTTAATTTTTTTGACCGATACGGCGGTTTCGTACAATTACCAAACATTTTTCTATTTATCTTTGGACAGTCCCCTCCAACCTCAACTGGCCTCAAAAGTCCCAGGATGGTACTTCATAGTAAAAAAAGACGATATTTATTTGCCCATGCCATTTCTCGAATATTACACCATATACAATTACGAAACGTTTTTTCCTGTATCCTTAGACAATCCCCTATAGCCCCGATTTATTTCAGAATTTTCAAAAATGTACGTCACAGTTAAAAAAAATGATATTTAGTTACTTGTCTCATTTCCTGAAAATGTGTTTAAGAACTGAGTCGAGCCATTAAATATCATATTTTTAACTATAACGCACATTTTTGAAAATTGTTAAATAAATGGAGGTAGTAGCGGGCTGTCGAAAGATGGAGGGAAAAAAGATTAGTAATTGTATTTGGTGTTATTATTACACGAAGTGCATTTGCCCAAATTCTCTTCATATGTACTATGTATGATCTCTACTAGTGAATTCTGTGTGTTTAAAAAGTGAAGTGCGGGATGCGATGTGTTGAGTGCGGCCCTGAAACAAAATTCGCGAATAACATCACCGTTGGAGAAGCCAACAGCGAAGCCCACCTGGATGTCAACAGAACGGGGAAGCGGTCAAGGGATGGGAAAGCAGTTGCCAAGCCGAACTACAAAATAGAAAGAGGAAGAGAGCAGCGCCCGCGAGAGAGAAGACTCGAGGAAAGCGACGTCTACCGGAGAATCAGCTACTTGACGAACCGTCTTCGAGAGCCGTGACAGCCGGAGCTCTCACTGCGTTTTCGACCAGCCGATGAGTAGCGTCAACCACTAGCAGCACCACCAGCTTCGAACCTCTCCAAAACAACACCCACGAACACTGATCACCACGAGGAAGAGACCGCGAGTCTTGTGGGCAAAATATCTTCTCGTTGGGTGCACCGCAAGGGAATCCAGCACAACCCAGCATAACTCTTCACCCATCTTCCAAAAGTGCATTGCAACCATAGGGTCATACAGAAGTCCGGAGCGGAGGAAAAGCAACGAAAGTGACAGCTGGTACAAGGAAGATCACTGCGGGATCGCAATTAGAATTAATCTAACAGCTCCGAGTCAACGACCGGTAATCCGGGACTCAGCTGTTGTGCGAACACAGCACGCTGAAGAGTGTCAAGGACGGAGCGAAAATATACAGCCCACAAGTAACTTCGAGCAGCGAATTTACGAAAGAATTTAAAGACAAGATACCGATTCGAGTTCTGAGTGCAGAAACTCTGATTTTCCACATTTTTGTTTGCAGGATTCATCCAGGAAGGAGTAGCGGCGAAGCGGGATGACGGAGAGCCGGAGCCTACCAAGGGAAACCACGTTGAGTGTCGTTTACGCATTGGTTTTACTCTGTCTTCTCGAATAAAATATAAAATTAAAGCGAACGTCGTTGCCTCTTCGATCACTTGCCCTCACATTCCGCTTCCGCATCACGACCTAGCGCTCTTAGAGTGTCGAGAGAGCGCCTCGAAGTCTAACACAGTGAAATTGATATTGAGCATAAAATTAAATAGGGAAGGGCATAAAACATACACTGATTTAATTAATATGTTAAGTATTAAACAAGGGTTTATCTGGGCGCCACTGCACTCTGGCGCCCCCGTGGTCACACCAAGGGGCAACCGCCCACTGGCGCCACCGTGGTCCCACCGAGGGGCAGCCGCACACTGGCGCCACTGTGGTTCCACAGAGGGGTAGCCGCACGCTGGCGCCACTGCCAATCGGTAGGATGCAGCATGCTGCCCCATAGTGGTACATATGAAAAGAATTTTCGCAAATGCACTTCATGTAATAATAACACCAGATACAATTACCAGACTTTTTTCCTCCATGTTTGGACAGTCCGCTACTACCTCCATTTATTTAACAATTTTCAAGTTATGTACATTTTTGAAAATTCTGAAATAAATTGGGGCCATAGAGGATTGTCCAAGGATGCAGGAAAAAACGTTTCGTAATTGTATATGTATGGTGTAATATTCGAGAAATGGTATGAGCAAATAAATATTCTTTTCTTTACTATAAAGTACCATCCTGGGACTTTTGACGAAAATTGAGGTTACAGGTAACTGTCCAAAGATAAATGAAAAAAAGTTTGATAATTGTATGAAGTCGCCGTATCGGCCAAAGAAATTAATAAAACAAAGAAACATTTTTTTATCATTGATGTGGGACTTTTGAGGCCAGTTGAGGTTGGAGGGGACTGTCCAAAGATAAATAGAAAAATGTTTGGTAATTGTACGAAACCGCCGTATCGGTCAAAAAAATTAACAAAACAGAAAAACATTTTTTTATTATTGATGCCAAAGCGGGAAGAAATAACGGTATTTTTTCTTTAATTGTGCTTTAAATTCTCGACATTTTGAAATTTGATTGAAGCCGATTGGATATTCTGATTGCAAGATAAGTTTCTTTCGATTTTTTAATCATACGTTTTCTCGAAACCCCTTGGACAAAAAGGGCTGTAACTTGGTGAAAAATTATTTTTTCCGGAATCGCTCGCAACTCAAGGTTTCTATGAGGTCACTTACGTCTGCTCGGATTTCCCCGCGATTCGCTGACCCATGAGTTGGGCGCTAGGGTCCCGAAAGGACCAAATTTTGATAAAGAGAGATCGGGAGATGGAACAAATCGCGGAAGGAAAATGAAGCTCGGTTCACCCGTCGCTGCTAGCTCAAGATTTCGTTTCGGGTTCGTGTCATGTTCGAGGGAAAACGCTGGCACACTCGGGTGCCCGAGTACGGCGGAATCGACCGAGTACCGGATAATATAGCTGAAAACAGTGCATGCAAAGACAAAAGAAATACAGTAATGCTTCGAAAGATGCTCAAACTTCGGGACCGAAACCGAGCATGAATGAAGTACAAGTTGCGGATCCGACATGCTAGCGGCTCGTGCTTGTATAAAAAAAGAAAGCATTCTAAAAAGAAGGAAGGAGTATGGGATCAGGTAGCAAGCGAGCGTGAAGGGTCAATGTCGGTGTGACTACCCTTAATGCAGAATAAAAAGTTTTTTATTATTAATTTGTCATTAATAACAATTACATTATCATGTTGCTGAGTTTCTCCCGATTAAAATGATGTACAATGTGATACAATTCGTCAAAATACAAAAGCATATAACTCACGCAAATGTATGAGCAAGAATCTATGCTCCGCTCTTTTTCTGTTTTCCATTGCTTTATACTTGACGGTCCTCTTCTAACACGCAACCTTCCGTCCGTGCCGTGATCAAAGATCGAAGCAACTCGGTGCCCACGAAGTTCAGCTCGGGTTCTTTTCTATTGCGCTCCTCTTCTTTCGTACTAGGTGTCCTCGTCTTACACGCAGCGGTAGTCGTGATCATCAATCGAAGCAGGCCAGTTGTCACAGTACTCCCGGTCTCTAGCGCCCTCCTTTTCTTCCGTACTGGCTGTCCTCGTTTTACACGCAGTGTAAGCCGTCAGCATCAATCGAAGCAGCCCAGTCTACACGATGCCAGCTAAGTTCATGTAGAATGTGCCATGGACTGGCGCTGGGAATTTAAAGGTCCGCGATGTAGCAGATCCGTTTACGCACTGTAATGAAACATAACATTAACACAACTTTAATACAATTCCATAAATTTGTAAATCTTACTTTTAATACAAGGAATTATTACAATTGTTATTTATGTATGTACGGTAAAATATGACGATGCTATACATACCTTCTACAAATTTCGAAGTCAGCTGCCGGTCAGAAATCCTATTCCGAGCAAAAATGTTGTTCCTAAATGTAGCGAAGAAAAAGAAATTATATAACGATTTGAAAATTGAATCGAAATCTCAAAGATGTTCCATACATACCAAACTTATAGATTTTCCTTCACATCCTTGGCATGAAGCGCGAGGTCGAGCGCAGCTCGGACAATATTTTTTACGTATTGATCCTTTTTGCTAATGTATTCCTCTGTACCAGAGGTCGGCAACCTGCGGCTCTTGGGATGTGAAGCTGCGGCACGTTAGTTCCATACGCAAATATTATGGATATTACCGCGAAAGTGTTTTTATTAAAATATACAGGGTGAGTCAGTGACCTTGCACCAAACTGAAACCACGTATTTTAGGGGTCAGTAGAAGCCTAAAAGTCCGGGAACACAAGGTTGAAATCTCAACCCTTTCGGAATTACAGGGGGTTGAAATAAACTCGGGATTGAGAATCTCTAGCGGAAAACTTTCAATAATTTATCCTGGCCACATTTATTAAAATTTTAAACTTTTTATAACGCGATATTTTTTTGGGTGCATCACAGAATGACTGTGATTTTTTTCGTACCTGAAAATGTTGCTGCTTCATCGAGAAACTGCAAGCAAATCAATAATAATGCGACTTAATAATAATTTTTAAATGATTTCTATTTTTTTTCACATAGCCCGGCCCTCCCACATATTCTAGAAAAAGACCCGTGACGCTAGCATTATCCCGTCGGAAGATATGATTTTTTAAAACTTGAAATTTCAACCCCCTGTAATTCCGAAAGGGTTGAGATTTCAACTTTGTGTTCCCGGACTTTTAGGCTTCTATTGACCCCTAAAATACGTGGTTTCAGTTTGGTGCAAGGTCACTGACTCACCCTGTATGTTTAATAAATTACCTATTTTTTATTTATCTATTTTATAGCTTTTATTATTTACAAATTAGCGTTAAAATAATAATTATAAGTGTAAGTACCTATAAATTGTTATTTAATTGTTAGAAGGCTTATACAAGAAAGTGGCAAAAATTAATACGGAGTATTAGCATTGGTGTGTTGGTTTTATGAATCCGCGATTCTATGGAGTCACAGCGGTGGAGCGGCCAACGCTGTGACAAAACACCAACGCCGTGATGAGGTGTGACTGCACTATTACCGTTGCCAAGGGTGTCAAATGTTCTTCTTCGTTTCTTTACTTTTATATCGAGTGCGGTACCGCGTGGACGTGTTCTTCCGAGGCTAAGACTTACATTAAAAGTCAAGAATTTTGTTATAAGAAGATTTCCAATAGTAATAAACCTATTTTCGAACTCTGAGGATCAAAGTAGGTAGGTATTTGCAGTTTTAGATTGTTTATATGTTCGGCAATTTTCATTGATTTCGGCGTAACTGGGCATAACACTTTTACTCGTAAACTAAATGTCTAATATTTGCCAAAATTAAAAAAAAACTAAAATGTGCAGACGGCGCCGTGATACTCACGTTCTGCCAAGTCCGTTCATGCCAGTCGTCGATCACCGTACACGGGAGGCGGCCACAGATGCGAGGAAACTATGTACTTATAGTCATCTTAAATTATTAAAGAATTATTTATTTTATTCAGGTGAGTATCTTTAATTAGGAAATATCGTTGTATAATGTTTTTTGATAAATTGTATTTCATTATGCCTAGCTTCTCGTATGTATTTACTTAGGTATTCGTTGACATAGTAAATAATTGCAAAACTTGTCATCTTGCTGTTCTGGATACCTAAATAATAACTTTAAAAGTTCTATATTACAACTTCACCGCAAGCATGGCATCTACAAAAAAAAAGAGAAGAACTGGAGAAGATCATCGAGAATTCAATCGAGATTGGACGGAGTCGTTCGCTTTCATATGCAACTCAGATGGCCTTCCGACGTGTCTCATTTACCAGGAAACCTTTGCAAACAATAAGAAATCAAATTTAGAGAGACACTTCACTAGAAAACATACTCAGTTTGTTAGTAAATACCCAGCCGGCGAAGAACGAAAGAAAGCTGTCGACGAGCGCCAAAAACAAAAGCAGCAATCAAGTTCCATGTTAAGTAACTGGACGCAATCTACAAGTAATGTTAATCTGGCAAGTTTCGCGGTATCACTCGAAATTCGCAAAAAAGGCAAGCCATTCACAGATGGTGAATATGTCAAAGATTGCCTTATACGTGCATCTGAAGAACTGTTTTGTGATTTCAGAAACAAACCAGAAATCTTGAAGAAAATCAAAGATTTGCCACTATCTGCTAAAACAGTACAAGATAGAATAGCTAAAATGTCTTCAAATGTAAAACATTTGCAGGTGGAAGATATTCAACTTTCTTCTGCCTTATCACTTGCTATAGATGAGTCGTGCGACATAAAAGACACGGCACAAGTTGCCCTTTTTGTCAGGTATACGTCTTCCCGGGCCGTACCGCTCTCGGGACAAACTAGAGGAGAAGATATAGTGAATGCCGTGCAAAAATGCCTTGAAGATAATAAGATCGATTTAAATAAAATTGTTTCAATAGCAACTGATGGAGCCAGAAGTATCACAGGAAAAAGTAAAGGGGCAACAACGATTCTTCAGAGCAAAATAAACCACGAAATTCTTACGTTGCACTGCATAATACACCAGGAAGCGCTTTGTGCCCAAACATTCCCGGCCGAAATAGTTGAGGTCATGAATTTGGTAATCAAGATTGTTAACAGTATCTTGTCAAAAGCACTCTACCATCGTCAGTTTAAAGAATTGGTAAACGAAATGGAGACTCAGTATTCCGACCTCCTTCTTCACAACAAAGTGCGATGGCTTTCCAAAGGTAAGGTGTTGAAACGTTTTGCTTTGTGCTTGAATGAAGTAAATACATTCCTAAATGAAAAAGGCATTAATCACCCTGAATTCAAGAACGGCAAATGGTTGCAAAAATTGTACTTTATGGTGGATATCACAGGGAAACTAAATGAGCTGAATCTAAAACTGCAAGGAAAGGGAAACCCAGCCTATGTCTTGGTAGAAGAATTGGTTTGTTTTCAAGCAAAATTAATTCTTTTTGCAGAAGACATTCAGAGCGGTAAATTACTTCATTTTCAATTTCTAAAGCAATATCGCGATAAAACCAGTGCAACTATTGACACGCATTACTTCAGCACGGCTATAAAATAAATTAACGATGAATTTGCTGACAGATTTGAGCAATTCAAAACCAACAAAACCACTCCATCATTCATAGTAAATCCTCTCAGCACAAATAGTAACGAAATCCACATTGAGCCATTTGGGATTGATCCTGGATCTCTAGAAATGCAATTGATTGATTTAAAAAGTAAAGTTTTGTGGAGTGGAAAATTTACAGAGTTGAAAAGTGAGTTGGAGGAGTTGGAGGTCCAGAAATGTATGTACGTAACGCAACAAAAGTGAGAAGAAGATTTTGATGTGACTCAAAATTTGCTACGCACTTTGGCGCACATACTTGGTAAACATTAATTTCACTACTTTTTTACGCAATTATATTATTGTAAGATTTTTTTGTAATGCACACTTGTCTGTAGTATAAGATTCTTATTTTCGTGGGAAGCATTATTTTTGTAGAAAGCATATGATAATGCTATATACATACTTGGCGCATTTTTGTACGTTACATGCATAATGTAATGTCATTTGTTGGGATTTCAATCCTTTTTGTACACTTTAAACTTTTTTTATGCATTGTGCAAATTACGGTTGATTTATTTTTCCATGCAATTCCGAGCTACAATCGTATTTCACAGCTACAGTAATAATATGTCAGTCACTCGTGATCGGAAATTTATTTTTACCGGGGATCATTATACAGTAGTCTCTCGATTTTTGCCAAAAATTATGTACTTTACAGTTGCACGAGAATCATCCCCAACACCTAGGTGTTCTTCCTCGTGCCCAGCGAAGCGTGAAAACCGAGCGACCAGCGGTTTACTTTGTAGTCGATGCTCGCGCGCGATGAGTCATAATGCTAATCTAAAAATTGTTTTTTTTAATTTATTTTTAGTAAAAGTTACATTATTGTATTCCTCATGTTCTGCCGATGGAAATGATACCAAACACTGTGGAATTTGTCAGAACGGATCAAAAGTTACGTGCGATAGAAGGATCGCGCTGCACGGTCGAAACGGTGCTGGTCTCGATCGTTGCACGAGACTCGCATATGATAATCGCACGTAACTTTTGATCTGTTTTAATAAATTCCATAGTGTTTGGTATCATTCTCATCGGCAGAACGTGGGGAATACAATAGTGTAACTTTTATTCAAAATAAATTAAAAAAAAAAAACAATTTTTAAATTCACACTATGACTCATCGCGCGCGGCATCGACGACAAAGGAAGCCGCCGACCTCTCGGATTTCACGCTTCGCTGGGCACGATTCTCGACTCGTACTTTGTGATTGAAAGTTTTCGGTCCCGAATTTCGTGCAGAAATCCAGCTAGTACTGTATAGGGTGAGGCATCTAACTCTTAAATTGGAAATCTTTTCGTGAATTTTAGAAATGATGAAAACTAGCGATGTAGGGATGCTTTTTCGAAGGGGTAGTTTTTAGTTACTAATGAATAGCACGATTTTCTGAATTGGTCAGATTAAACTTCTTAGATATTCTAAATGCCATTTTCGCAATCCTCGAAATCGAGATAGCTTAAAGTTCCGTTTACGTGTCGATTCCTTGGTACGGGATCCTCTTCAGAATTTTATTCAATATCCGAAATCTACAAAATATTTTAGTACTTACGCTTAAAATTATACAATAATCATTGTTAAATTTTGTAAATTCTCACGCTACTACCGTTTAACTTTAAGTACTAAAATATTTTGTAGATTTCGGATATTGAATATAATTCTGAAGAGGATTCCGCACCAAGGAATCCAAACGTCAACGGAACTGTAATTTATTTGGGTTTCGAGGATTGCGAAAGTGGCATTTAAGATATCTAAGAAGTTTAATTATTAATTTTATTTAATGTTTGGTTTCTTGTAAATTATATTGATTACATGTTTATATTGCAAGTTTGCTTTATTGAAAATTGTATTTTTTACATGTTTATATTGTAATTCCTACTTGAAAGGCTTTATTACTCTTGTAATTATAGTTCCGGTAGGTACATCAGAAGTGTAAGGTAAAGTTTTACCAGTAGGATTTACAATTTAAACATATAATAAATATAATTTACAAGAAACCAAACATTAAACGATATAATGTATATGCTACGGTAAGTTTGATAAATCCGGTAATTATGCATATTTACCGGTTATTATGCATACTTACCGCTCAGTTCGGTAAATGTGATAAATTCTTCAGAATTTTTCAGAATTTATCACATTTACCGGCGATTTTACATAATTCCCAACTTGTAATGGTAAATGTGATAAATTCTTGAGTATTTATCGAATTTACCGGCAAGGTTACACAATTTCCACCTGATAATTGTAAATATGATAAATATCTCGACTGATTGAGCCAGTAGAATACAGCGCAGCCTTTTGTGTAGTTACCAGTTAGAAGAATAGTTTTTGTTGTACATTATCATAGAAAAAGACTACGAATAATAATATTTGGTGGTAATCATTTAGAAAGACGGTGATGAATTGTATCAAAATTAAATGATACTGGCTGTTACGGTCACAGGTCAGGTCAGTGCCAGATGAGGGGAAGGGGGCGCAACTGTAAAACGTGATAAGTAGACTGCGGATCTTTATGCAAATATGAATTTTATTATTCATAGAAAATTGAATGGAGTTGCTTTTAAAACTTGTTATCCACCTTTCTGAAATTTATATACTGCAAGAAACATTTTAAGTTGTGTTTTCAGTAATCATCATCATAAAAATCCGCAGTCTAGTGATAAGTTTCATTATGCTTTACAGTCACAGGTCAGGTCAGTGCCAGATGAGGGGAAGGGGGCGCAACTGTAGAACGTGATGAGTCTCATTACGCTTTACAGTCACCGGTCAGGTCAGTGCCAGATGAGGGGAATATATAAAGTAAATAAATAAGTAAACTTAAAATATGTTTTAATTGTATGACAATAGCAAAATTATTCTTTCTACTCATGTCCGTGCATTCGAATATCGCGTTAGAAATTGGAATATGTAGTATGACATGATCATAATACATGCTCGACAATTATTTCAAGTAGATCTTGTAATCTGACTATGCGAATCCACATGATTACCAAATATTGTTATTCGTAATCTCTTCTGCGATAATGTCCAACAAGAACTAATCTTCCGACAGGCAACTACTCAAAAACTACGCTGCGTTCTACTGGCACAGTCAGCCAAGATATTTATCATATTTACAATTATCAGGTGGGAATTGTATAAACTCGCCGATAAATTTGATAAATACTCAAGAATTTATCACATTTACCATTATGAGTTGGGAATTATGTAAAATCGCCGGTAAATTTGATAAATTTTGAAGAATTTATCACATTTACCGAACTGAGCGGTAAGTATGCATAATAACCGGTAATTATGCATAATTACCGGTTTATCAAATTTACCGTAACATATACATGTTACATGTAGTATATCGTACAGAATTTTGTATATAAAGTAATGATTAACATGCATCAGAGTTGCAAATTATACAAAATTAATGTATATCGTATAAAATAGTATGGTTCGATATTTTTTTTCTTGTAAATTATATTTATTACATATTGATATTGTAAATCCTACTAGTACAACTTTACCTCACACTTCTGATGTACTTACCGTAACTATAATTACAAGAATTAGTGTTTGAGTTTGTTGGATTGGAGATATTCATAACGCAGGTAAGTTTTGGCCATGTACACAATCCTTAGGAGTATGAGATTAAAACACACTTTACGTTTGGACTCCCAGGTTTGGAGTCCTCTTCGGTTATATTACAACATTCTGTCAATAAAAATAAAAACATGGAAAACCTTATCCATTTCCTACATTTGGCGTTAAGTATGGGACTAGAACAAAGTACGCAGCGAAGGTGGCAAGTATTAATGCTAATTAATGCTAACTTACTTTAATCGAAGGGTGACGGAAAGGTTTCAAACGTGAACTTGTGGGTTCAAACGAGCCTGGAACACTTGCATACAATAAATGACATAACGAGGCATAAAATTCTATATCTTAAAGAACAATACTTGTAAACCGTGGCGTTCCAATCCTGTATGTTGACAAAGTCCTATGTAAAGAACAAAGTATGTACCGGTGAAAGTTAGCAATATGCTGTGTATGCGAAAACTTACATGCATAGGACGAACGCAGTAGAATAAAATAAATTGTCTAGCAAAGCGCAATCACTTCGCCTATCCAACACTTGTGAATATTATTTAATGCAGTACGCAACCTTCTTCTCAGTGCTTCGCAGACCATTTTACACAAACAGTATCACTTGATCCGAGTTCAGGATTACCTTGTTCCTTTGATGTTTGAGAAAATGGTCTGCGAAGCACTGAGAAGATGGTTGCGTACTACCTTAATTAGCATTCGCAAGTGTTGGATAGGCGAAGCGGTTGTGTTTCTGCTAGACAATTTATTTTGTTCTTCTGCGTTCCTCTTATGCATGCAAGTTCATTTAATTATTCCATCTTTGAACTGGTTTTCACACACACAGCATTTTGCTAACTGTCACCGATACATACCCTATACTTTAAATAGGACTTTGTCAACGTACAGAATTGGAACGCCACTGTTTACAAGTTTTGTTCTTTGAGATATAGAATTTTATGCTTCGTTATGTCATTTATTTGTATGCAAGCGTTCCAGGCTCGTTTGACCCCACAAGTTCATGTTTAAAACCTTTCCGTCACCCTTCGATTAAAGTAAGTTAGCATTAATGCTTACCACTTTCCCTACGCACTTTGTTCTAGTCCCATACTTAATGCCAAATGTAGGAAATGGATAAGGTTTTTCGCGTTTATTTTTATTTTTATTGACAGAATGTTATAATATAACTGAAGGGGACTCTAAACCTGGGAGTCAAAACGTAAAGTGTGTTTTAATCTGATACTCCTAAGGATGTGTACATGGCCAAAACTTACCTGTGTTATAATCACAAGAACCATAACGTTACAAGACACTATGTAATAATTAAGCTGAGGATAAGCTAAGGAAAGACAAGGAGCGAAGAACTGGGATAATCGAGAAGAGGGGGCCGGGACAGTCTATCGAGGGTACGGGGACCGCGAGGGGGTGCGCGATCAGCTCGACTTGCGAGCATTCGAGAGTGCTCCTGCCATTATGGACCTCTGTGGGCGCACATGAGTACCACGGCAAATCTTCGTTGCGGACTTTTTTCCTGTAGAGGCGCGCGTGAAGCGACTTGCGAAGAATCGGGTCTGAAAAAAGGATCTTTTTTGGCCGAAAAATTGCAACATAAAATCCATATCTCAGCAACGGCTGAACGGATTGTATTACTGTTTATTATCAATCGACGCAGAAAAAATCATAAAGGCCAATGGCATGGTCATTCTTTCGATATATCGCCCCAGTTTAAAGATTGTTACGGGTTACCATGAGAATAGGCCGCGCGAACTAGTTCGCTCGCGTAAATGATACTAGTAGCGTCGACGCCAGGAGCTGCGCTCGGCTATATATATACTTGGCGCGAGACGCTACCGCGTCTCTTGATAAGAGTTCTCACGACGACACAGAATTGTGCGTGCATGCGACACGCATTTGCCTTCATGTGAAGGGTACGAAGCTGCGCGAGGATGGTGCGCAGGGGATGAAAAGAACTTGCGAAGGTTTTGGCGGGTAGGAGGCGTCGTGCAGAGCGAGCGTGTACGCTAGGCGAGTCTTTTAGAGGAAAGGCGTTACGTGCAAGGACGATTGAGTGTAGAGTTAATAATTGTAAGATGTATAATTATAATATATATTAAGTGTGTGTGCGTGTGAAGAAGATGTTTATTATTATCACCCATCCCTCAATACAACCTCAAGAATCACCTTCTTGGAACAGAAACATAATACACTATAGTAGACAAAATTGGAGTAGACTAGATATAGATTTTAGACGAGACTCGCAAGACCGCTACAGAGGCAGTCCATATGACAGAAGCTACGACAGACAAAATAATTATTCACACGCTAAACATTATTCGAATAAATTAAAAGACAATTCAGGCAGTAGGGAATACAACAAATATAAGGGCAATTCACGCGATCGAGAATACAGTGGATATAGAGGCAATTCATATAGTAAATATAGGAATAATTCACCCGACAAATGTAGAAACGATTCGAGAGATAGCAACAATAGATACAGAGACAATTCACAAGACAGACACAGACACGAGACGAAGGATAGACATAGGGATTATTCACAAAATAGAGACTGCAACAGATATAGAAATAATTCACAGGACAAGAATGCACGCGAATCAAGAGGACGATATAGGGAAAATTCATCAGAAGCAGATAGACGCGACTTGAGAAGCAGGGATAGAGGATGCACAAATTCGGGGAATAAATATGACAATAGGACTAATTCAAGTGATAGGGCAAAAAGTGATAGGGCAAAAAGAAACGATCTCACAGCTGCTAAAATACTCCGAAAGCATTCCAAGGAAAAAACATGACACGAAATGCGAACTAACCGAATCCGATGGAAATTTTGAATTAGACACAGACATCACACGACTTTACCGATTAGGAGAACCGACGACGCAAGAATCACTCGAAAATATGCAAGAACCGAGAACTGAACCGATAAGAATTAGATACGGATTTTCAGAAAACCATGTACCACCAACAATTATATTAGAATCGCCAAACATTAAAACAAGACAAGCGAGACTATTTATTGATAAGAACGCAAGTGTAAAGCTGATAAAAAGAAGTAAAATAGCGAACAACACAGTTATATATAAAACGATCACACATCAGCTTGTAGGCATTACAAACGATAAAGTAAGAACACAGGGTATGTGCATGTTACAATTCAAAAATTACGACATTGAATTCCATACTGTTCCTGATTCCTTTCCCATACCAGAAGACGGACTCTTAGGCGACCCATTTTTCAAGAAGACGAAAAGCAACATTTTATACTCACAAGGGCTTGTTACACTTGGCATATACACAATACACTTTAACACACCCGAAATACTGATAGTACCTCCCAACACCACAATACAGACATACGTACGACTGGTAGACACTGACTTAGACGAAGGGTACATTAACAATATCACTCCTTGTCCAGAGCTGCATTTCTCAAATGCACTAGTAAAAAACGAGGGCAAAGTGGCATATGTGCAGGTGACGAACGTTACCAATGACTGTATACGCACGACCATACCCGAAATCACATTATAGCTCGCAAAAAAGATTACCAATTTACCAATTTGTTCCGATCATATTTACAGTGAATATGAAACTGGAGCTTTAATCAACGAAAAGGACAGAGTAGAAAGAATACATTCTATCCCGCATTTACAACAGTCAAATGTAGAGGAGCAGAATGGTATACCCGAAAATAGTCTAAGACGTACGAATGGTAAAAAACAAAGAATACCCACGACAGACAACACACCTGTACACACAAAAGCATACCTACACGAAACCGAAATTTACAAGCAGACACAAAACCTTTCGGACAACAATTTAGCATCTTCAATTCCCACTTACAGTTCCTCAGTATGGAAAGATTCTATAAAATCGGATATTAATGGCAAAGAACGAATGATAATGGTAGACTATACGAAAGTAATTGAAAGAAACCCTGACGTAACATTCATACACCCAAGAGATAAACCGATAAATATAATTCCTAAAAGATTAAGATCAAGCGACACACATGACTACATACAGAACGATAAAAAGCAAAAATTATATCATCAACATAACATGAGACAGAACAGTACCGCAGACGAAAATACGGAAAATCGAGAGTGGAAAACGCGAGCATATCAAGAGTCAAATAACACCAATTACGAAAGCGAAATAGAAAGTAGCGATGAAGAAGAAGACATGTATTGGACAACAGATGACGAATTAGCAACTTCGAATAAGGACACCGATACGGAATCAGAAGATGAAATAACCGAAGAAGAAGGAGACTACGAGAAAATAAATATCGACAACCAGGCAAGTAATATGGATTGCGACACAGATATGGAAGATGTAATAATTGAGGTAGAAGAAAACAATAACGAAAATAGTAACGACGAAATGGCACATAGAAATCAGGACTACGATACTGATACAATGCAAGAAAAAGAAGAAGATAATGAAGAGCATAGAATAATAATGAAAATAAAATTAAGAAGAAATGAAGATAATAATGAAAATAAAAGCGAACATAGCAATGAAGAAGCAAATGAAGATATTGAGCAAAGTACGAATGAAGAGGATATAATACAAGAACAAGAGAAAAATGCATTGAAAGAAGTGAACCTAGCAAGCGGATCAGATCCTATAGCGAGGAAAAGCGACCGTCGGCTAACAGACGAAGTATCAAACCGCATAGAGACAGAAGATCGACAGCTCCTAGAAGAATCACAGAAAGAAAATGCTGAAATAAAAAATAAAACGACGATAAGGCAAATGGAACAAGGACCAACGAGTATAACTCGAAAACGTGATACAGAGAAATTAACAGAAGCACCACCAGAACCGAATTTTAGATCACCAACGCTAAACGTGAAGAATATTAACATTGTAAGAGAAAGTTACGATCAAACGGACATAGCAATGAAATCGGACATCGAACCAACTTTCCGTTCTCCACCAAAGACACGACAAGATACAGGACAGATCAAAATTATTGTTGAAAAACTAAGCATAACCACCGCAAATCAGACGAAGACGACAAATGACCATGATACACAGACCGACGACGAAGCATACTACACACTGACTTACCATAGAAAACAGCTGACGACATCTCACACTCAACGGACTATAGGAAACATAATAAGCTGTCAGATGAATACAAGTAGTACAGCTAGCGCAGCCTAAATAATTATAGCAATTTGATAACACCAATAATAGCAATTAATACAATACTGGGAAAATTATCATTTTGCGGAAAAGAATAGATAACATGTAGATTATTTCATTTTAAATAGCAAAATTGAACGACAACTAATTGAGCTTACGAGCGAATTCGACATATCTCAGAGAGTCATAGAATTAACACCCATAACGTACAGCAACGCATTCTAACGCACAAAAAAAAAAATAATAATAATCCTTAGTAGAAAATCCTGGCAACTAACCCATTTATCTAATTAACAAGACTAACAGAATGACGACAAAATACTGTTGACAAAATGACTAGACCACAATAAACCAAATAAGGAATTTAAACTAATCCAAAAAGCAAAAGGCAATAAGACATTACAGGTTACACAGACATATACAGAGAGCATAGACAGACAATATCAAGGAGAGAGAAAAAGACATACAGTAACACAAACAAAGACAAAATAAGTATATAAATCGCAAAACCAAACACAAGGTAACCAAACAGAATAATCCAATGGTAGCAACAGGTAACAAAGAACACATACAAAAAAAATATATATATAACTTATAGTAAGAATGGTGACCACCTGAGACACCAGAAATTAATAAATATTTATTTTGATAGACAAACAATGACAAAGTAACGGACGCTACTGGCCAATGACTATATGAACGAAAATTGATGCAGGAGCATCAAAATCAAAAGCGGGGGAGTGTAACGGACGCTACGCCACTGGACCCAAAACGCTGACACTGCTCTCCCTACTCCGACGCAACACCTTACGACGCTGGACCCACGACGACGACTAGAGACTTACGGACGAACTCTCGAATAGTACAGACCCATTAGACTGACCCGGACTAATATCTATACCGAATAGACCTTCTTAACGCAAACAATGTAATCATTTAATTTCACCCGGAACCTCGGCCGTCCTCGACATTACATTTTCATACCAATCGGCAAACACGTTCCTATCCGTCCTGGTATTGGGTTGACTTTTGAACACCACGGGCAGTCTGTTCTGGCACTGCTTCAGTCCGCGTGGGCTTTTATATTTATAAACCACAAGCGGAGTCAATTTACGTGTTCCGCTTGCATTTCCGCAAAACGAAAATGTGATCCGGTCTGTCGGCATCTTTCGCCCGCTAATATTGCCCTCCTCTTGACTAACTAAGCTCTCTTTTGGCAGAGCCTTCCAAACAAGGCCGCTTTCGTCCATATTATATACACTGCTAAAAACAGACATGGCATAGAAAAATTTTGTTGAAAAATAGGCCAAATTGGATTGACGATAACTTGGTCAAAAGTAATCAAAAAATTACGACGTTTTTTTTAAATTAAAGCCTGAAGTCTCTACTTTCGATTCCTGTATTCGAAATTTAAATTCGATGCACGGCTGCTGCTACAAACTTTTAAAACTGAGGCCATGTTTAATATGTCGAAATTTGCGAAATTCAACACAGCAAAATTTTTCCCGATAATTCCAAAACCGGGAAAAGGAAGGCGGAATCTTTGTCTTTAAAACAAAAAAAAAATTCAAGTCGCTACGATTTTTCGTTCCAAAGTTATCGTGTTTTAAAGCAACCCTTCCATTTTCGTTGCTATAGTACCGCCGGCATCGGTATTACCCAATGTGCACCACGGGGAGGTTGCCGGTCGGATTTTGCACATCATACGCGGGTGCATAAGCGCACGCGCGACTGTGTGTGTGTGTGTATATGGCTGGATAGATGTCGCTTCAAATTTGAACTATGGCTTATTACTGGTTATCGAAACGTGGTGATATTCTGTATTTATGGAAATTGGCGAATGAGAGTACAGGCAGTTTTGCAACAACACTCAGGTAACACACAATATTAAAATTGAAAAACACACAGTCGCGCGTGCGCTTATGCACCCGCGCATGATGTGCAAAATCCGACCGGCAACCTGCCTGTGGTACACATTGGGTAATACCGATGCCGGCGGTACTATAGCAACGAAAATGGAAGGGTTGCTTTAAAACACGATAACTTTGGAACGAAAAATCGTAGCGACTTGAATGTTCTTTTGTTTTAAAGAGAAAGATTCCGCCTTCCTTTTCCCGGTTTTGGAATTATCGAGAAAAATTTTGCTGCGTCCGTAGGCATTGTTGAATTTCGCAAATTTCGACATGTTAAACATGGCCTCAGTTTTAAGAGTTTGTAGCAGCAGGCGTGCATCGAATTTAAATTTCAAATACAGGAAACGAAAGTAGAGACTTCAGGCTTCAATTTAAAAAGAAATCGTAATTTTTTGATTACTTTTGACCAAGTTATCGTCAATCCAATTTGGCCTATTTTTCAACAAAATTTTTCTATGCCATGTCTGTTTTGAGCAGTGTATGTTCTCCAAAGGAATGGACGCGTCCTCTATTTTATTCCACAAATCTGCTACGAAAACGTCTGCTGCTCCCTGGTCTGCACTCTCCTTTTCCCCGTCAATGCGTGCCAAGCGTATATGGTACCGTCTCTTGAAACCGGAAAGCCAGCCACGGTTGATTTTAAAATCGCTCGGGCCAGTAATTGTTGCCTGCAGTTCAGCAGCTTTTTGGAGCAACATTGCGTCACTAAGGCGGTCGCCCAATCCTCGCCTTTCCGCGAACCACGCGTGAAGCTGCTGCTCCAATTCGGCGAACATTCCTCCCTTCGTAGTTCGAGATTTTTTCCGGCATGGATCTTCATTAATGAAATTCGCGATGTCGGTGGCGTTTCTTTTAATTCTGCGCACAGTAGAAGCGTGAATTCGATATCGCGCAAAAATCACGTTAATCGGAATCCCCCACGCTAAATCACGCAGCACGTCAATGCGTTGTTGCATAGTGAGCGCTGGTTTTCGTGAACTGCTCATTGTTTTCACTGTCACGGAACACTCCACTGATATACATAAAATGTTTTATATATATTGTGACGAAGCGAACTGTCGCCGCTCCGCCAACCTCCACATCACGACACGGTGCTCTATACGCCGGGCCGGTGGGGGGGGGGGGGGGGGGGCACGAAGGCCTCATCGGGTACACGCCAAGCGGGTGACCGATCGCCGTCGAAATTCCGGCGGTGATTAACCGGTTCCTCGTGATTAACCGGTTCCTCGTGATGAATTCCTCGTGATTAACCGGTTACAAAATGTGAATCTCGCCTTGTTCTCGAGCGTGGAGCGACGGCACGCGGAAGCGGCCGCATTGTTGCGTTGTTTGCGGGGCCTCGGAACCCAGCATAAATTTATTCCTGATACTTTCTCTACGATCTTGGTGGATTATTTGTGCGCTATTATTTTGTTTTTTGTATGCACCCTTTTCAGCCGGGTTGGAGGAGCCTCGGCCGATTCCGCCGTATAAGCACGGCCGAGCTTTCCTGCGTTTTTCCCTTGGGCATCGCGCGAACGCAAACCGAGACCGGAGCTAGCCGCGTCGGGTGAACGAGCCTAATTTCTTCGCGCGATTCGTTTTAGCGTCCGATCTCACGTATTAGATACATGTTGGTTCCTCTCGGAGGGCCTGGCGCCCAATTCCGAGGTCGGCGAATCGCGGGGAGCTAATTGGAACGGCGTCGAAGGGAGTATTGCGGGCAATTCGGGCCGTGTGCGCGCCGAATTATCGTCGCAATATATAAAATGTATAAAATAGACGGATATGTCACTGTGTTGTGAAGGAGGCGTTAAGAAATCAAAAACGATGTGTACTGGCGAGAGTTTCAACAAGATTGTGTACAGTTCTTAAACTCAAATTTTTACTACCCCTTAAATGAGGAAAAATTGCAAAAGAGGGGATAGACCATAAATAAATACGCGACGAAAGCAACTTAGGAATAGACTTCGGTCAGGTACTTAATAATAGACTTTAGAAAATACAAAAACAGGAATGCTGAAAAAGTTTCACGGCAACCAGACCGATTGCCTGGAAGCACATTGTATGCCACGGCTCGGCTCTGTTATAATTACAAAGGGTTTTCCGATTGTAATGAAGCCCGTTTCAATTACGACCATAAGACGACACTTCGCGCCTATGCTGTACGCCAGGCTTAAAAGCTGTAAAACCATTCTGCATTCTGCTGGCAACTTTATTGCGGTCTCAAAGTTTACGAATTCGACTCCATATAGTTAAGTGCAATAATCAATAATATAACTCTGAACAATATTCCAACCTCACGAAGCATCTGAATGTTATATTAATAGTAATAAAATAACCGCGGTGCATATTGCATACACTTGTGGTGCTAGAAAAGGACAGACTGTGTGAAAGAAAAAGAGCACAT
Source organism: Trypoxylon attenuatum (assembly GCA_963989405.1). Taxonomy (NCBI): domain Eukaryota; kingdom Metazoa; phylum Arthropoda; class Insecta; order Hymenoptera; family Crabronidae; genus Trypoxylon; species Trypoxylon attenuatum. The sequence continues at coordinate 21,152,388 of OZ022490.1, forward strand.
TAGGACGAAAACGCTGAGCATTTCATATCTCCACCGAGGAAATTTATATCTACTATTTTTACGATGTATTTCAACCAATTATGTGATGTGAGGTATCATTTTATTCGGGAGAATTTCAGGAGTGCAAATATGTAATTTTTATTCATGAAACATTATAAATAAAGAATTTTTAATGTTAGCCACACAGGAACCTTGACTCGGGACTTCTCCGGTTTCAATTACTGAGGCCACCGCAAATCGTTCGCATTTCACGTTTCGCTGGGCGCAAGACCGAACTCAATTTGTGGAGGGCATGATTCTTGTCCAACAATTCAGACAATTTTCGCGAGCATCTTTCGAAGCATTACTGTAAGACAGGAAAGTAACGCAAACTGAGTATTATCAAGAGACAACGTCTTGTCGCGGGCCAAGTAGAAGAAGACAGACCTTGTAGCTATTCCGGAGACAGAAGTTACTCTTGTCTTTGCAATGTTAAAACTCAATAAATAAATTAATTTTTTATAAACTATTTCTGAAAGTCCATGCCTAGGTGACAAGTTTGCATAATTGTTATAAATAATTTGTTTATCCATCGTGGAGATAACAGACCTTAAACATAGCTAAAATTTTAAGAGACCTCGTCTCCGTCACCTCCGTTTCCAGTGTCACGCTGGCCACGTGTTTGCGAGACTCTCTCTTGTCCTCTGCCCCTTGTCCATTTTCCCACATTTTCCACCCACTTCAGTCATCCTCCACCTCTTCACCCTTCTCCGCTCTATCATCCACCTTCTCCACCACTGTTCCACCTCCTGTTCTTGCTTTTTATTCCACAACCTCCTTCTAATCTACCTCCTCCGCTTCCTCAACCTTCTCAGTCACCTTTATCACGTCCCTCTCCCTTTACTGACCCACCTCCTCCGCCTCCCCCACATCCCCCACTTCCTTTTCTTTTCCTGCCTGGCCACCTCAACCATCTCTTCTCCTCCTGTTACCTGACCACCACCTCCACCTCCATTTCTTTGAGGTTGTTCAACATTTCTTTGAGCTTGTGGCCCCCAATACTGCGGAAGTATGAAACCTGGGAAAAGAAAATAGTTAATTGACGCTATGAAATACCACACATCCACAGCTGCAACGACTGTACAAACTCACCACTTTGCGATAATTCTCATCCGGTATAGTATTAAATATATTTAATTGTTCAAGTGTTTGCATTGGGAAATATGTTGGTTTCTGTGTTGGCTGATGTTTTTGACCTATTAACGCCAGTATTTTGTCTAATTTCAGGCCTACTGATTTCTGTAATTGTCTGTGGGCAGAAGGCTTCAGTAAGTGACACAAATATGGGCACAGGCACAAGTATGGTCAACTTACCGCTGTTCCTCCCGAATTGAATTCAGCTGTTCCATTACTTTTTCTTCAAACTTCACTTGTGCCGGCAAGGTGGGTGTTGTTTCTGGTATTATTTTCCGCCTTTTGGGTAGTTGCGTTGACGGGCCAGCCTCGTGTTCCAGTGTACGCGGTTCCTCATATTCTGTGTTAACTACACTCTCGTCGCGCACTTTTAGGAGGTCTTCGACGTCATCATAAATAATTTGTCGCTTGCTTCCCGCACTTTGTCCCTTCGATTTTGGCGTCGATCGGCGAGCCAGCAAGGATTGTGACTGTAAGTATATAAACATATAGATATAATTAATAGGATTAATGGTTGAAATCTCTTTCTCTATGTCGATTACCGGTTTTATCAGAAATGTTACTTACCATGTGTTGCGGATTCTCTACCTCCGCGAATATGCTAGATCGTCGACTCGACCATACTCCGTAGTATGTAAGAACATCGAGCGTGGCAGCATCGATCAGCGGTCGATGCTGATCGATGTACCAAGCGTCGCCACGCATGCGCAGCACGTTTCTTGTCGACTCGGAGAACCTCGTGCCGCTAAGCGGCCATTATTGATCCGACTAGTGAGATCGCCGGTTCGGCTCAGCTTTGTGAATTTTTCCTGCGATAGTTCGATGTGTGTGCAACTCGGTATTAGTTAAGTGAAGTGCAACTCTTGCTGCGACGAGAGTGTGTGGCTTTACGCCCCACCATTCACCAAGGTACTGTACAACTCTGTATTTGCGTCTCGCCACGTGGATTTACGACCCACATGTGCGCTCTATCCACAATAAACGACTCGACTCATTTCTGCTCTGAAGTCAGTGCTTTCTTTACTCCGCGTAATCGCCCTCGATGATCTTCTCAAACGTTCAACTCAGTGCATCGCGGTAATCTAGTACAAATCTCAAACACCATGCTTGCTTCAAAGCTTTCTTCTCCAATTCGGTTCATTTTTTCGTCGGAAATGTCCTCACGGATGTGCTGTCTCTCATGGGGACTCAGTAAAGACTGTGTAGCGTTTTTCGCTTAACCCTCCTTGCTAGGCATCGCTACCAAAAGGTAGGGGAAATCCCATGTTTTGACTTTGTTTGAGGGAATCGGACGTAGCAGGCGGTAAGTCATAAAATATTACCTGCGCTCAGTACCCGAACCAGGAGACATCATCATTGTGTTGTTGCTCGTGGTCAGTGGAGGTCTATACACGTGTCTACAAACGTCCTGTGCTTTTAGTGCTCCAAGTGCGTCAAATTGTGACAATGTCTCCTCAACCGCTGGAAACTTCGGTATCTCGGAAGCCGTATTCGCGTCTGTCGCAGCGTCAACGTCAGAATATTCGCAAGGAAATCGCAACAAATTATCGCCGTTTAGTTTCTAAATCAAATCCTACTAATCGTCGTTTAGTTTCTGCCAATAGTAATAATTTACAGGATGCTATTCCGGGTCCGGTTATTGAGGAACATGTGCGCGATAATGATTCTCCCGTCCCTCGAGTTGCTTCACCCTCTTCTTCTTCCTCTTCAGGTTCCCGTAGTGACCTAGAAGTGCATACATCTTCTGTTCAGGTACCTTTCCTTCAGAAGCTCGCGACCTGCTTCACCGAGATAAATTTACCGCATAGTCATGGGAACAAACTTCTTGAAGTCCTTCGCACACATCCGTGCTTTGCTGATTTCCCGAAAGATGTTAGGTCTCTTCTCAAAACACCGCGTATTCCTGTCCCCGTAATTAGCATGCCACCAGGCGAATATGTACACTTTGGTGTGGAATCAGAATTAGTTAGGTATTTAGATAGCATCGAAGACACATAATTGTGCGAATTGTTATTAGATTTTAGCACCGACTGATGCGGTTTAGATAGAGCGAGTACTATACATGTTTGGCCCATCCAGTGTAGGGTTGTAAATCTTAAACCAAATGCAGCACCCATCGTAGTAGGTATTTATGAAGGTCCGACAAAGCCGTATGACCCCGAAGAATTTTTCAGTCGTTTTGTTTTAGATATTAAAAACATAGTTTCCAAGGGGGGTATAGAATTCCGTAATTATTTAATTCCTATTAAATTGAGGTGTTTCATAGCTGATGCACCAGCTAGGGCATTCATGTTGAACCATCGCGGACATACATCTGGTCATCCTTGTTCCAAATGTAAAGTTATAGGTACTCGGGTAGGTAGTCGGCACGTTTCCCCCAGTGTCTTATCTGAATTACGAACCGACGACGAATACGTTAGATGTGTCGATAGGGCCCATCATAAAGATGGTATTAGCGCGCTTTCGAGTTTACCAATAGGGCTAGTTACTCAAGTTCCGTTTGAGTATATGCATTTAGTTTGTTTAGGGGTAGTAAAAAAGTTATTATCAGCGTGGATAGGGGGAAAGTTTCAGCGAGATGTGAAGTCAAATTCAGGAAAAATAGCTCTTATTTCGGGCCGTTTAAAAAATCTTCAATTCTTTTGCCCCTCTGATTTTGCCCGACGTCCCAGGGCTATAGAACAGTTCGCTAAATATAAAGCCACCCAATTTAGACAATTTTTATTGTACACAGGCCCGGTTGTGTTACACGGTATCTTGCCGGATGAAACATACATTCATTTTCTATTTTTTCATACTGCTATACGTGTTCTGATCTCACCTGCTTCTTCAGAGCAACTGTTAAAATTTGCTGAGGCAGCTTTACAGCGATTCGTCCTCCGATGTCCGACTTTTTATGGGCCGACGTTTGCGTCGTTTAATGTGCATGGCTTGCTGCATTTGACAAATGACGTCAGGCGGTTCGGTCCCTTAGATTCATTTTCTGCCTTCCCATACGAGAACAATATGTCAATTTTTAGGAAATATTGCAGGAAACCCCATCAATTTCTGCAGCAATTTGCTTACAGAATGGCAGAACTGCATGCAAACACTAAATTAATTCCACCCGTTTCGTCTGGCGTTACGTCCATTCGGTTTCGTAGTACACTGTTAGGGACACCAGAGAAGGATAACTGCTGCATCCTACATGACAATACAATTTGTGTAATACACGACATAGTGGAGAGCAAGCGAGGCTCTAAATTATTAGTAAAAAAATTTCGGGATATTCGCGACTTCTATAACGTAGGGTTACGGTCTTCCGAGTTTGGGGTATATCGTTGCAGCAATTTAAGCGGAAAGATTATTCCAATTTTGCTTAATGCAGTTCTCGCAAAATGTTATAAGATGCCGTTTCTGGAAGGACGTGCACTTCCTTCTAACACGGGAACATATATTGTCACTGAAATTGTACACAGTGAAAGAATGTAAGATTTGTGTTTTCGTTTTTTTATTTATTTCATGTATTCATCAATATATTGGCAAATATATGTATAATTTACATTGATGTTCTGTTACAGAGGTTGATGTGGCGCCCAAATCTGGAGTTCAAGGTGCACCTGAATCCGCGAAATTGAAAAATAAGTTAAGGTCCGTAACCATTTTTTTCCTACTTGAAACTTTACAACGCTCATAGTTTAATCACACTGACAATAATGTATTATATCTGCTTTTCATATTCCTGGTGGTTCAACTGATGACGACGGAGTAAAACACAAAAATAAGTTAAGGTGCGTAACCATTTTTTTCCTACTTGAAACTTTACAGTGCTCATACTTTAATCACACTGACAATAATGTATTATATCTGCTTTTCTTTCCATATTATTTCTATTATTTTCTAAGATAAATTCTGACTTTCTAGTTGTAATCTAGTTCACCGACTCAGGGCGAGGAGAAGAAAATTAGAAGCAGACCTTTCCCTTCGCCAACTTCTTTTCGTACCCCCACGCCCTCAATCCCGCTCTCGATCTCAACTTCTCCCTCTGCAACTCCTCCCTTGCCATATACCCTGGTGTAAACCTTTTCACCCCCAGCACCAACCTTAAATATCTTTCCTGTATTCTCTTTATCTCCTCTCATTCCCTCCGCCCCCATATCTCTACCCCATAGCTCATCACCGGCCACACCAATCTGTCAAATAGAGCTATTCTCTTCTGCCAATCCTTCCCAAACCTCTTCTTCCCTATACCCCATACCTGCCCCATTATTTCCGCCCCTCTCTTGACCCTGTCCGTCACCTGCTCCCCCTAACTCCCATTCCTCGTCATCATATACCCCAGGTATCTATACTTTCTCACCTCTTCTATTTTCCTCCCCTTCCACCTCCAGTCCACTTTCCACTCCCCTCCACCTCCTTTTCTACACCTCATCACCTTCGTCTTTTGCGCATTTCCCTCCAACCCTTTCCCATTCAAATACCGTTCCAAAGTTCTCGTCACTCCCTTCAAGTCGTCCTCGTCCTCCGCCACTACTCCGTCCTGCACTCTTCCTTCCCCCAGCTTCACTCCTCCCCACCGTCCTCTCCTCAGAGCCTCCTCTATATCCGCTATCATGAGGGTGAATAGCGTCGGACTTAGAGGACACCCTTGTCTCACCTCTCTGCCTGTCCAAAACCTTCTTCCCTCCCTGTCCCCCACTCTTACTCCCCCCACTGTCTCGCTCAGCACATCCTCGCATCTTCTCCCCAATCCTCCCCTCACCCCTCGCTTCCTCATTGTATTAGCTAGCACTCTCCTGTTCGTTGAATCAAACGCTGTCTTGAGGTAGACAAACAGCACCACTATCTTTCTTCCTGCCCTCCTTACCTGCCTACTTATCAGATAGTTGAGGACGTAGATGCTATCTGTCGTCCCAATCCCCTTCCTAAAACCTGTCTGCCCTGGCGGTAGGATCCCCATCGCTTCCACCTCCTCGTTCAACCTCCTTGCCAGCACTCCCGCGTATATTCTGTACGCTGACTGCGTCAGCGTCACACCTCAGTAGTCCCCTACCTCCTGCCCTTCTCTCTTTTTAATTACCGGTACGACCACTCCCTCCCTCCACTCCTCCGGCCACCCCTCCCATTTCCACACCCTGTTGCATATCCTCGTTAGTCCTTCCTGTACCTTATCTCCTCCATACTTCCACACTTCATTTGCTATCCCCCCCCCCCCCCCCGGTGCCTTCCCTATGACTTCCTACATCTCCTCCTTACTAATCTCCTCTTCCATATCCTTATCATCGCCCCTTTCAACTCCACATCTTACACTCCACCCCACTCCTCCCAATAGGTCTCTAAAATACTCCTCCCATTCCTGCATTTCTATGCCCTCGTTAATGCCCTTCTTTTTCTTTCTCTCACTATTCACTATTTCCCAGACCTGTTTTTCCGTCCTGACCTCCTCTAACTCCCTCATCCATCTGTCGTCTCCTCTCCCTTCTTTTTCTCGCACAGCTCCTTATACTCATGTTTCTTCCTTCTGTATTCATCTCCCCTCCCTCCCTCCCTCCTCCATCTCCTCAGTTCCCACCTAACTTCCTTCTTTGCTCCCCTGCTTTCCTCGTCCCACCACCCTCTTTTCTTCCCCGCCCTCGCTTCCCGCTCCCTATTTTCATTCTTTGCCATTGCTCTCTTTATTCTTCTCTTCATTTCCTTCCATTCCTCCTCCACGTCTTCCCTCTCACCTATCTCTTCTTCAAAACCCTCGCTGAATTCTTCCCTTGCCTCCTCATCCCACACCCCTCATTCCCCTCTCCTTCTGCCGCTTCTAACCGCCCACTCTTTCCCCCCTTCCCTTCCTTCCACCCACACCGTTATCGGTTGAAGTTCCGAGTCGATCTTATCTTCCACCTTCAATCTTTCCATCCTCATTCTCGTCGCCTCGTTCCCTATGACATAGTCAATCACTGACTCCCCCCCCCCCCCCCCCCGCCCCCTGTGTACGTCCACTTCCCTTCCTCGTGTCCCTCTGTACATCCGTTAGCGATCCACCATCCTCGCTATCAGACCCTCCTCCTCCTGTCCGCTTTCCTTCTCCATTTTATGTTCCTTTCTAACCCCCATCATCATCCCTCCCATCGCTCGCCCCTTCTTATTTCTCCTCCTTGCCCCTTGCTTCAGCCACACATATCCTTTCGACAGGCTCGCTTTTACCCTGCCCCATGTTTTCTCCTCCATCCATGTCTCGCTCATGGTAATCCGGTCCCACTCCTCCAACACCTTGAAAACTTCGCATCCTTATTCGCCAGCCCCGCTACGTTCCCGAAACCGATCTTGTATGTCTCTTTCCTTCCTCTCTCTCGGCGCTCTGGCGTCGCTTTTTTGCCACCTTCTCTTCCTCCCTCTCTTTCCTCACCACGGCTCAGTTTCCCGCATTCATGACCCACCTCTCTTCCACCTCGTCCCCCCATCTCATCTCTCCGTCCACTCGCATCCTCATGTAGCCCACCTATACCCTCCTTCCCCTCGCTCTTTCCTCCTGCGCCCTTTTCTCCACTATCCATCTCACCCTCCTCTCCTCCTCCGTAAGGTCATCCTGAATCCTCTCCTTTCTCTTTCCCAATTTCCTCTTCGCCTCCATCACCTTCCGCTTGTCCTCCCAACTCCCCATCCGTAGTACCACCACCCCCCTTCCTCCGTCATTCAGCCGCCCTATCCTCCTTACCCCCTCCATCCTTCCCTCCGCCCCCATCACTCTCCATATCTCCATATCTTCATCTGCGCTTCCGCATCCTTTTTCTATAGTTCTACTCCCTTAATCACCACGTTATTTCTTCTTTCCGCCCTGTCTCTTCTTTTCAGTCTCATCTACAACTCCCTTACCTTTCTTCCCCCATCTTCACCTACCTTCCTGTCTATTCTCCTTTCTACCTCCTATTTCTCTAGTCTCGCCGTCAACTCCTCCATCTTCTTCTCTCTTTCCTGCCATTTCCTCCTCTCCTCCTTCTATTCCTCCATCTCTTTCCTCCTTATTTCCCTTTCTCGTCTGAGCTCCTCCTGTAAGCCCCTCAGCATCTGCATCTCCTCCTCCCTCCTCTCCGCCTGATTCCTTACTTCCTCCCTATACCTCCTGACCTCCTTCATCAATCTATAGTAGCCACAAAATTTGGGCTACTACCAAATAAGGAATTAGCCAGCCACTAAGCAACCGATAGCCAAACGCGGAAGAACTGCGCGTTTCGAAATACACCGTCAGATGCACGGTATGCATTTCAATACTCGGAAATTAATACAAATACACCTCCTTGTAAGGAGGACCCCATTTTAGGATATAAAGACGTATGCGGAGAATCAATCGGGGCCCTTCGCCAAGAAAAGTGTATCAGTGTCGAATCGCTGGGAAACAACTCTCAGCCGGGGCCGGAGTCGAATTGAACGCGAGTGTAAACGTTCAACATATTGTAAACAACCACGAATCTTTTAATGAAAACCTGCAACCAAGTACCGTGTTCGGAGCGAGTTCTCACTCCTTAGTGACCTAAGATCCCGAATTTATACAAGTACACGGCTGCAATCGGGTAAGTTCCCACTTACCCAGCCGTCCTACAACAAATCCCAAAATCAATCCCTTCATCCTCCCACCGTCTCCTGCCTCTACCCCCTTCATACCCTTCCCTCCCGTCGGCAACCTCGGCGTTACTGTGCTTCTCTTGAAGCCTTGCTCTCCCTCCTCCTCCATCTCGCTCTCCCTTTCCTTCCTTTTTACTCGACACATCGTCATCAAACTACTCCCTATACTGCACGCGCTTCCCACACTGCTTTTCCTCAGTCTCTCCGCGTTGGATGGCCTCCCCTTCTTTTTCCCTTTCCCGACCTCTATCCCTGCTCCCTGCGCACTTTCCCCTGTTCCTTCATCCATGTTCTCACCGTTTGCATTCCTTCTCTGTTCGTTTACCTTCTTTCTTCCCTTCTTATATTTTTCCGCCTCCTCCACTCTCCCTTACCTACCACGACTCCCGTGTCACCTGTCGGTCCTCGTTGTCCACACTCCTACTGTTCCTTGTTCCCGCCTTCTCTCTACCTTGCTGCCTCACTCCCTAACCTCTTCCGCGCACACTTCTCCTTCTTTTCCCCGTTCTGGGCCCTTTGCCCCCTGCCCACCTTGCCACCTCCTGCACCCGTCCTTTCGCCCTTCCCTCCTGTCCACCTTCGCCCTTCCCTCCTCAGACCTAACACCCTTGCCTACACCTTCTCTTTCACACACTCTGCACACGCATCCACCACACACGTCACCGGAACCGGAAGTCGCGAGGAATTTTTTGGCTGTTGGACAGTGTCATTTGTTAATTTACATAGGTTTGAAGTTAATGTTTTGAATATTACTAAGGGATTAGATTTTATTGCGGGCCAATTTCAAAAGTATCGAACTAATTAATGTTAAACTATTAATCTGCTGCACAATATTAATAATAAATTGTACCTACGATTCTTTTCCTTAGTTAGTTCAACTAAATCATTTCTTCATTTTGAGCAATGTAAACATAACAATCTGTTTGTTGTTAATATATTTTGTTTAATATCCACGATACGTGCTAGTTTAAGTGAAAAGTGAAGTTCGAAATATTCAACGTCGACTCGCCCGACTGAGCTGCGGGATCGACAATTTCGAACTTAAATTCTAGTTAATGTACGCGAGAGAACCATCAGGTGAGTGATAGGTAAGCTCCACGAGAAATTATCCTGCACGCCACCTAGTACGGCTCGTCTCCGCTTCCCTCCAGAAAGCAGCGAAGACGAGCCGTCATTCGCATGACAATAGCCGAGCTGTGAACAAATCCCCTCTCGAGCGCTAATCCTCGACGAGATCTTGCCAGCCGACAACACTCGCTTCGCGAGAAATTGCATGTACAAATTATATTGGAATACCTTCGTGGCAGCCTTTGAAGTTACAGTATACTTTTGAAGAAAAGGAACAATCAGACTCACGATTATCGCGGTAGCGCGATAATCGGATCATCTTTTATTCCGCGGCCACGAGCGTGACAGCTCACCGTCTCGCGCGTCTACGAACGCAGACTCTGCCGAGTCACTGCAAGAGCCTTAAAACTTTCGCAGTAAACGAAACCACTTGGTCTCGAGAAAATCATTCTCAACCAAAGATCAAGCACGCAGAGGACTTACAACCCTCTGCGTGATTAAAGGGATTTCGACTTGGAATCAGACATATTATATTGAGGTGTTGGTTTATTAAATTAACAGCTTGGATTATAGAAATCATACAGTCCACAATTTCGAAGAGTGAGAAGATTACGACTGCGAGTGCGTGGCGCTCGCCGTTGCTTCGCTCGAACACACACGATATTTTCTCACGCTATTGTGTCTTTTGTTTTCAGATACCTAGGTCTGACGCTTGGCCGACGCTAGCGGATAACAGCCGCCTCGCTGAGCGAAGAAAATAGAATTATTCATTGTATAGACCTAAATAAGATTTTGTGTAAACTTTAATTAATCGATTGTGTCTGCGTATAAAATTTACTCTCCCTCATTGCCGCTTTCCAAACGAACCCTCGCTCGACCACTTGCACTCCGAGCGCGAACGCCGGAGTCGAGCAACTATAAATATGTTTTATAAAGCTGTTTCATTATTTACTACCGGCCAATTTTGCAGTCGATTTGCTGATTCATATTTCATTTCTAATATATTGTTGCGTTCGTAAGAAGTTTATTGAGAAGAACAGGAACCGAGCACAATTAGACTAAGGTTAGACACGACCGATCTCCTCAACGTCCCTAGCTAGACTCCCTTGTCTCCGTCGCTATCAAGAGCGAGTCGTCGTCCTGACGGCCAAACACTCCGAACTCGCTCACACTCGAAGCCAAGGTTAGACTCGTAGGCAATGTCGGACTTGACGACAGGGTCGGATGTAACAATATTTATAGCAATTTAAAAAATTCTAATTGGCTGAAGGCTGTTCTACGTGGTCTAATATCTTCCATTTAACTGCTTTTTATATGGGAAATGCGTAAAACCGCCAATTTGGATTCGGGTGGTTGATTGTTAATTTTTCTAAGCGAGATGGACTCACTTTCATGCCGCACTTGGGGCTCTGCGAGTTTAGCAGTACTTATTGTTAGACTTTCTGGCGATATACAGGGTGTTCCAAAACTCCACGTTCAACATTCACACGGTTGTTGGGGGTACGATTTCGAGGATGAAAGTCCTACTGCACTTTTTTCCTCGAAGCACCCTGTTTGAGATTTGTATTTCATTAGGAGCGATGCACTGAGTTGAGCTTAGCGAAGAACACCGAGCGCACAATTGCGGAGAAATGAAAGCCGACAGGGTGATGTCTCCGTCGGCGATGTCTTCCGGGTGAGTTGGTCCAAGTTGACTCACAGGATGGAAAGTTTCGCGATGGGCCTGGTAAGAATTGTCGTCGCTGTTCTCAGAGTCACCACTCTGGTGAGGTTGTCCTTCCCAGGGTGTAGCGTGATAACTCGAGCTAGTGGCCATCTGCGGCGTGGAAGTCGTTCGTCTGAGATTAAATCTAATGAGCCGACTTTGATTAAGTTGTTCTTGTGGTGCCACTTAAAGATGGCCTGTTGCCGCTGCAAATACTGCGATGACCAGAATGTCGAAAATTGTTGCGTACGTTGCTGGATAAATTGCCATCTAGGCAGTCTGCTTGTTCAGAGGTCCAAAAGAGTTGGTTCCGGAAACGCTGTTATAGGTTTTTCTGTCAGGAAGTGACCTGGCGTGAGCGCTGAGATATGCTCTGAATCGTCGCTGAATGGTCCCAATGGGCGCGAGTTGAGTATTGCCTCGATTTGGGCAAGCAGAGTTGTAGCTTCTTCAAATGTGAGTAGAGTCTCACCCACTGTTCTTTGGAGATGGAACTTGATTGATCTGACCGTTTTTCCCAATTTTCCACCCATGTACGGTGGCGGCAGGAGGATTAAACTGCCAGGAGATTTGATCTTTAGAGAGTTCTGCTGCGATGTGCTGATGTTCCTTGGTAGCGCTGTCAAAAAGTCGTTGTAGCTCTGCATCCGCTCTGGCGAAGTTCGTTCCGCAGTCCAATTAGATCCTCGATGGCAATCCGCGTCGAGCTGTAAATCGTTGTAGACTTGCGAGAAATCCTTCTTAGCTGTAGTCTGTGACTGCTTCTAGATGCACCGCCGAGGTTGTCATACACACAAACACGCAAATTCATCCTTTGCGAGTTTTCGAGCCGCGCCCTTTCCAATTCTTTAGTGTGAGTCCTCCTGCGCAGTCGAAGCCAGTATGCTCAAATGCGCGTGCAGGGCTAACCCGACAGAGAGGTAGTTAGCCCATCAGTTGATGGGCACAATCCCCCTCTGCCGAGCGCACACCACATAACGCAATATATGAGATTTTACTGGCGTACGTCCTCCGATGATCCAGACTCGTTGTCGTAAATAGGCCATGGTCTGCTGTGTTCCTCCGTGAAGCATCCTTTCGTGTGCGTGATCGATGAGTAGTTCTGAAAGCTTTGAATGGCGAGGAAGCACTGCAGGATGTTTGGCCATAGGGTTGCATTCTCGAGTCGTCCGCCAACCCTTATGATTCCTTGATGATCCAAGAAGGCGGTGAGTCGACTGAACGGATGCGAGTTGTGAAGAGCTCTGAGTTCGCTGCTAAAGAATGTTTCTTGAGTTGCCTTTATCCAAAATAGAGTTGCATTTCGCACATCCATTGAGCTGAGAGTTGCAACCATTCTACCATCTTTAATGCCACGCAGTCGGTTTGTAAATCTGAAACATGGTGCTGTAACACGGAGCAGTTTATTAAGAGTCGAATATCTGTAGATATAATCCCAGTGATAGTCGATGACTGGAGTTGCGACGACAAGTGAGACCCCCGGTCGAGACTCTAAGAGACACGGTTCTTCTTCGGAGCCCACCGGTTGAGTTGGCCATGAGTCCTCTGAGTGGATCATCCACTGTGGGTCTGCCCACCACAGGGAACTACGCTCTAGTTGAGGGGTCGTTATGCCTCTTGAGGCACAGTCCACTGAATTGCTCGTACCCGGCACGTGTCCCCAGTGCGCGTCCAGGGCGAGTTGCTTAATCGCGTGCACTCGATTCCGTGCGAAGTCCTTCCAGCGCGAACTGAGAGACTGGCCAGTCTTGAGATGTCTACTTTGATCGTGAGCCACTTCGCGTTGATCTGAGTTGGTAAAGGTTCGTCCCAATCGACCTTGTGAAGCCAGAGCTCCTGGAGTAGCATCTTGGCCCTTATTGACCCTAATTTTTAAATGTGTTCTATTTTTTTCACATAGCTCCGGCTCTTTCACATATTCTAGAAGAAGACCCGTGACGCGAGCATTATCCCGTCGGAAGATATGATTTTTTAAAACTTGAAATTTCAACCCCCTGTAATTCCGAAAGGGTTGAGATTTCAACTTGTGTTCCGGGACTTTTAGGCTTCTATTGACCCCTAAAATACGTGGTTTCAGTTTGGTGCAAGGTCACTGATTCACCCTGTATATATATAGGGTGTCCCATTTCAATGTCCCACCTGATTTATCTCGAAAAATATTGCTCGGATGAAAAATTGAGTTGAATGAAACTTTTAGTGTTTAAAGGGGGACGTTCAAAAAAAATATTTTTTTTGTTCCCCAATTCAAAATGGAGGTGCTATGATGACCCACATGTTTTTTTTTTAAATGGAAACATGACGTTTTTTAAACCAAAAATGTGTCGGATCAAATCTAACAACTTTTGTAGGAACATTTTTTTGACAAAGTCCATAATTTTTGGACTAGAACTCCTTTTTTGACTATTTTAGCGTTATCCAGGATGTACAACGAGGAGGTAAAGTAATTCACATCCCAAGTGTGCGTGTGCGTGTGCGTGTGCGTGTGCGTGTGCGTGTGTTGAACGGTCACAAGGATTAGGTCTCTGCGGCTCGTCACTTCCGCAGTATTTTTTGACTCCAAACCCTCCTTGTGAGCGTTCTCTGAACTCTTCTTAAAGGTGTTCGAAGATTCCACCATTCATGTTTAGACATGCCCGAACTCTCCTTTCAAACCCATCAACTGTACGTAAGAGAACATCTCTCGAGATTGCACGGCAGACATCTCTTATCCGCACCTTCATATTCTCTTGCGTGGTTGGAGCTTGACGGTAGACAGCGTCTTTAAGATAACCCCACAAGAAAAAATCGGGAGAGGTAAGATCAGGTGATCTTGGAGGCCAATGGACTGGGCCATCTCGATCGATCCACCTTTGACCAAATGTTGCGATTAGATGGTTTCGAACAACACGAACCCAGTGAGCGGGTGCACCGTCTTGCTGAAACCACATCTGTTGACAAGTATGTAAGTCGAGGTCTTCTAACAAAAGAGGAAGTTCATTTTGAATAAAGGCAAGATAACGAACACTCGTCACACGTCCTTCGAAGAAGTGGGGACCTATCATTTGTCCGTTGATGATTCCACACCAAACATTCAAGTTCCACCGATGTTGGTGATCAATCTGTCGCACCCAACGTGGATTCTGATCAGACCAATACCGGAAGTTCCATCGATTCACCTGACCTCGGTTGGTGAATGTGGATTCATCAGTGAACATAACAAATCTAAAAAAGTCTGGGAATCGCTCGATTTGTCTTAATGCCCACCGACAAAACTCCATTCTTCGCAGCGGATCAGGATTAGGCGTTGCTTGATGGAATTGTAGCCGGTACGGGCGGAGTCTTGCACCAGCCAATACTCGGTGCACTGTGGATCTGGGAACCCCAGGTCGTTCGGAGATCACTCGAACGCTCATATGAGGATCAATTGCTATCATCCCTAAAATAGCCAAGTTTTGAGCGTCATGTGGGGTGTCATTGTTAACGTTTTGGTGACGTTGGCGGTAGCGGGTTATCCGACCTGCCCTCGCCCTCCGCTCGAGGGTTCGGATTGTCTTCCGCGTTGGGTGACGACGATAGGGATATTCGCATCGATACAAATTTTCAGCTCGCGAATAATTCCCATGACATCTCCCTAGAATAAGGAGCATATCAACGATATCGTTGGGACTGAAATCAGCCATGGCGAAACTCTAGGCTTTCCGCTATACCGTGCTTCTGGGCCTTGCGTTGCAGAACCGTGGTTCGATGCACATCAACTGCGATTCGGTTTGGATAATGATTGATGAAATGTGCTTGGTATGTTTCTCTATTGCTCGCTCTATCTAGACGCTCGAGGATTGGCTTTTCGATGTTGCCGAGGTGGCGATTTCATCGGTACTTTTTCTAGTGGAGGGAACGCTTACCTACGCTTTGCATGCCCAAATATGGTCACGGTCAAGCGTTTTTCGGCTTCGCGACTAGGCGTCTAAGGGCCGTGTGCACCCTGCTACCTGGAATGGGAACCGTGGGACGCACACGCACACGCACACGCACACGCACACGCACACGCACACGCACACGCACACGCACACAAACGTTCTTACAAAAGTTGTTAGTTTCGATCCGATACATTTTTTGGTTAAAAAAAAGTGATGTTTCCATTTAAAAAAAAACATGTGGGTCATCATAGCACCTCCATTTTGAATTGTGGGGAAAAAAAATATTTTTTTTGAACGTCCCCCTTTAAACACTAAAAGTTTCATTTAACTCAATTTTTCATCCGGGCAGTATTTTTCGAGATAAATCAGGTGGGACATTAAAATGGGACACCCTGTATATTAAAACGATAATTTGAGTCGAATTCTAGATCAATTCAGATCAAATTCTAGATCCAATCAGAGTATGGATAACAAACATGACAGTGTTGCCGATTCCGGCAATTGTGTGCTATCCACAATTCCTGAATTATAAGGGCACAAGTAAAATAGGAGAGTGTACTTCCGAAAGCTAAATACATTTCTTTTTTTCCCTTTGCAGATACTGACAAATTTCGACGTTGTGCGTACTAGTAGGTTATTTCTTGAGTATGGAAATTTTTTTATAATTTCTCTCACAATGACATAAATTGAAAAAAACGATTTTTGTTAATATTTCGGTGTTACGTCCAAGCAGACGCAACGATGGGATAGGGGAAAATTTTGTTGAAGATGTAACTCTTCCGTTTATGCCGAGCGGTATTTTAGCTGATTCTATTCGTGAACCGGGGGGGGGGGGGTCGTGTGTTAAACTGAGTGTATGTTGTGGATCCCTATCTGTGACTGGTGCAAGATAATCAACGGTCGCAATCGAATGCAGTCTAACGCAGAGATTTAGACTTGCGGATCGGGAGGATCTCGAGGATTTGGTGTAGCGGGATCGGATGGTTGGGACGAACCGGGAGCTACTCAGGGCAGCTGCTTACCGGTCCGTGTCGGGAGGGTATCGTTAACTAGGAAAATTCGACTGCGACGGCTGGTGTTCCCTACGATAGGTACCTTTATTGTGGACAGCTCAGTTCAACATTCGACAGGAGGATTACGGGGTTAATAACTACAACTCGTTTGATTCGCAAAGAGAAAAAGAAATAACTGTATATTGTTACATCGATCTTATTCGTGTGCGGGTTTTGGGGTTACTGCGTGCAGGGTAAGTTCTCCTACATAGGGTGGTTCTTCTGCGCCTAGTCGGAAAAGCGCGGTGTTCTGCTGGATATAGAACTCCGACCTCGGGTCCGCGGGGTGACTGGACAACAGGTCGACCATAGGTATGGGCTTCGGCTCGATATCTATTGTCCTGAGAGACCAGGGAACCTCGTTTAATAGGGCCTCATCTGTCACGGCTGGACCGGGGAAGACGAGCGGAATGGAGTCGTCGGTGTCGTATGCCCCGATGAGGCCGTCGAGATACTCGCCCGGGGTGTTTGTTTGTCGGTGGAGTCGTTTAAGGTGGACTCGGAGTCCGGCCCGACGGGTGCGTTTCTTGGGTTTAGGGTTTTCACCTGGAGTACCGCGATTACGCGCCGTAACGTCCTGAGAAGGAAAGAAAACTTGTTCCATCGCGTGGTGTGATTGCTATCGAGGCTTCAAGACGAGTGAGTTCGCGGCGCAAGACCACGCGGATTAATGCCGGGTTATACATGCTGCCTGTGTTTACTCCGGATTCCTGGGTGGCACGGTAAGTATTGTTTTGGTTTCTTATGCTAGCGAGCCTCGGGGATATGAACGAACCGGAAGTTTCTACTCAGACACCGCAGCCAGAAAACGCGCAATTTATTCCCTACGATCGAAATTTGGATTGTGACTCAGGAGGATTGGACCCAGCCCGTAAGGAAGGAAGACCAGGAGTGGCCAATGAATTAAGAGGAGGCGACCGTGAGCTACTCTAGGCAGCTACCAAACGGCCTGTGGTTTAAGGGGAGGTGATTCTACCAATGCGGAAATGGTCGATGGTAAAGACACTAATCTGGCTGAGGTATACTGCGCGGGATGTGATTTGAAGTGCAACTGTAGATTTGTGGTGGGATCTACTTCTCCCGGACGCTCTGTCGGGTATAGTTCACCCTAGGAGCGGGGCCCAAGGGGACAGGCCCCGGGAAGACCAATGGTGAAGTGAAGAGACAGAAGATGTGAAAAACAAACTAATTTATTTAAGTAATGGAAGTACTATAACTTAGAAGTGAGCAAAAGTAATTTAGTAACTTAGGAGTAAGCAAATGTAATTTTAGTAACTTAGGACTAAGCAAATGTAATTTTAGTAACTTAGGAGTAAGCAAATGAAATTTTAGTAACTTAGGAGTAAGCAAATGTACGAAAGACTAGTAATTAAGGATTTGTAATGTTGGATTTTAAGAAGTACAAATAAAGCGGTCTAATGAGGTGTGCGGAAGTCGGATGAGAAGCGTTTGTGGCAAAGTGAGGTGTGGTCTCCGTGTTCTGCTTTCGGCGTTCTTCATTTGATTTATATATTCTAGTGTTGGATAGATGGTTTCGAGGATCATCATCCTTGAATCCATCTATCATCAGGAAAATCAATATTAGATCCTACTGGTAATACATCTATTGTTTTCTAATCCGCTTATCTAGCTCTAGGTTTTTTACTACTGTGTACATGTCGAGTGCGCGAACTGTCGTGTTTATACTCGCCATCTGCCGGCTTCTTCCCGACTTCTGCACCTAATACTAACGCATACTTAATTTTAAATGCAACCTTAATAAAAGTTTATATTAAAATTTGGCTGGATGTAACATTCGGTGTTATAAAAAATTTTCCGTGCTTAACCCTTTCGCTACGGGCGATGACTATAGTCATCGAACGCCAGACGCGCGCTGCGGACGGGCGATGACTATAGTCACCCAGCGCCAGACGCGCGCTGCGGACCGGTGGTGACTATAGCCACCCATTGTCAGATTCTCGCTACAGACGGACAGTGACTCTAGTCATAACAACACCAGGCGACTGCTGTTTTGCCGTAGAATCCGTCCGTAGCGAAAGGGTTAAGAAATAACATTCTACATAGAATGGATATTATTGCGATATTATTATTTGATAATTTTCCTGGCTAAATTCATGAACAACTAGGGTCCGAGTAAGCTATACATTTGTGCTGCAGTATTGTTGGACTTGAGTCCATGTCAATCCATAGTTCCACACTAGACACGCACGAACGTGTCTTGTCTTTGAATTACCGGCATCGCGCGGGTCTTCAAACTAGGCATACGATGTATGAAAATATTATATGATACGCATAGTTTGGTAGTCGTAATCAATCCACATCGTTTGATTGGTGAACTTATCAAGAAGGATATAAAAAATGACATTTTAAGTTTCAAATCTCTTCTTGGATGAATATACTAGTAAATGAAAATAGTAGAACTAGAATGGTGTTACGTCCTCGTAGTTTCACATCAAATTTTTTAATTTTAAAACCTTCGAATATTCTAGAAGAAATCTTAGTTTCGAGCCAACAGTGCCTCAGATACCCTAGTCCTATGAACATTCCCATGCAGCCCCTGCTGCAATGATTCATATACAGCTGCATGCAAGACGCGCTTGAGTCACACAGCTACATCCTAGGGCTTGTTTAGGAAAATCGTAAGGGTTAGCCCCACTTTTTCCGAGAAATTAGTGCGCGCTCGACTATATAAACCACCGAAAATTCTACTCTGGGAGTTCAGTCTTTGGTCCTCCATCGAAGGGCGAAGCTCTGTCCTTCTAGTAGCAGATCGTGCTGGGCACTTTGGAAGCATTCCTAATCATTCAAATCTTAGACGGTGGGATACGGGGTTATTCCGAGGAAGATCGTATTCGTTACTTTCGACCAGAACTATTTAAACCATTATAAATCTCAGACGCTGGAATACGGGGTTATTCCGAGGAAGATCGTATTGGTTACCTTCGACCAAACTATTCAAATCTCTTTACAAGAATTAGACGTTGGAGTACGGGGTTACTCCGAGGAAGATCGTACGCGTTACTTTCGACCAAATCATTGCATTAGTTGCAATTACCCTTGTAAGAATTCAATTACGCCGCGAATCATATCTATCCGAACAGACGAAGATTACACAAAAGTATTTTGTAACTGTTTAATATTTATTCGATCACGTAGAGAATTTCCGCGGATTAAAACGGGTAACATAGCGTGCACGGAAGAAACTCGTAGCCGCAATAGATAATCCGTCAAATTAATCGCGCGTTGTTAAATTCTAGTTAGATCGTCGGTAATTTATTCAGTTAGCTCGCGAGAACAGAGGTTCGAACCTTTGTAGCCGCGGTAGAGAAAAAACCGAAGGCAAACTCGCGGAAAAAAAAGCTAAACACGAGACACAAACTCGAGCGCGCTCGGTGACTTCCGAACGTTCGCGAAGGGTCAACGATTGGCCGCGGGCGATGAACGCGGTAACCCCGGATAGAAGATTCGGGAACTTCGAAATAAAGGATTCGCGAGAAAAGTCATTGTGCGAGAGGAAGAGGAGTGGGGATATTTCCCCAAAAATTCCGCGGTTTCGAAGGTGCAAGGGCTCCGAGAACCCACCACTTGATTTTGGACTCTTGACGTAGCAAGACGTTCGCTAAAATCACCGAAGACTTGTCGAGTTAATCGAGGAATTGTACAAAGAAGACCGATCGCTCCAACGTCGTCGTGCGGAAGAGTGCAGTAAACCGAATTCGCGATGCGGAAGAGATACGCAGCCTTCCACGTAGGCATAAGCCTCACTTTTGGCAGGAGCCGAACATCACGGACCGACGAGCTGGTTTTCACTATAAACGCTCGACCCGTGCGCGAGCTGAAGCTTGCATCGACGAGAAACGACCAGCCGAACATCGCGGGCCACCGAACCCAGTGCTGTTGCAGCAGTTCGACCCGTGCGCGAGCAAGAGCAATCTACGGCGTTTCCAACCGGTGAAGCTTCACTGCAAAAGTCTCACTTTCGCAGTCCAAGCCAGAAGCGACGGAGATTATTTGGGAATTGATCGGATCGGACCACGGCCTCGGGAGGAGATACGGAGATTGCGTACAAGAGTACTCCGCCAAAAAGAACATACAGTCCACAATTGCAGTAATCAGGTAAGAGTTTCGATCTATTAGCGAACAGCTGATTCCGCGGTCGGAGCAACGACCTGAGGCAGTTGTGAGCTCGAAATTCATCGCCGAGCATTGTTGTCACTAGCGGATTAACGCTTGTTGACATCGCGGCGAACTGGCTTATATTCGGAAATCGAAATTATAATTTCGGCCGAATCTAAGAAACTACTGTAGCCACTACCGAACGCACCGCACAGCTCGAAGCAGAAGAGAATCATCTCGGAGCTGCATAAATTCGGTGCATAAGGAGTCAGCAATTCAACCACAAAAGAAGAAAGAAGATAGCGTGAATATTAACGAGTGCGGATACGTGATAGACGAGTGCGAGCGAGAGTGTTTACGTCCCGTCGTCGAGCGAACTCGGCGCGTGACGAACTCTACTTATAAAAACCGCTCCACTTTTTGTTCCAGATACCGAGACCGCCGATAATCCGCGGCGAGCCGTATTTCTTTGGAGCAGCCGCCGTCACTATTTACATCTTCTTCTTCCTACTTATTCTTATGTACAAGGTGTTGGATCTACTTGAATTATCGAATAATTAATTTAATTTCGGGGAATTCCCTGTTGAGAGTTTTATTAACCTACCAATCCGCCAATCCCATTCTACCGGCCGTTTCCCGCAGAGGCTCGAGTCCTGCGGCGATTTACGATTAAAAAACAACTTGAAAGATAAGGAGTGGCGCGCGCGCCCGGTCACTGACGGCGCAGCTACAGGGGCGCTCAGCAGACAATAATCAGAATTTGAAAATCAGTGGAGGGAATTACAAATATATATACACCGTCGATTTTGTAATGAAAAATGCTACATTTTTTCTTATATGGGCCACCGCTGTATTTCGTGCAATGAGTATGACAAATACATTTTTTTAAACAATAATAAATATTTTTCAAGGATTGTTATATTTTATTTTAATACGTTCAAAACTATTCAATTTTTGTTTAAAAAATTTTCCTCTATCTTTAACCGTTTCCGAGTTAGCCATTTACGAGTCGAACTTTGAAGGGTGGTTTCAGCCCTTAAACTTGAGTTACCGCAGCTAAAAAAAAATACGGGTCTCCTAACTTTTGGTCTTCTTGAAGCCTACAAAGTTTCAAAAAAATCGGAGGCGGACCGTTCGAGTAGTTCCCTTGTTAGACGAGCGGGCAAAACACATCACTTGTTAAAATCACGAAAGAATAAACTCACAGAAGTACTCTCAAACCTCGAATTTCAATTCCCAATCACACGAATCCACGCCATCCCACAAAATCGACAGGTAGCCGCTCACCTGTTGAAAACTTCCTACAACCACGGAAACGACACCATCCAGGTCGTTACACTATCAATGACCATGTTGTGTGGTACAGTCGTATCGTCGCTATCGTATTTGAGTACAGTCCTTGGTTGTTCACTAACGGTGTTATCGACTTAGCCATCGCTACACTGATTACGTACGCGAAGCACCTGCAACATATGCCGGTTTAATTTGATCAATGTGTACAATTTTCGTTTTGTATTGGTCAATTTGTATCTCTACGTTATTTTTATCTAGTATTCGTATAATGTTGTACGGTCCTACGTAATTACTGTCCAATTTGTCCCTCTTCGGTTGATTAAACAAAAATACTTGCTGTCCTACCTGATAATCTACCTGTTTCGTGTTTCTATCGTAATATTGCTTTCTTCTTTCTTTGAATTTAACTAATTTCTCAAATACCATTTGCTGTGTCTGTTTCACCCGGTTACTTAGTTGTTTCATATAATCGTCATACGTCACTGTTCTGTCGGGTGATGGAAATTCTGGTGATGTCTGTGCGATTTTGTTGAATACTATCTCAAACGGTGTATAACCAGTGCTTTCATGAATACTTGTATTATATGAGAATGATGCTAATGGTAAGAGTTCGTCCCATTCGTTTCTACTGTCAATATAATGCTTTAAGAATTCTACTAGTCCATGGTGGCTTCTCTCGATTGCTCCGTTTGATTGTGGGTGATAGGTCGATGTCTTGTAATGTCTAATTTGAAAAATTTCCGTGAATTGCCTAAACGTTTCCGACATAAAATTAGATCCTTGATCAGATAATATTGCCTTCGGGGCTCCAAATATGGCTAACACTTTCATGGCTATTGCTGTTGCTACTTCTGTTGCTGTTTGTTGTCTCAATGGTATCGCTATTCCGAATTTACTAAAAAGGTCCAGTATCGTCAGTATATATTCATTTCCGTTTTTCGTTTTTCGTAGGGGTCCGCAAATGTCGATCGCTATTTTGTCAAAGGGTTCTGTCGGCGTGTCAGTAATAATCATCGGTGCTCTTTGCTTTACTCTAACTAATTTGTTCCTTTAGCAGTCTAAACAGTACTTAATAAAGTTCCCTATATCGTGTATCATGTTTTTCCAGTAATATCTGCCCCTTATTCGTCTATACGTCTTCGTCAGTCCTTTGTGTCCACCTATCGTCGGACCGTGCATTTCTTTTATTATATCTTGTCTCTTGCTGGAACCGGTATTAATCTTTCACATAATGTGACCTTCGGGCTTTCCCTATTGCTTTTACTCCGGAAAAATGCGCTTATTGCTGACCATGTTAAATTATCTATAATATTCGGATCCTTCGAGATTGTCACACTTTTAATCTGTACTTCGTGTAAAATATGTAATATTGCCTGTACACATCGTTTTATCGTCTGTATATTAGTACCGTCCGTGTATTTTTGATCACATATTAGCGGAAAACAGCATGTTAGGTTACTTGTCGTTATTATTACGTCTCCTATTTCCGGGTTACGAGTCAACAATGAAGCCCTACTGATCTTTCCTTTTTCTTGCAATATCGTTGTAGTCATAGTATTAAAAATGCAGTCAGCCGAAATGAAGTATGCTATATTATCTTTCTATTTCAATATGTCATTTCGTGTTATTAGTATTAGTATTAGTATTAGCATTAGTAGGTTTACTGCGTGACCTCGGAGTTACAACCTTCCGATACTCCCTCCTCCTGCCCTCCTTCTTTCTTCCATCTGCATCCTCTCGCTCTCCAACCTCCTCATCCATTCCTCCCCCTGTCCTTCTCCTCTTAGTAACCATCCCCTGGCCTCCGCCCACCCTATGTCTTCGCACTCCACCCCGCATTTTCCCCAGATGTGCTCCCATGTTTCTTCTTCTCCTTCACACCTTCTGCACATTCTTTGTTCCTCCTCCTCCCAGTATCTTGCCGCCTTTACCTCGTTCCCCAACCTGCACCTTGCTACCCTCTTCCATCTGATTTCCCCCCAATTTCCTCCCAGGTATGCCGGCCGTCCCTCCTCCTTTATCCACCTGTATTCCGGGTTGTAATTCGACTCCCTTATCCTGACCCATCTCTTCCTTCTCTGCTTCTCCTTCTCCCTTTCTTCTAGCCTCTGCCAGTTCGCCTCCTCCTCCCGTTCCCCTTTTAGACCTTTGTCCTCCCTCCATGCTCTCCTCTCCTGCTCCCTTCTCGATACCTTTCCCTTCTCCTCATCCCTGCTCTGCATCTCCTTGAAGCACTCTCTGGCCCATTCACTCCCTCTGCCTTCCCTCAGTTTCTTCTTAAAATCCCATGCCCTTCTCCCCGCCTCCGTTGCCAGCTTCGCCCTTTCCGTTTCCTCCCTTATCATGTACCCTGGCGTACATCTATCCGTCCCCAGTGACCACCTCAAGAACCTCTCCTGTGTCCTCTTGGCCTCCCCTCTTTTCTTCCATCCCCAGACTTCCGCCCCCTAGGCTATCACTGGCCATACCAGCCGATCGAAGAGCCAAGTTCTCCTTTCCCAACTCCTCCGGAATTACCTCCTCCCTAAACTCCACACCTTCCCCAACACCGCCGCTGCTTTCTTCGCTCTTTCCTTCACGTGCGCCTCCTGCCCTCCATTCCTTGCCATCTTATATCCCAGATACTTAAACTCCTTTACCTCTTTGATCCACGTTCCTTTCCGCTTCCAACTCACCATTTTTCTTCATCCCACCTCCACCAGTTCCCCTCCATCCTCAGCCTTCCTCTTCCTATCCATACCTTTTTGACTTTTTCGTCCCTCTTCTTCCGCCCTCCTCCGTAGCCTCCACTAGATCCTCCTTTCTTCCCACGTTAGGTCCTCCTCAATCCACTCGATCCTCCCTCTTAGGGCTTTTTTCTTCTCCATTACCTCCCTCTTTTGCTTCTCGCGTTCCAGCCGCAACCAGATCATTCTTCCTCCATTTCCATCCCTTTGTGTTGCCAGTTCCCTGACCCTTTCTACCGCGCCATCCACTCCCATTTGTTTCAACATCTCCTCCACCTTTTTCATTGCGCCCCCTTCTTCATATTTTGCTCCTTTAACAATAATGTTTCTTCTCCTCTCCTCCCTTTCCTTCAACTCCAACTTCCGTTCCATCCCTTTTATTCTTTCCTCCATTCCTTCCCTTCCCCTCTTTCGCCCTTCCTTCTTCCGCTTCTCCAGCATCCCTCTTTCCACCTTCTTGATGATCTCCTCTTCCCTGCTGCCTCCCTCGATTTTCTTTTCCGCCTCTTCTATTTTTCTCTCCAACACCCCTATTTTACCGATCATCTCCTTCCTCTCCTTCTCCCATTCTTTCTCCCTCCTCCTCGAGTCCTCCCTCATTCTTTTCAACTCCTGTTTCAGCTCCTTCCCTAGCTTTCCCCATTCTGCCCTCATTTCCTTTATCTCCTTCAACACCCCCACACCCCCCTCCTCCGCCTTCCTCGTTCCCTCTTCTTTCCTTTCCTTGGCTTTGTTTTCCGGGGATCTCATCACCTTCTTACTTTTGGAGAACCCTTCTATTTCCCATTCCGTCTCTCTCCTCTCTTCCTCCTCCTTTGTTTCCTCCCTTTTCAATTTCAGCATTTCTTCCACGTTTCCAACACTGAGGCTCCTTTCCCTTGACCCGCTTTCCGCCTTCAGCAGCCTTCCTTTCCTCCCTTTTCCTGGCGCAGACCCCTTCTCTTTTCTCTCCACATCCTCTGCCGCTCCTTCTTCTTCTCCCTCCTTCATCTTTACCAGACTCTCTCCACTCATCGTGCCCTACTTTATCCGCTCCGTCCTCTACGTTTGCTTTTTCCTCCGTTCCGCGTCTCTGTCGGCGGTTCAGGTCCGCACTCTTTCTCCTCGCTCACGCCTTGACCTTTCTTTCCACCTAACCTCTCTGCTCTTCGCCTTCACTATTCCTTCCTCTTCCTCCTTCCCTACACTCTTCCGCCTTCTTTCACGTATCTCACCCTGATCTCTACCTTCTCTCCCCCTGCTCCTTCCTGCACCGCTCAATCCGCCTTCTCTATCCACTCCACAATCTCACTTTTCTCCACCTTTATCGCTCACTCTCCTTCACTCTTACCCGTCAAACCGGTAGTCTTATTTCGTGTTATTATTACTGTATTACTGTCGTCAGTCTCTTTTCGTCTATTCGCCTGGCAATCCTCCGCGTTCCGTGTCGGTCGTCGAGTATCCCGCGCTGTCAGCTGTTTTCTCTGATAAGCAGTCGGCTGGTATACCTCGTCGTCTGTCTCTGTATCATAGTCTTCTGACGTCCTTGAATCTTCTGTATTGTCTTTCGTGCGGTCTTCCATCATCATTTTTCATTTGCCAAATTCATTCTTCTTATTCTTCAATGGTTTAATTGTTTCTTCTATCCCTGATGATGAGCGGAAAGGTGGTTCGATATCCATGTCTATTGCGATTTCCGTCTGATCACTGGTTTTCGTATCTTTTCCTGTTTCTCGCGTTGGTGACCTAAAATTCGCCTCCGGTGGTGCTTCTGTCTGTGTTGCTCTGTATCACATTTTTGAGTTATCCTCGTTGGTCCTCGTTCCGCTTGTCCAGTCATAGTTCTATCCTTTTGTTCCGCCTTTCCTTTTTGTATTCTGTCTGTTACCTTTGGATTCACTGGCTGCATGGGGATTTTTCCTTTATCTTTTCCCTCTATTGGCTCTGACCCGGTACTTAGGCTTCTATTTTCGAGTGCGCTCTTATCTTCTTCTTCGCTTCCCATTTCTTCATTTGTATCTCGTTTATCGTTTTCGCTTACCTTTTTTATAGTTTTTTTCTTGTTTTCATTATTTATTTCTTCTTTTCCTTTATATTTTCTTCTTTTTCTTTGTATCTTCCTTTCCTTCTACCTCCGTGTCGGAGTGTTCTAAGTCGTCATTCTCAACTTTTCTCCTTTTTCCTTCTCCTCGTCCGCTTCTTTCTTCCTCTGTCTCCAAGTTCGTATCCTTTTCCGTAAATGCCTTGTCGTCGTCTGTTTTCCGATTTCTTTTTCGTTTACTCCTGATTCCTTCCTCTATTTGTTCCATATCGGTATCCCTATCTGAGGTTGCCATGTTCTCGTCATCTGATGTCCTGTCCATTTCGTCTTCGTTGTCTTCTATTTTCTCACATATTTTCTTTCTCGGTGTTGGGTTTTGTGATTCCTCTTCCGATGTGCTCCGTGCTCTCGTGTTGTGTTGATGGTATTGTTTTCGTCTTTTATCGTCCGGTCCGTCGCCGTTCGTGTCGCTTGATCTCAGTCTAGTTGGTAGTACGCTTACTGGACTCCTTGATAATGCATCTGCTACTACGTTTAATTTACCGGGTTTATGTTCAATGTCAAAGTCATAGTCATTTAATGTTACCTGCCATCTCTGTAACTGCTGAGGGGGATTCGATTTGTTTTTCAGGTACACTAATGCTCTATTATCCGTTATTAATTTAAATCTTTTCCCATATACGTAAGGTCGAAAATGTTCTATCGCGTTTATAATTGCCAGTAATTCTTTCCTCATTGGATCGTATTCTTGTTCGGCTTTCGTTAACCCTCTTGAATAGTACGCTATCGGGTGGTCGAAATTGCTATGTTCTTGGCTCAATACTGCTCCCATGGCGTAATCTGATGCGTCAGTCGTTATCGTAAACGGTCTATCAAAGTCGGGGTATTTTAGAATCGGTTTGTCTGTCAATTTCCGTTTTAATGTGTCGAATGCAGTCTGGCAGCCATTTGTCCATTCAAAGTCTTCCGTTTTCTATAATAATTTGATTATCGGCGCTACTGTTTTTGCGTAACTTTTTACAAATCTCCTATAAAATCCTGTCATTCCGATAAATTGTTTCATGTTTTTCTTGGTTTGCGGTCGTGGAACGTCTTCGATTGCTGTGATGAGTGATGATTCACTCGCGTACTCTTTTCGCCTCCTCTACCGTCTCGCAGTCTGAGTCCACGGTTGACTACCTCTTTCTCGATCTTAGAGTCTCTCATGCTACTCGCATTCTCGTCGGCGCCGTCTACAGGCCCCCTCACTCCCCCCTGACACCACTCGAGCCTGTCCTCGCTCAGCTTGTCTGTTCCTACAGCCAGAGGTTGGCGCTGGGCGACTGGAACGCCAACATGAATGTCGTGTCCCCGGACTCCGCATTCCTGCGTTCACTGTTTCGGCAGCTGAACCTGGAGCTCGTGGAGCACGGGGACACCCACTCTACGGCGTCCTCGTCGACCAGGATCGACCTCTGTCTGACTGGCGATCTGGGTAGGGTGGTCGAATCGGGGCAGCTCGGGAGACCGTTTCTGTCGGGTTACGATTTTCTGTGGCTGTCATATGATGCCAGTGAGCTTAGGGGTGCGCCGCGCACTGTTCTCTCCCGCAATCTCCGAGCCATAGACCCTGCTGCGCTGCGGGTATCTCTCGAAGGAGTCGCCTCCGGGGTCTTCCTCTCCTCGTGGGACAACGTAGACCGAGCCGTGAATGCGCTTTCCGACCAACTCTCGCGTGCGCTGGACACCTTCGCGCCTCTGCGTCCTTTCAATGTGAGACGCCCACCTGCTCCCTGGCTTACCGAGGACCTGCGCCGAATGCTTCGGTTGCGCGATTCATCTCGCCGAGCCTACGAGAGACATAGAGGTCAAGACTCCCTCCTCAGGTACCGAGCCCTGCGGAACACAACGAAATCGGCAGTGAGGCAGGCCCGTGAGGCCTACCTTCGGAACCATCTAGCCGGTCTACGTCAGCCCTCGGACGTATGGCGAACACTTCGCCGCCATCGCCTCATCCCAATCTCCAAACGCCTCTCCCCTCCTCCTCCTTACCTCTCGCCTTCAGTCCTCAATGATCACTTCCTCTCTGCTCACACCCCTGTCCGCCCGTCTCCTCCCAATTTCCTCTTGTTTGCTGGGAGTTACGACGACTCCCAGTATCACTTCCCTCACCTTACTCCTCAGCACCTCCTCGATGTACTACCGGTGAGGTCGTCGATGGTCACCCCATCTGACGGCCTGCCGCCCGCATTTCTCTCCCTTTGTCTGCCAGCCATATTCCCCATAGTCATGGATATCTTCAACTACTCCCTCTCCACCTCTACTTTTCCAGACGCCTGGAAGAAATCCGTGGTCATTCCCATTCCCAAGACACCCTCCCCCACTGAGGCCTCCCACTTCCGCCCTATCTCCATCCTCCTTGAACTCTCCAAGCTACTCGAGAAGGTGGTCCTCCGCGACGTCCAGGACTCCCTTGCTGGTGCTGGACTTTTGGACCCCTTCCAACACGGCTTTATAAAGGGCCGTTCTACTCAGACGGCTCTCCTCACGATCACCGAGAGCGTCAGGCGAGCGGCGGACGAGCGGAAAGTAACCATCCTTGCATGCTTCGACTTCTCCAAGGCTTTCGACACGGTAAACCACCGGATCCTACTCCAGAAGCTCCGATCTTCGAACCTCTCTCTACCGGTTCTCCAGTGGTTCTGGTCTTACTTGTCGGGGAGGAGCCAAGCTGTAAGGGTGGCCGATACCTATTCTTCGTGGCAGCCAGTATTCTCGGGAGTCCCCCAGGGTTCGGTACTCGGGCCGTTTCTCTTTGCCATCTTTCTCAGGGACATGAACTTGGTGATCCGCCACTGCCACATCGTCAAATACACGGACGATTTCCAAATCTTCCTCCACGTCCCTCCTCACGAGATCGCGGAGGGGATCCGCAAAATCAACGAGGACATCTCTCGCATTGTGGCATAGTCCTCGGACCACGATCTCAAGTTGAACCCTGAGAAAACCCAGGCCATTATTTCAGGTACCTCGCGGGCCCTTAGCACTCTCGATATTCACCTCGCGCCTAGAGTAACCGTGGCGGGTGTCTCACTCCCCTACGTGCAGTCAGTAAAGACCCTTGGTGTCCATCTCCAGTGCAACCTGGGATGGCGTGAGCAGGTCGTCAGCATCTGCAGGAAAACTTATGCCATTCTCTCGACCTTGTCTGCTAATCGCCGAGCCCTCCCACGTTCACTCAGAGCCGACCTAGTCATGAGTCTGGTCCTCCCGCACTTCGATTACTGCTGTGTAC
Source organism: Trypoxylon attenuatum (assembly GCA_963989405.1). Taxonomy (NCBI): domain Eukaryota; kingdom Metazoa; phylum Arthropoda; class Insecta; order Hymenoptera; family Crabronidae; genus Trypoxylon; species Trypoxylon attenuatum. The sequence continues at coordinate 21,182,301 of OZ022490.1, forward strand.
TGCTCATCAACCTAAGCGCCACCGACGAGATCCGGCTGCAGTGGGCCATGAACTCCTGTGTCCGCTTCATCTTCGACCTACGACGGGATGAACATATCTTGCCATACCTCGCGCGGCTTGGCTGGCTCAGAACGCGGGAGCGCCGGCTCTGTTTCCTGGGTGCATTCATGTATGGTGTGCAGCTGCGATAGCACCCCCGAGTCGCTAGCGATGCTCTTCGTGCGTAGGGCCTACTCGGACGTACGGAGTTCCCCGCGGTCGCGTCCGTGTCCCATAGAGTACAACTCCCCGCTGCGTCGGACTGCAGTCTTCACTGACTCGCTTGCGGTGCAAGGTGTCACGCTTTGGCACTCTCTACCGCTCTCGCTGCGCAACGCACCATCAATCGCGTCCTTCAAGGCGGCCCTCCGCGCTGCGCTACTGCGCGGCGAGATCGTGGACCAAGGCTACTCTGCCTCCTAATCAGCCACGACCAACGGTGTGCCTGGCTGTGCGCGAATCGCCCTTCCATTCTCATTCTCTGATATCGCGTGCTCGGGGAGCGCAAGCGACCCTAACTGACTGTCCTGTTCTGTTTGTTTATTTATTTATTTGTTGTTTACTGTTTACTCTTTGTTTATTTCATTGTATTTTTATGCGTATATTTATAATAATATTTATAGTTATACTTACAGTTATATTTATATTTATATTTATATTTTATATTTTATATTTTATATTTTATATTTTATATTTTATATTTTATATTTTATATTTTATATTTTATATTTTATATTTTATATTTTATACCTTATTCTTATCGCTATCTTGCGTACTATTTATATTTCTATCTCTACTTCTATTATCACTAGTACCGTCTATACCCTGTATTTGTACACCTTGCATCGTGCATACGGAGCCTCCGCTCCTGCACGGAATAAATTACAATTACAATTACATTTTTCGGTTTGTAACTTCAATCCTGAGCGTTCTAAGCGTGTGGGTACTCGTCTAAATTTCGTGTCGTGTTCTGTCAAGTCTTTCGCGTGGATTATCATGTCGTCTATGTATTTAAATAAATCGTTTTGTAGCCCTGATGTAACTAGGTCTATCGCGTTCTGAAATGTGCTTGGTCCATTTCTAAGTCCGAAAGGCATATACTTATATTCGAAGTGTCCGTCTGCTGTCGAGAACGCCGTCTTGTGCGTATGCTCTGGGTGAATTTTGATTTGATGAAATCCTGATGCTACGTCTAATACCGTAAAGTATTCCGCATTCCCTACATGATCTAATATGTCTATCGGATATGGAATAGGATATGTAAATGGTACTGTTTTCTCATTCAATTTCCTATAGTCAATCACCATGCGCCATCTCTTATTTCCGTCTGTTTAATATCCGTTAATGCGCGAAGTGTTGTGAAGCGAAGTGTTGAAAAAACCGACTCGCCCGACTGAGTTGCGTGATCGGTCACTTCAGTCAATTGCAGCAAATTCGTCCGCGAGAGAATCACAAGGTGAGCGATAGGTAGGTTCTAATAGAATTATTACTGAACGCCACCTAGTACGACTCGCCTTCGCTTTCCTTTGGAAAGCACCGAAGACGAGTCGTCACTTGCATGCCAAACACCGAGCTGAGTAGAGCGAAACACACGAGCGCTATTCCTCGCTGCTGTATTCCGCCAGCTCGTAAATACTCGCTTCGCGAGATTTTGCATGTACCTAGTTTGACGGAATACCTTCGTGGTTGCCTTTGTCTGATCACATTCGGCAAAAGAAAGAGACATTGGCAGACTCCCGATTAGCGTGAATAGCGCGGTAATTGGATTATCTGTTGTCTCGCGGCCACGAGCGTGACGGCTTACCGTCTCGCGCGTCGACGAACGCAGGCTCCGCTGAGTCACTCCTGAGCCTTACACACTCAGCAGTAACCGAATTCCCGAGTCTGGAGAAAATCATTTCTCAAAAGAAAGATTCAAGCCGCAGAGAATTTACAACCCTCTGCGTGCTAAAAGGAAATTCGACTCAGTACTAAAAATAAGAAATTCAAGTTTAAAATCATTTAATTAAACTCGCTTGAATCATTCTATAAATTGATACAGTCCACAATCCCAAATTGAAGGAATAGGAAGACAGCGATTGCGAGTGCTTCGTGCTCGCTATCGTTCCGCTCGAACGCACAATATTGACATTGCCTATTGTGCTCTTTGTTTCAGGATCGACGCTTCGCCGACGCCAGCTGGCTTCACCTGCCGCGACGAAGATAATCTATCTATCCTTGTATTTATTAAAATAAAATTACAGTATAATTGAAATTTGCTGTGTGTTCAATAAAAAATTATTCTCCTTCATCTCCGCTTCCTTAGACGAACCCTCGAAAGCGAAAGTTGCACTCCGCGCGCGAATGCCGGAGTCTGGCAACTATAAAACACCGTCACTGTCTGGTTTTTTGGGTACTATCCAAACTGGGAAATTGTAAGGTGAAGTCGAAGTCTAAATTATGTCTTTTTTCAATAAATCCTGTACCTGTTTTTGTATTTCTGTCTTGTGTGCGTGTGGGTGTCTGTACTGTTTTACGTTTATCGGTCTGTCGTCTGTCGTATGTATTTTGTGTTCTACGACTGTCGTTCGTCCTAATTGATGTCCAGGGATGTAAAATAAGTTTGGAAACTCTGAAATTAAACGATTCACTCGATCTTTCTCCTCGCCACTTAAGCCGTCTAAGTGTAAGAGAGATCGGATTTTGCCTATCCCGTCCGTTTTTGCCTTTTCTTGAGCTTCTGTGCAATATTCCGACTGAGTATTACCAGAACTCCTAGATATTTCTTTTACTTGTTCGACGGGCTCCAGTTCTACCTGGGGAATCTTGGTACGTATTGTGTCGTATGTACGGTACGTATCGAAAAATGCAGCCCTGGACAGGTCGTTATTTTTGGAATATATTCCTCCTTGAGATCTGTCTTAATCAATCGTATGTGCGGCTGTACTGTCGTCTTTAGTGGTACTGTGAGTGTTTCGTCTGTGTCAAACGGTATTATGTAATTGTCAAAGTGTACGGTGTCCGTGTGAGTAGCTAATGTCTGCCATTGTTTGTTTAAAAAATGGATTACCCAATAATCCGTGTTCAGGTACTGGAAATGTATTTCTTACTGCATGAAATTCTACGTTATATTTCTCTATCTGTACCATGTACTGTGACGAAGCGTCCGCTCCGTCACCGCCAACCTTCGCGTTTCGTGATGTACCTCGCACGTCGGGCCGGGGGGGGGGGGGGGGGGGGGGGACGCGCGTCCCGAAGGGCCAAGCACACACCACCGCGAAATGTACGCTACTAACCCCCTCGTTTTACTCCTCATGAGCCACAGGAAAGTCCGGCGAGGTCGGCCGGACTGATCACCCGGTCGACATCCCGGCAGACAGCAGCCGACGATCAGCTGAGAGAACGGGGGGAAGCAGAGCAGCCACTGGAGGGAGCAGGACGAGGACACCAAGGATCCAGGCAGCAGGATCGATGCCGATTGGGACATGGCCCACCACCTGTCGGCCGCCGGGGGACTCTATTAGCACAACCCTCCCAATGATAGGCGGCGTAATCGGCGTCACGAGTCCGCGTCACCGACCGCGTGTTAACCTGCGGCACTTGACTTCCGGCGTGCGAGGCGACTATTACTACGGAGCCATTTGCGTTGATTGCCAGCATTTTCTTGACGAAGTAGGAGGATTCGAGGCATCGGCCGCGTTTCGCAGTGAATCGGACGCGATGATTCGGCCGCGTTTCGCAGTGAATCGGACGAGTATCCCGCCGAGTTTCTTGTGGTAGGAGCGAGTGCAGCAGGTTGACCAGCGAGCGGTGACGGTAAGTGGCAAAGCCTTCTTTCTGCGCGTCTTCGGTGCGTGTGTGTTCGTTGTGGGGTCTCGGGACGGTTCGAGTTAGAGTCTAACGAGGAGTTCGTCGTGGTCAAAGCGTGGTAGAGTCCTAGGGGGTGATTACCGGGGAAACAAAGTCGCGAGCCCAGAGCGACGGCTTCGAGGGGGGAGGCCCCGGCCCTCGGAGGCCTCATCGGGTACAGGCCAGAGCGAGTGACTGACCACGACGGGCTTCTAGTCTGGACAAGTGTGCGATTTCCCCCGGTTTCGAGTCAAGTCTTCAGTAAAATCGTGCGGCCGCGTTAGAAGCGTACAACGGCGAGCGGACAGGTGATTGGCCGGTGTAGAGTAGGGCAGCGGCGAGCGGCCCGCTGATTGGCCGCGAGCAACACGCGACGCGCGAGCGAGCTTGTGATTGGTCGACGTGATAAATTCGAACGCAACGTGGTTCTCGACCGGAAGTCGGCGGCCGGCCTCGACGGCCATCTTGTGTAGCCACCGAATCACGTTCTTCTGTGGGAAATAAATATATTTTTGCGTACTTTCTCTTCGGACTGGCTCATTTCGACGGGATTCCTGCGCGTCGAGGCATTTTTACATTTTCCGGTATTAGCGATTATACTCGGCCGTCTCCACCGTACTACGACGGTCGAGCCAGACTGCGTTTTTCCTCGGGCTGAGCACGGACCCGAGTGGCCGAGGACTGAGATGGTCGTGCCGGGCGACGACATCAGGGTTTCCCCAAGCGATTTGCCCCAACACCCTCTCTCGCGTTTCAAACACAAATATTGGTCCTTCCGGGGGCCTGGCGCCCAACCGCGAAGTAGGCGAATCGCAGGGAAATTCTAGAGCAGCGCCCAAAAGATTCGGATTGCGGACGATCCCGGCCGCGTGGGCGGGTACGGCCGACGGCGCGGGCGGATCGGCGTCGCAGTACATACCTAATGTCGTTATTTTACGTCGGTTTCTGTGACTTTATGTTCGGTAACTGTATCGTCTGAGTCGTTGGTGCGTGTTCGTCTATATTCGTCAATTCCTGTTTTCCCCTGTCCTGTATCTGCAATGTTTGGGTTGCCGGTTTTTGAATTTTTATGTCGCTATTTAGCTTGATATCTCCATCGGGCACGTTTGTGTCGCATCCAGTGTCGTGCCCTTCGGTGTGCTCCTTCGGAACGCTTCCGGAGTTTTTTAGGAGCATTGCCATTCCGTCTTTTAATTCCTGTATGTCACCCCAACTTACTGGCCTGTTGCTACTGTTACTTCTTGCCCTATCGGTTGAACTATTTCTGTTGTCATATCTATTCCCTGAATTAGTGCGTCCTCTGTCCCTACTTCCCGAATCATGTCTGTCTGCGCGTGTTGGATTTTCCCTATATCTTCCTCTCGATTCGCGTGTATTCCTATCTTGTGAATTATCTCTATACCTATCGTTCGTCTCGTATCTGTATCGGTCCTGGGAATTATTCCTATATCTGTTGTTTCTATCTCTTGAGTCGTCCCTGTACCTTTCGCGTGAATTATTTCTATATCTGTTAAACGCATTGCCTCTGTATCCGTTTCGTGAGTAATTTTCGTTGTAAGATCGGTTTAGCTGTCGGTTCCACGAGTCTCGTCTATATCTGTTATCTGGCATGCTCGAATTTTGAGTAGCGTAGCGCGATGTGTTACTAAGTTGTATTCCGGGTAGTGTGTCGTCGTGGGAATTGTTACCGCGATATCTGTAATGCTGTGGTCCGCGTCTTTCGCCGTATCGGGTACTGTTACCGTTCGCGTTTTTGTCTTCCAACATACTGTCTAGCACCGTACACTCGTCCGTATTATGTGTTAGTTTTTTACAAACTTACGCAATATTTTACGTCGTTTGTCGTTACTGCGTCCGCAAATTTTACATGGGCAGTGTTTATTGAATCCAGTTGCTCTGATTTTCGAATTAATGCTAATATTCTTTTCCTATTAATTTCGTCTTCCATGTCTTTTACCTGTTTTACTGCTTCTTCGAACGATTTGAAATCCTTGTGTAGAAAGTATGTCCCGAATTCATCGCATAAACCTCTAATAAACGCCTTAGTTGTTGTTAATTCTATTTCTTTTAGTCTGCTGTCTAGGTATGATGCGTGTTGTACAGAATTGTATACCGCCTGTATTCGTTCGTCTATTCTAATTTTTATTCTGCGTATCCTACTCGCGTATTCTAATACCGTCTCGTTGTATTTCTGTGGTGTCGATTTCAGTTCTGCCTCCAGGTCTCCTAATTCTGCATGTTCCATAAACGTCGTCTTCAAGTCTTTCAGTATTTCATTTAGAGAATTGTATTTTTTCGCGTCTACTACATCGAGAGCCGCGCCCGCCAATTTAAATGGTATCATTTGGAAAAACTTCTGTCATCTGTCTCGTTTAAAATTTCCTCCGCGCGTTTACATGCTCTTATAAATGTATCTGCCGGTATATTTTTTCCGTCGAACGTCAGGATAGTCATAAATACGTCTTTAAATGTTACGGTTTGCGTCGTCATTTTGTCGGTTATAATATTCGGTTGCGGTACCCTGACGTATAACGTGGATGCAGAAATTCTATCTTGGCCTTGTTTTGGCCCTAACGCTGACTTTCCGTGGGGAATTTTGACAATTCAGAGAACTCGGTGTGTTAAGACGCAATGTTAGTTATGAGCGTGCACGTTAGTCTTGTTAGATATTGTTAATTTGAGTGACTTACAATTTCGTCGGTGCCTGCATGACTGTGTGTCTGTGTTGGTCGTTGGATGTAGTCGAAGGTGGCAAAATTGGCACAAAAATCGGGTCCCGCTGGTTTTAATTGTTGTTTTAACAACTTTGCAACTAGATATCCTATAACCTAAATACACCATTTTATTCGCACAAGTTCACAGAATCTGATGCAATTAATAAAAATTGTCTAACGTTAACAGATGCGTGGTAAATTCGGTTCAAAGTTAGGAAAAGGTCTAAATTTTCAAATTTGATTTTCTAAAAACTGAGGGTCTAGGACAAAAACGGGCCCCGGATTCGTCTTTAGGAGGCCAAAATCTACAAGGATCACCTATCAGATATTCCGGAAATTAAAAAAAGCGAAATTTTGTTGGACAGTGTTATCGGTGATACCATTGTATTATCTGGAACTATATACACACAAAACCCGTTTTGTTCTAATTGGTCCATCGTAATACTAGCCGTAACTTTTCCTAAAATTTTTAACTTACAAGGGAACCTCCCGAGGTGTCCGCCTCCGATTTCAATTAAACTTTGTAGGCCCATTAAAACTCGTGAAAATAAGAGACGCGTATTTTTTTTAGCGGCTAAATTTCATTTTTAGGGGGTGTAACCACCCTCCAACGTTGGAGCATCAAAGGGCTATCTTGGTAACTATCGCACATACAAGAATATTTCTTTGGAAGAAGTTTCATAGTTTTCTATGCTCAATTTCAAAATGTTCATAAATTTAAAAAAAATTAATTTGTTTATAACAAAAAAAATTATTCTTCCTCCATTTGGCAATTTGTTACAATTATCAATAGGGCATAAAAAACTATGAAACTTTTTCCAAAGAAATATTCTTGTATGTGCGATAGTTACCGAGATAGCCCTTCGATGCTCCAAATTTGGAGGGTGGTTTCATCCCCCAAAAATGAAATTTAGCCGTTAAAAAAATTCGTATCTCTTATTTTTACGAGCTTAATCAGCCTACAAAGTTGAATTGAAATCGGAGGCGGACACCTCGGGAGGTTCCCTTGTTAGTGTCGTGCACACCATAAAAATTTATTGACTCCGTAACGTTCGTAATTTCGTTTTCATTAACAAATCGCTTTTTCATAAAACTAATCGGGCTTCCCGAATCTAATAAACCTTGTAACGAAAATGTTCGCATCTTACCATTAACCCTCAGCTGTAATTTTACCAATTTAACAAAGTCGCTGTCCTCTTCCGAATTAACATTGTTGACGTCCGTCTGCTTCTTCGGGCAATCGGGTAATTTGTGGTCGGGTTCTCCACATCCGTAACATGTGCCTCTTTCGCGTTTCGGCTTCGGACAATTCTTAAAATAATGACCTGTAGTGTTACAGTTGCAGCAGCGCAGTGTCTTCTTCTGTGAAGCGCCTTCTTCTTTCGGCTTCGATGTCACCTTCTTCTGGGATTGATCCCTCGCTGAAAAGTTTTCATTTGTTCGCGGCCTTTCCTCGGTACTTGTAGAGAGTTTTCTTAATGCCTTCACTAACTCGGCTATTGTCGTAAAGTTCTGTAGCCTCACTTGATCCCTTAAACGCGGATCGTCAATACCGTCGACAATACAGTCAACTATTTCTTCCTCGTCGGTAACGGGGACTCTGTTTGCTAACACCACCTTGTCGTGTACATAATCGGTGAAGGTCTCCGGCTGACTCCACTTCCGTCTTTCAAACGCCCTCTTTAGTTAGAACTAAAGAGGTAAGAAGTAAGTTAGAACTTACTTGGGCGATCATCATACATCCTGGCCATCTCACTAAGGAGTTCATCGACGGGCAGCTCTAAGTGCTCCGGTTTCGATTGAAACCAGGCTTCTGTCTTCCTCCTCATACGTAATGCCACTAACACACGAACCGAACTATCTTCTAAAGTATAGGCCGCGCGTAACAGTTCCACCTGTTTCCTCCATCGTTAGAAGGTGCCTGCTGAACCACCAAATTCTGGCAGCAGTTCACTAATTGTCTTAATCGCTGGTTTTTGTACTTGGCCACTCGCGTTACTAAGTTGCGGAGAATTTCGCAAACTTTCATTTTCTTGCCGCACTAATCGTAACTGTCTCTCGTGTAACTCGCGCTCTCTTCGCAACAGCTCGACTTCGCGACGTAAAAGTTCGACTTTATCGGCGCGACTTGTATTCGCACCGCGTTTCGTAAAAATTCGAATTCGCGACGTAACGTTTCAACTGCGGTATTATGTAAGTCGGTAATATGTAGTCGGTATTATGTAAGCTTGATTCAATAAGATAAATTTGAATCAGCAACGTAAGATGTTGTTCAGTAACATAAGTTCGAATCCGTAACATAAAGAGTCAGTAACATAAGTTTGATCCGGTAACATAAGATTTGGATCATCAACATAAATTCTGAGAGTCTTCATAAATGTCTGTAAATTTCGATAATTGCGTGTGACGTAAACGGAATAATTGGAGTCTGAGCTAAACCTAATGCACAGCACTTCTGCGTAGAGTCGCGTAACCGTCGCCCGCGAGGATACCACAGCAATGGCGTAAATCGGCACTCGCACACGTGCTCCACCGTTCAACTTAAATTCGGTAAACTCGCACTCGCGTTCTCTAAGTCCCGAATCGGTTTCCCGTAAACTGCGAATCGTTTGATCCCACTTCTGATAAAACTGTAGGAGTTAATGGTAGCGTCAGGATTGGTTTGGTTTGGATCGATCTTACTTCGCAAGGAACACACGATCAGGCCTTTGTCTATGATAACTGGGACATTTGTACTTGCTCTACGTCCGCTCGTCACTACGTCTCGTAACAATCTGTGTTCAATCCTTTCGGCAACTGCCGATCAGCCTAATTAGCTAATTGCGCAGGCGCACATCCTGTGCTCGGTATCGCACTAATTGTAAGTACATCGGTTGCCTCTAGCTGGCAGCTGTAGTCGCAAAGGCGCACCTTATCATCTAATATTCTTACAGGATTAAGTGATTTTTCGATTGTACTTTATACATAGTAATTTCGACTGTTTATAAAGTAGTATTCCTTGCAAAGAACTTTCAAAATCATTTCTTCCTTTAGATTATTCAACATCGAACAATCATATCGAAAATGAAGACAAGCTCGAAGAATCTGAAATGTATCACAAGAAGGCACCAGAAGCGATTATTAAATGCTGAAATTAATCGCTTAAGAAACGATTTTAAATATTCAAGCTCCAGTACGGCCGTTCATCAAATACAAATAGTTGAAACAGACCATGAAGCACAAGTAACCAGTAGAGGACCAGGTGAAACAATGGAGTGCAGCATTCCGATGACAAAGAGTACGACGACACGTCTCGAAGTCACGAGAACGTTGGTGTTTTTCTTGGCGGAAATAATGAACATTGTACTGCTTCCAATAGCTCATTAAATTTTGATAGTATTAAGTCTGATCGCGTTAAGATTTATAATAGCAGCGATGAACAAAATTTTGAGCTAGCAAGTGAACTCCGAATGTGGGTTATTGAATCTTGTATCGAAAAAATACATGTCAATACATTGCTTCGGATATTACGGAAACATGGACATAAAGAGGAATTACCGGGAGATTATAGAGCATTACTCGCTACTCCTAGAATGGTAAAAATGATCGATGCTGAACCCGGCAAGTATTATCATTTTGGGTTAGGCTCGGGCTTAGAAAAATCTATACGGCGTTATTTCACACCGGACAATTTTCCACGCGAAATCTCATTTAACATTAATATAGATGGTTTACCTTTAACCAAAAGTAGCGGAGACCAACTTTGGCCTATTTTAGGCTCCATATGCGCAGATTTTTACACCGAACCATTTGCTATTGGTATTTAAAATGGAAGGGAAAAACCTCGTTATTGTGATCAGTACTTAAATGATTTCGTTAATGATGTCAATGCTATATATGAAAACGGAATCGCAATAGAAGGAAATATTATATCTTGCAGAATAAACATATTTGCTTGCGATACGCCCCGATAGGCCACAATGCCTATCAGGGTTGCGGAAAATGTATACAGGAGGGTCAATTAACTGCTAATCGAGTAACCTATCCTGAAATGAATGTGTCCATTAAGGACTCCGATTACTCATTTGCGGAAAAGTCTGACGAAGATCACCACAAACGAATATCGATCTTAGAAAATATAAAATCTCTAGGAATAGTTCCCCCTCGACTACATGCACATAGTATGCCTTGGTGTTATGGAACGGCTGCTTCTATTCTGGTTAAAGGGGAGAAAAGATGTTCGCATGTCAAATAGCAACATTACTTTGGCAAACACCCATTACATGTCATTGAAGTCTGAAATGCCAGTAGAATTTGCTAGAAAGCCCACTTCGTTATTAGAATTCGAGAGATTTAAAGCAACAGAGCTTCGCCAACTACTATTATATGCAGGACCTGTGATTTTTTGCAAATATTTAGACAATGCAAAATACAGCCATTTTTTATGTTTAAGCGTTTCGATCCGAATTTTGGCAAGCACAGAATTTCACATTTCTCTTAACGAGTATGCGCGAAGTTTGTTATGATTATTTGTGGAGAATTTCGGAAAATGATATGGGTTTGAGTTTGTTTCATATAATTTACATAATCAAGAGACGCGGCCGCGTCTCGCACCAAGTACAAGCCGAGCGCAGAGAGCACGAGCGGCCAAGACTCTTTTACCCGAATCCTTTAAATGGACCATGCGTTTTCTCCTATCCTATACCCAAATTTAGCACTCTAATATCATTGCACCAAAGCATTCATCGGCAAAATCAAGTACACGGATCGAAAGATTATTTTTTTCTGAGTCGATTGCGAGTAAAAATATGCCGATTAATACTATGGCTGCAAAAATATGAATTTTAGAAAATAATTTTTTGGATGAAATATTTATGGAGGAGTTTAAGATGGCTCTGCATGTCAGCCTGCTTTTCCCGACGTCGCCAGTAGAGGCACTGCTGTGCCGCCCGATTGTACACGCTCACGCATGTACCCAACAATAGATGCAAACACACACATGCAGTGTTTGACGTTTCTAAACTTCGCGCGGTAATCTTCCACGTGGTCGCAGCATGCAGTAGAAACCGACATGTATTGGTGAAGAGATTTGTGCATGTGCAATCGGTGATGAAACAGTGTGTGTTGAACATTGTAATAAATATTTAACTTGAGTTGTGATGTGTAATGGATGTGCGTTATGTGCAATATGTGTAATTGGTGTTGGTGATACATTGAATGAGTGACGCATGGTGAGGAGATTTGTGTATGTGTATTCGGTTGTACGAGAGATTTCACCTAATGCAAAACTACAAGCAACGGATAAAGTACAACATAGAATACTCACCGAAAACGAAGTTCCAATACAGGTAAAACTATATCGCTACCCGGAAATCCATCGAGAAGAAATAAAAAAACAAGTAAACGAGCTACTCGAAAAAAAAATTATTAAACCATCCATATCTCCATACAATTCACCACTCTGGATAGTTCCCAAAAAGGCAGACGCCGAAGGAAATAAACAATGGAGGATGGTAATAGACTTTAGAAAACTAAACGAAAAAACAATCGGAGACGCATACCCATTACCTAATATAGTAGACATTCTAGACCAGCTAGGAGGGGCAAAATATTTCTCAACATTTGATCTCGCCTCAGGATTCCATCAAATACCAATGCATCCCGAAGACCAACATAAAACAGCATTTTCGCGTTACGCGTTACGTTACCTACGGACATTACGAATACTCAAAAATGCCTTTCGGGCTCAAAAACGCACCGGCTACCTTCCAAAGACTAATGGACCAAGTACTGATAGGACTACAAGGGACAGAATAATTTGTATACCTAGACGACATTGTTATATACGCAACCTCACTACAGGAACACACAGAAAAATTCAAAAAACTAATGACCCGTTTAGCCGAAGCTAATCTATACCTACAACCAAGCAAATGTAAATTCCTTAAAAGGGAAGTAGCCTATCTGGAACACATAATCGGAGAAGATGGCGTAAAACCAGACCCACAAAAAATAAATGCGGTACAAAACTTCCCAACACCAAAAACAACCAAAAACATAAAACAATTTTTAGGACTATGCGGATATTACAGGAGATTCATTAAAGATTTTTCAAAGATTGCAAAACCTGTATCCAATTTAACAAAAGAGGAACAAATCTTCCACTGGGGCGAAACACAACAACAAGCCTTCACGATACTAAAAAATGCACTGTGCAAAGAACGTATCTTACAATACCCCGATTTCAGCAAAAGCTTTAATATAACTATCGATGCCTGCGGCTTTGCTATTGGAGCATTCCTCAGTCAAGGGAAAATAGGGGAAGACTTACCTATAGCATACGCAGCACGGGTATTAAACGACGCCGAGACTCGATACTCCCCCACCGAGCGGGAATTATTAGCAGTAGTATACGCGGTCAACCATTTCAGATCATACATCTACGGGAAAAAATTCTTATTAATTATGGACCATAAACCTTTAGAATGGTTGTATCTGCTAGAAAACCCGACGTCTAGGCTAATGAGATGGAAACTCAAACTAGAAGAATACGACTACCAAATAATTTATAAACCCGAGAAGTACAATACTAACGCGGATGCACTATCACGAAACCTTGTAATATTACCACTCGACTCCAAGCGACTACGAACAACCAGCGAGGACTAACACGAACAAAAAAGACTAAAAGAATACCATCAATACAAAACACGACCATTAAGCACAACAAATTCAAGTAGCGGAAATCCAGCACCGAGGAAAATACCGCGAATAGATTGTAGCACAGAATCAAACACCGAAGAAAAGCAGGGCAAACTCGTAACGATGGAACAAACAAGGAAAAAAAGAGTAGTGACTGGAATAGATTCAACCACGGACGAGGAGTTAGAAATCATCGAGAACATAGACGAAGGAATGGACAGAGAGATGAACACAATCGAAGAAAAAGAGAACAATAACGAAAATACAGACAAGAAGATGAATGCTAATGAAGATACAAGCAGCGAAATTAACCTTAACACGGACGAAGAAATGGAACTTAACGAGATAATGAACAAAGAAATGGATATTAGCAACAGTACAGACGGAGAAATAAGTGTTCAAGAAGACACAGGCGAAGAAGTAGACAAAGACAAAGAAATGAATGTCAGTAAAAACAAGGAAATCATAGAGGCAATGGATATCAGCAGTGCCGAAAGCATAGAAGAAGGAATGAATCAAGAAGAAACCCCAAAAGAAAGGAAAACGGAAAAACGAAACGGCACCACATCAACCTTAGAAGAACCCAGGGAAAAAATACGAGTCACAGCAGAAGTACATACACCACCGCAGAAAAAGAAGAAAAGAGGAGGAGAAAGAAGAACAAGACAACAACTCATACGAGCACTCAAGGACGTAGATAAAATCCAAAAAATAGGGGAGAATCAAATAATACCAAGATACACAACTAAAGTACCTCCCAAAATGGAAAGAGCGCCGTCTACAGGAACCGACACCCAGGAAGGAAGAAGAAACTCCAGTGATACATTAACTGGACCAATAACACCTATTAAAATAAAAAGAATACCTCAACCAAGATCACCTATGGATGAGAAAAGAACTAAAAATTATATTTCTTACACAAAACGGAATACCTATAGGGAAAATAAGCCAAAATCTTATAAAAAGTAAAAACTTAGAAGTCACACCAATAAGTGGAAATAAGAAGATAATAAAACTAACAAAAACAATTTGGGGAATAATCCTACCTCAAAATCCTAATCAGAACCAGTTTAACGCATCCATAAACAAATTACACTCTGAAATACAAAAGGAAAAATTAACATTAATAAACATACCAAGAGAAAAGAAAATGGATCAAAAAATGCTCCAACTAGCCATACGAGTAAATTTCCTAGAGGGAAGTACCCAGATAGTAATATGCAAGGGAGCCATAATCAAACCACCTAAAAATGAAAGAGAACAAATAATAAAAGAAAATCACACTACGCCCATCGGGGGACATAAAGGTATCAAAAAAACATACCTAAGAATTAGAAGTACATACTATTGGGAGAACATGAAGGAAGACATCACCAACTATGTAAAAACATGCATAACCTGCCAAAAAAATAAATTAGTCCGTGTGAAAAATAGGGAACTCATGATAATAACCGATACGCCAAGCGAAGCCTTCGACAAAGTATCCATGGACATACTAGGGCCTGAAATAAACTAGTCCGCGTAAAAAACAGGGAACCCATGGTAATAACGGATACACCAACCGAAGCCTTCGACAAAGTGTCCATGGACATACTAGGACCGATGCCATATACTAAAAAGGGAAATAGTTATATATTAACTATCCAAGACAACTTAACAAAATACTGTCTAGCCATACCCTTAGCATCAATATCTGCAAAGGATATAGCAAAAGAATTCACAGAAAAATGCATTTGTATATATGGGAGCCCTAAGGCGATACTCACCGACCAATTTCCTAACTTCACCGGAAAGGTTATGAAGGAATTCTCCAAAATCTTCCAAATCAAACAACACAAAACTACTGCCTTCCACCCACAATCAAACGGATCTCTGGAACGAAGTCACCACGTGCTAATAGAGTACCTGAAACACTACACAGGCAGGGATAAACAATGGGACGAATGGTTGCCATTAGCCATGATGTCGTACAATACCAGCACACATGAAGGATCGAAATTCACGCCATATGAATTAATATTCGGGAGAAAAAAGCGTTTGCCAACCAATCCGAGAATAACAGAAGAGAGAACTTACCCGGAATGTCTCGAAGAGCTAATATACAAAATACATAGCCTCCGAACAGCCACAAGGGAAAACCTAGAAAAATCAAAAAACGGACAGAAAAGATATTATGACCAAAAAATACATACACAAAAATATCAGAAAGGAGACCAAGTCTTCCTTCTAAAAACTAAAACCGGGAAACTAGAACCGGAATACACCGGATCATTCACTATACTCGGAACACTACCAAACAATAACCTTAAACTAATCACCGGGCCGAACAAAACCAAGGTGGTGCACATGGATCGAACTAAGGTGGCGCACCTAACGCTCACCCAGGGCACTAAACATCAAACCCAACCTAAACTATAAAAAACACGCCATTTCCAGACAAACCAGCTTGGAGGAAGGTAAGAAACGAACGAAAGAAAGAGAAAGAACAGATATACCAAAGCGATCAGGACAAAGACGACGGGAGAAGGGTAAGGAAAATGAAAATCCCAAAGACGTGGGGACGAAAAGAGACTCAACGGCAATCCGGAAAAGGGATATAGAAAGGATCCTTCAAAAAATGGTGCCGCACCCTATGGCGGTGAGCCCCATAGTAGGAAGGATACAAATCGAGGAGATGTTAACCGAGATGACGACGGTACCCGAACTAATCGAGCCATTTGACCCATGGATCATCAGAAGAATAAACATCCCAGCCAAAAATTGGTTTTTTTACACTAAAGCCCAAGAAGAGGACCCACGGAAGTACCAAGGCATCATTATAGACGGGAAACCATCACGACCACCGCCAAGGACCGACGAATGCTCATGTTTTTATGCCGGCGAGCTAGAACAATACCACAGGGGATAATTGAGAGATAGGCCAGGAACCGCCAAAAACCACCCCCCATATAAAGAGCCCACCACTACCATTTTTTCCATCTACCACTATCCACCATGTTTTTTTTTGTAACCTAAAGACCCTCCAAAGAATGTATAATTAGGATAAGTATTACCTTACTTTACATATTTTATTTTTATCTTTATTTTTATGCTATCATTTCAGAACCTCACTCTTCTTTCGAGGACGAATGAAAAATAAGGAGAAAGGTGTAACGCCCCCGCAAATCCTGCACCAAAACTGTACATATTTTAAACGTAGTAACCTAGGAAATAACGCGTAATAAGAGATACTACGAATGCATACGACACAGATAACCTGTACTTAGCATAGAACTAACGCGTGCAACAAAGATAGCAATTTAAATTATAATTCTTTTGGATTGGATGGGTAAATATTGGGTGCATCCGCCATTTACCCCAATCTTATCCCACATAGTGTTACAAGATCTGGAAAACCATTGTCTGACACTCTTGTCATTTCATGTTCCTTTCTTCTATAGCTACATCGACGATATCTTAACTTGTCTTCCTTCCAAAAACATCAATGAAACTGTCGACATTTTCAATAGTTATCATCCCAGGCTCCGCTTCACTTTAGAACTAGAATCAGATAATTCCATCCCCTTTTTAGACATCCTCATCATTAGATAAAATCAGACGATTATAACCAACTGGTACAGGAAACCCACATGGTGTGGAAAAACAATAAATTTCAATTCTCAACATCCATTTAGCCATAAACTATCTATCATCACTTCCTTAATTGATCGAGCCATCCTTTTATCACATAACAGTTTCCATTCTAATAACATACTATTGGTCAAACACATATTAACCGCGAACGATTTCCCACTCATCTTAGTCAACAAATATATCCACAGGAGATTCAAATATCTAAGAAGCAAAAATAACACACCCATTACCAGTCAACCTTCTTCCAGTACTGAAAAACAAACACTTTGCATTATACCATACGTTAAAGATCTTGGTGAATCCTTGAGTAGGCTGCTAGCCAAATTTAATATCACAACCATTTTCAAGAATAGTAATCCCAAAAAATGACATTACATCGTGCATGTAACGTGCAAAAACGCGCCAAGTACATATAGCGCAGTGGTTTTATGGCGTGAAAAAGTAGTGAAATTAATGTCTGCCAAGTATGTGGGCCAAGGAAATTTGGAATCATATAATATTTTCTATTACTGAAATTACGAAAACAGATTTAAAAAAAAATGTAAAGTACGTTTCATTGGGACCTCAACAGAATCTCCAGCACCGGCATACTTGGGGCGCCACAGCACATAACCCTTTACGTCAGAGAATACTACGTGTATACGTGCACTACCTTTACTGTATTTGTAAACACTCGTATCCTGCAGATTACGTAAAGTAGCGAATAGTTTTTAAATCTTAAAATAGGCGCCCCAAGTATGCCGGTGCTGGAGATTCTGTTGAGGTCCCAATGAAACGTACTTTACATTTTTTTTAAATCTGTTTTCGTAATTTCAGTAATAGAAAATATTATATGATTCCAAATTTCCTTGGCCCACATACTTGGCAGACATTAATTTCACTACTTTTTCACGCCATAAAACCACTGCGCTATATGTACTTGGCGCGTTTTTGCACGTTACATGCACGATGTAATGTAATTTTTTGGGATTTCAATCCTTTTTGTACATTTATTATTCTAAAATATTTCTGTTGTTCAACTTCAGCTTTCACTTTTACCGGTTTTATGCGACACATTGCATACAATGTGTGCTTATTTGTTTTTTAGTATGTATACCCAATTTCCATTTCCTGTCCTTAAATTAAGTGTCGTGTTAGAGTAAAAAACAATATCTTAAAAATTACCAGAGCATATCCAAAGAACCATACGAATTCGTCATCGGATTGAAAGCGAAATTTATGATTAAATTGTTCATTAGATCAAATTAATTGCATATTACACATCAAATGCGCACGAGAAATTGGAAGTATCAAAAAAGCATATGCAAAGTTGGGTAAAATAAAATTTTAGAAGATCACAATTCGGTCTAATGAACAATTTAATCACAAATTTCGCTTTCAATCTGATGACGAATTCGTATGGTTCTTTGGATATGCCCTTTTAATTTTCATGAATTTGCTAATACTGCTATTACAAATTGCAAAATTCAAATTTGTATTGTGTATTATTTACTCTAACACGAAACTCGTAAATGTAACGTCAATATTAGCGCAGGAAATAATACAACGTGGAGTACAAATCCAAGTCTTGCAACTTCATTTATTGTAAACGGACTATTAACAAATTTCCGATTATTACAAGGGTATATATGGAGACACTTACGAATCCGCCAACAGAAATCAGTCTCCAAATGTATCCTAGTAATGGTCAGAAATTTGTTAACAGTTTGTTTACAACAAATAAAGTTGCACGATTTGGAGTTGTACTCCGCGTTGTATTATTTCCTATGCTTATATTAACATTTACGAGTTTCGTGTTAGAGTAAGTAATACACAATACATGGTATAAATGGGGCTTTCGTCTGCCGTTAATTATTTTTTCCAATAATTATTTTTATAATTTATAAACAATTATGTCCTTTAACAATGATTGTGATGCAGGATCGCAAGGCGAATCCACCCATCTGCACTATAAAATCGTTTGAGACCCACCCCTAAAAAGTGTAAAGGACTACCCTCTTGAATAACAAGAGAACGGTACGGTAGAGATAAAAATGTTATAAGGAAAAGTAGGAAAAGTAGGAAAACTCAAGGAATACTTTGGAAAGGCATACAAGAATTCACGAAAATTTCATTTGTTAAAACAGCTTAAACATGTTGCAAATTACACAAGATTAATGTATATCATATAAAATAATATGGAGGACTTCCGTTTCCGGTGACAGAGTGTGTGGACAGTGTGAAAGGTGAAAGGAAGAGAGTTGGAGATTCGTAGGAGAAAAGGGGAAGGGTGAAAGGCAGGGAGGGTAGGAAAGGGGAGAAGGGGACGCGGTAGTACCTAAGGGCAGTGAAGGGTAGGGAAAGGGAAGAGCAGGGCAGGAAGGAAGGGAAAGGAAGTGGCTGGCGAGCTAGGAGGTTAGGTGGGACAGGTGGTGATAGAAGGCGGGAGTAGGGAGAAGGTGGCGCCAGTGAACAGGTGTAGGGAGACGGTGGCGACACTAGCGGAAGAAGCGGAAAGCAGTAGTGGGCGCGAAGTTTGGAAGCCGGAGGAAGGTGTGAGGAAAGCGGATAAGGATAAGGAAATACGGGTGAAGCGACGGCATGATAGCGACGGGTAGTGGAGGGGTGGAAGAGAAGAAGAATGGGAGGCCGACGAAGGCGGAGTGGTTAGGGAGGGAAAGAAAAGGGAGTTTGGGGAATATTGAGGACTTGCTAAGTGGAGGAAAAAGGAAGGAAATGGAGGGGGGAGAGGGAAAGGAGACGGAGGAGAGGGAGGAGATCTTTAAGAAAAGCAAGAAAGTGGAGAGGACTCCGGAGAAGGTGGGTATACAGAAGCAGGAGCTGGAAGGGATGCTGAGGGAGATGCGGGAGGGTATAAGAGATGACATAAGGAGGGATATCGGGGAAGAGGTAAAAAAGATAGGAAAGGAGGTAGAGGAGGGAAGACAGGAAATGATAAGGCAACTGACAGAAATGAGGGATAGGTGGGAGAAGGAAAAAGCTGAACTGATGGGGAAGATAGAAAGTTTGGAGAAAAAGGTGGAAGGGTTAGAAAAGGAAGGAAAGGTAGGTGGAAGAGAGGTGGGAAAGGAAGAGGAAGGGGGAGGGTTGGGGAGAAAGGTGAGGGAGCTAACAATAAAGATGGATAAGAAGGAAAGGGACGAGAGAAGAGCAAACGTGATAATAAAGAGGGTCAAGGTAGAAGGGAGGGAAACTGGGGATGTGATAAAGGAGGTCTGGAAAGGCATAGGGGTGGAGGAGAGAGCAAAGGAAATCATAAGAGTGGGTGGTGTGGACGAGGAGGGTAGAGGGATGTTATTGGTGAAGTTGGAGGGAATGGAGGCGAAGAGGAGGGTGATGAAGGCCAAAGGAGGGCTGAGGGGGAGGAAGGAATGGATTGAAGACGACTTGACGGCGGAGGAGAGAAGAGCGAAATGGAAAATAGAGAGAGAGGCGGAAAGGGAAAGGAGGGAGGGAAATAAAGTGAGGATAGGATATATGAAGATGTGGGTGAATGATAGGAGGAGGTGGTGGGATGAGATAGAGGAAAAATGGGTGGGGGAAAGGGGGTATGAGCAGAGAGGGACAAAAAACGGGGAGGAAGAAGGGAGGAGGGCGGGGAGGGGCGAGTAGAGGGGGAGAGAGAGGTGGGCAGGGGAAGATATAAGATAGCATTTTGGAATGTGGCGGGGCTAAAGAATAAGGATGGGGATTTTTGGGATGGAATGAAAGAATGGGATGTTATAGTGATGTGTGAGACGTGGGTGGGTAGCAGGGAGTGGGAGGTCGTCAGGAAGAGGGTGACGAAAGGGTACGTTTGGGAGGTGCAATACGCGGAGAAGCGAGGAAAGAAAGGAAGGGCGATGGGGGGAATGATGATAGGGGTACGGGAAGGTATAAAAGTGGCGAAGGAGGCGCAGGGAAGAGAGGAGCAAGGAATAATGACGAGAAAAGTACGGTTAGGTGAAGAAGAGTGGAGGATAATAGGGGTTTATGTCAACAAGGAACTGGAGAAAAAGTTGGGAAGGCTACGGGAGTGGGGAGAGGAGAAGGAGAAGGGAGTGAAGGTGTTAGTAGTTGGGGATTTTAACGCAAGGACGGGAGAAAAGGGTGGGAGGATTTGGGAGGAGAAGGACAGCGAAGAGGAAACCAGGAGATCGAAGGACAGGAAGATGAACAGGGAGGGGGTGAAATTGTGCGAGTTTTTGGGAGAATTGGGGTGGGAAATAATGAATGGGAACACGGAAGGGGATGAGGAGGGAGAGTACACGTACGTGGGAAATGGCGAATCAGTGATAGACTATGCAATAGGAGACAGAGAGACAAGGAAGAGAGTGGAAAGGCTAGTAGTGGAGGGTAGAGTGGAGTCAGATCACCACCCGGTGGTGATCTGGGTGGAAGGGCAGAGAAGGGAGGAAAGGAAGGAGGGCAGGAAGAAGAAGGGAGGGAGAATGGGAAAAGGATGGTGGACGAAAGAAAGAAAGGAAGAGTTTGAGAGGAAATTGGGGAGCGGAGAGGGGAGGGGGAGCGGAGTGGACGAGGAGTGGGCAGGGCTACGGAAGGAGGTAACGGGTGTGTTAGAGAGTATGCAGAAGAGAAGAGAGAGCAGGGGAGGTAGGAGGTGGTGGGACGAGGAGTGTAGGGGGAAAAAGAAGGAAGTAGAAGAGGAGCTAAGAAGGTGGAGGAGGGAGGGGGGGGGGAGTGGGGAAAGGTTTAGAGACGTGAGGAACCAGCTAGGGGCGCTGTGTAAGGAGAAGAAGAGAAGGGAGAAAGAGAGATGGGATAAGGAGATCGAAGGGGCGAGAACGGAAGGGGAGGTGTGGAAGATTGTGAATAGAGGGAGGAAGGGAAGGAGGAAAGTAAACGAAGGGATAGGGATAGAGGAATGGGACAGCTATTTCAGAGGAGCGTTGGGAGGGATAAGTTGGAGAGTTAGAGGAGAGGGGGGAGGGGAGACGGAAGAGGACGATGAAGAAGAGCTCAGCAGAGAGGAAGTATGGGCAGTGATAGGGAAGTTGAAGGAAGGGAAAGCGGCAGGAGGGGATGGTATTCCCGGAGAGGTCTGGAAATACGGAGGAGAGGCAGTAAAGGAGAGGTTGTGGAACGTGTGTAGAAGGGTGTGGAGATGGGAGGGCTGGCCGGAGGAGTGGTCGGAAGGGGTGGTGGTACCCATAGTGAAGAAGGGAGAAGGCAGGAAAGTAGAAGAGTACAGGGGAGTGACACTAACGCAAACGGCATACAAAGTCTATGCGGCGGTGCTGGCGGAGAGACTAAGAGAGGAGATTGAGGGGAAGGGGCTACTCCCCCCGAACCAAACAGGATTTAGGAGGGGGCTAGGAACAGTAGACAACATCTATGTGTTAAATTATCTAATAAACCGGCAGGTAGCAAGGAAGGGAGGGAAGATGTTGGTGCTGTTCCTAGACATGAAGGCAGCGTTTGACACAGTGGATAGGGAGGTGCTCGCGAAGTCGATGAGG
Source organism: Trypoxylon attenuatum (assembly GCA_963989405.1). NCBI lineage: Eukaryota > Metazoa > Arthropoda > Insecta > Hymenoptera > Crabronidae > Trypoxylon > Trypoxylon attenuatum. Next base: position 21,204,655 of record OZ022490.1, read on the forward strand.
AAGGCAGGGGTGAGAGAGGGGTTAGTAAGGAGATGCGGGGAGGTGCTCAGAGAAACGAGAAGTAGAGTAAGAGTGGGTGAGGAGGAGGGGGAGAACTTTTGGACGGAAAAGGGGGTGAGGCAGGGTTGCCCTCTAAGCCCCATACTGTTCACCATGTTGGTCGCGGATATGGAGGAGGAGATGAGGAAGGGAAGGTGGGGGGGAGTGAGGGTTAGGGGCGAAAAGATATACACGTTGGCGTACGCCGACGATGTAGCAGTGATGGCAGAGGACGAGGAGGGGATGACAGGGCTAATGGCGAGACTGGAGAGGTATGTGGAGGAGAAAAAGTTGGAGGTGAATGTGGGGAAAACGAAGATGATGAGGTGTAGGAAAGGTGGCGGGAGGAGACGGAAGATACGGTGGAGATGGGGAGGGGAGGAGATACAGGAAGTGAGGACGTTCAAGTATCTTGGGTATACGGTGGCAGCGAATGGGAAGCAGGACGAGCACGTGGAGGAGAGAGTGAGGAGGGGAGCAGTGGTAATGAGGCAGGTATGGGGAATAGGGAAACGGAAGTGGGCGAAGGACTGGGGTAGACGGGTATGGCTGTTTGATAGGTTGGTGTGGACGGTGCTGGGGTACGGGGTGGAGATATGGGGCTGGAAAGAGAGGGAGAAGGTGGAAAGAGTGCAGGAGAGGTTCCTGAGATGGGTGCTGGGGGTGGAAAGATCGGTGCCGGGGTACATGGTTCGGGAGGAAATGCAGAGGGAGCTGCTGTCGGGGAGAGCGGGGATGAGAGCATGGGGGTACGAGAGGAAGCTGAGCGAGGGGAACGGTGGTTTTTTAGCGGGGGAATGCTGGAGGGAATTGAGGGATAGGGCGAAGGAAGGTAGGGCGCGCGAGGGCTGGGAGGAAGAGAGGCGCAGGTTCTTCGAGAGGAAGGGATGGAAGCTGGAGGAGGTGGAGCAGCGAAGGGAGGAGGGTCGGTTGAGGGGAGAGGATTTGGTAAGGAGGGAAAGGGAGCTTCAGAGGGAAGATAGGTGGAGGAGAATAGGGGAATCTAGGTACAATAAGTGGTACAAGGCGGTGAAAGGGGAGGGGGTGCCGGCGTACCTGAAAAAGGGGTGGCCGGGGAAAAGATGGCAGAGGGTAGCGGGGTATAGGTTAGGGAGCAAGATGAGAGGAGGAAGGTACTGGGAGGAGGAGGACAAGAAAAGATGCAGGATGTGTGGCACCGGCGTGGAGACGTGGGAGCACGTATGGGAAGAATGTACGGATTGGGGAAAGGATAGGGGGTGGCAAGAGGCGGTGACGGAGGTGTTAGGCGAGGAAGGGGAAGGGGAGGAGTGGATGATGAGAGTGGAGGAAAGGAGAGAAAGGTGGAGCGGCGGAAACGGAGGTCCAGAGAGAGAATGGAAAGAGTGAATGAGGACGGATGCAAGTGTGAGTGGGGCTCTCTCTCTCGCGCGCGAGGAATGTGAGGAGTGTGAGGAAGTGTGAGGAAGGAAGAAGGAAGGTGACGAACTGAAGGCGAGATGTAAGCGGAGCGGAGGTCCGCATGTACCCCGCAAAGGGAATAAAATATTATTATTATTATTATAAAATAATATGGTTTCATATTTGCTTTCATGAAAATTGTATTTTTTACATGTTTATATTAAAATTCCTACTTGTGCGACTTTATTATTCTTGTAATTATACTTACGGTAGGTACATCAGAAGTGTGAGGTAAAATTTTACCAGTTGGATTTGCAATATAAACATGTAACAAATATCATTTACAAGAAATTAAACATTAAACGATATAATGTATACATGTTACATATAGTATATCGTACATAAGTTTGTATATAAAGTAATGATTAACATGCATCAGAGTTGCAAATTGCACAAAATTAATGTATATCATATAAAATAGCATGGTTCGATATTTCGTTTCTTGTAAATTATATTCATTACATATTTATATTGTAAATCCTACTGGTAGAACTGTACCTCACACTTCTGATGTACTTACCATAACTATAATAATTACAAGAATTAGTGTTTGAGTTTGTTGGATTGGAGGTATTCATAACGCAGGTAAGTTTTGGCCATGCACACAATCCTTAAGAGTATGATGAGATTAAAACACACTTTACGTTTCAACTCCCAGGCTTGGAGTCCTCTTCAATTATATTACAACATACTGTCAATAAAAATAAAAAACAAACATGAAAAATCTTATCCACTTCCTACATTTGGCGTTAGGTATGGGACGAGAACAAAGTGCGCAGGGAAGGTGATAAGTATTAATGCTAACTTACTTTAATCGAAGGCTGACGGAGCGCTTTCAAACATGAACTTGTGAGATTAAGCGAGCCTGGAACGCTTGCATACAACAAATAACATAACGAGGCATGTAATTCTATATCTTGAAGAACAAAACTTGTAAATCGTGGCGTTCCAATCCTGTATGTTGACAAAGTCCTATGTAAAGAACAGGGTACATAGCGGTGAGAGTTATGTAAAGAACAGGGTATGAAGCGGTGAGAGTTATGTAAAGAACAGGGTATGTAGCGGTGAGAGTTAGCAAAATGCTGTGGGTGCGAAAACTTACATGCATAAGAGGAACGCAGTACAACACAATTAATTGTATAGCAAAAGTGCAATCCCTTCGCCTATCCAACGCTTGTGAATGCTAGTCAATGTAGTACGCAACCTTTTTCTCATTGCTTAGCAGACTATTTTACAAAGCCAGTATCACTTGATCAGAGTTCAGGATTACCTTGTTCCCTTGATGTTTGTGAAAATGGTCTGCGAAGCACTGAGAAAAATGTTGCATACTACATTAAATAGCATTCACAAGTGTTGGATAGGCGAAGCGATTGGACTTTTGCTATACAATTTATTCTGTTTTACTGCATTCCTCGTATGCATGTAAGTTTTCGCACGCATAGCATTTTGCTAACTCTCACCGCTGCATACCCTGTTCTTTACAGAACTCTCACCGCTTCATACCCTGTTCTTTACATAACTCTCACCGCTATGTACCCTGTTCTTTACATAGGACTTTTTCACCATACAGGATTGGAACGGCACGGTTCACAAGTTTTGTTCTTCAAGATATAGAATTTCATGCCTCGTTATGTCATTTGTTGTACGCAAGCGTTCCAGGCTCGCTTGAACTCACAAGTTCATGTTTGAAAGCGCTCCGTCAGCCTTCCATTAAAGTAAATTAGCATTTTAATACTTACCACCTTCCCTGCGCACTTTGTTCTAGTCCCATACCTAACGCCAAATGTAGGAAAAGGATAAGATGTTTCATGTTTGTTTTTTAATTTCATTGACAGCATGTTGTAATATAATTGAATTTCATCATACTCCTAAGGATTGTGTACATGGCCAAAACTTACCTGCGTTATTTTTATCGGATTCAAAGCGAAATTTATGGTTAAATTATTTATTAGATCAAGTTAATTGCATATTACATATTAACCGCGCACGAGAAATAATAAAGCAGGCACAACGAAAACTAGATCCTGGAAGGTATACTAGCAGCGTCTCTCGATTTTGGGCCCGTGAAGACCATCCGGATAGGGCCCGCTAGCTAGTTCGTTCGCGTAAGTTACTTAGTAGCGTCGACGCGATGAGCTGCGCTCGGCTATGTATACTTGGCGCGAGACGCTACCGCGTCTCTTGATTAGGACCGCAAAAATCGTGGGTTTACAAAAATTTCCGCCAGACGGCGCGCGGGAAAGCGTCGCCTGAAGAAAAATCGTAAAACCTCATATTTTGGCAAAATTATTCGTACGAAAAATCGAGATCTCCGCAACGGCTGCACGGATCGACGTCGTTCTGGTCTCATTCGATTGAGAAAAAATCAAGGATTCCAACGGTATCGCGGTTGATGCCACGCATAACGCCAGTTACAGGAAATTTGAGAGTTACCGACCGAACATTACCCGAAAACGAGTTCGCTCTGGAAAAGGATACTTGGTAGCATCTCGCTATTATGATGATGATGACGTGCTATATATACTTGGCGCGAGACGCTACCGCGTCTCTTGATACTTGGTAGCATCTCGCTATTATGATGATGATGACGTGCTATATATACTTGGCGCGAGACGCTACCGCGTCTCTTGATAAAAAAATTGAAATAAGAAAATTTCGAGAGCTGCTTGTTGCCGAATGGTTGTTCCCAGAAAATACTACGCCCGGTGATAATACGACTATAACAAGGATCGTGTCCCATAAGCTGGAAATTCGTACGAATCAGCAGGGCAAGATTCTAAGAAGGATGTGCGCTCTATGTTACCGGAAAAGCAGGCAAACTGCTGAACAACAAGAAGCAAAAGCAATGTAAAAAAAACTACGACCTATTGTTCCAATTGTCCGAATTCACCACAAATGTGTTTGCAATGTTACAACACACACCATATGGTATAGTGTAATGCAATATGTTATCTTAAATATAAAGTAGTAAAAAGTATAGTACAATATGTGTTTAATATCCGCTAATACGCGCTAGTGTTGTGAAAAGAAGTATTGTGTCATTTCAGTTAATTCCAGCAATTCGTACGCGAGAGAACCAAAGGCATGATAGGTAAGTTCTATAGGAAATTATCCTGCACGCCACCTGTTTTCCCCTCCACCTGTTCCTCGCCATACCGATCCCCTGGTACCAGTCTTTCGGCCATCTGCACAGGGGACCGGTGCCCCGGACTCGCAGCCCCGGGGGCGACTACGCCTGTCTGTTAAGCCGCCGTTCGCATTACACCCTTTGTCTCAGCACCACTTCGGTCCGGTTGTTCGTCCCGTCCGTCTGGTCGCGTCGTGTCGTGTCAGCCAATCACTGTCCTCCTTTCTTCGCCCGGCCGTGCTCCGGCTCGAGTCCGCGCTCGAGCGACACTATCCGCCACTATCCGATTGTGCAGCGCGTCCGCCCGGGCTGCGTCCCCGCTCGCGGTCGCCCTTCCGCGGGTGCGCGGTTGTCACGCGACGGTGTCAGCGGTGCAAGCTGGGATCGCGCGCGCCTTGGGTCTTCCCCAAAGTCTTGTCGCTCTCGCGCTCTTCTTGTCTTGTCCGGGGTGGGGTTTGCTGGCAAACACCTCCCTGTCCCGGCAATGTTCCGGATTTCCCTAATTTGATCTGTCCCACTAATGTTCCGTGACATACAGATTGGCCTATTCTAGCACCTATCGCGCGGCTCTAGAGTATCCTGGCGCCTCCCTACTGCTTATATTATGGCTACACCCATCCCTGCGTTTCCTCCTATGCTGCTCCGGCCGGTCGGTTGCATCCAGCAGGGCCTGCTAGCGGGTTCTTGCTCGCCGGGGTGGCATGAGCCATCCCCAGTTCGCATTTCCCCTTTTCCCGTCGGCCTACGAAGGACTCCTTCCATTGGGCCAAGCCGACGTCCCCCCACAAAGGGTCCCCGCCCGACGGGGGCGTCCTGACCTTCCATTCCTGCTTCCTTCCCTCCGGCAGTCCTGGTCTCACCCTATTGCGGTTAGCTTTCTATCCACAGTGTCCTAACCTTCCGGGGTCGCGGCCTCCGCTCCGAATTTTCCCTCCGATTTTCTATTAATCCTACTGCCATTCGCGTTTCCCTACCGCTGTTCCTGCATATCAACCCGTGGCCTTTCTATCATAGGGCCCGCACCTGTTTCAGGTTGCTCTATTCTTAGCTGCCTGAATACTGCTATTTTTTGCTTCGTTCTAAATTGCTACTTCACGTTCCGTTGTCTATTGCGTGTTGGTTTTTTGGTTTTTGGTCTGGCGCGCACTCTACCGCGCACTCTATCTTGCTTGACAGGTCTCTGCACACTTGTACTCATTTGTTAGCACTAAGTACTTAGTGCTCACTCATCTTTTGTTCCCGGCTTGGTTAACTCAATTATCCTTAGCCGATTGTCGCCTAATTCTACCGTCTTCTTGTGAAACACTTGTTTGCTCGAAGGCAAGGATCACACTCGCTCAATATCTTCCAGTTACTTGCAAGTTACCTGATGTTCTGCCTTAGTCTATGACCTAACCTCATTATCTACCTGCGTTATTTCCTGGATTGGGAATTTCGGCCTAATAATTGCGTCACTGTGACTGTGATACATGTGTATGTTGTATACCTGATATTCCGTTTCAGTTCCGGTTCTCGCATCCATCTGGACGAGGTGGGAACTGTCCTGATCTATCGACTTACGGTTTCTACTAGTGGCCAGCTAAGGTATGTATTCCATTCTTTTGTGTTATAACTATCGCACGCATGCTGCGCATCCCTCGTGATGTCGCACTGCCCCTGCTAGCCCCAGGTATACTTCCCTCGCTGCCCTGGGTCGCCCTGGTCGTCCGGACCTCGGTCCCTCCGTCTGTTCCTCGATTCGGTTCAAGTTAGTTTGCCGTGTACGCATTTCCCCGTGCATGGCTCGTTCTTTCCCTCCTGGTACGTCTCTGGTACGATTGTTCCTTCCTTATTCTTACAGGTCATGTGTGTGCTTAGCCAGTGTTCCTTCGCCCTTCTCTCCCCTTCGGCATGGAGCTCGGGGGTCCCGCGACTAATGTCTAGTTACGCCACTGCTTGCTTTATGTGTTCCATCTGGGTCACACAGCGGCTGCGGCCCACCGGAATCTATTCCTTGCGTATCCCCGTCTCAATCCCTCGTTACGGACCTGCCAGCGGTGGTTCGCCAGGTTCGGTCGCGGGCTGTTTTCCCTAGCGGAGTCCGCCCGTTCCGGGCGGCCCGCTTCTGTGACCTCTTCCGCTTTGCGGTCTGCGTTGAGTGCTTCTCCTGCAATGTCCATTTCAAATCTTGCCGCTTCCCTTGGCGGCTCGCCATCCGCTGTGCACCGTCGTCTGGTGTCCCTCGGGGCTCGTCGGCGTGTCAGACCTCCTGTCAGCCTCGTCCTGACTCCCCGACAGCGCCTTATCCGTCTGAGATGCTGCCTGCGTTTCTTACGTCTCTCCTCATCCATACCGTCCTTGTTGGATCGGCTCGTGACTTGCGACGAGCGATGGTTAGTTTACATACCGGCCACTCGTCGGTCATAGTGGGTACTTCCTGGTCAATCTCCTGCTCCTCTGCCTGCTGATTCGAACAATGGCGCTACGTCCTATCGCCTATTAGTCTGCGTTTGGTGGTGTTCTGCCGGAGTTATTTACTACGAGGTGGTGCCCGAGGGGTCTACTTTGACCTCTGATCTATATGCGCAGATGCTACGCCGCGTGAACCGACGACTGCAGTCCGGGGTACTGACGCGGTCTTCTTCGCCCGTGCGACTCGTTGTCCGTCCCCCCGTCTTATTACACGACGGTGCCCGGCCCCACCGAACGTCCGCGGTATCCAGGTTCTTGCACAGGGCAGGTTGGGAGATGTTACCCCATCCCCCCTACTCCGCTGATTTAGCCCCCGCCAATTACAATTTATTTCGCTCCCTTTCCTCCTATCTGCGCGGGGTTGTGATACGCGGTGAGCGTCGTGCCCGCGGCCTATTGTATGCCTTCTTCCGCTCGAAGGGCTCTGCTTTCTGTCGTAGCGGGATCTATTCCTTGCCCGTTCGTTGGCGGGCCGTTGCCTTAGCCGGTGGGGACCGTCCTGACCCTAACGACCTATACTTTGGCTTGATCCTTTCTCTATCCTATGCTTACAAGGGGAGAACCACAATTGTGGGTCACCGATTTTTTTGAAACTTCGTAGGTAGCTTCTATCGGCCAAACTATGACACCATGTTTTGGAAAAAGACCCACTTTGGCTTTATTGTTAAGATATTTAATGTTGAAAAACGAAAGTGCTCCGATCGACTTCAAATTTTACACAGAGGCGCAAAATTGAAAAATAACAAATACATATTTCCTAATTTTTTAATTAAACAATGTTTAAAAATTTACTCTAAGCTAGAAGTTCAGTAATTGTAAACCTGCTTTCAATAAAGCAGCGTGGTGGGATCGGTAAGGTAGCGGCCTACGACTATTGCGGTACCGGGTTCGATTCCCCTTACCTGCATTTTCTATTTATCATATTTCTCAGTTTTTTTAATCTTCTTTTCTTTCTATCTTTACTTCTTTTATCAAGTACCTGAAAAGAGGACAGTACAGGCATGTACCAGCAGATTATCATGTACAATTTTCAAGTGGGAAGGCATATTAGAAAAAGATCATGGCAGTAATTTTACGCAGATGTATTCAAGTTTGACAAATAGTTTATGCACGCTGAAAATTATACCACCACATTGCACGCCAATCTGTCAGCCCTGTGATGTGTAATTTTATCGGCAGGTAAAAATATTTATGAAGCGGCTACACAATGCTACGGTATTAGTGGAGCAAGGTAGAGAACTATCGTCGCGTGACGATGCAATAAAAACACATTGCATTATACATAACCAATTATCGGCGCCAATTTATAAAGATATGTTGTAGTATGCGTGGTATGCCTCCAAATTGAGTGAATCGCGTACAATATTTTTGAACGTCAATCAAGTATGTTTCGGGAACGATGTGCTCCAAACGAATTGCATTTGCAGTGCACAATCCTTTATTAAATGTGCTTGGTGCAGAAGAGCACTATGTTTTGGATGTCTATACGATACGTATCATCCAAAACAATGTACAGTCTATTTGTCAAACTTGAATACATCTGCGTAAAATTGCTGCCATGATCTTTTTCTAATATGCCTTCCCACTTGAAAATTGTACATGATAATCTGCTGGTACATGCCTGTACTGTCCTCTTTTCAGGTACTTGATAAAAGAAGTAAAGATAGAAAGAAAAGAAGATTAAAAAAACTGAGAAATATGATAAATAGAAAATGCAGGTAAGGGGAATCGAACCCGGTACCACAACAGTCGTAAGCCGCTACTTTACCGATCCCACCACGCTGCTTTATTGAAAGCAGGTTTACAATTACTGAACCTCTAGCTAAAGTAAATTTTTAAACATTGTTTAATTAAAAAATTAAGAAATATGTATTTGTTATTTTCCATTTTGCACTTCTGTGTAAAATTTGAAGTCAATCGGAGCCCTTTCATTTTTTAACATTAAATATCTTAACAATAAAGCCAAAGTCTATTTACAAAACATGGTGTTATAGTTTGGCCGATAGAAGCTGCCTACCAAGTTTCACAAAAATCGGTGACCCACAATTGTGGTCCTCCCCTTGTTAGTGTCTTTCCCCTTATGCTTTTGCTAATTGATTCTATTTGTATTTCCAGTTGTCCCTGGAGCACCGGCCCTCTTCCATCTCTGCTTTTTGCCGGTCGATCGCGCGTTAATAGGTTGGTCGAGAATCGTTCCTTGGTTGCTACATCTTACTCGTGAGTATTTACCGTCAGCTGCTCTTTGCCCCTTATACAGGGTGAGTCAGTGACTCTTACCGTCCTTTCGGGTACGTATTCTGAGCGGAAATATAAGCCTAAATGTCACGTGTAAAAATGGCGAAATCTCAACCCTTTCCGAGATACAGGGGGTTGAAATTTGAAATTTAAAAATATCAAATGTTCAGAACGGATAATCCTAGAGTCACCGGTCTTTTTCCAGAATGTGTGTGAGGGCCCGAGGATTCTGGAAAAAAATAGAAACAACGTGAAAATTATTATTAGGATTCATTATTATTGGTTTTCGTGTTTTAAAATGCAGTTTCTCCATGAACCGGCAACATTTTCCGGTACGAAAAAAATTAGAGACATTGTGTGATGTACCAAAAAAATACTGCGTGATAAAAAGTTTAGAATTGTAAGAAATGTGGCCAGGATAAATTATTTAGCGTTTCTCGCTAGGGGATCTCAATCCCGGGTTTATGGCTGCATGTGTCACTGCCGTAGAGTTCGTCAACCTGACCCTTTTTTCTCTCTGTCACTCGCGCTCACTTTCTCTCTTACACTCCCTAACGCCTATTTATTCACAGCTGTGTTCGGTAGCAGGTCCTTGAGATTATTTGGGCCTAACTGACCTACTGACACAGAGACCCGCCGACTTCGAGCCTTCTACCGCCGCAGTGACACGTGCAGCCATAAACACGGGACTGAGATCCCCTAGCGAAAAACGCAAAATAATTTATCCTGGCCACATTTCTTACAATTCTAAACTTTTTATCACGCAGTATTTTTGGGGGTACATCACACAATGTCTGTGATTTTTTTCGTACCTGAAAATCGTGCCGGTTCATGGAGAAACTGCATTTTAGAACACGAAAATCAATAATAATGAGGCCTAATAATAATTCCCACGTTGTTTCTATTTTTTACAGATACCTCGGGCCCTCACACACATTCTGGAAAAACACCGGTGACTCTAGGATTATCCGTTCCGAAGATATCATTTTTTTAAATTTTAAATTTCAACCCTCTGTATCTCGGAAAGGGTTGAGATTTCGCAATTTTTACAAGTGACATTTAGGCTTATTATATGTACTCCCAGCCCCGTCCTCATTAGTGCCTACTGCACTGCGGAGTTGGTCTAGTTATCCCGTTCCCCGTTACAATTGCCCTTAGCTCTTTGCACCTGTTCCTATTTCTAATTCCAATCTACTCTTTCTAACAGTCTCGACATGCGACCCACTAACAGAGAGCATCTTCGCCATGTGCTCCTGTTCCTCTTTGACGCGAACTACTCACGTGGAGACGCCGAAGATGTCATTGGAACCTTCTACGCTGACGGTATCCATTCCGAGACCGTCCTCTATTGGCGGAGGCGATTCGAGCAGGGATTGTTCGATCTAAACGACCGACTTCATCGTGGACAGCCCTCACTCGTAGATGAGTCTGCGCTCGCCGCCGCTCTTAGTGCAAACCCGAATGCTTCCGTGCGGGAGCTTGCCGCCATGGTGGGATCTTCTAAGTCCGCAGTGCATCGGAGCCTAGTTCGAATTGGCGCCTCTCGTCATGGCCTGAGGCCAGAGCCCGCGTTAGTCTCGACCCCGTCGATCCGCGACCGCCGTCGAGAACATTGTCTAGATTTCCTATCCAGATACGAGGTGGATCCCTCGTTCCTGCAAAACATCATCTCCACAGGGGAGATGTAGGTGGATTTATGTTTGCCAGTAGGGCTGGCGCGCTGGGTCCTCCCCGCAAGCATGCAAGCCGAGCATGGCGTAGATCCTTCATCGGCCCGTTCGGGTGAGCTGGGCTATGTAACTCCCCCTGTGTCTGGCGAGCCCGGCGGTGGTCGGGTCCTCCCCCGCGTTTGGTGGTCGTGGTATGGGCTAGTGCGGACCTCCGTGCGCACACGTCCCACCGGACCCCAAGATTTCACGCGACAGGTGGAAATTATTCTGCCGCGCTTGGCAGAATTGGGAATTCGCCTGCGACGTACGATGCCGCCCTTCCTCCTCCTACAATCCGAGCTGCCGTATGTCAACGAGGTGGTCATCGAGGCCGCCGAGGGCGAAGGGTTCGAAATATTTCCTATTCCGACCTACTCTTCTAACCTATCCCCTACACACTGCCGGGTATTCCGGAAATTACGCGGGGCCATCCGAGGCCATATGTTTGGTTCTGGCGCCGAAGTTTCAGAATATGTAAGCGATTACTTTGAACGTCATTTCACCGTTTCCGACTTCCGCCGTGCCCTGGAGACTATGCCCCGTCGTTAGAGGCATGTCATTATGGATAACGGTTCTTACGCCAAATAATACCTCTATTTGTCCGCCCAAGGCCCACATGCCTCGTACGCGCGTACACTTACCGGCATGCTGTGGGAATTGGGTCGTATTTATTTCAGCGCCCCGAAGTGCCCGTACCTGGGTCTTCCCGCCTGCAATTCATGCTTTATGCGATACCGATTTAGTTCCGATCTTATTTCATTCCAGCCGAGTGGCAATGGTTAGACGATTGGTGTTATGTTCGTACTGATATTGACTATAACCGTTGTCGGGTATCTTCTGCGTGCCAAGCAAGCAAAAACCGACAACACGGAAACGAAACAATAACATATCACCCGTTTAGCTCGACGCCTTTGTATGATAGCTCGTTGGCGAAGCCGTAGCTTCGTCCGGCACGTTACTAAATGCTTATTTCATATCGCTATTTCGTTTTATGTTGCCGTGAATATTTAATTTTATTTTATCCACTGATTATTTAATTTCCTATTATGTTACGTATAGATCTAGTTTACATTTTTTTATTTCAATATTGTATTAGGGTCCAGGTGGTCCACTCCCTTTTTTTTTCCTCTCCACAGCGATGCGCCTTGGCCTAGTACCTCTATGTTTATACCGCTTAATCTAGGATCCAATTTTACTTTATCTGCCTCGGTTAACTTGTCGTTCCGAACAAATGCGGCACATATGCGGCCTTCCGATTAGCTGTGTACTAGGCGCTCTGATGGGCGACCCGCCAGGCATTACACATGTATAATAAATAAATATATCTGCTGACAACCACTGGTTTGTTAAAGTTCTTCCTCCCCTTGATCTCTTAATTTCTTCCCTTCCACACGCCAGGCGAGCCCTCCTGCGGTCCTCGCTTTGGTGTTACCCATTACCTATTTTCCCTGCTACAGCTATAATCATTATTATTACTATTATTCCTGAGTGTCGACCGTCTTCCGGTGCTCATACTACTCTCACTTTGTTAGCTAGATACGTTCCCACGTATGTCGCAGTCTCCCATCTTCTTGTGTGGCCGGGTCGCTTCGCCTATTACACGTGTCTGGGTTCTTGAATTGAACTGAATCGCGCGGGCCTGGTTTCGCCAATTGTGTGTCGTTTGGCGGCCTCCCTCGCGATTCATAAAAGCTGTAAGGGCTTTGGTTGGCACCCACTCACCCTGTGCCCAAATGCTCGGTTGCCCACTCTTTCCCATTGGGCAGTTGTCCTTCCAAGGCCGCGACGCATGCGTGTTACTACGTTGCCGTCGCCTGCCTTGCTCATTTAACGCGCTCTATTGGTTCCGATGAGTTGCCCCTTTGTCCCAACTATATTTCGTTTTCCCCGATTCTGGTGGTTTGATTGGTCGATTTGACCAGCCGACTGTCTAGCTTGTAGGTTCCTGGAGAGGGGGGGGGGGGGGGGGGGGGTGCCCTGTCCCCATATTCTACCTGACTCCGTGTTAGGCGGCGTATCCCGCTGCAATTTACGATCCGCGCCTGATTGATACTTAATCTTGTGCTTCCCGTGCGATGAGCTGAGCCGTCGCGAGTCGTACGTCGCGTATCGCGTTCTCCAGCGGTCGCGCTCGGGATTTGAACTGCGCGGGCCTACTTACTGTCAAATGTCTATTGTTGGATGGAGCTCCTCCGCCTACTTCCTGGGTCTTATGGGTTCCCTGGGCCCCGAGAGGCTCTTTTCCGCGGTCAGGCCATCGCTTCCCTGTGTGTGGCATGCACTACTAGTATTTATTGCAGTGTACTCACCAATCTCGCCTATTTCGCCTAATTTCGGCCGTTCTGCTCCTGGTGGCTGTCCGCACTGTCCCGGTGACACTTCATTACGCGTAGCTGCACTGCGCTGGATATCACCTCGGTCCGGTAAACCTCGCCACTTCCAGTACGTGTGCCGACCTATGTTGGGATTCGACGCGGGTCGAATCCTAGTGTGTGTGTAGTAGGTCCCCAAAGCCACTTAGCTCCCCCGCGAATTAACTACGCAATAAGAAAACCCATTCCCTGTGAGCCATTGTCTGGCTCTTTTCCAAGCGGCCTGCAGCTTTTCCACCGTTTTCTGGTAGTTGGGGGCTACTGCTAGAATGCCCACGTCATCTGCGAAACCCACTGTTTCCACCCCTCTTCTATTGATGGCGAAAAAAATGTCATTGTAGGCCACAAGCCTCGTGGCATTGATGAGCCTGGTGACATCCGCTGATTTGTTGACACCAAGCCATGTTGTTACGGCCATCGGGGTACCGTCTGGGCCTGAGGCCTTGTTTTTTGCAATCTCCTCCGCTGCCTGCAGAACTTCCTCCTCGTCGCATGCGGGGTAGGTGTCGTGGTTGGCCGCGTTCTGCCTCCTAATCTCTTCTCTCACTGCCTCTGTGTCCTCTTGATATAAGGACCGTTCCGTAGTGAACAGGTGGCTGATGATGCCTTCGACTTTTCCTCCGGTATGTCTCCTCTGCTAGACAGGTTGCCTTTAAGCTTGTTCATGACCCCTTTATATGGTTCCCCCAGGGGTATCCTACACGCCACCTAGTACGGCTCGTCTTCGCCGCTTTCTTGAAGATTTATTTCCTCGGATGTTTCTTTCCGTTTAATAAAATTTCTATCCGAGGAAAGAAATCCTCAAGAAAGCGACGAAGACGAGCCGTCATTCACATGCTAACAGCCGAGCTGAGCACAAGTCTGCCAACGAGAGTTAATCCTCGACGCGACACTGCCAACCGACAATACTTGATTCTCAAGTAATTGCATGCGATCAGACTAATTGGGATACCTTCGTGGCTGCCTTGGAAATCTATCAAATTTCCAGAAGAAAGAAATAATTAGACTCACGATTATCGCGGTCTCGCGATAATCGGCTCATCTGTTGTTCCGCGGCCACGAACGTGACGGCTTACCGTCTCGCGCGTCACGAACGCAGGCTCCGCCGAGTCACTGCAAAGACTTTAACTCTCTGCAGTAACAGAAATTAATTGATCAAGAGAAAATCATTCTCTCACACACGGATCAAAAAGCGCAGAGGACTTACAACCCTCTGCGTGCTTAAACTACACTAGGCACAAAAATTAAAGGATATTGAAATGAACCCCAGATTTGTAGCTGATTTTCAAAGAGCTGTAACTTTGAGAGAAATGGCCGTAGAGAGATTTCAAATAAGGCAAAATGAAGCTTGAAGTTTCTACTTTTTGAAACTGGGGTTGAAATTTTTCTGGCGTTGGTGGTTCTTGAGTAATCATCGAGAAACCAATGACAACAAGATTTTGAAAATTTTTGCTCAACTTTGCGGCGCCGCATGGATCGCAACAAATTTTTTTTCGTATCCTTATTGTAATAGTCTTTTAGATAATTTAATTACCTTCAATTTGAGTATAAATATCGCTATGTTTCGGAAATGCGTTGTTGAGTAATCGCTGGTCAAAGCAAAAAGGTCCATTTCGACTTTGACAATGAATTACTCGGGAACTAAAGATCGTACAGAAACTTAAAGCAGGGTTTTGAAAACTGCAAAACATTCTCTATGACATGCAATTAGTGGCTGTTGATAAAGAATTTTTTTTCGAAGTGATAATGTTGATTGAAAAAGAGTTGAAAATTAGAGAATTTAAGGATATTTAGAAAAGTTCGTATAACTTTGGATATAACGCATAAACGGTGGATATCGTCGGTAATTTTTTAACCTCGAAGTGTCCCCAAAAAGCCCTCAAAGTTACAGAGCTCGGCGATTTTTTTTTCTTAGTGTCCCGAAGGTTTAAATTTATCGTTTTGGTCCAAAATCATCGTAACAAGCAATTTTTCGGTTTTTATTCATTTTTTCAACTTCAAAATGCTGTTTCTTACCAATAATGCCTGATTTTTCTTTTGAAAGACATCAATTACCAAGAAAAAATGGAAAAAAATTATTCAGAAAAAAATTTTTTTTTGAAAGAAACTTGAAGGGGGCGCTCTTTAGGACAGATGAGACCCTGTGATTCGTCAGTTCCACCATATTTCACGACTCCAAACTCATCCTCCAAAGAGAGAATGCGCGGGTGTGTATGTGTGTGCTGACCTTACTTCAATACCTCGTATTGCCGCCTCTGTTTTGAATCACCGCTTGCAAGCGTTCTGACATGTTGATGCACCGCCGAATGTCCCGCTGGCTTATTCCGCGCCAACATTGGATCAGTGCTTGAGTCAGCTGACGCAAATTGTACAATTGCGGATGGTATCTCCGCAATCGACGATCAAGCATGTCCCAAACATGTTCGATTGGGTTTAAATCGGGGCTCATTGGCGGGTGACTGAGCGTTACCACGTTGTTATTGGCCAGAAAATTTCTGGTGCGTATCGCGACGTGAGGGCGAGCATTGTCATGCATGAGGATGAATCGATTCCCCATATGTCTACGCGCAGGAAGAACGTGTGGTTCGAGGATTTCGCGAATGTACCTTTCGGCAGTCATCGTTCCATTAACAATCACTAGTCGAGTTCGTGTGTTGTAAGAAATGCCCGCCCACACCATGACTGAACCGCCCCTAAACGGGGGAACTGGTCTCACAAAATTGTTACCATCCCTTTCGCCGCGGCGCCGCCAAACGAGAGATCGTCCATCGTTGCCATAAAGGGAAAATCGGGATTCGTCAGAGAACAATACAGTCCTCCACTGTCTGAGACCCCAATGACGATGCTGATTCGCATAGTTTAGACGGGCTCGACGGTGTCTAGCTGTGAGCATAGGTACGCGATTTGGGCAACGAGCACGAAGTGCATGCTCATGTAAGCGATTTCGGACCGTTTGGGCAGAGATGTGTCGTCGGGTAGGAAGTTGTCGACGATTGAGAAATTGACCAGCGATGGTACGTGCATGCACCGTAGGTTCTCGACGAGAATGTCGAACGATCGCTCGGTCATCACGCTCGCTAGTGACTCGTCGTCTACCTTGACCTGGTCGTCGATCGTGAGTTTGAGTCTCATTGAATCGCGCATAAGCCCGACTAATGACCGACTGGCTTACCCCCATTCGAGCAGAAACTTCGACTTGAGTACGGCCCTCTTGAAGTAGGGTAATGATGCGAGCCACATCAGTAGTGCATAGGTGTCGTCTTGGCATCATGTGGCAGAGGAATCAAAATTTTGGGATAGTTTAAGAACTCTTTGTTACTGCTTATTCAGAAAGTGAATTGAAGTCGTTAAATATGGTGGAACTGACGAATCACCAGGTCTCATCTGTCCTAAAGAGACCCCCCCCCCCGCCCCTTCAAGTTTTTTTCGAAAAAAAATTTTTTTCTGAATAATTTTTTTCCATTTTTTCTTGGTAATTGATGTCTTTCAAAAGAAAAATCAGGCATTATTGGTAAGAAACAGCATTTTGAAGTTGAAAAAATGAATAAAAACCGAAAAATTGCTTGTTACGATGATTTTGGACCAAAACGATAAATTTAAACCTTCGGGACACTAAGAAAAAAAAATCGCCGAGCTCTGTAACTTTGAGGGCTTTTTGGGGACACTTCGAGGTTAAAAAATTACCGACGATATCCACCGTTTATGCGTTATATCCAAAGTTATACGAACTTTTCTAAATATCCTTAAATTCTCTAATTTTCAACTCTTTTTCAATCAACATTATCACTTCGAAAAAAAATTCTTTATCAACAGCCACTAATTGCATGTTATAGAGAATGTTTTGCAGTTTTCAAAACCCTGCTTTAAGTTTCTGTACGATCTTTAGTTCCCGAGTAATTCATTGTCAAAGTCGAAATGGACCTTTTTGCTTTGACCAGCGATTACTCAACAACGCATTTCCGAAACATAGCGATATTTATACTCAAATTGAAGGTAATTAAATTATCTAAAAGACTATTACAATAAGGATACGAAAAAAAATTTGTTGCGATCCATGCGGCGCCGCAAAGTTGAGCAAAAATTTTCAAAATCTTGTTGTCATTGGTTTCTCGATGATTACTCAAGAACCACCAACGCCAGAAAAATTTCAACCCCAGTTTCAAAAAGCAGAAACTTCAAGCTTCATTTTGCCTTATTTGAAATCTCTCTACGGCCATTTCTCTCAAAGTTACAGCTCTTTGAAAATCAGCTACAAATCTGGGGTTCATTTCAATATCCTTTAATTTTTGTGCCTAGTGTAGTTGTACTTGTCCTGAATAACTTTGTTGTCACTAAAGCTTTTTTGAAGAACATTGTTAAATTTCTTACGATGTAAATGTTTTTGTTTGTTAAAGAATTTTTTTGAAATTTGAATTTCATAGCTAAAGAATTCATTAAAAATTTCCGGTGGTGTATCACGCATGATTTCTGCATCCAGTTTGTTAAGGAGTTTCTTAAGATTACATAATCTGTGGTTAACATCACTAATTTCAAGTTTAAGAATTCTGAACAAGAAGTTTGCGCAATTAAGCAGATGTTTTTTATGGTACGTAGGAGAAGAAAAAGAAAGGTGTTGAATACGAAGATTGGATAGATGTAGCGGGATGACATAGTCGAGGCTGTCATTCTAATTATGGAAAATGTATATTTCTCTTTTGATAACACAATCTATAAACAACTTTTTGGGTTACCGATGGGCTCACCGTTAGCACCCATTCTCTCTCATCTCGTTATGCAGGACTTGGAAGAACATTGTTTAAAATTATTACAATTTAACGTCCCTTTTTACTATCGATATGTCGATGACATCTTAACCTGTATTCCGTCAAATCTTGTTGAATCCACGTTATCAATTTTTAACCAATACCACCACAAATTGAATTTCACAGCTGAACTTGAACAAGACAACGTTATCCCTTTTCTAGACGTCATCTGCATTCACGAAAATAACATTATTATCACCAATTGGTTTCGCAAACCCACTTGGTCTGGTAAAATTATAAATTTCAACTCCAATCACTATTTGAGCCAAAAAATTTCTATCATTTTCTCACTAGTGGATCGTGCGATTTTGTTATCTGATGTTAGATTTCATACATTTAATTTAAATTTAGTACGGTTAATCCTCATCACAAATGATTTCCCTCCTGAGTTAATTAAAAAACACATTGGACGCAGACTCTTGTTGTTACACAACCGTAACCACAACAACAATAACAATATCTCTTCGAACAGCAGCAACAACCATGACATTCCCAGGGAAAATTTACTTATTATGCCATACGTAAAACATTTTTCGGAAGCTATTAAAAGAAAATTCAAGCAGTTCAATCTCAAACTAATTTTCCAAAATTGCAACAACATTAAGAAATTAATTGGCTCAAATAAAGACGTATTCGATTTCGGTTTTAATTCTGAATTAGTCTATAAGATTAAATGTGCTGATTGTAACGCTGTTTACATCGGTCAGACTAAGAGGTACATAAAAGATCGTATCCGTGAGCACAAAACCAATATTAACGCTTCTATTACTAGTCACACATCTTTGACAAACCACATGGTTTCTAACTTTCATGCCTTTGATTTCTCGTCAACTACAATTTTGTCGCGAGAATCCGACCTGTTTAAACGATTAATTCTAGAAATGTTGCATATCAAGCACAACAAAGATTCCATTAACAACAGGACTGATATTCAACACCTCAATAATACGTACGATTTTCTAAAGTTTTAAAAATTCCACCTCGTAGTCTGACATTATTATGGTTTATGTATTCATATTCAAGACTTTATTAATATCTTAGTTTTTGCTTGTATCGTTTCGAATCTTTACGCGCTTGCGTGTGTATTCAGTTACATAACTTCGACCCCTTTGCGCCTGCGTAAACAATCCGCCATATTTGTATCCGCTTCCGCTACCGTCAGTCATCATTATGTGAGGGACTCAAGTAGACACGTTTTCTGTTCTTCTCGTCGCCAAAACGTGGCATAGCTTTAAGTTTTTCTAACATGTGTGGCTTGTTATTTTGAAAAGGGTTTTCCTTTATTTATACGATATAATACTGTTCATTTGTTTTTACACTCTGCAATCACAGAAAACTGTTAATTTCTGTGACCTGTGGAAAAATGTTTTTGGAGGTTATGTGTTCCGCATCTGACCACATCCATCATTGTGGTAAGCTTCTGTCGCATAATCCTTTTACTTTTTGCTCATTTTTCAGTTGTCTCACCGATTGTACACTTATTTTAGGTCGCTTGCCCAATCAAACCTTTAGCCTTTATAGAGGTTAGACGAAAAATTTTTTCTTACTCGTACTCTTGCACACATGTTAGCCCTAGCCGCCAGCGATGTTTTCGTTGTAAGTTCTCTAACGGTTTCTACTTCTTTCGGTTTGGTACTACCTCTACAGTTTGTAATCCATTTGTTGCTTTTGCTTGTTTTATTCAGGATCCTTTATTAGTAATATTTCTACTGACTGAAGAGGACGCGCTAACTTTTGCGTTGAAACGTTTCGTATTTTTCCATGATACGACCTAGATCGGGTTGTGGCAATAAAAAATATATCCGTTAATTAATGATTATATGCGCGAAAATGCACTATTCTTTACAGGCACTCTATGAAATACTGTTCTCCTTCTCGAATTTCATGCATTATCATTATATTATACGTTAGCGCCCCCGTCACCTCATCTGGCACTGACCTGACCTGTGACTGTAAAGCATAATGAGGCTTATCACGTTTTACAGTTGCGCCCCCTTCCTCTCATCTGGCACTGACCTGACTTGTGACTATAAAACGTATTAAGTGTCATTAGGCTTTACAGTCACAGGTCAGGTCAGTGCCAGATGAGGGGAAGGGGGCGCAACTGTAAAACTTGATAAGTCTAATCATGCTTTACAGTCACAGGTCAGGTCAGTGCCAGAGAAGGTGAAGGGGGTGCTAACGTATAATATAGTGATAATGCTTGAAATTCGAGAAGGAGAACAGTATTTCATAGAGTGCCTGTAAAGAATAGTGCATTTTCCTGCATATAATCATTAATATTTTAAGAATAGAAAAAGATCGGTAATTTTTATTCGCAAATATGTAATCTACGCATCGAGCTCTATAACATATTTAATTTACAGCCAAATCGGCAAAGCGCTACTGTTTAATATTCAAGCGATCGAATAAAGAAGTTCCGCGGATTAAAACGGGTCAACTAGCGTGCACGAAGAAATGCTCGTAGCCGCAATAGACAATCCGTCAGATTAATCGCGCGTCGTTAAATTCTCTTATTCTATTGTCGGTAATCGGTTCAGTTAAGTCGCGAGGCAAAAAGGTTCAAACCTTTGTAGCCGCGATAGTAGAAAAACCGAAGGCAAACTCGCGAAAAAACAGCCAAACTCGAGGCACAAACTCGCGCGCGATCGGTAACGTTCCGAACGTTCGCGAAGGGTCAACGTTTGGCCTCGGGCGATGAACGCGGTAACCCCGGATAGAAGATTCGGGAAGAAGAAGATAAAGGATTCGCGAGGAAAGTCATTGCCCGAAACGAAGGGGAGTGGGGATATTTCCCCCAAAATTCCGCGGTTTCGGAGGTGCAAGGGCTCCGAAAACCGGTCACTTGATTTCTGGCTCTTGAAGTAGCAAGACGTCTAGAAGCAAATCGAAGAAGACTAAGGAGCGGTCTGTAATCGAGAAAGGTTCTTGGGGTTCAATGTATTTGTTAATTAAATGTATGTGAGCCTTTCTTGACCAGTCGCTGCCAGCACCTGACGGTGGTGGAGCGGTCTGTAATCGAGAAAGGTTTGATTTTTATCGCGGTATACTAATATGAGTCTGTTCTGACCAGTCGCTACCAGCACCTAGGTGGTGGAGCGGTCTGTAATCAGAAGAGACTCGAAATTTTCCTTGAGAGTATAAGTATTCTTCGGACCAGTCGCTACCTGTACTATGGAGCAGAGGAGCGGTCTGAAATCCGTTGGATACTTGCTCCAGGATAGGTTCTTGCATGCGTGATGCGCGAACCCGACTGACTAAACTAGGAAATTCGTCCGACTTATATACTATTCTTTACCTAATCGCGAAACTCCTTTGTAATTGTCCTGTGTTTAACATTATACGGATTTTTCTAACAATTGTTCCTATTGATCCTATATCTTTCCTAATGCTAATCGTGGTGGCGCTGCGCACTATGCTGGTATCGCTATCATTGTTACCCTCGGTAAGTATAGGTTATCTTTGTTGCGCGCGCTCTTAGTGTATTGCGTGTTACTTCTATGCATATAGTTTTGGCGCGAAATTGGTGGGGGCGTTACATCGCGGCGAACTGGCTTAGATTCGGAAATCGAAACTATAATTTCGACCGAATCTAAGAAACTACTGCAGCCACTACCGAACGCACCGCACAGCTCGAAGCAGGCGAGAATCCTCTCGGAGATGCATAAATTCGGTGCATAAGGAGTCAGCAATTCAACCACAAAAGAAGAAAGAAGATAACGTGAATATTATCAGTGCGGATACGTGATAGACGAGTGCGAGCGAGAGTGTTTACGTCCCGTCGTCGAGCGAACTCGGCGCGCGACAAACTCTACTTATAAAAAACCGCTCCACTTTTTGTTCCAGATACCGAGACCGCCGATAATCCGCGGCGAGCCGAATTTCTTTGGGAGCAGCCGCCGTCTCTATTTACATCTTCTTCTTCCTGCTTATTCTTATATACTAGGTGTTGGATCTACTTGAATCATCAAATAATTAATTAATTTCGGGGAATTCCCTGTTCAGAGTAATTTATTCACCCTATCAATCCGCCTATCCCATTCTACCGGCCGTTTCCCGCAGAGGCTCGAGTCCTGCGGAGATTAACGTTTATAAAACAGCTACCTAATGTTATATAATTAGTTAACATAATTACTGATATTTCAAGAACGGAAAGAGAGCGACAATTTTTATTTGCATATCTGCAATCTACATATCGAAGAGTACAACATATTCAAATTTCAGCCTAATCGGTGAGGATTTCGGATATTGAATAAAATTCTGAAGAGGATCCCGTACCAAGGAATCGACACGTAAACGGAACTTTAAGCTATCTCGATTTCGAGGATTGCGAAAATGGCATTTAGAATATCTAAGAAGTTTACTCTTACGAATTCAGAAAATCGTGCTATTCATTAATAACTAAAAACTACCCCTTCGAAAAAGCATCCCTACATCGCTAGTTTTCATCATTTCTAAAATTCACGAAAAGGTTTCCAAGTTAAGAGTCAGATGCCTCACCCTATACAGTACTAGCTGGATTTCTGCACGAAATTCGGGACCGAAAACTTTCAATCACAAAGTACGAGTCGAGAATCGTGCCCAGCGAAGCGTGAAATCCGAAAGGTCGGCGGCTTCCTTTATCGTCGATGCCGCGCGCGATGAGTCATAGTGTGAATTTAAAAATTGTTTTTTTTTTAATTTATTTTGAATAAAAGTTACACTATTGTATTCCCCACGTTCTGCCGATGAGAATGATACCAAACACTATGGAATTTATTAAAACAGATCAAAAGTTACGTGCGATTATCATATGCGAGTCTCGTGCAACGATCGAGACCAGCACAGTTTCGACCGTGCAGCGCGATCCTTCTATCGCACGTAACTTTTGATCCGTTCTGACAAATTCCACAGTGTTTGGTATCATTTTCATCGGCAGAACATGAGGAATACAATAATGTAACTTTTATTAAAAATAAATTAAAAAAAAACAATTTTTAGATTCGCATTGACTCATCGCGCGTGAGCATCGACTACAAAGTAAACCGCTGGTCGCTCGGTTTTCACGCTTCGCTGGGTACGAGGAAGAACACCTAGGTGTTGGGGATGATTCTCGTGCAACTGTAAAGTACATAATTTCGGGCAAAAATCGAGAGACTACTGATCCCCGGTAAAAATAAATTTCCGATCACGAGTGACTGACATATCAAGAGACGCGGTAGCGTCTCGCGCCAAGTATATATAGCACGTCATCATCATCATAATAGCGAGATGCTACCAAGTATCAAGAGACGCGGTAGCGTCTCGCGCCAAGTATATATAGCACGTCATCATCATCATAATAGCGAGATGCTACCAAGTATCCTTTTTCAAGAGACGCGGTAGCGTCTCGCGCCAAGTATATATAGCACGTCATCATCATCATAATAGCGAGATGCTACCAAGTATCCTTTTCCAGAGCGAACTCGTTTTCGGGTAATGTTCGGTCGGTAACTCTCAAATTTCCTGTAACTGGCGTTATGCGTGGCATCAGCCGCGATACCGTTGGAATCCTTGATTTTTTCTCAATCGAATGAGACCAGAACGACGTCGATCCGTGCAGCCGTTGCGGAGATCTCAATTTTTCGTACGAATTATTTTGCCAAAATATGAGGTTTTACGATTTTTCTTCAGGCGACGCTTTCCCGCGCGCCGTCTGGCGGAAATTTTTGTAAACCCACGATTTTTGCGGTCTTAATCAAGAGACGCGGTAGCGTCTCGCGCCAAGTATACATAGCCGAGCGCAGCTCATCGCGTCGACGCTACTAAGTAACTTACGCGAACGAACTAGCTAGCGGGCCCTATCCGGATGGTCTTCACGGGCCCAAAATCGAGAGACGCCGCTAGTATACCTTCCAGGATCTAGTTTTCGTTGTGCCTGCTTTATTATTTCTTGTGCGCGGTTAATATGTAATATGCAATTAACTTGATCTAATAAATAATTTAACCATAAATTTCGCTTTGAATCCGATAAAAATAACGCAGGTAAGTTTTGGCCATGTACACAATCCTTAGGAGTATGATGAAATTCAATTATATTACAACATGCTGTCAATGAAAATAAAAAACAAACATGAAACATCTTATCCTTTTCCTACATTTGGCGTTAGGTATGGGACTAGAACAAAGTGCGCAGGGAAGGTGGTAAGTATTAAAATGCTAATTTACTTTAATGGAAGGCTGATGGAGCGCTTTCAAACATGAACTTGTGAGTTCAAGCGAGCCTGGAACGCTTGCGTACAACAAATGACATAACGAGGCATGAAATTCTATATCTTGAAGAACAAAACTTGTGAACCGTGCCGTTCCAATCCTGTATGGTGAAAAAGTCCTATGTAAAGAACAGGGTACGTAGCGGTGAGAGTTATGTAAAGAACAGGGTATGAAGCGGTGAGAGTTATGTAAAGAACAGGGTATGCAGCGGTGAGAGTTAGCAAAATTGTATGGGTGCGAAAACTTACATGCATACGAGGAATGCTGTAAAACAGAATAAATTGTATAGCAAAAGTCCAATCGCTTCGCCTATCCAACACTTGTGAATGCTATTTAATGTAGTATGCAACATTTTTCTCAGTGCTTCGCAGACCATTTTCACAAACATCAAGGGAACAAGGTAATCCTGAACTCGGATCAAGTGATACTGGCTTTGTAAAATAGTCTGCTAAGCAATGAGAAAAAGGTTGCGTACTACATTAACTAGCATTCACAAGCGTTGGATAGGCGAAGGGATTGCACTTTTGCTATACAATTAATTGTGTTCTACTGCGTTCCTCCTATGCATGTAAGTTTTCGCACCCACAGCATTTTGCTAACTCTCACCGCTACATACCCTGTTCTTTACATAACTCTCACCGCTTCATACCCTGTTCTTTACATAACTCTCACCGCTATGTACCCTGTTCTTTACATAGGACTTTGTCAACATACAGGATTGGAACGCCACGGTTTACAAGTTTTGTTCTTCAAGATATAGAATTTCATGCCTCGTTATGTCATTTGTTGTATGCAAGCGTTCCAGGCTCGCTTAAGCTCACAAGTTCATGTTTGAAAGCGCTCCGTCAGCCTTCGATTAAAGTAAGTTAGCATTAATACTTATCACCTTCCCTGCGCACTTTGTTCTAGTTCCATACCTAACGCCAAATGTAGGAAATGGATAAGATTTTTCATGTTTGTCGTTTATTTTTATTGACAGTATGTTGTAATATAATTGAAGAGGACTCCAAACCTGGGAGTTGAAACGTAAAGTGTGTTTTAATCTCATCATACTCTTAAGGATTGTGTGCATGGCCAAAACTTACCTGCGTTATGAATACCTCCAATCCAACAAACTCAAATACTAATTCTTGTAATTATTATAGTTACGGTAAGTACATCAGAAGTGTGAGGTACAGTTCTACCAGTAGGTTTTACAATATAAATATGTAATGAATATAATTTACAAGAAACCAAATATCGAACCATGCTATTTTATATGATATACATTAATTTTGTGCAATTTGCAACTCTGATGCATGTTAATCATTACTTTATATACAAACTTATGTACGATATACTATATGTAACATGTATACATTATATCGTTTAATGTTTAATTTCTTGTAAATGATATTTATTACATGTTTATATTGCAAATCCAACTGGTAAAATTTTACCTCACACTTCTGATGTACCTACCGTAAGTATAATTACAAGAATAATAAAGTCGCACAAGTAGGAATTTTAAT
The DNA here is from genome assembly GCA_963989405.1 of Trypoxylon attenuatum. Lineage (NCBI taxonomy): Eukaryota > Metazoa > Arthropoda > Insecta > Hymenoptera > Crabronidae > Trypoxylon > Trypoxylon attenuatum. The sequence goes on from OZ022490.1 coordinate 21,230,572, forward strand.
ATAAACATGTAAAAAATACAATTTTCATGAAAGCAAATATGAAACCATATTATTTTATATGATATATATTAATCTTGTGTAATTTGCAACATGTTTAAGCTGTTTTAACAAATGAAATTTTCGTGAATTCTTGTATGCCTTTCCAAAGTATTCCTTGAGTTTTCCTACTTTTCCTACTTTTCCTTATAACATTTTTCTCTCTACCGTACCGTTCTCTTGTTATTCAAGAGGGTAGTCCTTTACACTTTTTAGGGGTGGGTCTCAAACGATTTTATAGTGCAGATGGGTGGATTCGCCTTGCGATCCTGCATCACAATCATTGTTACAGGACATAATTGTTTATAAATTATAAAAATAATTATTGGAAAAAATAATTAACGGCAGACGAAAGCCCCATTTATACCATGTATTGTGTATTACTTACTCTAACACGAAACTCGTAAATGTTAATATAAGCATAGGAAATAATACAACGCGGAGTACAACTCCAAATCGTGCAAGTTTATTTGTTGTAAACAAACTGTTAACAAATTTCTGACCATTACTAGGGTACATTTGGAGACTGATTTCTGTTGGCGAATTCGTAAGTGTCTCCAAATATACCCTTGTAATAATCGGAAATTTGTTAATAGTCTGTTTACAATAAATGAAGTTGCAAGACTTGGATTTGTACTCCACGTTGTATTATTTCCTGCGCTAATTTTGACGTTACATTTACGAGTTTCGTGTTAGAGTAAATAATACACAATACAAATTTGAATTTTGCAATTTGTAATAGCAGTATTAGCAAATTCATGAAAATTACAAGGGCATATCCAAAGAACCATACGAATTCGTCATCAGATTGAAAGCGAAATTTGTGATTAAATTGTTCATTAGACCGAATTGTGATCTTCTAAAATTTTATTTTACCCAACTTTGCATATGCTTTTTTGATACTTCCAGTTTCTCGTGCGCATTTAATATGTAATATGCAATTAATTTGATCTAATGAACATTTTAATCCGAAATTTCGCTTTCAATCCGATGACGAATTCGTATGGTTCTTTGGATATGCTCTGGTAATTTTTAAGATATTGTTTTTTACTCTAACACGACACTTAATATAAGGACAGGAAATGGAAATTGGGTATACATACTAAAAAACAAATAAGCACACATTGTATGCAATGTGTCGCATAAAACCGGTAAAAGTGAAAGCTGAAGTTTAACAACAGAAATATTTTAGAATAATAAATGTACAAAAAGGATTGAAATCCCAAAAAATGACATTACATCGTGCATGTAACGTGCAAAAACGCGCCAAGTACATATAGCGCAGTGGTTTTATGGCGTGAAAAAGTAGTGAAATTAATGTCTGCCAAGTATGTGGGCCAAGGAAATTTGGAATCATATAATATTTTCCATTACTGAAATTACGAAAACAAATTTAAAAAAAATGTAAAGTACGTTTCATTGGGACCTCAACAGAATCTCCAGCACCGGCATACTTGGGGCGCCACAGCACATAACCCTTTACGTCAGAGAATACTACGTGTATACGTGCACTACCTTTACTGTATTTGTAAACACTCGTATCCTGCAGATTACGTAAAGTAGCGAATAGTTTTTAAATCTTAAAATAGGCGCCCCAAGTATGCCGGTGCTGGAGATTCTGTTGAGGTCCCAATGAAACGTACTTTACATTTTTTTTAAATTTGTTTTCGTAGTTTCAGTAATGGAAAATATTATATGATTCCAAATTTCCTTGGCCCACATACTTGGCAGACATTAATTTCACTACTTTTTCACGCCATAAAACCACTGCGCTATATGTACTTGGCGCGTTTTTGCACGTTACATGCACGATGTAATGTCATTTTTTGGGGTTATTACTGTAGCTGTGAAATACGATTGTAGCTCGGAATTGCATGGAAAAATAAATCAACCGTAATTTGCACAATGTATAAAAAAAGTTTAAAGTGTACAAAAAGGAGTGAAATCCCAACAAATGACATTACATTATGCATGTAACGTACAAAAATGCGCCAAGTATGTATATAGCGCTATGAGATGCTTTCTACAAAAATAATGCTCCCCACGAAAATAAGAATCTCATACTACAGACAAGTGTACATTACAAAAAAATCTTACAATAATACATATAATAGCGTAAAAAAGTAGTGAAATTAATGTTTACCAAGTATGTGCGCCAAAGTGCGTAGCAAATTTTGAGTCACATCAAAATCTCCACATATTTCGAAAATTATGATACTTACAAAAATAAGAATCTTACAATAATATTATAGCGTAAAAACGTAGTGAAATTAATGTTTACCAAGTATGTGCGCCAAAGCGCGTAGCAAATTTTGAGTCACATCAAAATCTCCACATATTTCGACAATTATGATACATTCTGTTACCGCGATTATGGATAGAGTCATTTGAAAAGTAGAAAAAACGTCAAATTGGGACCTAAACAGAATCTCCGGCACCGGCATACTTGGGGCGCCACCGCATGTAACACCCTGCACATAACCCTTTACGTCACTTAATATTACGGTACGTTGCCTACGCTGGTATGTCCAAAAGAAGTGCCCTCACAGGAGGGATGCTTTGTATTTAAGCACTGATCTTAAGAGTGCCACCGAAGTGGCTTCCGGTTCAGCATGCCACTTGTGTGCAAGTTGCATGTTACTACCAAAATACAACGACTTCCCACTGTGAAGGTACTGCCACTCAGTCGACTAGTCCAAACAATTACTTTTGTTGTATTATTGAAATTCAAATTTTATATATTGCATAAAGTAGCGAACGGTGTGTTCGATTAATAATTCTTAAAAAGGCGCCCCAAGTATGCCGGTGCCGGAGATTCTGTTTAGGTCCCAATTTGACGTTTTTTCTACTTTTCAAATGACTCTATCCATAATCGCGGTAACAGAATGTATCATAATTGTCGAAATATGTGGAGATTTTGATGTGACTCAAAATTTGCTACGCGCTTTGGCGCACATACTTGGTAAACATTAATTTCACTACTTTTTTACGCTATAATATTATTGTAAGATTCTTATTTTTGTAATACATATTAACTTCTACCAGAGATCTCGAGTGAAACTCTTTATTTTTCGACCTTTCATTCGTTAAAGTACAATTTCGCCTTAAAATCCGGTCGGAACTTACCAGCAGTGAACCATGAAATCAATAGATAGGAAACCCAATGCGAGAGCTTGTTCTTTAGTTAAAACCGAGAAATAGCACGAATAAAATAGAGTTCAGGATAAAGAATAGGAAACGCGTAGAGTCATGGGCTACAGGACCTCGGGAATAATAGAACAATGTGGAAGGACTTGGGGTCATTTGGGCTCCAAGTAACAACCCTGATAGCCAAAGGAGGGTAAGCCGATTGAGTGGTCCCACGCTACCGGCACGCGCGTGGTAGTTTTATAGCCTATGCTGAAAACATCATGTAAAATGTGTAAAATTCCTGCAATAGTTCAACGATGGTAAACGGATAGTACAGACCGAGGGGCAAGTCCACTAGGTGGTCCCACGTTCTCGCCACGCGCGTGGTAGTTTTATGGCCTATGCTGAAAACATTATCTAAAATTCTAGCAACAGTCAACGATGGTGAACGGATAGTATACATACGCGAATGTGTAGAGCAGTGTAGAGTAGAAATAAAATGACATGTGCTGTGACAACGTGAGACTTAAATTAAATTAAATTTAACAAACCCAATTTCCCAGTATCGCGAATATATTGTAGTGTAATGAAATGTTCAGCAAGAAAACCCAAGTACAGAATGTAAAAAGGTGGAACGATGGGAAAAGATGTTAAAAGGTGAGTGGTTAACGTTTGAACCTTAGAAGGAAAGGGTTAAAAGAAACAGGTGTACTATAGCAGTGGTTTATTACTTTTTATCATTATTGTTCTTCATGTGTAACAGTATTTAAAACAAAAATAAAAACAATAGTAAGAAATATTAAAAGTAAAAATATGGATGTATAATAGCCTATGTAAAAATAATAAACTTAACATAAAACCTTACAAACTAAAAATAACAATAATACAACTTAAACCTAAACTAACTATAACAACTAAAAATAACAATAATACAACTTAAACCTAGACTAACTATAACAGCTAAAAATTACAAAGTTTAATTCAACATGTTGTCATCCGAAACCTGTGAAAGAAGAAGAGAAAAAGTTAAATTTAAACATACAATCAGGATACATGTGCATATTATTAAAATGTTTTTAATCACATTTATTTACATGTTGTGGTGAAATACTAAAATCATATTGATACTAATTTCTTCCATTTCTCTTTCTTTTACATGTTCTTGACTATTCGACTCCTGACAAGCGGCAGAAGATAAGTATTGCACACAGTTCCATCATATCTGATGTGTAGTTAACATTTCATCGCCGTGGTTCTGCAATCATATTAATACTAATTTGTTTTATTATGTGCTTTTTGTTTCATGTTCCTGATTCTACAACTGCCGAGGGAAAAAAGATAGGGAGCTAAGAAGCAGCGGATCGCCACATTTATGGTGAGTATGGAGAACCTAATCCTCCCAAATATTTTCTCAAATTAATTATAATGTATACAGTATACTGATTCTAATCCACATTTTCCAATTTTTTCAGGTTATAGGTTCACTGACAAATGGCGAGGAAAGAGCAACGAGGAACAGGACATCGCTTCACCGAAGAAGACAGGTTTAACTGATATATCGATAATAAAATGTGTAATTTTAAAAAATAAATAATTTTCATTGTAATTTAATGTAGTTCTTATTAATGGGAGGGGTGGGGGGTACAAAAGTATAGTATAGCACTGTGGCGGAATATCCACCATACACTGTGGCGCCACGCGTGGCGGTACACTGTCGGCGCGCGTGGCGGTACGCTGCCGCCGCGCGTGGCGGAAACGTGGGCGACAGAAAACTTCCACGAATTCCGGCAGTTCCGATACTGTTTCCGGCAACAGAAATTAGCGGAACTGCCGGCACCCGTGGAACTTTTCTGCCGGCACGTTTCCTCCACTCTGGGCCCACCTGGCTATCAGGGAAACAACTGGGCACCACGCGCAAAACATCGTAGGTTTTTAACAATAGCTATTCTCGAGTGCCTTTAGCCCTAGACCCTGCCGACCACATGGCCTCCCCCCTCGAAGACGCGAAGACGCGCGCTAGCGTTCCGTTTCAGGTAGCGTCTTCCGGATCCAAGGGGCCACCCACCTATCAATACGCTCGGAGCTGCCGATTGGCCCTCCACTCCGGACCCAAGGCCACGCATTGGGCCTCACCAGGAACTTGGAGCCACGGGGGAGCATACGCCCACCCACGGGCGGCCTCAGGGAAGGGGCACGGACCACCGGAGCGGACCCTGCGTTTTAATTTTTAAGTTAGATTTGATCGAGCAACTTACGCGAGAACCAGTTTCACTGTAAAGCAGCATTCAACGACAATTTCTTTGGAATCGAATTTAATACAAGTATTTTAGCTTCGGAAACCGCCACATCGCATTTCGCAACAGTCTACACGATTACGGGACTATCAAATCACGTCGTTGAGTCACGCGATAGCATGAGCGTGACATCGCACCGTGATATAAGAGTGACATGACGTCACAGCTCTGTGGTGCTACGCGGTGGCAGCGACGTGATGCTACAAAATGGCAATATGCATTTAATCCCGTACCCATAAAAGAAAATAAATTAAATTAAATTCGTGGATATTCTTTAACATGTATTTATTTTTTAATATTACATTTCATATTGGTACGTCCGCAACCGACTTATAGCGCTCAAACCTCGTGTATCCCTACCGGAGACTCACATAACATAAACGCGGATATTGACGTTACTTCCGAGAACGAACACCCGGCGAGCGATTAGCGGGAACTTTGATTAGCGAGAACCGAAGCCGAATAGACTGTGAGAAGAAATTAACTCCCACCACGGAACAATTAGAAAAACCCCGGTACTCCACTTGGCAACGACTCGGAGTCTTCCGGCAATCCTCGAGGAAATCACAGTCTCACAAGGGGAGTCCACGACCTGGACCAGCGCTCTTTCAATGAGACCAGGCTCAAACGTTAGGTACTGGTCCCACTAAAAAAAAGCCTATAATATTAAGGGTATCTGGCCACGCATTTTTCCAAAAAATCGAATTTTGTAATCACACAAGTATAAGTACAGAAGGAATGAACCTCATTTTCAAGTGGTGTAATGGCAGCACGAGTAAAGCGGAGGATTAGTACGAAGAAGTTTGGGGGTTCGAATCGGTATTATGCTATGTTTTTTTCTTTTTTATCCACATGTTTATGCCTTTGTATTTAATTATAGTTGCGCTATGTACATCAAAACTGTAAAATAACGTTTTTTACAGACAAAAATTACAATGAAAGCATGCCGAAAATACATGTTACAAGTAAGCCCACATTAAACGATATAATATTACATAAAAGTACGTAAAAATAAAATATTTACAAATAAAAAATTAACATATATTACAATTGCCTGTTACAAATATGTGTATATATTGTACCGTTTAATGTTGGCTTACTTGTAACATGTATTTTCGGCATGCTTTCATTGTAATTTCTGTTTGTAAAACGTTATTTTACAGTTTTGATGTACATAGTGCAATTATAATTCTATTCAATAATTCTATAGAATCTATCTATAATTCTATAATTCTATTCCAAGCGTCGCCACGCATGCGCAGCGCGTTTCTTGTCGTCTCGTAGAACCTCGTGCCGCTAAGCGGCTATTATTGCTCCAGCTAGTACGATCGCCGGTTCGGTTCAGCTTTGTGAATTCTCTTGTAAAAGATACGACTCGTGTGCAACTCTGTAGTTGTTAGTTAGTGAAGTGCGACTTCTGTTCATCGCGAGTGCGTGGATTTACGACCCACCGCTCAACAAAGGTACTGTACAACTCTGTATTTTGCGTCTCGCCACGTGGCTTTACGACCCACGTGTGCGCCTTGTACAATAAACGCTTCAACTCTGCGCTACTCTTAACCATCAGTGCTTTCATTCTTTCGCGATTGTGCCCTCGATGATCTTCTCGTTTGTTTCAACTCAGTGCATCGCGGTAATCTAGTACAAATCTCAAACAACTACAGAGCATCTGAGATATTAATTTTAAAAGGATCGGTGCTCCACTTCACTATTTTATTTAAATATTAAAAGTTTATTTATATTTTACAACTATTTCTTTACGTTGTACCGGCACGAAGTATTTTTTTTATTAAAATTTGAACATTTCTGCGTAAAACGCCGGGTTGCACATCCTGGTATCTCTACTAGTTTTCGAGTTATGAATTTTTTAAAAAAAGTTGATCCCAAACTTTGCAGTTAACTAACTTAAAAACTAATAACGATATCGAGGAACGGAAAAAATCATTTTACAGGATCGACAAGGGCCACAAATCTGTGAAGTTTAAAAAAAATCGAGGACCAAGTGTGAATCGACTGTGATCATTTGGCGTGGAATCGCTCAGTTTCCTCCAGCGAGTGCGACTAACGAGTATTGTAACGGGCGTGTGAACATCAGCGGCCATTAATACAAGTATTTTAGGCGGCCATTGTGTGCGAGGAAACGAAGATCCAGCGGGAGCGGTAAGTCCTTTTTCTTTACTTCCTGGGCATTGGGCGCGATCACAAGGGCCGCTTTCTCCCTCCTCGGGCGTACAAGATCGGTTGGTTAAAAGTGGAATAGTGAAATAGGGCGTGGGTAGGCGTGAGGGTCTTCGGTGGCGAGCGGTCAGTAGAAGGGGAACCGGTCCACGTACGTGCGGAATAAATAGGGAGTGTCCGAGGCTGCGTGGCGGGGTTTCGGGCTCGTAGCCAGTGGGCAGCGCACGTGGCCCCTCCGAGGAAAGCCATCGAGGGCTCGCTTTTCTCGCGTGGACTCGGGAAGGTCCCGGGAGCCGTTAACCATTAGAATCCGTTAGTATAGTTGAACTCAGCCAGCGTGGGGAATGCGAATCTCCCCGAGAGTATTAAATAGTTAACTCGAGCATCCCCAAACCCGGAAGAATATTCATTGTTGCGGGCGAATTAGGGATCGGTCGCCGAAGAGATCCGGAATTGTCGGATTCAACCGCGTGGTGTGACGGAAGGGAGAGCGACGCCATTTTGGGCGTAACCGCGTGCGAATTTCCACCGATTCCCTCGAGTCACGACCACTGAATCTTGTTATCTTGCACGGTATTACTTTGGGCCTTCAATTTCGGTCCATCCTAACTTTGTTCGGGAGTTAGTCCCCTATTTGACAATAAATTATCTGTTGCCGACCCGTATCTCCGTCTATTATTTTGTTCAGCGCGATCCCGTTCCACGAGCGCGGTTTCCGGTGCCTCCGGGCTTCGCCCGAGCTCACTCCCTGAAACTTAGATCTGAGCTGCCGGGAGGGAATCCAGGATCCAGGAAGGAAGGACGGGAAGGACCATCCAGATTCGGGAGTAATCATAAATGCAGTACCGGAGGGTACTGGGCGCCCACATCCCCGAGTTACTCCTTCATCTAAGCCAACGAAGGCCATTTTGAATACAGCACGAGTCTAGTATCGGCCGGAGAACGGCCGGCTGAGAAAAGCACGTTGCAACATATATACTATAAAATTCATGTTAAAAATATGTGTTTGTCGCCTATGTCTTCATCGTCCAACTGATGTGCTGCTTCTAATTTTCTTTCCCTTGCTATGAGTCGGTGAACCATTTACATGAAACAAAAATTAGATAATGTGAATTACAATTAGAAAGTCAGAATTTATCTTAGAAAACAATGGAAAGAATATGAAAAGAAAACCAGATGAAATACATTATAATGGGAAGAATATGAAAAGAAAAGCAGAAAAAATATATTATTGTCAGTGTGATTACAGTATGATATTTCGGTAATTATTTACAATTGGGCACTCCTCACCGATTTGGCTGAAATTTAAATGTGTTGTACTCTTCGATACGTAGATTGTAGATATGCAAATAAAAATTGTCGCTCTCTTTCCGTTTTTATGATATCAATAATTATGTTAACTAATTATATAACAATAGGTAGCGCTTTGCCGATTTGGCTGTAAATTAAATATGTTATAGAGCTCGATGCGTAGATTACATATTTGCGAATAAAAATTACCGATCTCTTTCTATTCTTAAAATATTAATGATTATATGCGCGAAAATGCACTATTCTTTACAGGCACTCTATGAAATACTGTTCTTCTTATCGAATTTCATGCATTATCATTATATTATACGTTAGCGCCCCCTTCACCTCATCTGGCACTGACCTGACCTGTGACTGTAAAGCATGATTAGACTTATCAAATTTTACAGTTGCGCCCCCTTCCCCTCATCTGGCACTGACCTGACCTATGACTGTAAAGCCTAATGACACTTAATACGTTTTATAGTCACAAGTCAGGTCAGTGCCAGATGAGGGGAAGGGGGCGCAACTGTAAAACTTGATAAGTCTAATCATGCTTTACAGTCACAGGTCAGGTCAGTGCCAAATGAGGTGAAGGGGGCGCTAACGTATAATATAATGATAATGCATGAAATTTGATAAGCAGAACAATATTTCATATAGTGCCTGTAAAGAATAGTGCATTTTCGCGCATATAATCATTAATATTTTAAGAATAGAAAGAGATCGGTAATTTTTATTCGCAAATATGTAATCTACGCATCGAGCTCTATAACATATTTAATTTACAGCCAAATCGGCAAAGCGCTACCTATTGTTATATAATTAGTTAACATAATTATTGATATCATAAAAACGGAAAGAGAGCGACAATTTTTATTTGCATATCTGCAATCTACGTTTCGAAGAGTACAACATATTCAAATTTCAGCCAAATCGGTCAAGTGGACACTATTTTATAGAGGATTTTAAAAATGAATATTTTTCATATAATTGTTAATAACTCGAAAACGAAAAGAGAGCGACAATTTTTACTTGCAGATCGGTCATCTACGCATTCAACTCTACTACATATTCAAATTTCAGCCAAATCGGTGAGGAGTGCCCAATTGTAAATAATTACCGATATTTCTTTCCTATTTGAAACTCTACAACTATAGTTGTAAAGAAATCGTTAAATACCGTAAACTTAAAATCATGTCATATTCCTTACCTTTTCCTTTCACACATTCTTCTTCCAACTTCGATTTTGATAAATAATAACATTGATTTAGATTGAAAGATGCTAGCCGTCACCAGCCGAACTCTCTAACACACTATATTTAACGCAATATTGCGTATAATTATGATTATATTATGTATCTACAGGCACTCGCTTCTACATCACTCGTTCGTCGATCGCACTGACTGTTAGAATATTACGTTAACCTAGAATTTTTGCATGACATATTACCGGATTGCATATCTGTGACACGAGCCCGTGAAACGTGCCTCGGCGGTTATGTACCTGTCATATCACACCAAATGTCACCGCGTAGAGAAAAGTGACTCACTCGATTGGCTATCCGTAATGTCACCGGGTAGAAATCTGTGACACGAGCCAGTGTAACACCCAAGTGCCTCGACAGTGATGTACTCGTGGTATCATACCGCAAGTCACCGCGTGGAAAAAAGTGGCACCGCCACACTTGGCTACCCCAATAGCCAAGCGTGACATTGTCACGGCGCTGAGGTCACACTAATGTCCCGCCGGAGGCCTAGACGTGACAATCTCACGTCGTTTGGATAAAACTGATCTCGCCGGTGGGATTTATATGCTCCAAGGCGAAAACGTCAGAGGAAATGTTTGCGATAGCCATCGATGGCCAATAAACAAGAAATGAGTAGTACATATGCGAATATCTAAAGTGGTGTAAACCGCAGTGTAAAGTACAATGTGGGATTCTGTTGTGAATATTTTTTAATCTGAATAAATGTCGTGTTACCAATATCGCGAATATATTGTGTGTGTTGCACCAAAATGTGTTTAAGCACAAGGTACGAGCGAGGAAATGAGTGTACACACATGAAAGGATCAAAGGTGAGCGGATGACGTTCGACACTTTGGGGCTAGAGGAAGTTAGAGGTTACTTGGATGTTTCTTTACAGGTATTAAAATGGGACCCAAATGTTGCAGTCCAGGATGTATACGAATCAGGAATACTCACTTCTTACCTAAGGTATGCAATAATTAGTTTTCTGCTTACACCCTTCTGATACTGCAATCACATTAATACTAATTAGTTCTACTTCTCTTTCCGTTACATGTTTTTGGTTCCTCGACTCATCAGAAGCGACAGAAGATAAGTACTATACAGTTCGGTCGCATTTAACATTCTATCCCCGTGGTTTTGCAATTATATTAATACTAATTTGTTTTATTCGTTCTTTTTTCATATTCGAGATTCTTCAACCGATGGCGAGGGAAAGAAGACGAAGAACAAAGATGAGCAGCGAATCGTAGATTTATTCTGTCAAAAACCATCAAACGTTTATCGTAAGTATGTGGAACTTCATCTTCCCTGTTATTTTGTGAAATTAATTATGAGACTGATTCTAATTCACGTTGTTTAATTTTTTCATTTAAAGGTTCCCGGACTCATGGCAAAGGAGGAAGAATGTGGATCGAGGCAGTGTGATAAGTGTTATAAGTGTATACGTATATGTATATATACACATGGCCACATTTATTAAAATTTTAAACTTTTTATAACGCGATATTTTCTTGGGTGCATCACAGAATGACTGTGATTTTTTTCGTACCTGAAAATGTTGCCGCTTCATCGAGAAGCTGCAAGAAAATCAATAATAATGCGACTTAATAATAATTTTTAAATGGTTTCTATTTTTTTTCACATAGCTCCGGCCCTCACACATATTCTAGAAAAAGACCCGTGACGCTAGCATTATCCCGGCGGAAGATATGATTTTTTAAAACTTGAAATTTCAACCCCCTGTAATTCCGAAAGGGTTGAGATTTCAACTTTGTGTTCCCAGACTTTTAGGCTTCTATTGACCCCTAAAATACGTGGTTTCAGTTTGGTGCAAGGTCACTGACTCACCCTGTATATTAGATGTAATTTATAAAAAATAAAGAATAGAAATTAAAATAAATGTTCCTTTCATTACTGGCCGGGGGGGGGAGGGGAGGAAATATATTGAATATTTGAATTTGGCGCCAAGAATACGGGCAACCGGAAGGTACAGTCCAGGTCACGCTCTCCACATCACTATGAGCTGGAGGAGCGTGATATGGAGGCCTGACGTCAGCGGGATGCGAAATCCGGCGGTAGATGTAGCTAACTATTAGCTGGAAGCGTGACATTGTTGGATGTCACGTTTATATCACGTTTACATCCAACTGGGTATTGGTTTGGGTAAGCGGCGTTGAGGATCACGGCGTGACGTAACAGCATTAAATACATATTGTGATTTTGTGGCATCACGTTGTTGCCACCACGTAGCACCACAAGGCTGTGACGTCATTTCACCGTTATATCTCCGTACGATGTCACGCTCATGCCATCACGTGACTCAACGGCGTGAGGTGACAGTACCGTAATCGTGACGACGCAGAATTGGACATCTGTGATGTCACGTCGCGCCTCACCACGATGCCACATTCACGCCACCTGGCTATCTGGGGACTTTGTATATCGATATACTGTAAACACAAATTCCCAGGAACGTCAGCTATTTGAACTACAGTCCACCAAGATGTCCGACACGTGCTTCGCGGTGAAGCTCCGAAACCACGCCACCTCCAGGACTCCAATAAACTCCGAATGTGCAATTAACAAGGGTCTTTTATTCCAACCACCTTACACCCTCCAATTCCAAATACAACAACCACCCGACACACTCTCGAACTCCCGACCACTCCGTAACCGTCTCTCGTAGCCTTGGCTCCGCTCTCTCTCCGGGTGATTCCGCAGCATGCACGCTCTGCAGCCGCCGACAAGGGAATGCCGGTTCTCGTCGCGCCAACGGCTTCGCTGCCTCGTGACGTGCGGCCAGCGCCGCCACCCGCTCTCTTTTGGGTACTACACGGCTGCGCGCCTGCGCGGTCTTACAATACAAAGTGTATGTCGTATATCGTGTGTAGTATATCGATATACAAAGTCCCCAGATCCTTGGGTGTCTTTCGCAGTCTAATAGGTCTAGCTCGAATTACGGGGCCCTTGCCGCAATTACGACGAGCCTCTTGTTTAAAATATACAATTTATATTTCTACGTACTCGAACTCTTATTAATCCTCCAAATATCGCTCCGATTTTTGGCGTAGTTTTCCTAGTAGCGTGAGAATTCAAAGTAACACTACTTGTATAATAAATTAAAGACGGTGTAGAATTACGCGCGGTGAATAAAGCCGCGATCATAACTTAACAATGCAAAAGTAGGGCTGGGGGGGGGGGGGGGGAGATAGGCGGTTACTGACCATTGTAAGATATGGTGGCGCTGAAGGGCGCGTAGTGCTCGATAATGGACACTTGGCGGCGTTGATGGTGGCGCACGTGGTGGTGGGACCGTTGGCGCGGAGGAACGGGCATTCCACTGTCGACGGTGTGGACAACAAGACGTTTGGAATCTGCCGTGCCATGTCGTGCCGAGTCGAGTTAGAAAGAACCTGTGATAATCTTGTCCTGCAATAAAAAACTGTCGTGCAATTCCGAACACCTGTGTCGAGGTCCTGTGCTGCCGTACCTTGCCCATTCCGCTCCGAATCCTACCGGCCGCACATGTCGCGCGCGAACGTAACGCCTGAAGTCCGCCATCATGGCCAAGCGCTCGTAATAGTTTCAAACCGAGCCCGTGGCTTTTAATTTCCACCATGCACCAACGCCAAATACTTGACTCGCCGCTTTACTTTGTTCAAACGTAGCGTGGCCCGAAATTCGCGCCAACTGGTTGTCACAGTGGATATACGTGTCTGGCAGCCTGCGGAATTTCCGAGTGGCTGAAGAAATGTGAGTACTTGTATTTCCATGTCTTCGAACAGTTCTAAATTCCACTAGCCATCGACTAATGTATTGAGCGCATTTTTAATTGTAACTGTAATATAATAATCCTTACTGTAATGGGGTGTATTGTTGTGACCAACAGACAGGGGAACAGTGATCTTCTTTCGTACTCGACTTTAGCTTTATTTAGATACAGGTCAGTAACGCCGATAGATTTTTTATAACAATTGTGAAATACATCGAGTGACATCCTGAGCAGAAATACAGTCGTAATCGTAATATAATATAGTGGGCCAGTACCTTGGGGAACAGTGGCTTTATTCAATGATATTAACAGCTTTTTATATAATTGTGTAATGTTTATTGTTTTTTAATGTGTAGAATTGCAGTTTCAGGGGGAACATATTTTCTTGCGAATTTTCTTCTGCGACTCAACATTTTCAGAAATTTGATTTTGTGGATTTCGTGAGTAATTAGAAGTGCTATTGGATATTGTTCTTCGTTTGGACCAGGGCCGCAGCAGTACTTTGGTTCATTGCTATCAAAGTAAATGCCACGTCAATCAATGGGGACTTACTATAAATTGTAGCTTTCGGTTCTTGCTGGATTTTATAATTCTTGTCATTTTAACCCGTAAGAATATCTCCAGTGGTCATGTGGCATTTATAAGACCAAACGTTTCAGTTAGTATAATTCGTTTCGCAGCATCTAACCAAAATACCTGCATCTACTAGTTATAGTGTGCGATAATTGTTTGTGCCATCCTCTTTGAAAATCATCCTATCGTATTCTGTCTTTTCATTACTATTGTCTCAAGGCTAAAACCAAACATCAAAATACAGGAATCTATTTAACTTTGCTGTGAGTAGATATCCGTAACAAATGCAATTGTAAGAGCAGTTTCTGAATATTGAAACATTTTGAACTGCGGATAATGATATATGCAATTTTATTACACCAGTATAAATTGAATACCTAAGAATATATTTTTTATAGGGAACTGAGATTTAATGGCTCCAAGATCCTTAATGATGCTTGAAGAACTACTATTCCTGTATCCAACGTTGCTCGAACTCTAGATAATTCTCCTCCGATGCCACATATTGCATAGTAGACCAAAATCGGTTGCGCTTTCAATGAGTTGTACAGTGTGCTGGTTGAAGACAACAGACATGGTAAGTAATTTCAGTTCCTCAACATTTTTATTGATCGTACAAAGCTACCTATTCAAATTAACGTGCAGATTCAAACTTTTTGTCATTACAATTTTTTATTATTTTCTTTTTTACTTGTTACTTATATGAAAATATCAATTTCATTAATTTTAGTATTTTCTCTTGAAAATATCCTTGAGTTTAGACTGAACCAGCTTTTTGGTGAGAATGGTAATAATTTGTTTGACATCGTAGAAATGTAGACTTTTTAGTAGTGTTCACTTATATTTTAGTGTTCCATCTATATACACTGCTCAAAACAGACATAGCATAGAAAAATTTTGCTGAAAAATAGGCCAAATTGGATTGACGATAACTTGGTCAAAATTAATAAAAAATTACGATTTTTTTTTTAAATTGAAGCCTAAAGTCTCTACTTTCGATTCCTGTATTTGAAATTTAAATTCGATGCACGCCTGCTGCTATAAACCCTTAAAACTGAGGCCATGTTTAACATGTCGAAATTTGCGAAATTCAACAAAGCCTACGGCCTCAGCAAAATTTTTCTCGATAATTCCAAAACCGACAAAGGGAAGGCGGAATCTTCCTCTTTAAAACGAAAAAAATTCAAGTCGCTACGATTTTTCGTTCCAAAGTTATCGCGTTTTAAAGCAACCCTTCAAGTCAATCACATATATGTATACACAGGTCAGTGATGGGTGCAATAAATCAAATCACGTATTCTGGGGGTCAGTAGAAGCCTATATGTTCGGGAACAATAAGTTGAAATCTCAACCCTTTACGAGATACAGGGGGTTGAAGTTTCAAGTTTTCGCCCTGGAGCAGCGCCCAAAAGATTCGGATTGCGGACGATCCCGGCCGCGTGGACGGGTACGGCCGACGGCGCGGGCGGATCGGCGTCGCAAATTTGGCGCCCAACGTGGGGCCAAATCAATCGTCAAATTTGCGGCCAGCGAGACGCTCCGCGTTTACCAAGGATACTGGATCCTCCCGACAAAAAGATTTTCAGCTTCGGTTTCCATTAATAACAACTACCGTAACTGATTCGCTGTGTAGTTAACGACGCATTAATTAAAAGGTGGCACGATTCAATTATCTTGCCATTCCCCACTGGAATCGTGGAAGAATGTATCGAAGAGTTTAGTCACCAGAATCTTGAAAGATTGCGATACATTACCAGTCTTGTCATTAATGTTCGCCGTGGCGTAACCTTTTAAGGAAAGAGGTCGGAATAGTCGGTCTCTGGTTATCGGAAACGCTTGGATACCGATGGATGCGCGGTCGGATGCGCGTACGAAAAAGGGCGCAGCCGCGGTTGTGCCGCGGTCGGCGAGGTACAAGCTACGCGACATCGTTCAGCCCTGGATCAACGCCTTCAGAGCGTTCTATGCCGGAGACGTCGGCATCTTTCAAGCAGCCGCCGGCGCTGTTGCCCTACCAGCCGAGTCCACGGCCGTCGGTTTTGCTTTGCCCAGAGCTGTTTCGCAGCCGATGGGTAACGCACAGAGCGAGGCGACTATTACTACGGAGCCATTTGCGTTGATTGCGAGCATTTTCTTGACGAAGTAGGAGGATTCGAGGCATCGGCCGCGTTTCGCAGTGAATCGGACGAGTTGATTCGGCCGCGTTTCCGAGTGAATCGGGCGAGTATCCGGCCGTGTTTCTTGTGGTAGGAGCGAGTGCAGCAGGTTGACCAGCGAGTGGTGACGGTAAGTGGCAAAGCCTTCTTTCTGCGCGTCTTCGGTGCGTGTGTGTTCGTTGTGGGGTCTCGGGACGGTTCGAGTTAGAGTCTAACGAGGAGTTCGTCGTGGTCGAAGCGTGGTAGAGTCCTGGGGGGTGATTACCGGGGAAACAAAGTCGCGAGCCCCGAGCGACGGCTTCGAGGGGGGAGGCCCCGGCCCGCGGAAGCCTCATCGGGTACAGGCCAGAGCGAGTGACTGACCACGACGGGCTTCTAGTCTGGACAAGTGTGCGATTTCCCCCGGTTTCGAGTCAAGTCTTCAGTAAAAGCGTGCGGCCGCGTTAGAAGCGTACAACGGCGAGCGGACCGGTGATTGGCCGGTGTAGAGTAGGGCAGCGGCGAGCGGCCCGCTGATTGGCCGCGAGCAACACGCGACGCGCGAGCGAGCTTGTGATTGGTCGACGTGATAAATTCGAACGCAACGTGGTTCTCGACCGGAAGTCGGCGGCCGGCCTCGACGGCCATCTTGTCTAGCCACCGAATCACGTTCTTCTGTGGGAAATAAATATATTTTTGCGTACTTTCTCTTCGGTCTGGCTCATTTCGACGGGATTCCTGCGCGTCGGGGCATATTTACATTTTCCGGTATTAGCGATTATACTCGGCCGTCTCCACCGTACTACGACGGTCGAGCCAGACTGCGTTTTTCCTCGGGCTGAGCACGGACCCGAGTGGCCGAGGACTGAGCTGGTCGTGCCGGGCGACGACAGCAGGGTTTCGCCCCGCGATTTGCCCCAACACCCTCTCTCGCGTTTCAAACACAAATATTGGTCCTTCCGGGGGCCTGGCGCCCAACCGCGGAGTAGGCGAATCGCGGGGAAATTCTAGAGCAGCGCCCAAAAGATTCGGATTGCGGACGATCCCGGCCGCGTGGGCGGGTACGGCCGACGGCGCGGGCGGATCGGCGTCGCAGATTTGGCGCCCAACGTGGGGCCAAATCAATCGTCAAATTTGCGGCCAGCGAGACGCTCCGCGTTTACCAAGGATACTGGATCCTCCCGACAAAAAGATCTTCAGCTTCGGTTTCCATTAATAACAACTACCGTAACTGATTCGCTGTGTAGTTAACGACGCATTAATTAAAAGGTGGCACGATTCAATTATCTTGCCATTCCCCACTGGAATCGTGGAAGAATGTATCGAAGAGTTTAGTCACCAGAATCTTGAAAGATTGCGATACATTACCAGTTTTGTCATTAATGTTCGCCGTGGCGTAACCGTTTAAGGAAAGAGGTCGGAATAGTCGGTCTCTGGTTAGCGGAAACGCTCGGATATCGATGGATGCGCGGTCGGATGCGCGTACGAAAAAGGGCGCAGCCGCGGTTGTGCCGCGGTCGGCGAGGTACAAGCTACGCGACATCGTTCAGCCCTGGATCAACGCCTTCAGAGCGTTCTATGCCGGAGACGTCGGCATCTTTCAAGCAGCCGCCGGCGCTGTTGCCCTACCAGCCGAGTCCACGGCCGTCGGTTTTGCTTTGCCCAGAGCTGTTTCGCAGCCGATGGGTAACGCACAGAGCGAGGCGACTATTACTACGGAGCCATTTGCGTTGATTGCGAGCATTTTCTTGACGAAGTAGGAGGATTCGAGGCATCGGCCGCGTTTCGCAGTGAATCGAACGAGTTGATTCGGCCGCGTTTCCGAGTGAATCGGGCGAGTATCCGGCCGTGTTTCTTGTGGTAGGACCGAGTGCAGCAGGTTGACCAGCGAGCGGTGACGGTAAGTGGCAAAGCCTTCTTTCTGCGCGTCTTCGGTGCGTGTGTGTTCGTTGTGAGGTCTCGGGACGGTTCGAGTTAGAGTCTAACGAGGAGTTCGTCGTGGTCGAAGCGTGGTAGAGTCCTGGGGGGTGATTACCGGGGAAACAAAGTCGCCAGCCCAGAGCGACGGCTTCGATGGGGGAGGCCCCGGCCCACGGAGGCCTCATCGGGTACAGGCCAGAGCGAGTGACTGACCACGACGGGCTTCTAGTCTGGACAAGTGTGCGATTTCCCACGGTTTCGAGTCAAGTCTTCAGTAAAAGCGTGCGGCCGCGTTAGAAGCGTACAACGGCGAACGGACCGGTGATTGGCCGGTGTAGAGTAGGGCAGCGGCGAGCGGCCCGCTGATTGGCCGCGAGCAACACGCGACGCGCGAGCGAGCTTGTGATTGGTCGACGTGATAAATTCGAACGCAACGTGGTTCTCGACCGGAAGTCGGCGGCCGGCCTCGACGGCCATCTTGTCTAGCCACCGAATCACGTTCTTCTGTGGGAAATAAATATATTTTTGCGTACTTTCTCTTCGGTCTGGCTCATTTCGACGGGATTCCTGCGCGTCGGGGCATATTTACATTTTCCGGTATTAGCGATTATACTCGGCCGTCTCCACCGTACTACGACGGTCGAGCCAGACTGCGTTTTTCCTCGGGCTGAGCACGGACCCGAGTGGCCGAGGACTGAGCTGGTCGTGCCGGGCGACGACAGCAGGGTTTCGCCCCGCGATTTGCCCCAACACCCTCTCTCGCGTTTCAAACACAAATATTGGTCCTTCCGGGGGCCTGGCGCCCAACCGCGGAGTAGGCGAATCGCGGGGAAATTCTAGAGCAGCGCCCAAAAGATTCGGATTGCGGACGATCCCGGCCGCGTGGGCGGGTACGGCCGACGGCGCGGGCGGATCGGCGTCGCAAATTTGGCGCCCAACGTGGGGCCAAATCAATCGTCAAATTTGCGGCCAGCGAGACGCTCCGCGTTTACCAAGGATACTGGATCCTCCCGACAAAAAGATCTTCAGCTTCGGTTTCCATTAATAACAACTACCGTAACTGATTCGCTGTGTAGTTAACGACGCATTAATTAAAAGGTGGCACGATTCAATTATCTTGCCATTCCCCACTGGAATCGTGGAAGAATGTATCGAAGAGTTTAGTCACCAGAATCTTGAAAGATTGCGATACATTACCAGTTTTGTCATTAATGTTCGCCGTGGCGTAACCGTTTAAGGAAAGAGGTCGGAATAGTCGGTCTCTGGTTAGCGGAAACGCTCGGATATCGATGGATGCGCGGTCGGATGCGCGTACGAAAAAGGGCGCAGCCGCGGTTGTGCCGCGGTCGGCGAGGTACAAGCTACGCGACATCGTTCAGCCCTGGATCAACGCCTTCAGAGCGTTCTATGCCAGAGACGTCGGCATCTTTCAAGCAGCCGCCGGCGCTGTTGCCCTACCAGCCGAGTCCACGGCCGTCGGTTTTGCTTTGCCCAGAGCTGTTTCGCAGCCGATGGGTAACGCACAGAGCGAGGCGACTATTACTACGGAGCCATTTGCGTTGATTGCCAGCATTTTCTTGACGAAGTAGGAGGATTCGAGGCACCGGCCGCGTTTCGCAGTGAATCGAACGAGTTGATTCGGCCGCGTTTCCGAGTGAATCGGGCGAGTATCCGGCCGTGTTTCTTGTGGTAGGAGCGAGTGCAGCAGGTTGACCAGCGAGCGGTGACGGTAAGTGGCAAAGCCTTCTTTCTGCGCGTCTTCGGTGCGTGTGTGTTCGTTGTGGGGTCTCGGGACGATTCGAGTTAGAGTCTAACGAGGAGTTCGTCGTGGTCGAAGCGTGGTAGAGTCCTGGGGGGTGATTACCGGGGAAACAAAGTCGCGAGCCCAGAGCGACGGCTTCGAGGGGGGAGGCCCCGGCCCTCGGAGGCCTCATCGGGTACAGGCCAGAGCGAGTGACTGACCACGACGGGCTTCTAGTCTGGACAAGTGTGCGATTTCCCCCGGTTTCGAGTCAAGTCTTCAGTAAAAGCGTGCGGCCGCGTTAGAAGCGTACAACGGCGAGCGGACCGGTGATTGGCCGGTGTAGAGTAGGGCAGCGGCGAGCGGCCCGCTGATTGGCCGCGAGCAACACGCGACGCGCGAGCGAGCTTGTGATTGGTCGACGTGATAAATTCGAACGCAACGTGGTTCTCGACCGGAAGTCGGCGGCCGGCCTCGACGGCCATCTTGTCTAGCCACCGAATCACGTTCTTCTGTGGGAAATAAATATATTTTTGCGTACTTTCTCTTCGGTCTGGCTCATTTCGACGGGATTCCTGCGCGTCGGGGCATATTTACATTTTCCGGTATTAGCGATTATACTCGGCCGTCTCCACCGTACTACGACGGTCGAGCCAGACTGCGTTTTTCCTCGGGCTGAGCACGGACCCGAGTGGCCGAGGACTGAGCTGGTCGTGCCGGGCGACGACAGCAGGGTTTCGCCCCGCGATTTGCCCCAACACCCTCTCTCGCGTTTCAAACACAAATATTGGTCCTTCCGGGGGCCTGGCGCCCAACCGCGGAGTAGGCGAATCGCGGGGAAATTCTAGAGCAGCGCCCAAAAGATTCGGATTGCGAACGATCCCGGCCGCGTGGGCGGGTACGGCCGACGGCGCGGGCGGATCGGCGTCGCAGATTTGGCGCCCAACGTGGGGCCAAATCAATCGTCAAATTTGCGGCCAGCGAGACGCTCCGCGTTTACCAAGGATACTGGATCCTCCCGACAAAAAGATCTTCAGCTTCGGTTTCCATTAATAACAACTACCGTAACTGATTCGCTGTGTAGTTAACGACGCATTAATTAAAAGGTGGCACGATTCAATTATCTTGCCATTCCCCACTGGAATCGTGGAAGAATGTATCGAAGAGTTTAGTCACCAGAATCTTGAAAGATTGCGATACATTACCAGTTTTGTCATTAATGTTCGCCGTGGCGTAACCGTTTAAGGAAAGAGGTCGGAATAGTCGGTCTCTGGTTAGCGGAAACGCTCGGATATCGATGGATGCGCGGTCGGATGCGCGTACGAAAAAGGGCGCAGCCGCGGTTGTGCCGCGGTCGGCGAGGTACAAGCTACGCGACATCGTTCAGCCCTGGATCAACGCCTTCAGAGCGTTCTATGCCGGAGACGTCGGCATCTTTCAAGCAGCCGCCGGCGCTGTTGCCCTACCAGCCGAGTCCACGGCCGTCGGTTTTGCTTTGCCCAGAGCTGTTTCGCAGCCGATGGGTAACGCACAGAGCGAGGCGACTATTACTACGGAGCCATTTGCGTTGATTGCGAGCATTTTCTTGACGAAGTAGGAGGATTCGAGGCATCGGCCGCGTTTCGCAGTGAATCGAACGAGTTGATTCGGCCGCGTTTCCGAGTGAATCGGGCGAGTATCCGGCCGTGTTTCTTGTGGTAGGACCGAGTGCAGCAGGTTGACCAGCGAGCGGTGACGGTAAGTGGCAAAGCCTTCTTTCTGCGCGTCTTCGGTGCGTGTGTGTTCGTTGTGAGGTCTCGGGACGGTTCGAGTTAGAGTCTAACGAGGAGTTCGTCGTGGTCGAAGCGTGGTAGAGTCCTGGGGGGTGATTACCGGGGAAACAAAGTCGCCAGCCCAGAGCGACGGCTTCGATGGGGGAGGCCCCGGCCCACGGAGGCCTCATCGGGTACAGGCCAGAGCGAGTGACTGACCACGACGGGCTTCTAGTCTGGACAAGTGTGCGATTTCCCACGGTTTCGAGTCAAGTCTTCAGTAAAAGCGTGCGGCCGCGTTAGAAGCGTACAACGGCGAACGGACCGGTGATTGGCCGGTGTAGAGTAGGGCAGCGGCGAGCGGCCCGCTGATTGGCCGCGAGCAACACGCGACGCGCGAGCGAGCTTGTGATTGGTCGACGTGATAAATTCGAACGCAACGTGGTTCTCGACCGGAAGTCGGCGGCCGGCCTCGACGGCCATCTTGTCTAGCCACCGAATCACGTTCTTCTGTGGGAAATAAATATATTTTTGCGTACTTTCTCTTCGGTCTGGCTCATTTCGACGGGATTCCTGCGCGTCGGGGCATATTTACATTTTCCGGTATTAGCGATTATACTCGGCCGTCTCCACCGTACTACGACGGTCGAGCCAGACTGCGTTTTTCCTCGGGCTGAGCACGGACCCGAGTGGCCGAGGACTGAGCTGGTCGTGCCGGGCGACGACAGCAGGGTTTCGCCCCGCGATTTGCCCCAACACCCTCTCTCGCGTTTCAAACACAAATATTGGTCCTTCCGGGGGCCTGGCGCCCAACCGCGGAGTAGGCGAATCGCGGGGAAATTCTAGAGCAGCGCCCAAAAGATTCGGATTGCGGACGATCCCGGCCGCGTGGGCGGGTACGGCCGACGGCGCGGGCGGATCGGCGTCGCAAATTTGGCGCCCAACGTGGGGCCAAATCAATCGTCAAATTTGCGGCCAGCGAGACGCTCCGCGTTTACCAAGGATACTGGATCCTCCCGACAAAAAGATCTTCAGCTTCGGTTTCCATTAATAACAACTACCGTAACTGATTCGCTGTGTAGTTAACGACGCATTAATTAAAAGGTGGCACGATTCAATTATCTTGCCATTCCCCACTGGAATCGTGGAAGAATGTATCGAAGAGTTTAGTCACCAGAATCTTGAAAGATTGCGATACATTACCAGTTTTGTCATTAATGTTCGCCGTGGCGTAACCGTTTAAGGAAAGAGGTCGGAATAGTCGGTCTCTGGTTAGCGGAAACGCTCGGATATCGATGGATGCGCGGTCGGATGCGCGTACGAAAAAGGGCGCAGCCGCGGTTGTGCCGCGGTCGGCGAGGTACAAGCTACGCGACATCGTTCAGCCCTGGATCAACGCCTTCAGAGCGTTCTATGCCAGAGACGTCGGCATCTTTCAAGCAGCCGCCGGCGCTGTTGCCCTACCAGCCGAGTCCACGGCCGTCGGTTTTGCTTTGCCCAGAGCTGTTTCGCAGCCGATGGGTAACGCACAGAGCGAGGCGACTATTACTACGGAGCCATTTGCGTTGATTGCCAGCATTTTCTTGACGAAGTAGGAGGATTCGAGGCACCGGCCGCGTTTCGCAGTGAATCGAACGAGTTGATTCGGCCGCGTTTCCGAGTGAATCGGGCGAGTATCCGGCCGTGTTTCTTGTGGTAGGAGCGAGTGCAGCAGGTTGACCAGCGAGCGGTGACGGTAAGTGGCAAAGCCTTCTTTCTGCGCGTCTTCGGTGCGTGTGTGTTCGTTGTGGGGTCTCGGGACGATTCGAGTTAGAGTCTAACGAGGAGTTCGTCGTGGTCGAAGCGTGGTAGAGTCCTGGGGGGTGATTACCGGGGAAACAAAGTCGCGAGCCCAGAGCGACGGCTTCGAGGGGGGAGGCCCCGGCCCTCGGAGGCCTCATCGGGTACAGGCCAGAGCGAGTGACTGACCACGACGGGCTTCTAGTCTGGACAAGTGTGCGATTTCCCCCGGTTTCGAGTCAAGTCTTCAGTAAAAGCGTGCGGCCGCGTTAGAAGCGTACAACGGCGAGCGGACCGGTGATTGGCCGGTGTAGAGTAGGGCAGCGGCGAGCGGCCCGCTGATTGGCCGCGAGCAACACGCGACGCGCGAGCGAGCTTGTGATTGGTCGACGTGATAAATTCGAACGCAACGTGGTTCTCGACCGGAAGTCGGCGGCCGGCCTCGACGGCCATCTTGTCTAGCCACCGAATCACGTTCTTCTGTGGGAAATAAATATATTTTTGCGTACTTTCTCTTCGGTCTGGCTCATTTCGACGGGATTCCTGCGCGTCGGGGCATATTTACATTTTCCGGTATTAGCGATTATACTCGGCCGTCTCCACCGTACTACGACGGTCGAGCCAGACTGCGTTTTTCCTCGGGCTGAGCACGGACCCGAGTGGCCGAGGACTGAGCTGGTCGTGCCGGGCGACGACAGCAGGGTTTCGCCCCGCGATTTGCCCCAACACCCTCTCTCGCGTTTCAAACACAAATATTGGTCCTTCCGGGGGCCTGGCGCCCAACCGCGGAGTAGGCGAATCGCGGGGAAATTCTAGAGCAGCGCCCAAAAGATTCGGATTGCGAACGATCCCGGCCGCGTGGGCGGGTACGGCCGACGGCGCGGGCGGATCGGCGTCGCAGATTTGGCGCCCAACGTGGGGCCAAATCAATCGTCAAATTTGC
Source organism: Trypoxylon attenuatum (assembly GCA_963989405.1). Taxonomy (NCBI): domain Eukaryota; kingdom Metazoa; phylum Arthropoda; class Insecta; order Hymenoptera; family Crabronidae; genus Trypoxylon; species Trypoxylon attenuatum. The sequence continues at coordinate 21,255,366 of OZ022490.1, forward strand.
GGCCAGCGAGACGCTCCGCGTTTACCAAGGATACTGGATCCTCCCGACAAAAAGATCTTCAGCTTCGGTTTCCATTAATAACAACTACCGTAACTGATTCGCTGTGTAGTTAACGACGCATTAATTAAAAGGTGGCACGATTCAATTATCTTGCCATTCCCCACTGGAATCGTGGAAGAATGTATCGAAGAGTTTAGTCACCAGAATCTTGAAAGATTGCGATACATTACCAGTTTTGTCATTAATGTTCGCCGTGGCGTAACCGTTTAAGGAAAGAGGTCGGAATAGTCGGTCTCTGGTTAGCGGAAACGCTCGGATATCGATGGATGCGCGGTCGGATGCGCGTACGAAAAAGGGCGCAGCCGCGGTTGTGCCGCGGTCGGCGAGGTACAAGCTACGCGACATCGTTCAGCCCTGGATCAACGCCTTCAGAGCGTTCTATGCCGGAGACGTCGGCATCTTTCAAGCAGCCGCCGGCGCTGTTGCCCTACCAGCCGAGTCCACGGCCGTCGGTTTTGCTTTGCCCAGAGCTGTTTCGCAGCCGATGGGTAACGCACAGAGCGAGGCGACTATTACTACGGAGCCATTTGCGTTGATTGCGAGCATTTTCTTGACGAAGTAGGAGGATTCGAGGCATCGGCCGCGTTTCGCAGTGAATCGAACGAGTTGATTCGGCCGCGTTTCCGAGTGAATCGGGCGAGTATCCGGCCGTGTTTCTTGTGGTAGGACCGAGTGCAGCAGGTTGACCAGCGAGCGGTGACGGTAAGTGGCAAAGCCTTCTTTCTGCGCGTCTTCGGTGCGTGTGTGTTCGTTGTGAGGTCTCGGGACGGTTCGAGTTAGAGTCTAACGAGGAGTTCGTCGTGGTCGAAGCGTGGTAGAGTCCTGGGGGGTGATTACCGGGGAAACAAAGTCGCCAGCCCAGAGCGACGGCTTCGAGGGGGGCGGCCCCGGCCCACGGAGGCCTCATCGGGTACAGGCCAGAGCGAGTGACTGACCACGACGGGCTTCTAGTCTGGACAAGTGTGCGATTTCCCACGGTTTCGAGTCAAGTCTTCAGTAAAAGCGTGCGGCCGCGTTAGAAGCGTACAACGGCGAGCGGACCGGTGATTGGCCGGTGTAGAGTAGGGCAGCGGCGAGCGGCGAGCGGCCCGCTGATTGGCCGCGAGCAACACGCGACGCGCGAGCGAGCTTGTGATTGGTCGACGTGATAAATTCGAACGCAACGTGGTTCTCGACCGGAAGTCGGCGGCCGGCCTCGACGGCCATCTTGTCTAGCCACCGAATCACGTTCTTCTGTGGGAAATAAATATATTTTTGCGTACTTTCTCTTCGGTCTGGCTCATTTCGACGGGATTCCTGCGCGTCGGGGCATATTTACATTTTCCGGTATTAGCGATTATACTCGGCCGTCTCCACCGTACTACGACGGTCGAGCCAGACTGCGTTTTTCCTCGGGCTGAGCACGGACCCGAGTGGCCGAGGACTGAGCTGGTCGTGCCGGGCGACGACAGCAGGGTTTCGCCCCGCGATTTGCCCCAACACCCTCTCTCGCGTTTCAAACACAAATATTGGTCCTTCCGGGGGCCTGGCGCCCAACCGCGGAGTAGGCGAATCGCGGGGAAATTCTAGAGCAGCGCCCAAAAGATTCGGATTGCGGACGATCCCGGCCGCGTGGGCGGGTACGGCCGACGGCGCGGGCGGATCGGCGTCGCAGATTTGGCGCCCAACGTGGGGCCAAATCAATCGTCAAATTTGCGGCCAGCGAGACGCTCCGCGTTTACCAAGGATACTGGATCCTCCCGACAAAAAGATCTTCAGCTTCGGTTTCCATTAATAACAACTACCGTAACTGATTCGCTGTGTAGTTAACGACGCATTAATTAAAAGGTGGCACGATTCAATTATCTTGCCATTCCCCACTGGAATCGTGGAAGAATGTATCGAAGAGTTTAGTCACCAGAATCTTGAAAGATTGCGATACATTACCAGTTTTGTCATTAATGTTCGCCGTGGCGTAACCGTTTAAGGAAAGAGGTCGGAATAGTCGGTCTCTGGTTAGCGGAAACGCTCGGATATCGATGGATGCGCGGTCGGATGCGCGTACGAAAAACGGCGCAGCCGCGGTTGTGCCGCGGTCGGCGAGGTACAAGCTACGCGACATCGTTCAGCCCTGGATCAACGCCTTCAGAGCGTTCTATGCCAGAGACGTCGGCATCTTTCAAGCAGCCGCCGGCGCTGTTGCCCTACCAGCCCAGTCCACGGCCGTCGGTTTTGCTTTGCCCAGAGCTGTTTCGCAGCCGATGGGTAACGCATAGAGCGAGGCGACTATTACTACGGAGCCATTTGCGTTGATTGCGAGCATTTTCTTGACGAAATAGGAGGATTCGAGGCATCGGCCGCGTTTCGCAGTGAATCGGACGAGTTGATTCGGCCGCGTTTCCGAGTGAATCGGGCGAGTATCCGGCCGTGTTTCTTGTGGTAGGAGCGAGTGCAGCAGGTTGACCAGCGAGCGGTGACGGTAGGTGGCAATGCCTTCTTTCTGCGCGTCTTCGGTGCGTGTGTGCTCGTTGTGAGGTCTCGGGACGGTTCGAGTTAGAGTCTAACGAGGAGTTCGTCGTGGTCGAAGCGTGGTAGAGTCCTGGGGGGTGATTACCGGGGAAACAAAGTCGCCAGCCCAGAGCGACGGCTTCGAGGGGGAGGCCCCGGCCCTCGGAGGCCTCATCGGGTACAGGCCAGAGCGAGTGACTGACCACGACGGGCTTCTAGTCTGGACAAGTGTGCGATTTCCCACGGTTTCGAGTCAAGTCTTCAGTAAAAGCGTGCGGCCGCGTTAGAAGCGTACAACGGCGAACGGACCGGTGATTGGCCGGTGTAGAGTAGGGCAGCGGCGAGCGGCCCGCTGATTGGCCGCGAGCAACACGCGACGCGCGAGCGAGCTTGTGATTGGTCGACGTGATAAATTCGAACGCAACGTGGTTCTCGACCGGAAGTCGGCGGCCGGCCTCGACGGCCATCTTGTCTAGCCACCGAATCACGTTCTTCTGTGGGAAATAAATATATTTTTGCGTACTTTCTCTTCGGTCTGGCTCATTTCGACGGGATTCCTGCGCGTCGGGGCATATTTACATTTTCCGGTATTAGCGATTATACTCGGCCGTCTCCACCGTACTACGACGGTCGAGCCAGACTGCGTTTTTCCTCGGGCTGAGCACGGACCCGAGTGGCCGAGGACTGAGCTGGTCGTGCCGGGCGACGACAGCAGGGTTTCGCCCCGCGATTTGCCCCAACACCCTCTCTCGCGTTTCAAACACAAATATTGGTCCTTCCGGGGGCCTGGCGCCCAACCGCGGAGTAGGCGAATCGCGGGGAAATTCTAGAGCAGCGCCCAAAAGATTCGGATTGCGGACGATCCCGGCCGCGTGGGCGGGTACGGCCGACGGCGCGGGCGGATCGGCGTCGCAGATTTGGCGCCCAACGTGGGGCCAAATCAATCGTCAAATTTGCGGCCAGCGAGACGCTCCGCGTTTACCAAGGATACTGGATCCTCCCGACAAAAAGATCTTCAGCTTCGGTTTCCATTAATAACAACTACCGTAACTGATTCGCTGTGTAGTTAACGACGCATTAATTAAAAGGTGGCACGATTCAATTATCTTGCCATTCCCCACTGGAATCGTGGAAGAATGTATCGAAGAGTTTAGTCACCAGAATCTTGAAAGATTGCGATACATTACCAGTTTTGTCATTAATGTTCGCCGTGGCGTAACCGTTTAAGGAAAGAGGTCGGAATAGTCGGTCTCTGGTTAGCGGAAACGCTCGGATATCGATGGATGCGCGGTCGGATGCGCGTACGAAAAAGGGCGCAGCCGCGGTTGTGCCGCGGTCGGCGAGGTACAAGCTACGCGACATCGTTCAGCCCTGGATCAACGCCTTCAGAGCGTTCTATGCCGGAGACGTCGGCATCTTTCAAGCAGCCGCCGGCGCTGTTGCCCTACCAGCCGAGTCCACGGCCGTCGGTTTTGCTTTGCCCAGAGCTGTTTCGCAGCCGATGGGTAACGCACAGAGCGAGGCGACTATTACTACGGAGCCATTTGCGTTGATTGCGAGCATTTTCTTGACGAAGTAGGAGGATTCGAGGCATCGGCCGCGTTTCGCAGTGAATCGAACGAGTTGATTCGGCCGCGTTTCCGAGTGAATCGGGCGAGTATCCGGCCGTGTTTCTTGTGGTAGGACCGAGTGCAGCAGGTTGACCAGCGAGCGGTGACGGTAAGTGGCAAAGCCTTCTTTCTGCGCGTCTTCGGTGCGTGTGTGTTCGTTGTGAGGTCTCGGGACGGTTCGAGTTAGAGTCTAACGAGGAGTTCGTCGTGGTCGAAGCGTGGTAGAGTCCTGGGGGGTGATTACCGGGGAAACAAAGTCGCCAGCCCAGAGCGACGGCTTCGAGGGGGGAGGCCCCGGCCCACGGAGGCCTCATCGGGTACAGGCCAGAGCGAGTGACTGACCACGACGGGCTTCTAGTCTGGACAAGTGTGCGATTTCCCACGGTTTCGAGTCAAGTCTTCAGTAAAAGCGTGCGGCCGCGTTAGAAGCGTACAACGGCGAACGGACCGGTGATTGGCCGGTGTAGAGTAGGGCAGCGGCGAGCGGCCCGCTGATTGGCCGCGAGCAACACGCGACGCGCGAGCGAGCTTGTGATTGGTCGACGTGATAAATTCGAACGCAACGTGGTTCTCGACCGGAAGTCGGCGGCCGGCCTCGACGGCCATCTTGTCTAGCCACCGAATCACGTTCTTCTGTGGGAAATAAATATATTTTTGCGTACTTTCTCTTCGGTCTGGCTCATTTCGACGGGATTCCTGCGCGTCGGGGCATATTTACATTTTACGGTATTAGCGATTATACACGGCCGTCTCCACCGTACTACGACGGTCGAGCCAGACTGCGTTTTTCCTCGGGCTGAGCACGGACCCGAGTGGCCGAGGACTGAGCTGGTCGTGCCGGGCGACGACAGCAGGGTTTCCCCCCGCGATTTGCCTTAACACCCTCTCTCGCGTTTCAAACACAAATATTGGTCCTTCCGGGGGCCTGGCGCCCAACCGCGGAGTAGGCGAATCGCGGGGAAATTCTAGAGCAGCGCCCAAAAGATTCGGATTGCGGACGATCCCGGCCGCGTGGGCGGGTACGGCCGACGGCGCGGGCGGATCGGCGTCGCAAATTTGGCGCCCAACGTGGGGCCAAATCAATCGTCAAATTGGCGGCCAGCGAGACGCTCCGCGTTTACCAAGGATACTGGATCCTCCCGACAAAAAGATCTTCAGCTTCGGTTTCCATTAATAACAACTACCGTAACTGATTCGCTGTGAAGTTAACGACGCATTAATTAAAAGGTGGCACGATTCAATTATCTTGCCATTCCCCACTGGAATCGTGGAAGAATGTATCGAAGAGTTTAGTCACCAGAATCTTGAAAGATTGCGATACATTACCAGTTTTGTCATTAATGTTCGCCGTGGCGTAACCGTTTAAGGAAAGAGGTCGGAATAGTCGGTCTCTGGTTAGCGGAAACGCTCGGATATCGATGGATGCGCGGTCGGATGCGCGTACGAAAAAGGGCGCAGGTGCGGTTGTGCTGCGGTCGGCGAGGTACAAGCTACGCGACATCGTTCAGCCCTGGATCAACACGCCTTCAGAGCGTTCTATGCCAGAGACGTCGGCATCTTTCAAGCAGCCGCCGGCGCTGTTGCCCTACCAGCCGAGTCCACGGCCGTCGGTTTTGCTTTGCCCAGAGCTGTTTCGCAGCCGATGGGTAACGCACAGAGCGAGGCGACTATTACTACGGAGCCATTTGCGTTGATTGCGAGCATTTTCTTGACGAAATAGGAGGATTCGAGGCACCGGCCGCGTTTCGCAGTGAATCGAACGAGTTGATTCGGCCGCGTTTCCGAGTGAATCGGGCGAGTATCCGGCCGTGTTTCTTGTGGTAGGAGCGAGTGCAGCAGGTTGACCAGCGAGCGGTGACGGTAAGTGGCAAAGCCTTCTTTCTGCGCGTCTTCGGTGCGTGTGTGTTCGTTGTGGGGTCTCGGGACGGTTCGAGTTAGAGTCTAACGAGGAGTTCGTCGTGGTCGAAGCGTGGTAGAGTCCTGGGGGGTGATTACCGGGGAAACAAAGTCGCGAGCCCAGAGCGACGGCTTCGAGGGGGGAGGCCCCGGCCCTCGGAGGCCTCAACGGGTACAGGCCAGAGCGAGTGAGTGACCACGACGGGCTTCTAGTCTGGACAAGTGTGCGATTTCCCCCGGTTTTGAGTCAAGTCTTCAGTAAAAGCGTGCGGCCGCGTTAGAAGCGTACAACGGCGAGCGGACCGGTGATTGGCCGGTGTAGAGTAGGGCAGCGGCGAGCGGCCCGCTGATTGGCCGCGAGCAACACGCAACGCGCGAGCGAGCTTGTGATTGGTCGACGTGATAAATTCGAACGCAACGTGGTTCTCGACCGGAAGTCGGCGGCCGGCCTCGACGGCCATCTTGTCTAGCCACCGAATCACGTTCTTCTGTGGGAAATAAATATATTTTTGCGTACTTTCTCTTCGGACTGGCTCATTTCGACGGGATTCCTGCGCGTCGGGGCATATTTACATTTTACGGTATTAGCGATTATACACGGCCGTCTCCACCGTACTACGACGGTCGAGCCAGACTGCGTTTTTCCTCGGGTTGAGCACGGACCCGAGTGCCCGAGGACTGAGCTGGTCGTGCCGGGCGACGACAGCAGGGTTTCCCCCCGCGATTTGCCCCAACACCCTCTCTCGCGTTTCAAACACAAATATTGGTCCTTCCGGGGGCCTGGCGCCCAACCGCGGAGTAGGCGAATCGCGGGGAAATTCTAGAGCAGCGCCCAAAAGATTCGGATTGCGGACGATCCCGGCCGCGTGGGCGGGTACGGCCGACGGCGCGGGCGGATCGGCGTCGCAAATTTGGCGCCCAACGTGGGGCCAAATCAATCGTCAAATTTGCGGCCAGCGAGACGCTCCGCGTTTACCAAGGATACTGGATCCTCCCGACAAAAAGATCTTCAGCTTCGGTTTCCATTAATAACAACTACCGTAACTGATTCGCTGTGTAGTTAACGACGCATTAATTAAAAGGTGGCACGATTCAATTATCTTGCCATTCCCCACTGGAATCGTGGAAGAATGTATCGAAGAGTTTAGTCACCAGAATCTTGAAAGATTGCGATACATTACCAGTTTTGTCATTAATGTTCGCCGTGGCGTAACCGTTTAAGGAAAGAGGTCGGAATAGTCGGTCTCTGGTTAGCGGAAACGCTCGGATATCGATGGATGCGCGGTCGGATGCGCGTACGAAAAAGGGCGCAGCCGCGGTTGTGCCGCGGTCGGCGAGGTACAAGCTACGCGACATCGTTCAGCCCTGGATCAACGCCTTCAGAGCGTTCTATGCCAGAGACGTCGGCATCTTTCAAGCAGCCGCCGGCGCTGTTGCCCTACCAGCCGAGTCCACGGCCGTCGGTTTTGCTTTGCCCAGAGCTGTTTCGCAGCCGATGGGTAACGCACAGAGCGAGGCGACTATTACTACGGAGCCATTTGCGTTGATTGCCAGCATTTTCTTGACGAAGTAGGAGGATTCGAGGCACCGGCCGCGTTTCGCAGTGAATCGAACGAGTTGATTCGGCCGCGTTTCCGAGTGAATCGGGCGAGTATCCGGCCGTGTTTCTTGTGGTAGGAGCGAGTGCAGCAGGTTGACCAGCGAGCGGTGACGGTAAGTGGCAAAGCCTTCTTTCTGCGCGTCTTCGGTGCGTGTGTGTTCGTTGTGGGGTCTCGGGACGATTCGAGTTAGAGTCTAACGAGGAGTTCGTCGTGGTCGAAGCGTGGTAGAGTCCTGGGGGGTGATTACCGGGGAAACAAAGTCGCGAGCCCAGAGCGACGGCTTCGAGGGGGGAGGCCCCGGCCCTCGGAGGCCTCATCGGGTACAGGCCAGAGCGAGTGACTGACCACGACGGGCTTCTAGTCTGGACAAGTGTGCGATTTCCCCCGGTTTCGAGTCAAGTCTTCAGTAAAAGCGTGCGGCCGCGTTAGAAGCGTACAACGGCGAGCGGACCGGTGATTGGCCGGTGTAGAGTAGGGCAGCGGCGAGCGGCCCGCTGATTGGCCGCGAGCAACACGCAGTACATACCTAATGTCGTTATTTTACGTCGGTTTCTGTGACTTTGTGTTCGGTAACTGTATCGTCTGAGTCGTTGGTGCGTGTTCGTCTATATTCGTCAATTCCTGTTTTCCCCTGTCCTGTATCTGCAATGTTTGGGTTGCCGGTTTTTGAATTTTTATGTCGCTATTTAGCTTGATATCTCCATCGGGCACGTTTTTGTCGCATCCAGTGTCGTGCCCTTCGGTGTGCTCCTTCGGAACGCTTCCGGAGTTTTTTAGGAGCATTGCCATTCCGTCTTTTAATTCCTGTATGTCACCCCAACTTACTGGCCTGTTGCTACTGTTACTTCTTGCCCTATCGGTTGAACTATTTCTGTTGTCATATCTATTCCCTGAATTAGTGCGTCCTCTGTCCCTACTTCCCGAATCATGTCTGTCTGCGCGTGTTGGATTTTCCCTATATCTTCCTCTCGATTCGCGTGTATTCCTATCTTGTGAATTATCTCTATACCTATCGTTCGTCTCGTATCTGTATCGGTCCTGGGAATTATTCCTATATCTGTTGTTTCTATCTCTTGAGTCGTCCCTGTACCTTTCGCGTGAATTATTTCTATATCTGTTAAACGCATTGCCTCTGTATCCGTTTCGTGAGTAATTTTCGTTGTAAGATCGGTTTAGCTGTCGGTTCCACGAGTCTCGTCTATATCTGTTATCTGGCATGCTCGAATTTTGAGTAGCGTAGCGCGATGTGTTACTAAGTTGTATTCCGGGTAGTGTGTCGTCGTGGGAATTGTTACCGCGATATCTGTAATGCTGTGGTCCGCGTCTTTCGCCGTATCGGGTACTGTTACCGTCCGCGTTTTTGTCTTCCAACATACTGTCTAGCACCGTACACTCGTCCGTATTATGTGTTAGTTTTTTACAAACTTACGCAATATTTTACGTCGTTTGTCGTTACTGCGTCCGCAAATTTTACATGGGCAGTGTTTATTGAATCCAGTTGCTCTGATTTTCGAATTAATGCTAATATTCTTTTCCTATTAATTTCGTCTTCTATGTCTTTTACCTGTTTTACTGCTTCTTCGAACGATTTGAAATCCTTGTGTAGAAAGTATGTCCCGAATTCATCGCATAAACCTCTAATAAACGCCTTAGTTGTTGTTAATTCTATTTCTTTTAGTCTGCTGTCTAGGTATGATGCGTGTTGTACAGAATTGTATACCGCCTGTATTCGTTCGTCTATTCTAATTTTTATTCTGCGTATCCTACTCGCGTATTCTAATACCGTCTCGTTGTATTTCTGTGGTGTCGATTTCGGTTCTGCCTCCAGGTCTCCTAATTCTGCATGTTCCATAAACGTCGTCTTCAAGTCTTTCAGTATTTCATTTAGAGAATTGTATTTTTTCGCGTCTACTACATCGAGAGCCGCGCCCGCCAATTTAAATGGTATCATTTGGAAAAACTTCTGTCATCTGTCTCGTTTAAAATTTCCTCCGCGCGTTTACATGCTCTTATAAATGTCGAACGTCAGGATAGTCATAAATACGTCTTTAAATGTTACGGTTTGCGTCGTCATTTTGTCGGTTATAGTATTCGGTTGCGGTACCCTGACGTAAAACGTGGATGCAGAAATTCTATCTTGGCCTTGTTTTGGCCCTAACGCTGACTTTCCGTGGGGAATTTTGACAATTCAGAGAACTCGGTGTGTTAAGACGCAATGTTAGTTATGAGCGTGCACGTTAGTCTTGTTAGATATTGCTAATTTGTGTGACTTGCAATTTCGTCGGTGCCTGCATGACTGTGTGTCTGTGTTGGTCGTTGGATGTAGTCGAAGGTGGCAAAATTGGCACAAAAATCCGGTCCCGCTGGTTTTAATTGTTGTTTTAACAACTTTGCAACTAGATATCCTATAACCTAAATACACCATTTTATTCGCACAAGTTCACAGAATCTGATGCAATTAATAAAAATTGTCTAACGTTAACAGATGCGTGGTAAATTCGGTTCAAAGTTAGAAAAAGGTCTAAATTTTCAAATTTGATTTTCTAAAAACTGAGGGTCTAGGACAAAAACGGGCCCCGGATTCGTCTTTAGGAGGCCAAAATCTACAAGGATCACCTATCAGATATTCCGGAAATTAAAAAAAGCTAAATTTTGTTGGACAGTGTTATCGGTGATACCATTGTATTATCTGGAACTATATACACACAAAACCCGTTTTGTTCTAATTGGTTCATCGTAATACTAGCCGTAACTTTTCCTAAAATTTTTAACTTACAAGGGAACCTCCCGAGGTGTCCGCCTCCGATTTCAATTAAACTTTGTAGGCCCATTAAAACTCGTGAAAATAAGAGACGCGTATTTTTTTTTAGCGGCTAAATTTCATTTTTAGGGGGTGTAACCACCCACCAAAGTTGGAGCATCAAAGGGCTATCTCGGTAACTATCGCACATACAAGAATATTTCTTTGGAAGAAGTTTCATAGTTTTCTATGCTCAATTTCAAAATGTTCATAAATTTAAAAAAAATTAATTTGTTTATAACAAAAAAAATTATTCTTCCTCCTGTTACGGGCTAGCCGTGCGAGCCCGGTTTTTCCCGGTGTGAAAGAGAAGAACCGAGCTTGCTTACTTCGCAAATGGATGTAATGGAGAATCGTAAATAGTCGCTAGGCGCGAATAGGCGGAAATTTGGCTGTACGTCCGATATCCTCCCTTTCGGGAATCGCCGGATGCACAATACTTTCGCCGTGATTCGTCCCAACGTTCGAAATTTACGATCTGAAGGATTTGGAAGTTGGCTAAGGAGAGTATAAGCTTGGGATGTCGCAGACACCCGTAAGGTGAAAACGAGTCTCCAAGACTGACTATACTCAGGTCAGGTACACCTCGAGCGGCTAAGATGTCCTAATTCCTGTGGGTTCTTTTCCCTATGTCGATCTCAGGGTATTGATTAATTAGACAGGTAGCAGAATAAGGCTGACGAATGATTTGAGATGCAAAAATAATGATGGCTATATTCTATTATTTCTTTGGTTACAGAAATTCTCGCTATACTAGTAAGATACAACTTGTGTTTAGTGTGAGTAAGAGTGTTACAATACCTGGGTGTTTCCCTCGTCTGTTTAGCGCACCTTACTTTCACTTTATGTGGTTAACGAGATTTGAAGTTATACGAATTAAACTGATTTGCTCGAAAGTGACTATGGACACGATCTCGCTCTAGAATATCCCCGTATTCTTACGTCGGTTTGATGCTTCGAAGGTGCAAGCACGATCTACTACTGACAGAGCTTCGCCGTCGGTGAAGTCTGTTGAAGAACTGACTCCCTCGCTTACTATTGCGAACGGTTTATATACTCCAAATTAGGCGAATTAATCGGAAAACGCAGTAGGTTTCTTTGAATTTTGAAGGGGAACGATATCTTAATGCGAGCTGGAGGCACGTGCATTCCGCGGAAAGCCGCATCTGTATCCGGGCGATGAATACTATCGCGACGGGGTCACGGAAGGGCATCTAGGCTAGGCGAATTTTAAGGTTCGAGCGACGGTTTACGCGAGCTTTGGAAAATTTCTAGATTCGTCAAAGGAAAAAATTCGTGCGTGATTCCACGAACGTAACACTCCATTTGGCAATTTGTTACAATTATCAATAGGGCATAAAAAACTATGAAACTTTTTCCAAAGAAATATTCTTGTATGTGCGATAGTTACCGAGATAGCCCTTCGATGCTCCAAATTTGGAGGGTGGTTTCATCCCCCAAAAATGAAATTTAGCCGTTAAAAAAAATTCGTATCTCTTATTTTTACGAGCTTAATCAGCCTACAAAGTTGAATTGAAATCGGAGGCGGACACCTCGGGAGGTTCCCTTGTTAGTGTCGTGCACACCATAAAAATTTATTGACTCCGTAACGTTCGTAATTTCGTTTTCATTAACAAATCGCTTTTTCATAAAACTAATCGGGCTTCCCGAATCTAATAAACCTTGTAACGAAAATGTTCGCATCTTACCATTAACGCTCAGCTATAATTTTACCAATATAACAAAGTCGCTGTCCTCTTCCGAATTAACATTGTTGACGTCCGTCTGCTTCTTCGGGCAATCGGGTAATTTGTGGTCGGGTTCTCCACATCCGTAACATGTGCCTCTTTCGCGTTTCGGCTTCGGACAATTCTTAAAATAATGACCTGTAGTGTTACAGTTGCAGCAGCGCAGTGTCTTCTTCTGTGAAGCGCCTTCTTCTTTCGGCTTCGATGTCACCTTCTTCTGGGATTGATCCCTCGCTGAAAAGTTTTCATTTGTTCGCGGCCTTTCCTCGGTACTTGTAGAGAGTTTTCTAAATGCCTTCACTAACTCGGCTATTGTCGTAAAGTTCTGTAGGCTCACTTGATCCCTTAAACGCGGATCGTCAATACCGTCGACAATACAGTCAACTATTTCTTCCTCGTCGGTAACGGGGACTCTGTTTGCTAACACCACCTTGTCGTGTACATAATCGGTGAAGGTCTCCGGCTGACTCCACTTCCGTCTTTCAAACGCCCTCTTTAGTTAGAACTAAAGAGGTAAGAAGTAAGTTAGAACTTACTTGGGCGATCATCATACATCCTGGCCATCTCACTAAGGAGTTCATCGACGGGCAGCTCTAAGTGCTCCGGTTTCGATTGCAACCAGGCTTCTGTCTTCCTCCTCATACGTAATGCCACTAACACACGAACCGAACTATCTTCTAAAGTATAGGCCGCGCGTAACAGTTCCACCTGTTTCCTCCATCGTTAGAAGGTGCCTGCTGAACCACCAAATTCTCGCAGCAGTTCACTAATTGTCTTAATCGCTGGTTTTTGTACTTGGCCACTCGCGTTACTAAGTTGCGGAGAATTTCGCAAACTTTCATTTTCTTGCCGCACTAATCGTAACTGTCTCTCGTGTAACTCGCGCTCTTCGCGCTAAGTTCGACTTTATCGGCGCGACTTGTATTCGCACCGCGTTTCGCAAAAATTCGAATTCGCGACGTAACGTTTCAACTGCGGTATTATGTAAGTCGGTAATATGTAGTCGGTATTATGTAAGCTTGATTCAATAAGATAAATTTGAATCAGCAACGTAAGATGTTGTTCAGTAACATAAGTTCGAATCCGTAACATAAAGGGTCAGTAACATAAGTTTGATCCGGTAACATAAGATTTGCATCATCAACATAAATTCTGAGAGTCTTCATAAATGTCTGTAAATTTCGATAATTGCGTGTGACGTAAACGGAATAATTGGAGTCTGAGCTAAACCTAATGCACAGCATTTCTGCGTAGAGTCGCGTAACCGTCGCCCGCGAGGATACCACAGCAATGGCGTAAATCGGCACTCGCACACGTGCTCCACCGTTCAACTTAAATTCGGCAAACTCGCACTCGCGTTCTCTAAGTCCCGAATCGGTTTCCCGTAAACTGCGAATCGTTTGATCCCACTTCTGATAAAACTGTAGGAGTTAATGGTAGCGTCAGGATTGGTTTGGTTTGGATCGATCTTACTTCGCAAGGAACACACGATCAGGCCTTTGTCTATGATAACTGGGACATTTGTACTTGCTCTACGTCCGCTCGTCACTACGTCTCGTAACAATCTGTGTTCAATCCTTTCGGCAACTGCCGATCAGCCTAATTAGCTAATTGCGCAGGCGCACATCCTGTGCTCGGTATCGCACTAATTGTAAGTACATCGGTTGCCTCTAGCTGGCAGCTGTAGTCGCAAAGGCGCACCTTATCATCTAATATTCTTACAGGATTAAGTGATTTTTCGATTGTACTTTATACATAGTAATTTCGACTGTTTATAAAGTAGTATTCCTTGCAAAGAACTTTCAAAATCATTTCTTCCTTTAGATTATTCAACATCGAACAATAATATCGAAAATGAAGACAAGCTCGAAGAATCTGAAATGTATCACAAGAAGGCACCAGAAGCGATTATTAAATGCTGAAATTAATCGCTTAAGAAACGATTTTAAATATTCAAGCTCCACTACGGCCGTTCATCAAATACAAATAGTTGAAACAGACCATGAAGCACAAGTAACCAGTAGAGGACCAGGTGAAACAATGGAGTGCAGCATTCCGATGACAAAGAGTACGACGACACGTCTCGAAGTCACGAGAACGTTGGTGTTTTTCTTGGCGGAAATAATGAACATTATACTGCTTCCAATGGCTCATTAAATTTTGATAGTATTAAGTCTGATCGCGTTAAGAGTTATAATAGCAGCGATGAACAAAATTTTGAGCTAGCAAGTGAACTCCGAATGTGGGTTATTGAATCTTGTATCGAAAAAATACATGTCAATACATTGCTTCGGATATTACGGAAACATGGACATAAAGAGGAATTACCGGGAGATTATAGAGCATTACTCGCTACTCCTAGAATGGTAAAAATGATCGATGCTGAACCCGGCAAGTATTATCATTTTGGGTTAGGTTCGGGCTTAGAAAAATCTATACGGCGTTATTTCACACCGGACAATTTTCCACGCGAAATCTCATTTAACATTAATATAGATGGTTTACCTTTAACCAAAAGTAGCGGAGACCAACTTTGGCCTATTTTAGGCTCCATATGCGCAGATTTTTACACCGAACCATTTGCTATTGGTATTTAAAATGGAAGGGAAAAACCTCGTTATTGTGATCAGTACTTAAATGATTTCGTTAATGATGTCAATGCTATATATGAAAACGGAATCGCAATAGAAGGAAAAATTATATCTTGCAGAATAAACATATTTGCTTGCGATACGCCCTTGCGATAGGCCACAATGCCTATCAGGGTTGCGGAAAATGTATACAGGAGGGTCAATTAACTGCTAATCGAGTAACCTATCCTGAAATGAATGTGTCCATTAAGGACTCCGATTACTCATTTGCGGAAAAGTCTGACGAAGATCACCACAAACGAATATCGATCTTAGAAAATATAAAATCTCTAGGAATAGTTCCCCCTCGACTACATGCACATAGTATGCCTTGGTGTTATGGAACGGCTGCTTCTATTCTGGTTAAAGGGGAGAAAAGATGTTCGCATGTCAAATAGCAACATTACTTTGGCAAACACCCATTACATGTCATTGAAGTCTGAAATGCCAGTAGAATTTGCTAGAAAGCCCACTTCGTTATTAGAATTCGAGAGATTTAAAGCAACAGAGCTTCGCCAACTACTATTATATGCAGGACCTGTGATTTTTTGCAAATATTTAGACAATGCAAAATACAGCCATTTTTTATGTTTAAGCGTTTCGATACGAATTTTGGCAAGCACAGAATTTCACATTTCTCTTAACGAGTATGCGCGAAGTTTGTTATGATTATTTGTGGAGAATTTCGGAAAATGATATGGGTTTGAGTTTGTTTCATATAATTTACATAATCAAGAGACGCGGCCGCGTCTCGCACCAAGTACAAGCCGAGCGCAGAGAGCACGAGCGGCCAAGACTCTTTTACCCGAATCCTTTAAATGGACCATGCGATTTCTCCTATCCTATACCCAAATTTAGCACTCTAATATCATTGCAGCAAAGCATTCATCGGCAAAATCAAGTACACGGATCGAAAGATTATTTTTTTCTGAGTCGATTGCGAGTAAAAATATGCCGATTAATACTATGACTGCAAAAATATGAATTTTAGAAAATAATTTTTTGGATGAAATATTTGTGGAGGAGTTTAAGATGGCTCTGCATGTCAGCCTGCTTTTCCCGACGTCGCCAGTAGAGGCACTGCTGTGCCGCCCGATTGTACACTCTCATGCATGTACCCAACAATAGATGCAAACACACACATGCAGTGTTTGACGTTTCTAAACTTCGCGCGGTAATCTTCCACGTGGTCGCAGCATGCAGTAGAAACCGACGTGTATTGGTGAAGAGATTTGTGCATGTGCATTCGGTGATGAAACAGTGTGTGTTGAACATTGTAATAAATATTTAACTTGAGTTGTGATGTGTAATGGATGTGCGTTATGTGCAATATGTGTAATTGGTGTTGGTGATACATTGAATGAGTGACGCATGGTGAGGAGATTTGTGTATGTGTATTCGGTTGTACGAGAGATTTCACCTAATGCAAAACTACAAGCAACGGATAAAGTACAACATAGAATACTCACCGAAAACGAAGTTCCAATACAGGTAAAACTATATCGCTACCCGGAAATCCATCGAGAAGAAATAAAAAAACAAGTAAACGAGCTACTCGAAAAAAAAATTATTAAACCATCCATATCTCCATACAATTCACCACTCTGGATAGTTCCCAAAAAGGCAGACGCCGAAGGAAATAAACAATGGAGGATGGTAATAGACTTTAGAAAACTAAACGAAAAAACAATCGGAGACGCATACCCATTACCTAATATAGTAGACATTCTAGACCAGCTAGGAGGGGCAAAATATTTCTCAACATTTGATCTCGCCTCAGGATTCCATCAAATACCAATGCATCCCGAAGACCAACATAAAACAGCATTTTCGCGTTACGCGTTACGTTACCTACGGACATTACGAATACTCAAAAATGCCTTTCGGGCTCAAAAACGCACCGGCTACCTTCCAAAGACTAATGGACCAAGTACTGATAGGACTACAAGGGACAGAATAATTTGTATACCTAGACGACATTGTTATATACGCAACCTCACTACAGGAACACACAGAAAAATTCAAAAAACTAATGACCCGTTTAGCCGAAGCTAATCTATACCTACAACCAAGCAAATGTAAATTCCTTAAAAGGGAAGTAGCCTATCTGGAACACATAATCGGAGAAGATGGCGTAAAACCAGACCCACAAAAAATAAATGCGGTACAAAACTTCCCAACACCAAAAACAACCAAAAACATAAAACAATTTTTAGGACTATGCGGATATTACAGGAGATTCATTAAAGATTTTTCAAAGATTGCAAAACCTGTATGCAGTTTAACAAAAGAGGAACAAATCTTCCACTGGGGCGAAACACAACAACAAGCCTTCACGATACTAAAAAATGCACTGTGCAAAGAACGTATCTTACAATACCCCGATTTCAGCAAAAGCTTTAATATAACTATCGATGCCTGCGGCTTTGCTATTGGAACAATCCTCAGTCAAGGGAAAATAGGGGAAGACTTACCTATAGCATACGCAGCACGGGTATTAAACGACGCCGAGACTCGATACTCCCCCACCGAGCGGGAATTATTAGCAGTAGTATACGCGGTCAACCATTTCAGATCATACATCTACGGGAAAAAATTCTTCTTAATTATGGACCATAAACCTTTAGAATGGTTGTATCTGCTAGAAAACCCGACGTCTAGGCTAATGAGATGGAAACTCAAACTAGAAGAATACGACTACCAAATAATTTATAAACCCGAGAAGTACAATACTAACGCGGATGCACTATCACGAAACCTTGTAATATTACCACTCGACTCCAAGCGACTACGAACAACCAGCGAGGACTAACACGAACAAAAAAGACTAAAAGAATACCATCAATACAAAACACGACCATTAAGCACAACAAATTCAAGTAGCGGAAATCCAGCACCGAGGAAAATACCGCGAATAGATTGTAGCACAGAATCAAACACCGAAGAAAAGCAGGGCAAACTCGTAACGATGGAACAAACAAGGAAAAAAAGAGTAGTGACTGGAATAGATTCAACCACGGACGAGGAGTTAGAAATCATCGAGAACATAGACGAAGGAATGGACAGAGAGATGAACACAATCGAAGAAAAAGAGAACAATAACGAAAATACAGACAAGGAGATGAATGCTAATGAAGATACAAGCAGCGAAATTAACCTTAACACGGACGAAGAAATGGAACTTAACGAGATAATGAACAAAGAAATGGATATTAGCAACAGTACAGACGGAGAAATAAGTGTTCAAGAAGACACGGGCGAAGAAGTAGACAAAGACAAAGAAATGAATGTCAGTAAAAACAAGGAAATCATAGAGGCAATGGATATCAGCAGTGCCGAAAGCATAGAAGAAGGAATGAATCAAGAAGAAACCCCAAAAGAAAGGAAAACGGAAAAACGAAACAGCACCACATCAACCTTAGAAGAACCCAGGGAAAAAATACGAGTCACAGCAGAAGTACATACACCACCGCAGAAAAAGAAGAAAAGAGGAGGAGAAAGAAGAACAAGACAACAACTCATACGAGCACTCAAGGACGTAGATAAAATCCAAAAAATAGGGGAGAATCAAATAATACCAAGATACACAACTAAAGTACCTCCCAAAATGGAAAGAGCGCCGTCTACAGGAACCGACACCCAGGAAGGAAGAAGAAACTCCAGTGATACATTAACTGGACCAATAACACCTATTAAAATAAAAAGAATACCTCAACCAAGGATCACTGCACAAGAAAGGATACCCAATTTCATCAACGAGACAGAAGATCACCTATGGATGAGAAAAGAACTAAAAATTATATTTCTTACACAAAACGGAATACCTTGTGACGTTGCAGATCTGGCAACGTCACAAAATAGAAAATAAAAATAATGAACCAACGCGAAACTACTCTCGGGGCCTTCCGTGAATAATGTACCGCGGCTAATTCCCGAATTTTGTGAGCCCCGGGACAGGAGGGACGGCGGAAACGCCGGCGGAAGGAGAAGGAGGGGCGCTCAGGGTGCAAGGACGGGGGAGGTATCCCGGGGGGATCCTCCCTAGAACACGCTTCCCGCCGCTGACCAGGGGTCAGCGGGCCCACGGGGCCACGGGAGCGCTCACCCCGGCGTGCGTGAGCCGGCGGTGCGACACCGGTGCCCTGCGGAGCCTCCGTGTTGGGCCACCCCTATTGGTGACCCACGCGGGGCACGGCGATCCCGGGGGGATCGAGGCGCGGACGCCTGAGGGCCGATCTCTCCCCACCCAGCCTGCCGCAGCAAGAGTTCCGCGAGCGGCGACCACCAGCCGCCAACCTCCCGAAAAAGGACCACCTGCCGACATCTGTGGAGGATCGACAGGACTCACAGTGACGTCACCACCAGCGTCGCGGGAAAAGCTTCTACTCATGCGCGTGCCGAATGTACGGCGTAATTGCCGAGCACGCGGTCTCAGTCTTACGACACCATTAGGATCAATTAGTGATCGCAGTCTGACGACGACTTTAGAATCGATTAGCGATCGCATTAGTGAGAGGACGAGATCGAACCAGAACCATGGAGAATATATTTGAGAGTCTACGAGAGGCCAGCGATTCGGTAAGCGAACTTAAATAGCCCTTTTCGTTGTGTCGAATGTAATGAAGAATTGTACGCGTTAGAATCCCGTTTGGTATCGAAATTATGAGAGATTTTCCGGCTTCACCGGTATTGCGTAGTGCTTTTCCGTATCGAGTCCTCCCGTAACGAATGATGTAATCTAGTGCGTCGCGTGCGTTACCGCGTGTAATCTCGAGAGTCGTAATTCGATCTTCGCGTTTTGTAATTCCGCCTTCGGGCGATGACGAAAAATAAAATGTGCCGACTCTCGGATTTATTTTGAATCGTTGTATGAGATTTATTTTGTGTGTGAAATTCCTGTTTTGTGTCGTCACTCCACCCATGCTCGATAGAATCGAACTCATTCCGCGTAGTCCGGCCCTGGGAGAAATTTCGTCGTTTCGATTTCGTTAATTTCAGAGATTCTCGAATTAGTTTTTGGTAGAAGGTGAAATAGAGTCATTTGGTGACATTTCGAACGAGCTTCGGCTCGCGGCACTACGGTGCCTGGCGCCCAACGGATTTAGGATTTTTGGATTTTGGAAATTTGGAGGAGAGAATCTCGCGTACTTTCTTTGCTCACGAGTAATTTTCGGGTTAGCCGGTGCCGAATATCGGAGTAAGGAAAATTCTCGTGACAAATTTTGCCGCCCAACGTGGGGCCACTTCAGTAAAAGTGGCTTTCGAGCATTTTTCGCGTAATATTGATTTATTTGGTGGAGTTTCGACACTGGAATATTGTAAGAATATTATCGCGGTTGATAGAATTTTCCAGATTGAATCTTAACGGTGGTATTACGTTCGAAATTTATCGCGTGATATTCTTGAGCTTTTGTTCGGATGTAATATTAGCAGTTACTCGGGATTATCGTTCCCGGTGTTTACGTTTTTTTTGGTCGGCAAGAAGCCGAAGTAGTTGGATCGTATGATCCTTGTTGTTGCCGAGTATTAAACTCGGTTCACATGAAGCCAGCAGGTGAAACGTGTGGATTAGGGATAATTGATAGATTTTTCGAAAAGGTTACTCCGGGTTATTTCGAGGATTTTGGTTGTTATATTTAGTCTTTTTAGTTACTTTTTGTTAATTTATTTTGTGCCGTGGTGCCCCTATTGGCATCATTTTATTTGGATTTCGCGGTTTTCGGTTTCGGTGAAGGGCATCTCTCAGGGAGAGGTGGCCCGGACTATTGGGTGCTCCTTCCGAGGCGGAAGTTTGAGCAAATTGTTAGTTTTGGGATTTGGGTTAGTTAATGGGATTTTCGGACTTTTGAGTCGGAGTTTTGGAATTGCGTTTTAGCAATGGCTACCGGAGTACCGACGCTTCACCTGGCTGTTTCGCGAGTATGCCATAGCGAAGTGGCGAATATTTTAAGAATATCGTGCGAATATTAGTGAATAATTGGTGAATGTTTGTGCATGTTTCTTGCGGATTTACGATATTTGCGATATTTTCGATATTTATGATATTTATGATATTTCGATATTTATGGTATTTCTGATATTTGTGATATTTATGATATTTATGATGTGTTTTGGATGTCGCAAATTACACTGAAAATTTATGCCTGTTCCGATCCAATTAAGGTGCCTACCGACTTGAATTAGTTTTCTTATTTCGCAGTAGTGTTGCGTAATTGGCCAGTGCTAAGAAAGTGCTAATTAGTTTAAAGTTAGAGTGTTTGAACTTTTTTTTTGAATTTTGTTAAAACTCGGACATTGTTCGGGGAGTGTTGTAGTTTATTCATGATTTGAAGTACTTGTCGGAATTTACGGCACCCGGGAATTATTTTCCGGAATTATTTTGAATTGTTGCTGGGTTATGAATTTTATTGGGAATTTCGAATGTTTGCGATTATCGTGAAATGGCACCAGGTTTGATGAGTCCCTGGACGAGTTGATTTCTCTCTCTCACATATGGAATATTGTTAGATGGAATCATGAAACTAATGTGATTTAATTGTGGATTATTGTGCGATTCTGATTACTGATATAAGGTGATATTATGATGATGTGTGGGTGATTACGAGATTTATTTTCAGTGTGGCGTATGTCATTGACCATTTGATTTTCTTTTGCTGATTTTGTGCATTTATCGTGTCTTACTACGCAGTAACATTACCCTCTGTACGGGAATGTGGACTTTCCGCGATTAAGGTTGATATATCGATGTTTGAACTCTGTTTTGTTGATTGTCGTAGCACGTATCTTCCGTGCTCCGTTACGCTTGCGCTCAATACTGGACTTATTTTCGTTACGTTGGTTTCCGGAATTTCGCGTTGTTGAGTACTGCGGTTATCCAAGGACTTATTTATTGTTTTTCTTTTGCGTTTTTCGGCGTTCCGCCTGGCTCAGACCGCGAACGGCGTACCGGGCTAGGAGGTATCGAATTAAGCGGTACCATTGTTAGGGTGTGCCGCGGGGAGATCGGTAATCGTCCGTAACACGTAGTCATTCCGGATTCGCGATTTATTGGAATTTTGGTCGGAAAAACGAGTGTGGAAATTCTCTAAGGCGATTGCGTAAGTTTGAGTTTCGCGAGCTAGTGAAGTTGAGTCGGCATGAATACCAACCCGCCAGAACCGCCTTCCGGTGAGGGCGATGAAAATACCGGTCAGACGCGCTTGCTCCCGAATCACGTATATCAGTCGCCGGACTCACCCATAGGAAATCCATCGCATTCTTTTGTGGAGACGATGCAGATACCGTTGCGAGGGGGTCAGCAACCACCCCTGACCCAAACGAACCGTGTTCGGACGTCGCTACAACTGGATACGTCCTACCGTGATCGACGCGGCGATGTGATAGACCAGTTGCGGCGGTGGAACGTAACATTTAAGGGTGAGGCGGACGACGACTGCGATTTCTTTCTCGATCAGGTTTGGGAAGCTTGCGACTTAAAGGGGTGTGATCCGGCCGAGATTATCCCGCACCTACATCACGCGATGGGCGGGAAAGCAGTAACGTGGCTTTATTCCGGACGTAATTATTGGCGTACGTGGGATCAATTCGTTACCGCGTTTCGGCATAGTTTTACCAACGCGAGTCAGCGATTTGAGTTCGAGAAGCAGATCTTGACGCGAACCCAACGTCGCGGAGAGCGCGTACGCGATTACATCGCTGAAATCCGGAACTGGATGAGTCGATTAAATCCGCCGTGGTCGCCTCAGCAGGAATTGTCGTGTGCTTACGGTAACTTGCACCCGCATTTACGGATGCAGGTTTCCCGTGAGTCAGTACGAGACCTATTTGACTTAGAGCGACGCGCTATCGAAGCCGAGCGGATGCAACAACAACTTCGCGAATGGGAGCCGTATGAAGATCCTGGGGCTTCCGAAACCGCGCCGCGACCTAGATACCGTCCTTTCGGAGCTCAACGGGAAAACGCGCCTAAGGTACCGACTCCGTCGAATGTAAAATCTGCCGAACCAAAGCCCGCGAGAGAAGACGCGCGGAGAGCAACGCCAGCTACCGGACGAACTCCATTTACGCCGACGTGCTGGAATTGCAAGCAATCCGGCCACTTTTCAAGAGATTGCAAGGCTCCGAGTCGCCTGCACTGTTACCGTTGCGGGAGACCGGGCGTTACGACACGCGATTGTCCCGATTGCTCTCGTCCTTCGGGAAACGCCACGGGGAGCCGATGATTCGGGTCGAATCGGCTACCGATGCTATTGTTGCGACCCGCCCGCCTGCGAATATCGAAGTGGCGAAAAGCGAACCTCCAAGTCCTACGGAACTCGTCGCGAGAACCTCGAAGCCTACCGTCGAGGATATTTCGGCAAAACCGCGCCCCGCGCCGAAGCGAGGCCCAGCTCTCTTGTACTTATTAATACAAGTAGGGGGGAAACCGGTTCGAGCGTTGTTAGATTCAGGGGCATCGATGGACCTTATTAGCAAGGAAGCCGCCGATCAATTACCGGGCGTAATGGAATTGGGGCCGCCCACGAACCCGTGCCGTTTCGTAGTCGCGACCGGAGAAACTAATTCTACTGTTAGACAGGTCGCTTTTTGGGCTGATATCCGCGGACAATATCGCTGTATCGTCGCCTTTGTCGTAGACCGCCTCTCGAGCCCGATTATTTTGGGAGTCCCGACGTTAGCAGATTTTGGAGTCGTTCTCGACTACCACCGCGCCGAATGGTATTTCGGATATAAGCCGGAAGAACGCTTTCCGTTAGGACCGGACCAAGAAGAGTCAACAGCTTGCGGGATTCGAAAGTTAGAGCCGAATGAGCGTGATCGACTGGAGGAATTTCTAGACACAACCTTACCGACGCTATCGCAAGTCGCGGCCATGACCAATCTAATAGAGCATCGGATAGATACCGGCGATCACGCGCCTATCCGACAGAAAGTTTATGCCGTCTCCCCAATCGTGCAACAAGCGATACACGCCGAAGTAGATAAAATGCTCGCGGAAGACGTGATAGAACCATCACATAGTGAATGGTCTAGCCCTATCGTGATGGTAAAGAAGCCAAACGGAACGTACCGATTTTGCTTGGATTTCCGCAAAGTTAACAGTGTGTCGAAAAAGGATGCGTACCCTCTTCCGCTCATGAGCAGTATCTTAGATAAGCTTAATGCCGCAAAATACTTGAGTACTATCGATCTTAGTCAAGCGTATTTCCAAGTACCGTTGGAAAAGAAGAGCCGCGAAATTACCGCCTTTATAGTTCCGGGTCGCGGATTATTCCATTTCAAGCGCATGCCGTATGGCTTAACTGGAGCACCGGCGACGTTCCAGCGTTTACTGGATCGCCTAATAGGACCTGAAATGGAACCCCATGCTTTCGCCTACCTGGATGATATCATCGTGGCTACCGTAACTTTCGAAGAACACCTGACTTGGCTAACTCGCGTATTGGATCGGGTAAAGGACGCAGGACTTCTCGTGAATCCCGAAAAATGCGAATTCTGTCGTGCGGAGGTAAAGTACCTCGGATTTCTCGTCGGGGAGGAAGGGTTGAAGGTCGACCCGGATAAGACCGCGCCGATCGTGTCGTACCCACCGCCAACCAACATCAAGCAGCTACGGCGATTTATAGGAATGGCCTCTTGGTATCGCCGATTCCTAGCCGAGTTCGCGACAATATCTGAACCCCTGACTAGGCTTTTGAGGAAAGACCAACCGTGGACGTGGACTGCCGAACAACAAGCAGCTTTCGAAACACTGCGGGACATGATTGCGAACGCACCAGTTTTGTCCTGCCCGGATTTCAACTTACCATTTGTCCTGCACACGGATGCCAGTACCGTCGGACTCGGAGCTGTCTTAACGCAGACTACCGAAGAGGGAGAGCGAGTAATAGCTTTCGCCAGCAAAACCTTAAGTGTTGCCGAACGCAAATATACGACTACCGAATTGGAGTGCCTCGCTATCGTCTGGGCCGTCAAGAAGTACCGCGCCTACCTGGAAGGGTACCGTTTCACCGTAATCACCGACCATAACAGCCTGAGGTGGTTACACAACTTGAAGGATCCCGTAGGGCGATTAGGAAGATGGGCCTTGCAGTTAGAAGCCTACGATTTTGAGGTGATCTATCGGAAGGGCGCTTTACACCATGTGCCTGACGCATTGTCCCGTGTTCCCGAAACAGTTGTCGCCGCAACCACGGATCTCGGTACCTGGTATGACCAACGAAAGAAACAGGTACTGGCGCAACCCAAGCAATTTCCGAATTGGAAGGTCGAGGGCGAACAGCTGCTATATCGACGTAGCGACGAAATGAAAGAGGCACTGCTGAAGGAAGATCTCGACGCATGGAAGCTGGTAGTACCGGAAACGCAACGAATACCGATTATCGCCCAGGAGCACGAGTCCCCACAGGCGGGACATCTTGGAGTAGAGAAGACTTTCCGACGTGTCGCGAGGCAATATTATTGGCCTGGAATGTTCCGAACCATCCTGCGAGTCATACGGAGATGTGAGGTGTGCCAACGTACGAAGGTCAGCCAGGAAGCCCCTCCCGGTTTAATGGGCAAACGGAAGGTATCGCAGCCATGGCAGGTTGTGGCGGCCGATGTTATGGGTCCGTTCCCGAAAAGCAAACAAGGATTTGTGTACCTGCTGGTGATGCAAGATCTTTTCACCAAATGGATAGAGTGCTGCCCTTTACGAGCCGCTACCGGAGCCAAGATTGCTGAAGCATTGGAAGAGCTGGTTTTCTCGCGTTGGGGTACACCCGAAGTTATCCTCACTGATAACGGGACGGAATTTATAAATAAAACTCTCGAGAAGGCTATTACCGAATATGGGATCCACCACGCCACGACTCCGCCGTACCACCCGCAGGCGAACCCAGTGGAGAGAGTCAATCGAGTTTTGAAGACGATGATTGTGGCCTATTTGGAACAAGACCATCGAGAGTGGGACCGTCATCTACCGTCCTTCCGTTTCGCGTACAACACGGCGTATCATGCCGTTTTGGAAGCCTCCCCCGCATTTCTGAACTTCGGACGCGAGCCCCGATCCGGCCGAAGCCTGAAGGAGCTTGAAGACACCAAGGATTTACCAGAACCTCCGACCACAAGCGATATCGAGAATTGGTCGGAAAGGATGAAGAAGATGGTCAACGTCGAACTGTGGGTCAGCGAAAATCTAGAGGCCGCTTACGAGAAACAGGCCGCATACTACAACCGCAATAAACGAGACGTCACCTTTCGAGTGGGAGACATGGTTTTGAAGCGTCACCATGTGTTATCTTCCGCTGCACAGAACATCGCAGCCAAATTAGCGCCACGTTTCCATGGACCTTTTCGCGTATCTAGAGTACTATCGCGAGTCGTTTATGAATTAGAGAACGAACACGGAAGACGTATCGGAAAGTTCCACATTTCCCAATTAAAACCTTATCGTGTTTAACCTACTAATACCGTACTAACTTGTTAGGATACCGAACCAGAGGAGTTAATTTCCGAGCCGGAATGGCTCTATTTCAAAGAGCGGGAGCACCTCGGAGATCCCGACGCGGTGGTACAGGCGCTGCCGGATTATTGGGAGTACCGGGCACGAGTGGAGGAGCAAAAAGGGCCCCTCCCGGTATCGCAGCCCCCGCCTCATGTACCAAGGAGGCTAGTAGTAGGAAGCGGCGGCCAGAGAAAGGGGTTTAAGGATGCCGCCACTCAAACGGCGGAGGGATCTCCCTCGCTACCGCCGACCACCGCCCGATCTTCCACACCCGCTGCAGGACCGAGACGGGTCACCTGGGCGCCGACGCCCGAAGGGGGACCGAAGCCGCTACCAACCGCGGCCCCCGATCGATTGCCGGCACCGCGGGACATTCCGGGA
The DNA here is from genome assembly GCA_963989405.1 of Trypoxylon attenuatum. Classification (NCBI taxonomy): domain Eukaryota; kingdom Metazoa; phylum Arthropoda; class Insecta; order Hymenoptera; family Crabronidae; genus Trypoxylon; species Trypoxylon attenuatum. The sequence goes on from OZ022490.1 coordinate 21,282,067, forward strand.
GCCTACCGCCATAAGGGCGGAAAGAAGCCCGGGTGTTGGAATTGTGGGGACCCCGACCACCCCTACTCCAAATGCCGAGAGACCCGGCGATTCAAATTTTGCTTCCGCTGCGGGGCGGCCAATGTGAGCTTGGCCGAATGCCCGACTTGCAAGCGGGCCTACTTGCAGGAGAGGAACCCGCCGAAGCAGGCCTAGACCATGGGCCAACCGTCTCGAACGACCCTATAACCAGTTCTTTTCTATTTTCTCTAGTGTGGTTTTGCTAATTATTATTAGGTGTAGGTTTTGGGGGGTTAATGCGTTGCTTTTCTTTACACTATTTTTTTTTGTCTAAATAAATAAGCGTGTGTGTGCCAGTCGTGCGATTGTTGTTAACCCCTCCCGTTACCCAGAGGCGTTTAGGAAGTGAAGAGAGAGAGAAATAGGTATCGGAAATCAACTCGTTCCAGGAAAAGGTGTCAATACGTGATTTTGGTGAGTACCCGTTTATTATCGTCTTGATGGACGGAACAGCAAATCGTTTTAGAGAATGGTCGCTTGCGACCCGTATGGGTTATGCTCCCGGTAGGGAGGAACATTTAGGGATTTATTGATGTATTTTGTTGTGTGTGTCAATTTTGAGTACACGGAAGGACCCGAGTGGAGTCGCGTTTCCGAAAAGGGCTACGGTCTGTTCGCCGGCGGGAAGGTCGGGGCGACCTTCCTTAAGGGGGGGGCCGTTGTGACGTTGCAGATCTGGCAACGTCACAAAATAGAAAATAAAAATAATGAACCAACGCGAAACTACTCTCGGGGCCTTCCGTGAATAATGTACCGCGGCTAATTCCCGAATTTTGTGAGCCCCGGGACAGGAGGGACGGCGGAAACGCCGGCGGAAGGAGAAGGAGGGGCGCTCAGGGTGCAAGGACGGGGGAGGTATCCCGGGGGGATCCTCCCTAGAACACGCTTCCCGCCGCTGACCAGGGGTCAGCGGGCCCACGGGGCCACGGGAGCGCTCACCCCGGCGTGCGTGAGCCGGCGGTGCGACACCGGTGCCCTGCGGAGCCTCCGTGTTGGGCCACCCCTATTGGTGACCCACGCGGGGCACGGCGATCCCGGGGGGATCGAGGCGCGGACGCCTGAGGGCCGATCTCTCCCCACCCAGCCTGCCGCAGCAAGAGTTCCGCGAGCGGCGACCACCAGCCGCCAACCTCCCGAAAAAGGACCACCTGCCGACATCTGTGGAGGATCGACAGGACTCACAGTGACGTCACCACCAGCGTCGCGGGAAAAGCTTCTACTCATGCGCGTGCCGAATGTACGGCGTAATTGCCGAGCACGCGGTCTCAGTCTTACGACACCATTAGGATCAATTAGTGATCGCAGTCTGACGACGACTTTAGAATCGATTAGCGATCGCATTAGTGAGAGGACGAGATCGAACCAGAACCATGGAGAATATATTTGAGAGTCTACGAGAGGCCAGCGATTCGGTAAGCGAACTTAACTAGCCCTTTTCGTTGTGTCGAATGTAATGAAGAATTGTACGCGTTAGAATCCCGTTTGGTATCGAAATTATGAGAGATTTTCCGGCTTCACCGGTATTGCGTAGTGCTTTTCCGTATCGAGTCCTCCCGTAACGAATGATGTAATCTAGTGCGTCGCGTGCGTTACCGCGTGTAATCTCGAGAGTCGTAATTCGATCTTCGCGTTTTGTAATTCCGCCTTCGGGCGATGACGAAAAATAAAATGTGCCGACTCTCGGATTTATTTTGAATCGTTGTATGAGATTTATTTTGTGTGTGAACTTCCTGTTTTGTGTCGTCACTCCACCCATGCTCGATAGAATCGAACTCATTCCGCGTAGTCCGGCCCTGGGAGAAATTTCGTCGTTTCGATTTCGTTAATTTCAGAGATTCTCGAATTAGTTTTTGGTAGAAGGTGAAATAGAGTCATTTGGTGACATTTCGAACGAGCTTCGGCTCGCGGCACTACGGTGCCTGGCGCCCAACGGATTTAGGATTTTTGGATTTTGGAAATTTGGAGGAGAGAATCTCGCGTACTTTCTTTGCTCACGAGTAATTTTCGGGTTAGCCGGTGCCGAATATCGGAGTAAGGAAAATTCTCGTGACAACCTATAGGGAAAATAAGCCAAAATCTTATAAAAAGTAAAAACTTAGAAGTCACACCAATAAGTGGAAATAAGAAGATAATAAAACTAACAAAAACAATTTGGGGAATAATCCTACCTCAAAATCCTAATCAGAACCAGTTTAACGCATCCATAAACAAATTACACTCTGAAATACAAAAGGAAAAATTAACATTAATAAACATACCAAGAGAAAAGAAAATGGATCAAAAAATGCTCCAACTAGCCATACGAGTAAATTTCCTAGAGGGAAGTACCCAGATAGTAATATGCAAGGGAACCATAATCAAACCACCTAAAAATGAAAGAGAACAAATAATAAAAGAAAATCACACTACGCCCATCGGGGGACATAAAGGTATCAAAAAAACATACCTAAGAATTAGAAGTACATACTATTGGGAGAACATGAAGGAAGACATCACCAACTATGTAAAAACATGCATAACCTGCCAAAAAAATAAATTAGTCCGTGTGAAAAATAGGGAACTCATGATAATAACCGATACGCCAAGCGAAGCCTTTGACAAAGTATCCATGGACATACTAGGGCCATTACCATACACCACAAAAGGAAATAGTTATATATTAACTATCCAAGACAACTTAACAAAATACTGTCTAGCCATACCCTTAGCATCAATATCTGCAAAGGATATAGCAAAAGAATTCACAGAAAAATGCATTTGTATATATGGGAGCCCTAAGGCGATACTCACCGACCAATTTCCTAACTTCACCGGAAAGGTTATGAAGGAATTCTCCAAAATCTTCCAAATCAAACAACACAAAACTACTGCCTTCCACCCACAATCAAACGGATCTCTGGAACGAAGTCACCACGTGCTAATAGAGTACCTGAAACACTACACAGGCAGGGATAAACAATGGGACGAATGGTTGCCATTAGCCATGATGTCGTACAATACCAGCACACATGAAGGATCGAAATTCACGCCATATGAATTAATATTCGGGAGAAAAGAGCGTTTGCCAACCAACCCGAGAATAACAGAAGAGAGAACTTACCCGGAATGTCTCGAAGAGCTAATATACAAAATACATAGCCTCCGAACAGCCGCAAGGGAAAACCTAGAAAAATCAAAAAACGGACAGAAAAGATATTATGACCAAAAAATACATACACAAAAATATCAGAAAGGAGACCAAGTCTTCCTTCTAAAAACTAAAACCGGGAAACTAGAACCGGAATACACCGGATCATTCACTATACTCGGAACACTACCAAACAATAACCTTAAACTAATCACCGGGCCGAACAAAACCAAGGTGGTGCACATGGATCGAACTAAGGTGGCGCACCTAACGCTCACCCAGGGCACTAAACATCAAACCCAACCTAAACTATAAAAAACACGCCATTTCCAGACAAACCAGCTTGGAGGAAGGTAAGAAACGAACGAAAGAAAGAGAAAGAACAGATATACCAAAGCGATCAGGACAAAGACGACGGGAGAAGGGTAAGGAAAATGAAAATCCCAAAGACGTGGGGACGAAAAGAGACTCAACGGCAATCCGGAAAAGGGATATAGAAAGGATCCTTCAAAAAATGGTGCCGCACCCTATGGCGGTGAGCCCCATAGTAGGAAGGATACAAATCGAGGAGATGTTAACCGAGATGACGACGGTACCCGAACTAATCGAGCCATTTGACCCATGGATCATCAGAAGAATAAACATCCCAGCCAAAAATTGGTTTTTTTACACTAAAGCCCAAGAAGAGGACCCACGGAAGTACCAAGGCATCATTATAGACGGGAAACCATCACGACCACCGCCAAGGACCGACGAATGCTCATGTTTTTATGCCGGCGAGCTAGAACAATACCACAGGGGATAATTGAGAGATAGGCCAGGAACCGCCAAAAACCACCCCCCATATAAAGAGCCCACCACTACCATTTTTTCCATCTATCACTATCCACCATGTTTTTTTTTGTAACCTAAAGACCCTCCAAAGAATGTATAATTAGGATAAGTATTACCTTACTTTACATATTTTATTTTTATCTTTATTTTTATGCTATCATTTCAGAACCTCACTCTTCTTTCGAGGACGAATGAAAAATAAGGAGAAAGGTGTAACGCCCCCGCAAATCCTGCACCAAAACTGTACATATTTTAAACGTAGTAACCTAGGAAATAACGCGTAATAAGAGATACTACGAATGCATACGACACAGATAACCTGTACTTAGCATAGAACTAACGCGTGCAACAAAGATAGCAATTTAAATTATAATTCTTTTGGATTGGATGGGTAAATATTGGGTGCATCCGCCATTTACCCCAATCTTATCCCACATAGTGTTACAAGATCTGGAAAACCATTGTCTGACACTCTTGTCATTTCATGTTCCTTTCTTCTATAGCTACATCGACGATATCTTAACTTGTCTTCCTTCCAAAAACATCAATGAAACTGTCGACATTTTCAATAGTTATCATCCCAGGCTCCGCTTCACTTTAGAACTAGAATCAGATAATTCCATCCCCTTTTTAGACATCCTCATCATTAGATAAAATCAGACGATTATAACCAACTGGTACAGGAAACCCACATGGTGTGGAAAAACAATAAATTTCAATTCTCAACATCCATTTAGCCATAAACTATCTATCATCACTTCCTTAATTGATCGAGCCATCCTTTTATCACATAACAGTTTCCATTCTAATAACATACTATTGGTCAAACACATATTAACCGCGAACGATTTCCCACTCATCTTAGTCAACAAGTATATCCACAGGAGATTCAAATATCTAAGAAGCAAAAATAACACACCCATTACCAGCCAACCTTCTTCCAGTACTGAAAAACAAACACTTTGCATTATACCATACGTTAAAGATCTTGGTGAATCCTTGAGTAGGCTGCTAGCCAAATTTAATATCACAACCATTTTCAAGAATAGTAATAAACTAGACTCTATCATCGGTTCTAATAAAGATAAAATTGAGTTTTTCCTCAACACTAATATTGTTTATAAAATTAATTGCTTAGATTGCGAAGCAGTTTACATAGGTCAAACGAAACGATACCTTAAGGATAGGATACGTGAGCATAAGCACAATCTTCATAACTCGAGCAATTTACACACATCTTTAACTAACCACATGGTCACTGAATTACACACTTTTGATTTTGAGAACACTAAAATTCTTGCCTTTGAACCAGATTTATTTAAGAGATTGTTTCAAGAAATGTTATTCATCAAATTCAACGATAATACAGTAAATAATAGAACAGACATCAATAATTTAAATACCATATACAATTTTTGTAACTTCTCCTTAAAGTAACGTTCCAAACCTATTGATATATCAATACTACACATTCGCATTTCGCGCCATCACGTCACCATTGTATATCGCCACACTTCGTGCCCTTGTTCTGTAAAACTTCACTGCGCATGCCTTCACTTATGAACCATCAGTCGCCAAGATGTAACCGTTCGAACCACACGCGCAATTAAGTTACTGTTAAGTTATTCATTTTTGTGAGAGAAAAATTTTAGCGGACTTGTTTACCACAAAACACTTGTCAAGAATCCCTCAGTCAAACAACATTCACACAGGTAACACAATAATTCAAATGTCCTCGTAATTTCATTCTTTCGAGAGTACTTAACCTTTCAACCAATTCGAAAATTATCAAATACTTTCACCTAATGGTAATTATTTTTCATATACTAGATCATACATGTAGTTCTGAAATAATTGATATGGGCTCAAGTAATTAACTCCTCGCTTATTTCGCTTCAGGCTCGATGGTTCCAACCATTGTATCTTTTAATACAATGATTGCGAAACACGTGCTTGATGCGTCGCCATTAAGCATAAACCACACTGAGTCTTCTCCTACAAACAGGTGTTCATTATTCTTGTACAGCAAAAGTAATTTCCACAATGGTATGTTAAATGCTTAACATTTACAACCTTTTTGCTATTTCTCTATATTCTGAATCCTATTTCATTTCAAAAAACTCAACCACCTTATTTTTACACATTTCATTTATTTCACAGAATCATAAATATAATCGTTTTATGGAAACCATTAAGAGTCGCTAGAAATTTTTCATCACGTAAAGTATATCGAAATAATCGAAACGGGAGTGTCCACTTTGCGCACGTTCCACTTTGCGCACATGTGGATTTTCGGACACAGTGGAATTTGCCCACGTTGGAAGTTGGACACAGTGGAATCAGGACACATGGCAGTGGAAACTGCACACATCATGCATATATTAGCATGACTGAGTTGTGACTGTAAAACGTAATAAGTCTCATTCTGCTTTACAGTCACAGGTCAGGTCAGTGCCAGATGAAGGGAAGGGGGCGCAACTCTAAAACGTGATAAGTCTCATTATGCTTTACAGTCACACGTCAGGTCAGTGCCAGATGAGGCGAAGGGGGCGCAAACGTATAATTTACAAATAATGGCCAAATGGAAATAGTTAATACCACGGATATACCTGAAAATATCTTCAGTACGAATTATGCATGATTAGAGTTAAGCTGTGTACGCAGTACTCTGCTGCCGACCTCCATTTTTCGTGTGGTAAAGGCCCACTGTGAACTTGACATACTGTGCGAAGTTTCCACATTTGATGTGTGCAACTTCCACTCAACACTATTTCGACTGTGGGCAGTTTCCACTGTGCGCAATTTCCACGTGCGCAAGTTTCAAAAACGGCCCGTGTCCAAAGTGGAATGTGCGCAAAGGAGACTCATCCTCACGTACATATGTTCCTGCTACTTAGTACATAAGTTAAATTTCACACCGATCCGAACGTTATAAAAACTAGTTGTATGCGAAACACTAGTGCGAATAGAACACACAAATATGAAGGCGTAAGTCCCACACCAAGTACTTATTCCAGATTGGTTGTTTATTTGGAAGTTTATTTATTCAGTCACTAACACCTTGACGTAATACATTTTATAGATGTGAAATTTATTAATAAAAAATGAAGTTTCTGAAGAGGACTCCGGATGAGGAGTTGAAACGTCAAACAGAATACAATTGTGTCATCTTTGTATAACGGATTGAAGAAAATGGCGGATGCACCCAAAGATAGCAATACCCGTATAGTGCGCAGCGCCACCACATTTAGCATTAGGAAGGATATAGTGTTACGTCCTCGTAGTTTCACATCAAATATTTCAATTTTAAAACCTTCAGAAGAAATCTTAGTTTCGAGCCACCAGTGCCTCAGATACCCCAGTCCTGTAAACATTCCCATGCAGCCCCTGCTGCAATGATTTATACACAGCTGCATCCAAGACGCGCTTGAGTCACACAGCTACATCCTAGGGCTTGTCTAGGAAAATCCTAAGGGTTAGCCCCACTTTTCCCGAGAAATTAGTGCGCGCTCGACTATATAAACCACCGAAAATTCTACTCTGGGAGTTCAGTCTTTAATCCTCCATCGAAGGGCGAAGCTCTGTCCTTCTTGTAGTAGATCGTGCCAGGCATTTTCGAAGCATTCCTAATCATTCAAATCTTAGACGCTGGAATACGGGGTTATTCCGAGGAAGATCGTATTCGTTACTTTCAATCAGAACTATCCAAACCATTACAAATCTTAGACGCTGGAATACGGGGTTATTCCGTGGAAGATCGTACACGTTACTTCGACCAAATCATTGCATTAGTTGCGATTACTCTTGTAAGCATTCAATTACGCCGCGAATCATATCTATCCGAACAGACGAGGATTACACAAAGGTATTTTGTAACAAACGAACATACACTTAACACGATTGTATATTTTATTCTTTCCATTATTTTAATATAGTTATCTTATTTTTCGTGTCAATTACTCCTTTTTCTACATTCAATTACAACCTGTCATAGCGAATAACACTGAAAGCGACATCGTGCATAGAACTCACATTTAGTGTAGGAATATTTAGCCGCTCAAGTATTCCTATCCGGGGTAATATAAGACTCGAGAGAGATTCGGCGCCTTCGTGGAACGCCGTCTCGTACTTCCAGCATTTACCTTTTAGCCATCCTAAACCTTATTCCTTTCTGGGGACCTTCGAACCGACTCGGGTATAATCGGATTAATATTGTTGTGCCAGTAGGTCTCATTGACTATAGCGCATTGAGATGTGTTTGGACCTCAATTAAAGATCTGACTATACATCTGGTTGGACGGGTCTCTGGACTGACACCCTCGCGAATCAGGGAAACAGTTGGGTAGTTTCAAGAACGAGTATATAAGTAGGGCTACCTGCCTAAAGACACCGTTAGACTTGAGAGAGACTAGGCGCCTTCGTGGAACGCCGTGTGTTACCTCAAGCTGGGTCTTTCCTACCCTTAAACACAATCCTGTACCAATCAGCTTCGACCGTCAAGGAGATTCTGCCTGAAAGGTATTATTTTGCCAATAGTGCTCATCGACATTAGCGCAGTGAGATGTGTTTGGAACTTAATTAATCTCAGGCTTATTCGAATTGGCGACTGTTGATTGGGCTCGCATACCCTTAAAGGTTCAGGAGTGAGCACGTTTTCCGTAACCAAACGGATAAAAAACGGTCTCGCACGGCTAGCCCGTACCAATAGGACCAATACGAACACTTGTTAGGTAAAACCATATATTATATAACATAATTCGATTACAAAGGAGCTTCGCGATTAGATGATAGAATGTATAAAAGCCGCACAAATCTTCTAGTTCAGTCAGTCGGGTTCGCGCATAAGCGCAAGCAGAATCTCTCCTGGAGCCAAGTATCCAAGGATTTCAGGCCGCTCCTCTCCTCCTCAGCACAGGTAGCGACTGATCCTGAAAATGCCTACACTCTTAAGGAAAATACCGAACCCTTTCCGGTTACAGACCGCTCCACCGTCTCGGTGCTGGTAGCGACTGGCGAGAACGGCTTCATTTAGCATACCGCAATAGATCACAAACCCTCTTTCGGTTGCAGACCGCTTCACCACGACTACGGGCTGGCAGCCACTGATCAAAAGGGGTTTATAATTACACAAATCGCAATTAAAACCCGACTCAAGCTTCTCCCGATTGCAGACCGCTCCACCACAACTACGTGCTGGCAGCGACTGGTTGGGTTAAGCTCTCGCACACATTCCTTGAACACGTAGAATCGAACCTCTCTCAATTTCAGACCGCTCCACCACCATCAGGCATGATCATATACCACCATCATATTGCATTTTGCAGCGTCACAAAAATAGTAAATTCCCGGCTAGGGAGAAGAGACGAGCACACCTCGGGGCCTCTCAAGAACAACGAACGCCTACTAATGCCCTATGAATCCTTTTTTTTGAGCCAACCACCGAATCCGAAGATCAGAGCCCAGGACCTGCGGGGCTGCTACCAGGGGAAAGAGTCTGGAGAGGTGGCCGGATTCCCGCCCGGAGCGCGGTAAATACCGGACGACCAGCGGGGGAAGGAGTCGCCGCGGCCGGGGCAGGCCCCGTCGAAATTGGGGACGGGACACCTTGCGGTACTCCACCCTCGAAGATTCCCGGGGGGAAGGCGGGGTGGAGGGACCCACTGACTCCAGGGGGGTTGGTGCTCGGTGGCGCGAGTGGACTACCCTTTCCGACCCTGCTGGACCGGAACGAGAACACAGAAGAAGGAACCTGGAAGAACGGCAGCATCCCGCGGGTGCCGCAAGAAGAGGGCCAAATTTTCCACCACCGATCAGGAAGAATCTCCAGGGCAGGAGTCACCAATTATCGACGGCTAATTTATGGCGTGGCGTTCTATGAGGTGTCCGGGGTGGGGGTAACCGTAGCAATTAGCATGCGCAGGAGATCATCGCGGATCGTGCGGATCCGCGAGTCTCTCTCTTCGATCGGCGACCGTGAGCGGGAGTACACACAGAAACTCCAGTAGCTCGCGAGTGAGTAGTCCCAGTACCGATTTGGAGAAACTTAGGAGCGAACGACGAGACGACTTCGGGAACCACGGCGGCCGAGAACAAAACCATGGTGGGGTGCACATAGTAGCCCTTTCGTTTTACTTGATTTATTGCGCGATATCGGGAATGTGTTGTGTTTGATCCACTCTATCGGCCGCGATCAATTAAACTCAACGTCTCAGCTCCCTCTCCGTATCGGTTTGCGAGATTGGAAAAGAAATTGTTATCGCGATTGCGAGCGTGTCTCCGTTCCGGGAATTGAGATTAGAGGACTTTTCGCGTGTAATTCCGCCTTAGGGCGAGGCCGTGTTCAATAAATTGTGCCGACTCTCGGAGACAGAAAATCTGTGGTGTAAATTTGTTGATATTCCGCCTTATCTATTCCTTTTCGATCCTCTCGGGTAACCGACCCCACCCGCTGATTCCGTTGGTGTTGCGAGTAATTTCGACTTGGGGTAAAAATTCGTTTCTTGTGTGTGGTCGAGACTCTGTCGCGTAAAGCCAGCTATATCGCGATTACAGAAGTATAAATTGAAAGCGGGAGGAATCCCGTGGCACGCGAGTGCCTGGCGCCCAGATGAGTATCGATGAGTAAGTTTGATCCGCGTTTTCCGCAAGCCGAGTTCAAGGAATTCTTTGTTCGCGTGAAGTCCGGCTAGCCAGGGCAGTTTCGCGAATAACTAGCGGATTTCACGTAACAAATTTTGGCGCCCAACGTGGGGCCCCTCCGGTAAAGAGATGTATTCGAGAGGATTTCGCGAGAAAATTTCGTGTTAATTATTGCGTACGAGGAAAATGTCGGAATTTTGGAATTCGAATTAACGTTGTGACGTTGCATTTTGCAACGTCCCAAAATTAGTAATTTCCCGGCACGGGAGTAGCGACGAGCACACCTCGGGGCCTCACCAAGAAAATGAACGCCGACTAATGCCCGGTGAATCCTTTTTTTTTGTATTGCCAACGCCTACCACCGAGGACGCCGATCGGAGCCCCGAGCCGCCCGGAACTGCTTCCAGGGGAAAGAGTCTACAGTGGAGGCCGGATTCCCGCCCGGAGCGCGGTAAATACCGGACGTCCAGCGGGGGAAGAAGTCGCCGCGGCCGAGGCAGGCCCCGTCGAAATTGGGGACGGGATACCTCGCGGTACTCCAACCCAACGATTCCCGGGGGGAGGGCGGGTTGGAGGGACCCACCGGCCCCAGGGGGGTTGGTGCTCGGTGGCGCGGGTCGACTACCCTTCCCGACCCCGCTGGACCGGAACGAGAAAAATGAAAGGAACCTGGGCGAACGGCAGCATCCTGCGGAGGCGGCAAGAAGAGGGCCCAATTTTCCACCACCGATCAGGCAGAGCAGTACAGGGCAGAAGTCATCAATTATCGACAGTCGAATTATGGCGTGGCGTTTCATGAGGTTTCCGGGGTGGGGGTAGTCGCGTTAATTAGCATGCGCAGGAGATCCTCGCGGATCGCGCGGATCCGCGAGGAATTCCTTCTTCGACCGGCGACCGTCAGAGAGAGGAGCACGAATTTCGAGATCTTCGATCAGCGACCGTTAGCAAGAGTAGTACACAAATTTTACGTAGCTCGCGAGTGCCAGTTTGATCGAGCAGCCAAGGAGAAGAGCGGAGAGAGCCGGAGAGACAATTAAACAATTTGGGGACCAACTGCAGCCGAGAACAACTGAAATGGTGAGGTGAACAGAGTAGCCCTTTTTCGCGTGGCGAGCTTTATTGCGTAATATGAATTATTTGTGCTATTGGGTGGTCCATTATCTTTCGTTCGGCCGCGTTCAAATTCACGTCCACGTCTCGGCTCCCTCTCCGTATCGTTTGCGAGTATCGTAAGAAAATTGTCGTCGCGATCGTCGAAGTGTATCCGTTCCGGGAGTTGTATTGGTAGGTTGTCGCGTGTAATTCCGCCTTAGGGCGAGGTCGTTTATAATAAATTGTGCCGACTCTCGGAAACCGAAACTTTTGTGAGTTTGATTTAAATGTTGTCTTATCCCGTCCTTACGATCCTCTCGAATAACCGACCCCACCCGCTGAGTTCGTTAGTATCGCGCGTAATTTCGACTTGGGGAAGAATTCGTTTTTCGGTGTGTGTGGTCGAGACTCGGTCGCGTAGATCAACCGTATCGCGATTCCAGTATTACAAATTAAAAGCGGGAGAAATCCCGTGGCACGCGAGTGCCTGGCGCCCATAGAAGTCTCGACAGTAGAATTTGATTCGCGTTTCCCCAAGTCGAGTCCCAGGGAAATTTCATTGTTCGCGTGAAGTCCCGCTAGCCAGGGCAGTTTCGCGAAGTGGGTGCGGACTTCACGTGACAACGTTTATCGAGTAATTCGAGAAAATTTTGGTGTAAAATAGAATAGCGATTTCATGCGTGCGGAAAATTAAGCCGTGATTATTAATTGGTAAGAAATTGTGAAGAAATTATTGAGTTAGAATTTTTGAATCACGAGTTATATTTGAAATTATTCGTAGCGTGCGTTCACGAAGTCTTTGTAGCAGCCTGCCAACGGTAGAATCTCGAGCTCGAGAACAAAGTATCGCGGCGCGATTATCTTGTTGACATTTTTATGGTAACCTAAGAACGCGCTGAGCCGAGTGAGTTGGATCGCCTGATTTTGTTTGGAGTACGATATACTCGGAAATATACCGGGTGTACCGTTGGTGAACCAATTTAAAATCTTGCAGAGAATACTTAGTGGAATAGAATCTTTGTTAATTCGCCAAGGATAATTAGTCTTTTGTATAATCCCCTCTTTTTGGTTACTTTTCGTTAATGTATTGGGTTTCGTGGGTACCCCTATTGGTACCAGTTGTTAAAATTTCGCGTTTTGAGTTAGATTTTCGTTTCGTTTCGTGCAGATTGTCGCGTTTTGTATCGAGTCATCCCTTGGGTTATTGGCGAATTTTATTTCGGTAGATTTTAGCGATTTTGAGAAGAATTGCCTGAAGTTTTTTTTGTGGAATTTGAATGGATCTCGCGAATGTCGAGAAGTTAACATCTGAAAGCGAATTGGAAGAGTACGAGATTATTGAGGAGTTGCTAGTTGTAGTACTGATTACTGTGGTTCACCATCGGTCAAAATATTTATGGATTTATGTGTTATTTATGTGTAGTATTATACTCCTGGATATTTATTGCAAAATGCAACGTTACAAGTTTTAGCGGCTTTAAGAGACAGACTAAAAAATGTTGCGCTTGTTATAATAGATGAAGTCTCTATGATCTCCAACGTTTCTTTGATGTACATAAATTCAGGTTTATGTGAAATATTTGATACATCCGACACAATGGATGGCTGGTTCGGGCGAAACCATATCCTTCTATTTGGCGATTTGCTACAACTTCCACCTGTCAACGAAGACCCTGCATGTATTCAATTGTCTCAGGCTACGGTTAAAAAATGTTTCGGCAGTATGAGCACATTTCATTTGTGGACATTATTTAAATCTGACGAACTCAGGATTAACATGAGACAGGAAAATGACTCATTGTATCGCGATATTTTGTCAAGATTACGAATAGGCTTTGTAACCGAAGCCGATATTAAAATTTTGGAGTCTAGAAAGATTCCATTAACCAAGGAAACTTGTCACGATAGATTAAACAAATTGTGTGATTATACACTTCAACTACCTAACGACACCGTTTGTTTATTACCCCCTTGCCATTTGTGTGAAGTTCTAAATACTTTCATGCATCCGAAATTGAACGCTGACGAGATTACATCAGTCGCAAAAGATCAATTTGACTGTGATCCTTGCATGAAGAAGAAAATTATTAGAATTTTGCAGAAGCATGACAGTAGTGTATCCGAGACAGCTGGAATCGAACGGATCATTAAAGTAAAAATTGGTGCCAAAGTGATGATAAGACGTAATATAGATGTTACATTGGGTCTAATTAACGGAACGATTGGTTTTATTACTGCAATATCGCAATCCACTGATAGCAATAATATTGAGTCAATTACAATTGTCACGTCGGAAGCTAAAGAATTTATAATTGAAAGAGTTGATATTAAATTTGAGATATCTGGTGAAATATTCATAAATCGTAAACAATTTCCATTGTCACTTTCTTATGGAATCACAATACATAAAGGCCAAGGATTGACACTGCAGAATGCGATTGTAAACATAGGCACTCATGTGTTTGCTAATGGGCAAGTTTACGTGGCATTGTCGCGTATAAGTACGCTGCAGGGTCTACATTTGATTAATTTTAATCCAGAATCGGTAACAGCCGACGTACAAGCAATTACGGAATATAATCGATTAAGAGGATTGTACAAACTTCATTGCTCGGTAATTAATATACGCTGCGATGACGATCCGCTCGCGCCGCCGGCCGCACCCACCCACGCGGCCGGAATCGTTCGCAAAAGGATACTCTGGACGCCCCTCGGGTTATTCCCCGCGACTCGCCTACCTCGGAATTGGGCGCCAGGCCCCCAAAAGGACCAAATTTACAGTTAGAAACACGAGACAGGATGCTGGAACCAGTCGCGGAAAGAAACCAGGCTCAAATCACCCGACGCGACTAGCTCAGATCTTTATAGTTCGGGTCCGTGCTTAGACCGAGAGACAACGTAGTCTGGCTCGATCGTCGCCGTACGGTGAAGACGGCCGAGTATCGTATAATCCCCTGAAAATCAAGCATGCAAAGAAACAAGGAAATCCCGCTGAAATGAGCGAATCCAGAAAGAAAGTACGAGCTAGAGTATTTATTATAATCGTAGAAAGGAGTTAGAACTTCCACAAGATGGCCGTCGGTGCCAGTCGCCAATTTCCGCTCGAGAACAACTCTAGGTTCGATGTTTACTCCTCGGCCAATCACCCACTCATTAACGTACAAGGGGGGGGGGGGTTAGTTTTAACTATATTTATTCGCTAGGCCCTTCGGAACGCGCATTCCACCGGCCCGACGTGCGAGGCAGAATCCGAAACGCGCGGAGGTTGGCGGTGATGGAGCGGATCCTAAAACGCTTCGTCACAACGCATAAAACATCCCGAAAGAGTACCGGATCGTAAATGGGCAGTAGGCAAAGGTGTTGCTGATCAAGTACAAGTTGACCATAGTAATGAACAAAATATATACATATACAGGGTGAGTCAGTGACCTTGCACCAAACTGAAACCACGTATTTTAGGGGTCAATAGAAGCCTAAAAGTCCGGGAACCCAAAGTTGAAATCTCAACCCTTTCCGAATTACAGGGGGTTGAAATTTCAAGTTTTAAAAAATCATATCTTCCGACGGGATAATGCTAGCGTCACGGGTCTTTTTCTAGAATATGTGAGAGAGCCGGAGCTATGTGACAAAAATAGAAACCATTTAAAAATTATTATTAAGTCGCATTATTATTGATTTTCTTGCAGTTTCTCGATGAAGCGGCAACATTTTCAGGTACGAAAAAAATCACAGTCATTCTGTGATGCACCCAAGAAAATATCGCGTTATAAAAAGTTTAAAATTTTAATAAATGTGGCCAGGATAAATTATTGAAAGGTTTCCGCTAGAGATTCTCAATCCCAGGTTTATGGCAGCATGGTAGAGTTCATCAACCTGACCCTTTTTTCTCTCTCTCACTCTCACTCACTCTCTCTCTCGCACTGCGGTGTTCGGTAGCAGGCCCTCGAGATAAGCTGGGCCTAACTGTCCTAGGCAAACAGACACCCGAGCCGACTTCGAGCCTTCTACCGCCGCAGTGACCCATGCAGCCATAAACTCGGGATTGAGAATCTCTAGCGGAAAACTTTCAATAATTTATCCTGGCCACATTTACTAAAATTTTAAACTTTTCATAACGCGATATTTTCTTGGGTGCATCACAGAATGACTGTGATTTTTTTCGTACCTGAAAATGTTGCTGCTTCATCGAGAAACTGCAAGGAAATTAATAGTAATGCGACTTAATAATAATTTTTACATGGTTTCTATTTTTTTCCACATAGCTCCGGCCCTCCTACAAATCCTGGAAAAAGACCCGTGACGCTAGCATTATCCCGTCGGAAGATATGATTTTTTAGAACTTGAAACTTTAACCCCCTGTATCTCGTAAAGGGTTGAGGTTTGAACTCATTGTTCCGGAACTTATAGGCATCTATTGACCCCCAGAATACGTGATTTGATTTATTGCACCCATCACTGACTCACCCTGTATATATACCTCTTTTTAACATATATATGTATATGTAGCGCAAAACTTAAGACTAAATTGCTCTCACACAACATTCATGACCCGCCACATAGTCACCCACACCGTACACTCATGAAGATCGAAGCTTACAATGAAGAGACATATATACAGAAATGTACAGCAAATGATGGGGCATTTATTACGGTCGGACACACCCTTCCAGTCACACCCATTCACTCACACTATCGACAGCCACACCTCTATTACATATATCACAAAATATCACAAGGTATCACAGAAATACAAGAAATCGAAGAAGGGCCGAGAACCCCGCAAGTACCGCCAAGACATGGGCACTCCTCAGGTGTAAATTGCGAACATATCGGCCGCCGAGCCGGTCAGCCCGTGACATCGCCAGACAAAAGAGCCCGACGAAGCCCGGTTCTGAACGACTCGACGGATTGCGCTTCGCGAAGGAGCACGGGCAAAGAGTGCCAGAAACTAACACCCTGCACCGCGAGAGAATTTGCTCTAATAGCAGTCCGATGCAGCGGGCTAACGTATGTGGTATCAAAGTAAAAATAAGTTTATTTAATGACAAAATTTTGTACGTTAACAAATCCGCTAAGTTCTACTGGTCGCCAGTCACTGCCTGCCCGTTGGCTGCGCCGTAGACGCTTTCCTTTCTCTCCCTCACACGCACACACTCACACTTCTCCCCGAAATAAAACACGCATCGCCCAAATGCGTTCCGTACTGCCCCGAACAGAGTATCGAGAAATATCTCGATACCACACGTATGAACGGGGTAACGGACGCGAACGCGGCGAACTCCTTGCACCACTGTTCGAAATTCGCTCGAACAGCGCTGCTAGTGAGTCAGGAACCCTACCATGATGCACGTCTGAACGAGCTGAGGAAGTACAGACGACGCTGGCGAACCTTGAGCCATCCCAATCGTTCGTAGTAAGGAGTGATCTGAACATCACGCCGCACCCCGAAGATGAAACGGACACAAGCATTCATAGCCCGCTGCAGTCTCACCTCATCGACACCATTCATGCCGACGTACAACAGACAACCATAATCAAAGTGAGGAAATATCAGGCTCCTAACAAGGCTGGCCCTAAGTGAACGGGTAAGTGCGTGTCGGTTCCTGTGAAGGGACGAGAGAACGCCGTAGACTTTACTACAAGTCACGACGACTTGCTCGTGCCACCCCAGATTGCTCTGGAGGTGGACACCGAGAGACTTAACCACGTTCAAATAAGGAATAGATTCAACTGCCACGGATACGGCAGAGAGGGAGGTCAAATCAAGCCCATTTAGCGCGCGCGACGTACCTAAAATCATACATTGAGTCTTCGCTGGGTTCAACGCGAGATTGTGGTCTCTTGACCACGCCACTCTGCGGAAGATGTCCTCATTGACTCTGCAGATTTCCTCCTCAACCTCGTGGTGAGGAATGTGGAGGTAAATCTGCAGGTCATCCGCATACTTGATGATGCGACAGTGGCGGATCACCGCGTTGATACCCAGGAGATATAGAATAAAGAGAAACGGACCCAGTACTGAATCCTGCGGAACCCCGGAACTGACAGACTCCCACGAAGAGAGCACGTCACCGATCCTCACGGCCTGACTTCTGTCCGACAGATACGACCAAAACCATCGCAGCACAGGGAGAGAAAATTGAGATCAAGAAGAATATTCATAAGTGTGCGATGGTTGACCGTATCGAACGCCTTCGAGAAGTCAAAACATACGAGGATGGTGAAGCAGCGCTCATCCGCTGCCCGCCTGACGTCCTCAGTAAGAGTTAGGAGGGCCGTTTGGGTCGAGCGACCCTTGACGAACCCATGTTGGAAAGGGTCCATACGCCCAGACCGTTGCAAAAAGTCTTGGACGTCGTGCAGGAACACCTTCTCAAGGAGTTTGGACAGTTCAGGGAGCAGGGATATTGGACGGAAATGACAGGGTTCCGTAGGGTTCGGGATTTTCGGTATGGGAACCACGCAAGCGCGCTTCCACATACCGGGGAAAACAGAGGACGACAAGGAGGTGTTAAGGACGTCGACAATGAGAGGAAGCAGGGTGGGGGAACACATACACAAAAACAGAGGAGGCAGACCGTCCGATGGCATAACCATGGACGGCCTGATGGGAAGGATGCGATGTATGAGGTCTAGGGTGATATGAGGAAAGTGGTACTGGCCGTTGTCAAAACGGCCAGGGAACAGAAGAAAGAGAGGCGTGTCCGAAGCCGAGGCAGGAAGGACCGAGATAAAGAGGGAATTGAGGGAATCAGGGGTGAGGTGAGAAGGCGGAGACGCAGGACGACGAGGAGAAGGGACGAGGTTGTGGGAGCGAAGTGCTCGCCACAACTCGGCAGGATTGCGCAGGCCGGAAAGGAGTTGGCGCAGGTACGCCAGACGAGTAGAAGAGAGCGCAGACTTCACCTGGCTCCGCAAAATTCTGTAATGGGTAAGAGAACTAAGACTCCTGGTCCTGCAATATACGCGACGGATAGAATCGCGCAACCTCATCAATTGCCTGATTTCCACTGCGATCCAGGGAGCGGGGGGGGGGGGGGGGGGGCTGGCGAGTAAATTCCGCTAAGGCGCCAGAGTGTCCAAGCAGGTAAGTAGCCCACCGGAAAACACGGCCACCAGTCCGTCCACTGCGTCCCAGGAGCTGTGCAGCACCCGAAGGGTGAGCTCCTGAAGGGACGCGTGCAAGGTGGGCGGGTCGATGGCACGTATGTTCCGGGAGCGGGCACGACGCGGTTCACTCCTTGGATCACTAGAGTCGTAGACCAGCTGGATAATATCGTGCCCCGAGAGGAACGGTCCACCCAGCTGGGCCACATAAATGATACGGTCCTTATCACCGACGAGACAGAGGTCGATCCTGGTTGACGAGGTTGAAGTGAAGTGCTTGTCCCCGTGAGGGGCCACCACTAAGTTAAATTCCCGGAACAGCGACCGAAGGAAGTTGGTGTCCGGAGAATCATCATTCAAATTTGTGTTAAAGTCTCCCAGGATCAGCCTCTGCTCGTACCGGCAGATGAATTGAGCGAAGATCGGCTGAAGTGGAGTAAGGGGTGCATGGGGGGGGGGGGGGGGGGGGGGATAAATAACCCCGACGACGACGCGCGAAAACGAAGATAAGCTGAGTTCAACAAAAAGGAATTCCACCGCTGGATCGGACTGAGTAAGAGAAAACGAAGGAGGAGACAAAACACGCGCGGAGAGATGATTCCGGATATAGAGGGCGACGCCTCCACCCGGTCTCCCCACGCGGTCATCGCGGTACAGGGTTTATCCCTCAATTGCGCAGGTAGAATCGTCGTCGCGCTCCCGTAACCACGTCTCCGAGACGACAACAATGTCAAATGGCGGAGAAACCGTCGCAAGAGAATCACGGAACACCGCGAAATGAGCAAAAAGAGAGCCAGCGTTCGAGTGGCAAGCGCGCAGACATTGCTGTCGTCTCAGGGCAACGGAGCGAGCGAGAGGGTTGTGCAGGACACTCGGCGCAGCTACCTATCGCAGCTTCGCCGGAATGTCCGAAAGCTGGGAGATGGAAATGACGGGACTATCCCCGTTCTTTTTAACATAGACGCTCCCGCTCCGCTGCCAGACGTGGCGGTAGCCGCGAGATCTGGCTTCAGTGCAGACGGTCCTGAGAAGGGCCCAGGCCTCCCGCGGGAGGTATTCGTTGGCACGCACCAGCCGATCCCCCAGGGCCGCATCAAAGGCAGACGCAGGAATAGATTTTTGCGCCTAAAAGCTGCGAGAAATGCGTTCCTAATGGCTTGAGACGCGAACGTGACGAGGACCAACCGAGGTCGGTCCACGTCCGGGGAGCCGCGGAGACGAAGAGCCCTGGGGATGTCGGCAGGCGCGAGTGGGACTTCTAAGGCAGAAGAAGCCCGTGTGACTAACTCGCGGAGATTCTCACCCGGTAGCTCAGGCAAGCCTGATAAGATGATGTCCGCAGCACGACGATGAGACTGCAGTCGTGAGACTTCTGCAGCTAGCGACGCAACCCGAGACTCGAGGGCAGCAGATGTGGGTGGGGAGCGAGGGTCCCCCGGATTGCTGGCCAGTGCTTCTGCGTAGGTCCTGTGGGCAGCTTCCAGGTTGTCAAGACGGGTTAGGACGTCCGCACGCTCGGTGGAGGAGCCGCTTCAATGCGGCGGTCAGTTTCTGACTTCATTTCGGCCACGCGCTTGTCGAGGGACATAAGGTCCAAGGTAAGCTGCGAGATCTGCGCTCGTATATCCCATTTATTTATATTTTGTAACTATTTATTGAGGTTGTACCAACACGAAGTATTTTTTTTATTAAAATTTGAACATTTCCGAAGAAAATGCCGGTTCGCACAGCCTGGTATCTTTATTAGTTTCTCAGATACGAATTTTTAAAGAAAAATTGATCCAAAACGTGAACGGTTGTCGCTGGCCGCGACGCGTCGCGTCGCGCTCTATCGCGCGCCCGGCTGTTCTTCCCAGTTATAAAAATTTATTGCTCCGGAACTATAATAGTTACCAACCTGAACTTTGTGGCATTCTCTTTAGTAGACTACATCTTTAGTAGAGCATCTAAAATATGAATTCTAAAAGGATCGGTGCTCGACTTCACTATTTTATTTAAAAATTAAAAGTTTATTTATATTTTACAACTATTTATTTACTATGTACCGGCACGAAGTATTTTTTTTTTATTAAAATTTGAACGTTTCCGCGTAAAACGCTAGGTCGCACATCCCGGTATCTTTATTAGTTTTCGAGTTATGAATTTTGGAAAAAAGTTGATCCCAAACTTTGCAGTTAAATAACTTAAAAATTAATAACGATATCGAGGAACGGAAAAAAGCATTTTACAGGATTCGACAAGGGCGACAAATCTGTGAAGTTTAACAAAAATCGGGGACCAAGTGTGAATCAACTGCGATCATTTGGCGTGGAATCGCTCACACCCCAAGTTTTCGAAAAAATCTTGTTTCGGTCTGCGATTTTGGCATCAATTGAATAGTGTCCCTTGTTAGACGTGAGAATACGGGGACATTCTCGAGGAAGATTGTACTCAGTTACTTTCGACCAAATCTAGAATAACGTTCGGTACAGTAAAGTAATACCGTTCAATTCAGTGCAGTGCGAACAGACGAGGCCTACACAAGGTAAAATTGTAACAAGCATACACACACTAAACACCATTTGTAAGATTTACTCTTTATACTATGATATTAGAATACAGCTATCTCATTTTTTTTCCTTAAAGCACTCTTGTAAATTCAATTACCACCTGTCCATGCGTAACATCTAAATTGTAGTAGTGCACAGAACCCACAATATAGAATAGGATATTTAGCCGCTCGAATATTTCTATCCGGAGTAATATTAGTCTTAGGTAACCTCCCGAGGTGTCCGCCTCTGATTTCAATTAAAGGCTGATTATGCTCGTAAAAAGAAGAGATGCGTATTTTGTTTTAACGGCTAAATTTCATTTTTGGGGGGTGAAACCACCCTCCAAATTTGGAGCATCAAAGGGCTATCTTGGTAACTATCGCACATATAAGGATATTTCTTTGGAAAAAGTTTCATAGTTTTTTATGGCCTATTGATAATTGCAAAAAATTGCCAAATAGAGGAGGAATTATTTTTTTTTGTTATAAACAAATTATTTTTTTTAAATTTATGAGCATTTTGAAATTGAGCATAAAAAAATATGAAACTTCTCCCAAAGAAATATTCGTGTATGTGCGATAGTTACCGAGATAGCCCTCTGATGCTCCAACTTTGGAGGGTGGTTACAACCCCTAAAAATAAAACTTAGCCGCTAAAACAAATACGTATCTCTTATTTTCACGAGCTTAATACGCCTACAAAGTTTAATTGAAATCAGAGGCGGACACCTCGGGAGGTTCTTTGTTAGTGAGACTTGGGCGCCAAATGTGTCTCCAGGAGTATCTCTGAACATTTACTTTAGCCAATCCTACATCTTCTTTCCCTTCTAGAGACTTTCGAATCGACCGGCGGTACAGTTTGATTGGAATTATAGGCCAAGAGATCCCAGAGTCATATGTGCTGTGGGAAGTATTCGGAGTATAATTGAAGGTCGAGCCTATACACCTGGTAGGACTAGTCTCTGGACTAATATCTTCCTGATATTCCCTCAAGAAAGGTTTAGGAGTGAACTTGTCACCCCGTTATCAAGCGGGGTAAGAACGGGCTCGCACGGCTGGCCCGTAACACGCCCACCAGTTGAAAAGCCTCCTGACTCGCCGACCCTCTCGGACGAACACCCGGGAGACACTGTCTGCTGTGAGGCGGTTCCATCAACTATTTCCCTGTAGCTCCTCGTTTGCTCTCCCCCGCCCTCCTTGGCCGTATTTGTGTACTGGTCATCAGGTACACGAACCTTATCTCAGAAGGAATCCAAAAAATATCGCCTCTCCGATGGGCCCGTCCCGTAAAAAATCTGACCCTTCCTACGTTTGCCAGAGTCCTATCCGAGCTCGCCCGAGTTCCCCCGAGCGAGGCCGATTGACACCCTGGGCTCCCCTTACCGTGCTTTCCGTACCTGTCACGTCCCTGCAGGGCCTGTCCCCGAATGATTTCGACCCTTCCTATGGTACACTAAATTCTTCCCGGGTGTTCGCTCGCGACTTGCCTTAACCTGACGCCGGGTGGGGTCGCCTCTATGCTCCTGTGTCCGGCGCCGCCCTTGTATGACCTTTTGCGCTCTGTCCCTCAAGGAATCCTACACTATTTTCCCGTATTATCTGCGGTGCCCATTGGGCAGCGTTTGCCATCATTATCACTTGACCGTCTCCCTGGGCTCGGCCATTCAGGTGGAGGGTTTGGAGGAGGGCGTGACCCCTCCTCCCTCCCCCCATCGTCGCGGCCGACGTCCCTTTCCGCCGGGCTGCGAAGGATACCGGACACTAGGACGTCCTTGCAGTTCCCTTTCGGGTACCCGCCCGGCGGGTATTTATCTGCCCTGATCACTGACCGCTGGGTCGTTCGACTATAGGTGGATTACTTCCTTTTACCTGCCCTATTCTCTAAGAGGCTGTTTTAGTTATGCCCCACTATTTCCGTAATTAATTTCTATCTCTCTCCTTGGGTCTCGGCCTATACGCGCCTATAACGCGATAGTTCAGAGCCTTCCCGGTGTCGAATTTATTGTTGGTGTTTTGTATGTCTTCGTGGGATTTAACAGTACTTCTTTCCTTCACCCTGGATTCTAGGAATACGGTTTCTCAGTACTAGCACAAAGTAAATGCGCTGCCATTGTGCCGCTTGTTCCATGCCGTTACCGCGCTGCTGAATGCTCTTTGTCATTAGACTTCCAAATTCCTGCGTTAGACGTGCGATTTGCGTTGCCGCGCCCCGCGCCGTGCCGCCTAACTAATTGGCTCATTCCGTGTTCGCGTGCCGAGTGTCTGCCATCGTGTGTGCGCTTACGATTCCTCATCTTATATCCTTCCTATCGTTGGTAAGTCTAGCCATTTCGGTTATACTTTATGTGCTCCTGCCGGTTGCATAGTCTGTCTCTTCTAATCGCTGCGTGTGTTGTTTGTCCTAGCGCGTTCCGAGTTTCGACCTCTGAACTTTTACCTTAGAGTTTCTCGCCGGAGAGCCCGCGTCCAAGTTGCTGTTGTTTGGTAGGTAAGTGGACGTGCCCTAACCTTAGTAGATTTGGTTTGCGGGAAGCCTCTGCTCCGATGACTTGTAGCGTCTCTTACTTTCTGTACGAGGCTGCTGCTGTCCCGGTTATAAGTCTGGAGTGCGGGTCATGACTGACCATCCCTCCACCCTACATCTGCGACACTGCCTCTTATACGAGTATGATCTTGGACGGTCGCCCGCCGCCGCCTATCGACGTCTATCATTAGCCTATCCCTCCTACCTCTCCCCCCGTACTTGTCGGCGCTGGTTCGTTCGGTTTCGTCGGGGAGACCGGTCTCTCGAAGATAGTTCCCGATCCGGTCGGCCTGTTGCGGTAACCGTGGCCGCTCTGCGTACGTCTTCATGCGCTGCACCTTTCGCTCTGCGTCTGCCCTTTCCGGTAGTTTGAGTTGCTCGCCTTTTTCCACGTATAGGCATCTCGCTGCGGGGAGCGCGAGATGGTGGGCTGGGTCCGCTCCTGCCAGCCCGTTAACTTATCGCCAGCGCCTAATGCGCTTGAACCGCTGCCTCCAATTGCTACGAATGTATAATGCTGATCCGCTGATATTGGCTCGCATCGTCACTTGCGACGAGCGATGGCTAGTCTATGCCCTGTCCTTGCGGAGAGCTCAAAGGGTCCTGCCTGTGCAGACACCTGCTGAAATCGCACGGGTTAGTCCTTCTGCGCCGGCTACCCGACTATTTCTATGTGTTTGGTGGTGCGCGTCCGGGGTGGTGCATTATGAGATACTCGCCGAAGGGGGGACACTCACATCGGATGTGTATGCTGAGATGCTGTGCATTGTCAGTCGAAAGATCCGGAGTGGCTCCTCGGTGATCTCCGCTTGCCCCACTCCGACACGCATCAGCCGACTCCTTTTGTTACATGACGCAGCTCGTCCCCACCGTTCTTCCATAGTTGATCGGCATCTACGGCGTAGCGGTTGGAAGGTACTTCCTGATCCACCCTATTCAACCGATCTTGCCCCCTCGGATTATTATCTTTTCCGATCCTTATCTAATTATTTACGCGGTACTGTAATCCGCAGCTCTAGAAGTGCTCGCGGGATGCTGCACGCTTACTTCTGTTCGAAGCCTCCTAGTTATTACCGGGCAGGGATCGAGTCATTAACTGTCAGTTGGAGTGTCGCTGTACTCGCCGGCGAGGATCGCCTTAACAGTGACGATCTATGATCCCGTCCTGGCTTACTTACTACTAACCACATCTTCCTATTCTATTCTCTATCCCCTCTTAATTCCCTATCGGTCGTAGTCTAGCGTATAAGTAAGTATTTACCCGGTGTGTCTCACAGTGGGATCGGTGGCTATTTAAGTATTGATTAGTAGTTTCCTTGTGGATTTCATTTCTCATTTACTTGTTTCAGGTACCTTCATTCCTGATCGTCCAAGGAAATATGGTGGTGGTCCTGTTCTACGCTTGGGCTGCTGATTGTGGTAGGTATCTCTGAAAGCCCTATTTACCTGTTACTCGTCAATGTGTCAATATGCGATGCTCCTATCTTATTGGTATTTATACAGGGTGAGTCAGTGACTCGTACGGAAAATCCACACACGTATTCTTCGCCCTAATCTAAGCCCAAAAGCCATTGGTCAAATTTTGCGAAATCTCAACCCTTTCCTAATTACACGCGTTTAAATTTTTCATTTTTATAGAGTCATATCTTCTAAACGGATAATCCTAGAGTCACCGGTCTTTTTCCAGAATGTGTGTGGAGGCCCGAGGTATCTGAAAAAATAAGAAACGATGTGAAAATTATTATTAGGCCACATTATTATTGATTTTCTTGTTTTTGAATGCAGTTTCTCTATGAACCGGCAACATTTTCAGGTACAAACAAATCACAGACATTCTGCAATGCGCCCCAAAAAATATCACGTCATAAAAAGTTAGAATTTTAATAAATGTGGCCAGGATAAATTACTTAAAGTTTTTCGTTAGAGATTCTCAATCCCAGGTTTATGGCTGCATGTGTCACTGCTGCGGTAGAAGGCTCGAAGTCGGCGGGTCTCTGTTTGCATAGGTCAGTTAGGCCCAGCTTATCTCGAGGGCCTGCTGCCGAACACTGCTGTGACTGAATAGGTGTTAGGGAGTGTGTGAGTGAGAGAGTGAGTGAGAGTGAGAGAGAGAGAAAAGGATCAGGTTGACGAACTCTACAATACTTGGATGAAATGGAAAGTATACAGGGATTGAGAATCTGTACCGAAAAACTTTCAATAATTTATCCGGACCACGTTTCTTAAAATTCTAAACTTTATATGACGTGACATTTTTTTTGGTGCATCACAGAATGTCTTTGGATTTTTTCCTACTTGAAAATATTGCCGGTTCATAGAGAAACTGCATTCTAAAACAAAAAAATCAATAATAATATGGCCTAATAATAATTTCCACATCGTGTCTATATTTTTCAGGTACCTCGGGCCTCCACACACATTCTGGAAAAAGACTGGTGACTCTAGGATTATGCGTTTAAAAGATATGATTTTTCAGAAATGAAATATTCAAACGCGTGTAATTAGGAAAGGGTTGAGATTTCGCAAATTTCACCAAAGGCTTTTGGGCTTAGATTAGGGCCTAGAATACGTGTGTGGATATTCGGTACCAGTCACTGGCTCAACCTGTATGTTAGGGACACTGACAAGGGGTGGACCAGGGTTGTGGGTCACCGATTTTGTTGTAACTTTGTAGGCAGCTTCTATCGGTCAAATAATGAATACATGTTTTGTAAAAAGACGCACTTTTGCGTTATTGCCGAGAAATTTGAGGTCAAAAAATGAAGGTGCTCCGATCGACTTGAAATTTTACACAGCGTTATAAAATTGAAAAATAAATAATACGTATTTCTTAATTTTGCAATTAAACAATGTTTAAAAAAATACTCTATGTTTAAGTACGCTTGGTATAAGGTCATCAGGGTATAAGGGTAGCTCGCCGAGTATTGTTCCCTTCTCTGTCTGGCAACCGTACGCCAGCCTTCTGTCTCTCTCTCTCTCTCTCTCTCTCGATCGCTCAGCAGCTATCTGCCGATCTCGCCTTCGGAGAATAGGGGAGTTTTTATGAACGGACTTTGCTTGCGGGTACGAAACAGGTCGATTTCGGCCAACAAGTGTTCGCGGAGAATGTGAAGGGGTTACAGCCCGAAGAAATCTAACAAAGTAATTTCAATTGGTCTTCGTCAGCTTCGAAATTGTGCCTTTGACTCCCACCCTTCAAGACCCCTCAGGAGGGGATGTGCTTTTAAATATGCGGTTTCTGCGGACCTAAATCAGTTTAGCTCAGTCAACGATCAGGCAATTTACCCTTCCGCAGACACTTTGAGCAATAATTTCGCTTCGTGTTCAAATTTAATTTTGCAAATAGTTTACATCGAAGAGGATGGATCGCCCGGGTACGAGCCGCGAAGATCCCGCTCTGGCTCAGCCAGCGGAACCGCCGGAACAGCAACCTCGACAGCAGGAAGTGGAGGCGACAGAAGTTGACATTGACACAATACCCTACCTGGATGGACGGTTCTTTCGCTTGGACCCGACGAAATGCACTCCTCGCTCTGTCGTTGCCGTATGCCAGATGTGTCCCGGGGATAAGGCGATAAGGGGAAGACGGAGTAGTTCGTCAAATTTTCATGCCCATTTAAAGGTAACTGTTAGATATTTATACATCATTATTGTTTTTAGTAAACCTTCCAAACTGTAAAGCGATATATTATATGAATTTCTAGAGACAACATCCGGACGTATTTTCAGGCGAGTATCTGGCCTATATAGCCCAGAAACGGTTGAAACTTAGCGAGGATGCACAGCGAATTAAGGGCAAGAAGGCGACGTGCAGGTTCTCGCAGCTGCTCTTTGAAAGGAATGTAGCTGAATTTGTTCTTCATACTATGGTACCATTTTCCACTGTTGAGATGCCATCATTTCGGAAGATTTTTGACGGTGAGTGTAACGACCTATCACCTATTCTGTCCAGTGCCTAACACTTTGTGTTTGAAATTGGGGAAATCAACTTATATTTTTATGTTTCAGACCTGCAGATAATACAGAATGGGGTGCCACTAAAACACATTAGCAGACGGCAGTTGGTACGGAATCTGCATGTCGTGCACGACAAAGAAATGAAAGAGGTACACGGCAATCTACAAAGCGCTTCCTACGTCTGCACTACAGCAGATGTGTGGTCCTGTAGCAACAGACGCTTTCTTGGAGTTACAGCACATTGGGTAAGTTTTAGAATGTATTTATCTGTCTATTCACGTTAATACTTAATCACTTTACTTTCTCATTTTCACCCCACACTTTATCGCGATTTCATTAACCCAACTAAGAAGCAATTCATATTCCTCTACACTCCCAGAAAATGAATTGGATTCCTTATTCTTACTGCATGACTTTCAAGCTAGTTTCTTTTTTGCATCTTCACAGTATACCCTCCACCTGTGTACCTCCTCTTTACTTCAACATTTTACTGAAGTTGTGATTAGCCGCAATCTATTCCCTTCTTCTCTTCTATTCCGCCAAGATTCTGATGCTGCTTGGCAATATTTCATGTTACTGATAATGATAATTGTTTAATTTACCGACTGTCTTCCTTTCAGATCGATGCACAGACATACGTACGAAAATCCGCTGCAATCGCCTGTCGTCGTTTTTCCGGTAGCCACACCCATGATTGAATTGCTCAACTCCTCGACCAGATACATCAGGAGTTTGAGATTGCTGGGAAAGTCGTCGCAACGATTACGGACAACGCGTCCAATTTTGTCAAAGCCTTCAAAGACTTCGGAATCGACGAGCACCTGGTGGCACCGTATGGTAAGAAATTAAATCAAAGCTTATTTGAAGGACGAGAATCTCCTGCTTCATCGAATGTACTGATGATGTGTTCTTTTTTTTATAGATATTACCAGTACTGATGCAGCCGTCGAAGACGACGTTAGCGACGCAGCAAGCGACGTGACTAGCGACGCAGCCAGCGACGTCGGAGATACAGAGCCCGAAGACGACGAAGACGAATTCTCGCAGCCAGACCCGTGGGAGATAATGCAAGACGTAGGAGATACGACTACACCACAGTTAGCGCGGCATTTGCGATGTATAAGTCACACCTTAAATTTAATTTCAACGACTGATTTTTTTAATTTATTAAAAACCAATTCGGTCTTGCGCGCACAGCATGAGCGAACCATTCAAAAATGTAACGGGCTCTGGAAATTACTTCGGTCGGCGAAACAGCGTGAAATTATAACAGTGGTACTCGGTCGGGCCTTAATGCGGCCAGTAGTAGTCAGGTGGAACTCTTTATATGATTCTTTCTGCCAACTCATAGAATTAAGAGAAAAAATTCACCGCGTTTCGGCTAAATTGAATATAGTCAACCGTTTAGTAGACTCCGATTTTGATTATATATCGGAGTATATACATTGTTTCAAGCCGATCGCCGATACGATTGTAAAACTGCAGGGGGAAAAACTTTGTTTTTATGGCAGTGTGCTTCCCACAATCGTAAGTTTACGTAGGCTGGTCATCCAAGCGGCGAACCAACGGGACCTGAAATTCTGCCAACCGCTTATCGGTCATATTGATCAATGCATCACCGAAAGGTTCAGTAATTACCTAAATGTCACCGAAAACGGCGAATTTGCAGCAATCGCGGCTGTCCTCCACCCCCGCTTCAAGCGGGCGTGGATGCCTTCTCTACCGTCACCGATAAGGACTGTAATTATCACGGCAGTAAATTCAGCCATTGGTAATTTCTATGAACCTAGCCAGTCGCAAACCAAAGAGGACGAAATCGCCAATGACGATTTCTTCGATTTTGGTGTCGAAGAGCCGACGTCACCGAGCGAGATCCAAATGGGTGGTGCGAACCTCGCCGAAATAGAATTAATCAAATATACGTCTGAACGCCTCACAAACGACATTACCACATTAGATAGTTTCCCAACTTTAAAAAAAGCTTTTTTTTATTATAATACGCCACTACCATCGTCGGCAGCAGTTGAGCGCCTATTTTCCTACGCGACTATGATAAGTGTAGCAAAATATAATAGGCTAACTGATGCGCAGTTTGAAATGAGAGTGTTGGCTAAATGTAACTCAGCCATGAATAAAACTTAAAAAAAACTTACATATTGCGTATATTTCTCAAACCACCATAATCCGCTCCTATCCGCTTGAAAACGCTTGCCCTCGCACCATCGTATCCATGGATGCAACTTCAGATGGGCCGAGAAACTTCCATTTAGTCGTACAGGCACCAATCCGCTCCAATCCGCTCCTATCCTCTTGCAAAATATCGTCCTCATACGTTCGCACCCGCACATGCACTCTTAGATCGGCCGACAAACTTCAAATGCGTATCCAGCCACAAATCCGCTTTAACCCGCTCCAATCCGCTCCAATTCGCGCCTATCTGCTTGCAAAAGCTCGCCGTCACATGCGCGGGCCCGATTAAGCACCAAAGTAACGAAGAAATGCAGGAAAATTACTTGCGGGATGAAAATATTCATGATAATTTCCTGATGAATTTTAAAATTCAAAGCATTTTCGTCGTGACTAAAAAAATTCAACGTATTTCCTTCGTGACTAAAAAAATTCAAGGCAGTTTATTCGTGACTAAAAAATTCAAAGCATTTTCGTCGTGACTAAAAAAATTCAACGTATTTCCTTCGTGACTAAAAAAATTCAAGGCAGTTTATTCGTGACTAAAAAATTCAAGGCTGTTTATGCGTGACTAAGAAAATTCAAGGTAATTTCTTCGTGACTAAAAAAATTCAATTCAGTTTATTTGTGACTAAAAAATTCAAGGCAGTTTATGCGTGACTAAGAAAATTCAAGGTAATTTCTTCGTGACTAAAAAAATTCAGACCTGTAAAAATTCACGTTTGCCCATCCCTGGTCTATAGTTGGAAGAAATAGGAAACATTTGTTCATCCACAGTGACTACTAGCAGGTTCTTGATAAATATGATTTATGTAATAACACATATGACATAAAATTTACATATAATATACATAAAAAATAACTTCCGACGAGAACCAACGTACAATAACTGACATAGAAGAATATAAAGAATTAGTTACAATTTTTCTGTGACAGGACAATTTTTACAGATGATTAGCGTGGTAATATGTTCATCACAAACTGCTTTGAAACATTTGTGTTTATTTTACGTTAAGCTAACAAGGAAGTCGTCTTCTTGACAACGTGCCGGCTTTAAAGGGAGCGGAAATACAGGTAATTAAGGAAACGTGATTATTCCCAACCCAAACAGCTTTATTTTATTCGATATACTAATTGGATTAGTACAGAAAAAGTTGGACAACACAAACACGTAAGTCGGCGGTCCCCAGGTCTCAGTGCGGTGCGCTCCTGTAACAAAAACGTGCGTTCGTTTTTGTTGTGTGTTGGCGAGGCGCTTGAACTCTTCGACGTTACTTCTAAGCAGGCTTCGTTTTGTTAGTGTTGCGGATTTGCACCTCCGCATATATACGAGACCAGCGACTAGATAGTAATTGTTAGTTCGTAAGTTCATCGAGCGTGGCAGCATCGATCAGCGATCGATGCTGATCGATGCACAAGCGTCGCCACGCATGCGCAATGCGCGTCTTGTCGACTCTCAGGACAGCGTGCCGGCTAGCGGCCATTACTATTGATCGAACTCGTGCGATCATCGGTTCTGACTCTCGCTTGCGAATTTTATGTAAAGTACGACGTGTGTGCGACTCAGTTAGTTGATAGTGAAGTGCAACGATTGTCCAGCGCGAGTGCGTGGATTTACGACCCACTGCTCAACCAAGGTACTGTACAACTCTGTATTTGCGTCTCGCCGCGTGGATTTACGACCCACGTGGGTACGACTCTTTAATATACGCTCACTCTGTTCTACTCTTAACCATCAGTGCTTTCATTCTTTCGCGATTGTGCCCTCGATGATCTTCTCGTTTGTTTCAACTCAGTGCATCGCGGTAATTTAGTCAAATCTCAAACAGTTAGAGATAGAATTGTCTGGTCTATTCTAATGGTTTTATAAGTTTCTTAATTTCTTAGATTCGCATTGAGACGGAGACTCTCGATAGCGAGCACGCTCTGTTTACTGTTTATATTTTGGTGTACGTCGCCTACGCGTATAAAAACAGTGTCGTTCGGCGGCAATCTAAACTCTGCGGTTTCTTACGTATTTGTCGACTCGAATTACACGGAAAAGTTTGTAAGACTCCTACGGGGAAAGTGCCATAGTCCTACTCCCTTCGTTGATTAATTAGCGATTAGGCGGTACGTCAATTTCCGACCTATCGAACGAATGTATTCCAAGTGGGACGCGATTAAGGCCGGTTCACACGCAGCTTATACGCAAGGGTAACGTGCTAGGAACTGCGAGACTTGATGCAGTTACTCTACCCGACAGTCGTGGAAATCGCACGAATTATGACAGGTTACCGCGCTCCTTAGTATTTCCTACTGATAGCAGAGGTGTCTACGCAGAAGGGTTTTGACTATTGCTGATTCCTACCCGTGGGTGGACTCAAGTCAAGTACTTTTTTCTCGTCCGGAATCCGCGGCTTCGCTTTCGAAAGGGCTAACACGTTCTCGCGAATTGATCGAAATTTGATAAAAGGTTCCTGAATTATTCGGACTCGGTGACAAATTTCGGCGTACCAGACTTCCTCGGAGAGATTTCTACAATACGCGGCTCGTGGGTGCTTGTCCTTTTATATCAATTTGGGACCTCCTCTTCGCAGTGCTGAGAGGGGGCAACTCTTTGTACTAACGGCTATTCGTTTTGCCAGGTCGTCGTCCTCTCGATCGTTGCCTCTCTTGCTGATCTAACGTCGCGACCTTTCCGTTTCGCGGTTACAACGTCGCGCGTCTAGCGAAGAGCCTGGCGGTAAACAACAGTTATCCTACCTCGCTTCTCGTGTCTTTCTCTTTATTTTTGTCATATTTAACCATTTGTGACAGCTCTTACGTGTCTTTCTACGCTTCTTGTCGGGTTGTGTGTAACAAATATAACATGAGCCCACAATTTTTTCCCGTCCAGTTTCATCCCGTTCTGAGGCCGAACTGGAGGTGGATGGAGTGTTTCTGTCCTGTACTGGCCCTAAAATACTTCTACGGCTAATTTTGTCGAAAAATAGCGCATAATTTGTACATTCGAAGACCGATTCCTTATATTTGGAAGACAAAGTTCCTCTCCTAATCGACGCAGATGCATACGA
Source organism: Trypoxylon attenuatum (assembly GCA_963989405.1). Lineage (NCBI taxonomy): Eukaryota > Metazoa > Arthropoda > Insecta > Hymenoptera > Crabronidae > Trypoxylon > Trypoxylon attenuatum. The sequence continues at coordinate 21,315,180 of OZ022490.1, forward strand.
CGACCACTTGTATTTTTTTTCAACATATTGTTGTTGGTAGTGTAAATAATATACGAAGCCAGAGCAGCAACATCGAGACTTTGTACGGTTGTAGTATTCAACAATCTCTGGCTTGTGTTTTGGGCCAGAAACACTACCATCGCGGTGCATGGTTAATAATAACAAAACTGCCTTTTCTTTTTTCGGCACATAAGAACAGATTGTGACATCTTCACAGTAACCAAATAAAGTCGAGTGTATTTCACGCGATTTGGAGGGCGCCTTTTCCTTTGGTATATATTTTTTGTTTCATCTAATTGTGCCTACTATTGTCAGGTTCCATGATAGTAGGCACTTTGCCAATGGAAGACTCGTAAAGAAATTGTCCATTGTTATGTTTCCGCCGGATTCTCTGTACGCTGTAACCAAATCTTTTACTACGCGTTCCCCTTGATTTTGTTCTCGTCCTGTTGTACTTTTCCCTGTATATATTTGCCCTAATAAAGGATATGAGTTTTCGGCATCATTTAGCCACCATATTTTGATGCCATATTTTGCTGGTTTAGAGGGCATATATTGGGTAAACTTAGTCCTGCCCCTGTATGGGAATAGTTGTTCGTCTACAGTCAGATTCACTGATGGGCGGTAGGCTTTTCCTAAATTTGCATTTAACATTGTCCATATATCGCGTATGGGAGCTGCTTTATCGTTTGCCATACGTTCCGTTCTGCTATTTACGTGGTCGAATCGAATACATCGTAAAATACTACGAAATCTATTTACGCTCATAGAGGCACGATAGGGCGGATACGATGTCGAATTCCACATGTCCCAAACGGGATCGGTGTTGGAATTATTCACACCCGCTGTAAGCAAAATTCCCACAAAAGCTGTGAATTCTTCATACGTCACATTATTCCACGTCTTTGGTGTTTTCGTGGGATTGTCCTGATTATATTTCGTACAAACAGTATTCGCTTTTCGATTTGTATTCCTGCTACAGCACACGTCACAGTCGTAGGAAAATCTGGCTCAATCTGAGCCAGTTCTTTCTTCCAGAGAGCGTTGGCTTGTTTATATAAACAAGATAAGGTTTCCGTCATTCGAGAACTAAGTAGAGTCGTGTTCGAACACTTGAAAACGGCGCGCACGCCGGGCATATCTATAACTCGAACAGTTGACTCAATCGTCCAATTGGGAGAAATATTAAATAGTTTGCCATTATAAATAATTAAAAAAATATTAATTACGTCCCTAAATGGAAAAGTTAAAGGTTTCAGAGACGCATGATCATAAAACTATCGCTATACATCTAATGTATTGAGATAGACCGCGTGGGGTACCCCTTCTGTTCAATAGAGGTGTACTTTTTGGACGCACAGATAAGGGTTAGTAGACTACAGAGCATCTCAGATATTAATTTTAAGGTGATCGGTGCTCCCCTTCACTATTTCATTTAAATATTAAAAGTTTATTTATATTTTACAACTATTTATTTAAAATTTGAACATTTCCGAATAAAACGCCGGTCGCACAATCTCGCATCTTTATTAGTTTCTGAGTTATGAATTTTAGAAAAATGTTGATCCTAAATTTTGCAGTTAAATAACTTAAAAACTAATAACGGTATTGAGGAACGGAAAAAGCATTTTACAGGATTCGATTAGGGCTACAAATCCATGAAGTTTAAAAAAATTGGAGACCAAGTGTAAATCGAGTTTGATCATTTGGCGTGGAATCGCTCTTATACCTTTAACATGGTCAAGTTCTTATCGCCTTGTTGTCCGGAGTTAATTCCTGGTTGGTCTAGTGACCACTACTGTCCTATAGTAATCTACGAATATTGACAGTATTTACGACTATATTTGCTTACAGGCTAAGATGCAACCTAACCGCGAGCACCTCCGCCATGTGCTGCTTTTCTTATATCAGTGCGGCAACACGCAGGGGGAAGCCCGCGAACTCATTTGCGCGTTGTACGCCGGGGGGATCCACCGGTGCACCGTCTCCTACTGGTGGGGTTGGTTCGAGGCGGGACTATTTGACCTCAACGACCGATCTCACAATGGAAGGCAGCCGCTCGAAGACGAGTCAGGCCTCGCCCTCGCTCTTCAGGCTAACCCGAACGCGTCCGTCCGGGAAATCGCCGCCATGCTGGATGCATCAAAGTCCTCCGTTCATCGGAGTCTCCTACGAATCGGTACCACCCGTCACGGCCTTGGCCGTGAGCCGTCATTAGTGCTCACACCTCCTACTATGTATCGCCGGGTCGACTTTTCTATAGACATGATGTCGCGGTACGAGGTAGACCCCTCGTTTCTGCGGAACATAGTCACCACCGACGAAATGTGGGCGGACTTATGCCTTCCGGTGGGCCAAAAGCGGTGGGTAATGCCCGCAAGTGTCATGGCCGAGCAAAGGGGCGATTCTTGCTCTGTTCTCGCCGGAGAACGGGGCTTCGTGGCCCCTCCACTTCCTGGCGAGCCCGGTGGTGGACGCGTATTGCTGCGGGTATGGTGGTCTTGGCACGGATTAATTCGCGTCACCGTCCGGTCTAGTCCCACTAGCCCCAGGGGTTTTTGTCGGCAGGTACGCAGCGTCCTTCCGCGAATGCACGAGTCGGGGGAGCGTATCCGCCGCACTATGCCGCCTTTCCTACTCCACGAGCATACCCACCCGTACGTGGATAGTTCAGTGCGCGAAGCGATCGAGGAGGCGGGGTTCGAGGTCTTCTCCATCCCCTCCTACTCCACTGATCTGTCCCCTACCCGCTATCATATATTCCGTAGATTACGTGGTGCTATGCGCGGCCGTATGTTTTCCACCGCCGCGGAGGTTTTAGAGTTCGCCGGGGGTTATCTTGAGAACGGAGTCGGCACGAGCGGTTTCCGTCGTGTCCTAGAGACGATGCCTCGTCGGTGGCGTCGTGTGATGTTAGGCAATGGTGCTTATGTCGATTAGACTAAGTATATTTGTGTTACTCTTTTCGTTGCTAATATTTAGACAAGACATTCCTTTGTCTCTATCCCCTATTTTATGTGTGTTTTATAGTTGCCAGACTCCGGCGTTCGCGCGCGGAGTGCAACTTGGTTCGAGGGATCGTTTAAGGAAGCGGAAATGAAGGAGAATAAAGTTTTATTATAACGCACAACAAATTTTCAATAGAACACGATTTTATTTGAAGAAGATACAATATTATTACTAGGTATTTTTAATGTCGTGTGTGTGAGTCGTCTTCGGCGAGGCAGGCGAAGCAGCTGGATCGTCGAAGCGTTAATCCTGGAACATAAACACAATCGTTCAATATCAATAATTGTGAGTGTTCGAGCGGAACGATAGCAAGCGCGAAACACTCGCAATCGCTATCTTCTCAATCTATTCGAAAGAGCGGACTGTATTTAATTTTAATTCCTTGATGCTAGTTTAAATGCTTCAACATCAGAAATTAATTGATTAATTGCTCTAACTCCGAGTCGAAATTAGAGTGTTCGCCGAGAGTCGTAAATTCTCGGTGAACCTTCGATCCTGATTAGAGAAATGATTTTCTCTTTGATCGAATAATTTCGTTTACTGCGGAAAAGTTCCTGCAGTGACCCGGTGGAGCCTGCGTTCTTGACGCGCGAGACGGTGTTCCGTCACGCTCGTGGCCGCGAAACAATCGGTGAGCCGATTATCGCGAGACCGCAATAACCGGGAGTTCAACTGTTTCTTTTGGCTGGAAATCTGACTGATTTCCAGCAGCAACCACGAAGGGATTCCGTAGAGGCTATATACATGCAAAGTCTCGCGAAGCGAGTATTTACGAGCTGGCGGAATACAACAGCGAGGAATAGCTCTCGTGCGTTTCGCTCTACTCAGCTCGGTGTCTGGCATGCAAGTGACGACTCGTCTTCGATGCTTTCCAAAGGAAAACAAAGACGAGTCGTACTAGGAGGCGTTCAGTAAGAATTCTATTAGCACTTACCTATCGCTCACCTGTTGGTTCTCTCGCGTACAATAAAGGAAATTAACCGGTGAAAACGTTCGAACACGCAACTCAGTCGGGCGAGTCGACTTTTCACTTTTCACTTTATTTCACTGAAATGACCGAACACGCAGCTCAGTCGGGCGAGTCGGTTTTAAACATTTCTTTTCATCTACTAGCGCGTATCAACGGATATTAAACAATGTGGGTATATCTTGTCACGAGAATTTTCCCTTACTTCGATATTCGGCACCGGCTAACCCGAAAATTACTCGTGAGCAAAGAAAATGCGCGAGATTCTCTCCTCCAAATTTCCCAAAATCCAAAAATCCTTAATCCGTTGGGCGCCAGGCACCGAAGTGCCGCGAGCCGAGGCTCGTTCGAAATGTTACTAAATAATTCTACTCTCCAGTCTACCAAAAAGTGATTCGAGAATCTCTTTACTTAACGAAATCGAAACGTCGAAATTTCTCCCAGGGCCGGACTACGCGGAATGAGTTCGATTCTATCGAGCATGGGTGGAGTGACGACGCAAAACAGGAATTTCACACACAAAATAATTCTCACACAACGATTCAAAATAAATCCGAGAGTCGGCACATTTTATTTTTCGTCATCGCCCGAAGGCGGAATTACAAACGCGAAGATCGAATTACAACTCTCGGGATTACACGCGGTAACGCACGCGACGCACTAGATTACATCATTCGTTACGGGAGGACTCGATACGGAAAAGCACTACGCAATACCGGTGAAGCCGGAAAATCTCTCATAATTTCGATACCAAACGGGATTCTAACGCGTACAATTCTTCATTACATTCGACACAAACGAAAAGGGCTAGTTAAAGTCGCTCACCGAATCGCTGGCCTCTCGTAGACTCTCAAATATCTTTTCCATTGTTCTGGTTCGATCTCGTCCTCTCACAAAACGATCGCTAATCGATTCTAAGGTTGCAGTACGACTGAGACCGCGTGCTCGGCAATTACGCCGTACATTCGGCACGCGCATGAGTAGAAGCTTTTCCCGCGACGCTGGTGGTGACGTCACTGTGAGTCCTGTCGATCCTCCACAGATGTCGGCAGGTGGTCCTTTTTCGGGAGGTTGGCGGCTGATGGTCGCCGCTCGCGGAACTCTTGCTGCGGCAGGCTGGGTGGGGAGAGATCGGCCCTCAGGCGTCCGCGCCTCGATCCCCCCGGGATCGCCGTGCCCCGCGTGGGTCACCAATAGGGGTGGCCCAACACGGAGGCTCCGCAGGGCACCGGTGTCGCACCTCCGGCTCACGCACGCCGGGGTGAGCGCTCCCGTGGCCCCGTGGGCCCGCTGACCCCTGGTCAGCGGCGGGAAACGTGTTCTAGGGAGGATCCCCCCGGGATACCTCCCCCGTCCTTGCACCCTGAGCGCCCCTCCTTCTCCTTCCGCCGGTGTTTCCGCCGTCTCTCCTGCCACGCGACTCACAAAATTCGGGAATTAGCCTCGGTAATTTATTCACGGAAGGCCCCGAGAGTAGTTTCGCGTTTGCTTATTATTTTTATTTACTATTTTGTGACGTTGCCAGATCTGCAACGTCACAACGGCCCCCCCCTTAAGGAAGGTCGCCCCGACCTTCCCGCCGGCGAACAGACCGTAGCCCTTTTCGGAAACGCGACTCCACTCGGGTCCTTCCGTGTACTCAAGATTGACACACACAACAAAATACATCAATAAATCCCTAAATGTTCCTCCCTACCGGGAGCATAACCCATGCGGGTCGCAAGCGACCATTCTCTAAAACGATTTGCTGTTCCGTCCATCAAGACGATAATAAACGGGTACTCACCAAAATCACGTATTGACACCTTTTCCTGGAACGAGTTGATTTCCGATACCTATTTCTCTCTCTCTTCACTTCCTAAACGCCTCTGGGTAACGGGAGGGGTTAACAATAATCGCACGACTGGCACACACACGCTTATTTATTTAGGAAAAAAAAAAGTGTAAAGAAAACAACGCATTAAACCCCCAACCCCTCCACCTAATAATAATAATCAAAATCACACTAAAACGGAAAGAACGGTTCGTAGGGCCGCTCGGGACGGTTGGCCCATGGTCTAGGCCTGCTTCGGCGGGTTCCTCTCCTGCAAGTAAGCCCGCTTGCAGGTCGGGCAGTCGGCCAAGCTCACATTGGCCGCACCGCAGCGGAAGCAAAATTTGAACCGCCGGGTTTCTCGGCATTTGGAGTAGGGGTGGTCTGGGTCCCCACAGTTCCAACATCCGGGCTTCTTTCCGCCCTTATGGCGGTAGGCTCCCGGAATATCCCGCGGTGCCGGCAATCGATTGGGGGCCGCGGTTGGTAGCGGCTTCGGTCCCCCTTGGGGCGTCGGCGCCCAGGTGACCCGTCTTGGTCCCGCAGCGGGTGCGGAAGATCTGGCGGTGGTCGGCGGTAGCGATGGAGATTCCTCCGCCGTTTGAGTCGCGGCATCCTTAAACTCCTTTTTCTGGCCGCCACTTCCTCCTAGTAGCCTCCTCGGCACATGAGGCGGGGGCTGTGATACCGGGAGGGGCCCTTTCTGCTCCTCCACTCGTACCCGGTACTCCCAATATTCCGGCAGCGCCTGTACTACCGCGTCGGGATCTCCGAGGTGCTCCCGCTCTTTGAAATAGAGCCATTCCGGCTCGGAAATTAACTCCTCTGGTTCGGTATCCTAACAAGTTAGTACGGTATTAGTAGGTTAAACACGATAAGGTTTTAATTGGGAAATGTGGAACTTTCCGATACGTCTTCCGTGTTCGTTCTCTAATTCATAAACGACTCGCGATAGTGCTCGAGATACGCGAAAAGGTCCATGGAAACGCGGCGCTAATTTGGCTGCGATGTGCTGTGCAGCGGAAGATAACACATGGTGACGCTTCAAAACCATGTCTCCCACTCGAAAGGTGACGTCTCGTTTATTGCGGTTGTAGTATGCGGCCTGTTTCTCGTAAGCGGCCTCTAGATTTTCGCTGACCCACAGTTCGACGTTGACCATCTTCTTCATCCTTTCCGACCAATTCTCGATATCGCTTGTGGTCGGAGGTTCTGGTAAATCCTTGGTGTCTTCAAGCTCCTTCAGGCTTCGGCCGGATCGGGGCTCGCGTCCGAAGTTCAGAAATGCGGGAGAGGCTTCCATGCGTCGAGATCTTCCTCCAGCAGTGCCTCTTTCATTTCGTCGCTACGTCGATATAGCAGCTGTTCGCCCTCGACCTTCCAATTCGGAAATTGCTTGGGTTGCGCCAGTACCTGTTTCTTTCGTTGGTCATACCAGGTACCGAGATCCGTGGTTGCGGCGACAACTGTTTCGGGAATACGGGACAATGCGTCAGGCACATGGTGTAAAGCGCCCTTCCGATAGATCACCTCAAAATCGTAGGCTTCTAACTGCAAGGCCCATCTTCCTAATCGCCCTACGGGATCCTTCAAGTTGTGTAACCACCTCAGGCTGTTATGGTCGGTGATTACGGTGAAACGGTACCCTTCCAGGTAGGCGCGGTACTTCTTGACGGCCCAGACGATAGCGAGGCACTCCAATTCGGTAGTCGTATATTTGCGTTCGGCAACACTTAAGGTTTTGCTGGCGAAAGCTATTACTCGCTCTCCCTCTTCGGTAGTCTGCGTTAAGACAGCTCCGAGTCCGACGGTACTGGCATCCGTGTGCAGGACAAATGGTAAGTTGAAATCCGGGCAGGACAAAACTGGTGCGTTCGCAATCATGTCCCGCAGTGTTTCGAAAGCTGCTTGTTGTTCGGCAGTCCACGTCCACGGTTGGTCTTTCCTCAAAAGCCTAGTCAGGGGTTCAGATATTGTCGCGAACTCGGCTAGGAATCGGCGATACCAAGAGGCCATTCCTATAAATCGCCGTAGCTGCTTGATGTTGGTTGGCGGTGGGTACGACACGATCGGCGCGGTCTTATCCGGGTCGACCTTCAACCCTTCCTCCCCGACGAGAAATCCGAGGTACTTTACCTCCGCACGACAGAATTCGCATTTTTCGGGATTCACGAGAAGTCCTGCGTCCTTTACCCGATCCAATACGCGAGTTAGCCAAGTCAGGTGTTCTTCGAAAGTTACGGTAGCCACGATGATATCATCCAGGTAGGCGAAAGCATGGGGTTCCATTTCAGGTCCTATTAGGCGATCCAGTAAACGCTGGAACGTCGCCGGTGCTCCAGTTAAGCCATACGGCATGCGCTTGAAATGGAATAATCCGCGACCCGGAACTATAAAGGCGGTAATTTCGCGGCTCTTCTTTTCCAACGGTACTTGGAAATACGCTTGACTAAGATCGATAGTACTCAAGTATTTTGCGGCATTAAGCTTATCTAAGATACTGCTCATGAGCGGAAGAGGGTACGCATCCTTTTTCGACACACTGTTAACTTTGCGGAAATCCAAGCAAAATCGGTACGTTCCGTTTGGCTTCTTTACCATCACGATAGGGCTAGACCATTCACTATGTGATGGTTCTATCACGTCTTCCGCGAGCATTTTATCTACTTCGGCGTGTATCGCTTGTTGCGCGATTGGGGAGACGGCATAAACTTTCTGTCGGATAGGCGCGTGATCGCCGGTATCTATCCGATGCTCTATTAGATTGGTAATGGCCGCGACTTGCGATAGCGTCGGTAAGGTTGTGTCTAGAAATTCCTCCAGTCGATCACGCTCATTCGGCTCTAACTTTCGAATCCCGCAAGCTGTTGACTCTTCTTGGTCCGGTCCTAACGGAAAGCGTTCTTCCGGCTTATATCCGAAATACCATTCGGCGCGGTGGTAGTCGAGGACGACTCCAAAATCTGCTAACGTCGGGACTCCCAAAATAATCGGGCTCGAGAGGCGGTCTACGACAAAGGCGACGATACAGCGATATTGTCCGCGGATATCAGCCCAAAAGGCGACCTGTCTAACAGTAGAATTAGTTTCTCCGGTCGCGACTACGAAACGGCACGGGTTCGTGGGCGGCCCCAATTCCATTACGCCCGGTAATTGATCGGCGGCTTCCTTGCTAATAAGGTCCATCGATGCCCCTGAATCTAACAACGCTCGAACCGGTTTCCCCCCTACTTGTATTAATAAGTACAAGAGAGCTGGGCCGCGCTTCGGCGCGGGGCGCGGTTTTGCCGAAATATCCTCGACGGTAGGCTTCGAGGTTCTCGCGACGAGTTCCGTAGGACTTGGAGGTTCGCTTTTCGCCACTTCGATATTCGCAGGCGGGCGGGTCGCAACAATAGCATCGGTAGCCGATTCGACCCGAATCATCGGCTCCCCGTGGCGTTTCCCGAAGGACGAGAGCAATCGGGACAATCGCGTGTCGTAACGCCCGGTCTCCCGCAACGGTAACAGTGCAGGCGACTCGGAGCCTTGCAGTCTCTTGAAAAGTGGCCGGATTGCTTGCAATTCCAGCACGTCGGCGTAAATGGAGTTCGTCCGGTAGCTGGCGTTGCTCTCCGCGCGTCTTCTCTCGCGGGCTTTGGTTCGGCAGATTTTACATTCGACGGAGTCGGTACATTAGGCGCGTTTTCCCGTTGAGCTCCGAAAGGACGGTATCTAGGTCGCGGCGCGGTTACGGAAGCCCCAGGATCTTCATACGGCTCCCATTCGCGAAGTTGTTGTTGCATCCGCTCGGCTTCGATAGCGCGTCGCTCTAAGTCAAATAGGTCTCGTACTGACTCACGGGGAACCTGCATCCGTAAATGCGGGTGCAAGTTACCGTAAGCACACGACAATTCCTGCTGAGGCGACCACGGCGGATTTAATCGACTCATCCAGTTCCGGATTTCAGCGATGTAATCGCGTACGCGCTCTCCGCGACGTTGGGTTCGCGTCAAGATCTGCTTCTCGAACTCAAATCGCTGACTCGCGTTGGTAAAACTATGCCGAAACGCGGTAACAAATTGATCCCACGTACGCCAATAATTACGTCCGGAATAAAGCCACGTTACTGCTTTCCCGCCCATCGCGTGATGTAGGTGCGGGATAATCTCGGCCGGATCACAACCCTTTAAGTCGCAAGCTTCCCAAACCTGATCGAGAAAGAAATCGCAGTCGTCGTCCGCCTCACCCTTAAATGTTACGTTCCACCGCCGCAACTGGTCTATCACATCGCCGCGTCGATCACGGTAGGACGTATCAAGTTGTAGCGACGTCCGAACACGGTTCGTTTGGGTCAGGGGTGGTTGCTGACCCCCTCGCAACGGTATCTGCATCGTCTCCACAAAAGAATGCGATGGATTTCCTATGGGTGAGTCCGGCGACTGATATACGTGATTCGGGAGCAAGCGCGTCTGACCGGTATTTTCATCGCCCTCACCGGAAGGCGGTTCTGGCGGGTTGGTATTCATGCCGACTCAACTTCACTAGCTCGCGAAACTCAAACTTACGCAATCGCCTTAGAGAATTTCCACACTCGTTTGTCCGACCAAAACTCCAATAAATCGCGAATCCGGAATGACTACGTGTTACGGACGATTACCGATCTCCCCGCGGCACACCCTAACAATGGTACCGCTTAATTCGATACCTCCTAGCCCGGTACGCCGTTCGCGGTCTGAGCCAGGCGGAACGCCGAAAAACGCAAAAGAAAAAACAATAAATAAGTCCTTGGATAACCGCAGTACTCAACAACGCGAAATTCCGGAAACCAACGTAACGAAAATAAGTCCAATATTGAGCGCAAGCGTAACGGAGCACGGAAGATACGTGCTACGACAATCAACAAAACAGAGTTCAAACATCGATATATCAACCTTAATCGCGGAAAGTCCCCATTCCCGAACAGAGGGTAATGTTACAGCGTAGTAAGACACGATAAATGCACAAAATCAGTAAAAGAAAATCAAATGGTTCAATTACATACGCCACACTGAAAATAAATCTCGTAATCACCCACAAATCATCATAATATCACATTATATCAGTAATCAGAATCGCACAATAATCCACAATTAAATCACATTAGTTTCATGATTCCATCTAACAATATTCCATCTGTGAGAGAGAGAAATCAACTCGTCCAGGGACTCATCAAACCTGGTGCCATTTCACGATAATCGCAAAAATTCGAAATTCACAATAAAATTCATAAACCAGCAACAATTCAAAATAATTCCCGAAAATAATTAACGGGTGCCATAAATTCCGACAAGTGCTTCAAATCATTAATAGAACTACAACACTCCCCGAACAATGTCCGAGTTTTAACAAAATTCCCAAATAAATTCAAACACTCTAACTTTAAACTAATTAGCACTTTCTTAGCACTGGCCAATTACGCAACACTACGGCGAAATAAGAAAACTAATTCAAGTCGGTAGGCACCTTAATTGGATCGGAACAGGCATAAATTTTCAGTGTAATTTGCGACATCCAAAACACATCCTAAATATCATAAATATCACAAATATCATAAATACCATAAATATCGAAAATATCATAAATATCATAAATATCGCAAATCTCATAAATCCGCAAGAAACATGCACAAAACATTCACAAATTATTCACTAATATTCGCACGGTATTCTCAAAATATCCGCCACTTCGCTATGGCATACTCTCGAAACAGCCAGGTGAAGCGTCGGTACTCCGGTAGCCATTGCTAAAACGCAATTCCAAAACTCCGACTCAAAAGTCCGAAAATCCCATTAACTAACCCAAATCCCAAAAACTAACAATTTGCTCAAACTTCCGCTTCGGAAGGAGCACCCAATAGTCCGGGCCACCTCTCCCTGAGAGAGGCCCTTCACCGAAACCGAAAATCGCGAAATCCAAATAAAATGATGCCAATAGGGGCACCACGGCACAAAATAAATTAACAAAAAGTAACTAAAAAGACTAAATATAACAACCAAAATCCTCGAAATAACCCGGAGTACACTTGTCTGAAAAATTTATCAATTATCCCTAATCCACACGTTTCACCTGCTGGCTTCATGTGAACCGAGCTTAATACTCGGCAACAACAAGGATCATACGATCCAACTACTTCGGCTTCTTGCCGACCAAAAAAATGTAAACACCGGGAACGATAATCCCGCGTAACTGCTAATATTACATCCGAACAAAGGCTCAAGAATATCACGCGATAACTTTCGAACGTAATACCACCGTTAAGATTCAATCTGGAAAATTCTATCAACCGCGATAATATTCTTACAATATTCCCGTGTCGAAACTCCACCAAATAAATCACTATTACGCGAAAAATGCTCGAAAGCCACTTTTACTGAAGTGGCCCCACGTTGGGCGCCAAAATTTGTCACGAGAATTTTCCCTTACTTCGATATTCGGCACCGGCTAACCCGAAAATTACTCGTGAGCAAAGAAAATGCGCGAGATTCTCTCCTCCAAATTTCCCAAAATCCAAAAATCCTTAATCCGTTGGGCGCCAGGCACCGAAGTGCCGCGAGCCGAGGCTCGTTCGAAATGTTACTAAATAATTCTACTCTCCAGTCTACCAAAAAGTGATTCGAGAATCTCTTTACTTAACGAAATCGAAACGTCGAAATTTCTCCCAGGGCCGGACTACGCGGAATGAGTTCGATTCTATCGAGCATGGGTGGAGTGACGACGCAAAACAGGAATTTCACACACAAAATAATTCTCACACAACGATTCAAAATAAATCCGAGAGTCGGCACATTTTATTTTTCGTCATCGCCCGAAGGCGGAATTACAAACGCGAAGATCGAATTACAACTCTCGGGATTACACGCGGTAACGCACGCGACGCACTAGATTACATCATTCGTTACGGGAGGACTCGATACGGAAAAGCACTACGCAATACCGGTGAAGCCGGAAAATCTCTCATAATTTCGATACCAAACGGGATTCTAACGCGTACAATTCTTCATTACATTCGACACAAACGAAAAGGGCTAGTTAAAGTCGCTCACCGAATCGCTGGCCTCTCGTAGACTCTCAAATATCTTTTCCATTGTTCTGGTTCGATCTCGTCCTCTCACAAAACGATCGCTAATCGATTCTAAGGTTGCAGTACGACTGAGACCGCGTGCTCGGCAATTACGCCGTACATTCGGCACGCGCATGAGTAGAAGCTTTTCCCGCGACGCTGGTGGTGACGTCACTGTGAGTCCTGTCGATCCTCCACAGATGTCGGCAGGTGGTCCTTTTTCGGGAGGTTGGCGGCTGATGGTCGCCGCTCGCGGAACTCTTGCTGCGGCAGGCTGGGTGGGGAGAGATCGGCCCTCAGGCGTCCGCGCCTCGATCCCCCCGGGATCGCCGTGCCCCGCGTGGGTCACCAATAGGGGTGGCCCAACACGGAGGCTCCGCAGGGCACCGGTGTCGCACCTCCGGCTCACGCACGCCGGGGTGAGCGCTCCCGTGGCCCCGTGGGCCCGCTGACCCCTGGTCAGCGGCGGGAAACGTGTTCTAGGGAGGATCCCCCCGGGATACCTCCCCCGTCCTTGCACCCTGAGCGCCCCTCCTTCTCCTTCCGCCGGTGTTTCCGCCGTCTCTCCTGCCACGCGACTCACAAAATTCGGGAATTAGCCTCGGTAATTTATTCACGGAAGGCCCCGAGAGTAGTTTCGCGTTTGCTTATTATTTTTATTTACTATTTTGTGACGTTGCCAGATCTGCAACGTCACAACGGCCCCCCCCTTAAGGAAGGTCGCCCCGACCTTCCCGCCGGCGAACAGACCGTAGCCCTTTTCGGAAACGCGACTCCACTCGGGTCCTTCCGTGTACTCAAGATTGACACACACAACAAAATACATCAATAAATCCCTAAATGTTCCTCCCTACCGGGAGCATAACCCATGCGGGTCGCAAGCGACCATTCTCTAAAACGATTTGCTGTTCCGTCCATCAAGACGATAATAAACGGGTACTCACCAAAATCACGTATTGACACCTTTTCCTGGAACGAGTTGATTTCCGATACCTATTTCTCTCTCTCTTCACTTCCTAAACGCCTCTGGGTAACGGGAGGGGTTAACAATAATCGCACGACTGGCACACACACGCTTATTTATTTAGGAAAAAAAAAAGTGTAAAGAAAACAACGCATTAAACCCCCAACCCCTCCACCTAATAATAATAATCAAAATCACACTAAAACGGAAAGAACGGTTCGTAGGGCCGCTCGGGACGGTTGGCCCATGGTCTAGGCCTGCTTCGGCGGGTTCCTCTCCTGCAAGTAAGCCCGCTTGCAGGTCGGGCAGTCGGCCAAGCTCACATTGGCCGCACCGCAGCGGAAGCAAAATTTGAACCGCCGGGTTTCTCGGCATTTGGAGTAGGGGTGGTCTGGGTCCCCACAGTTCCAACATCCGGGCTTCTTTCCGCCCTTATGGCGGTAGGCTCCCGGAATATCCCGCGGTGCCGGCAATCGATTGGGGGCCGCGGTTGGTAGCGGCTTCGGTCCCCCTTGGGGCGTCGGCGCCCAGGTGACCCGTCTTGGTCCCGCAGCGGGTGCGGAAGATCTGGCGGTGGTCGGCGGTAGCGATGGAGATTCCTCCGCCGTTTGAGTCGCGGCATCCTTAAACTCCTTTTTCTGGCCGCCACTTCCTCCTAGTAGCCTCCTCGGCACATGAGGCGGGGGCTGTGATACCGGGAGGGGCCCTTTCTGCTCCTCCACTCGTACCCGGTACTCCCAATATTCCGGCAGCGCCTGTACTACCGCGTCGGGATCTCCGAGGTGCTCCCGCTCTTTGAAATAGAGCCATTCCGGCTCGGAAATTAACTCCTCTGGTTCGGTATCCTAACAAGTTAGTACGGTATTAGTAGGTTAAACACGATAAGGTTTTAATTGGGAAATGTGGAACTTTCCGATACGTCTTCCGTGTTCGTTCTCTAATTCATAAACGACTCGCGATAGTGCTCGAGATACGCGAAAAGGTCCATGGAAACGCGGCGCTAATTTGGCTGCGATGTGCTGTGCAGCGGAAGATAACACATGGTGACGCTTCAAAACCATGTCTCCCACTCGAAAGGTGACGTCTCGTTTATTGCGGTTGTAGTATGCGGCCTGTTTCTCGTAAGCGGCCTCTAGATTTTCGCTGACCCACAGTTCGACGTTGACCATCTTCTTCATCCTTTCCGACCAATTCTCGATATCGCTTGTGGTCGGAGGTTCTGGTAAATCCTTGGTGTCTTCAAGCTCCTTCAGGCTTCGGCCGGATCGGGGCTCGCGTCCGAAGTTCAGAAATGCGGGAGAGGCTTCCATGCGTCGAGATCTTCCTCCAGCAGTGCCTCTTTCATTTCGTCGCTACGTCGATATAGCAGCTGTTCGCCCTCGACCTTCCAATTCGGAAATTGCTTGGGTTGCGCCAGTACCTGTTTCTTTCGTTGGTCATACCAGGTACCGAGATCCGTGGTTGCGGCGACAACTGTTTCGGGAATACGGGACAATGCGTCAGGCACATGGTGTAAAGCGCCCTTCCGATAGATCACCTCAAAATCGTAGGCTTCTAACTGCAAGGCCCATCTTCCTAATCGCCCTACGGGATCCTTCAAGTTGTGTAACCACCTCAGGCTGTTATGGTCGGTGATTACGGTGAAACGGTACCCTTCCAGGTAGGCGCGGTACTTCTTGACGGCCCAGACGATAGCGAGGCACTCCAATTCGGTAGTCGTATATTTGCGTTCGGCAACACTTAAGGTTTTGCTGGCGAAAGCTATTACTCGCTCTCCCTCTTCGGTAGTCTGCGTTAAGACAGCTCCGAGTCCGACGGTACTGGCATCCGTGTGCAGGACAAATGGTAAGTTGAAATCCGGGCAGGACAAAACTGGTGCGTTCGCAATCATGTCCCGCAGTGTTTCGAAAGCTGCTTGTTGTTCGGCAGTCCACGTCCACGGTTGGTCTTTCCTCAAAAGCCTAGTCAGGGGTTCAGATATTGTCGCGAACTCGGCTAGGAATCGGCGATACCAAGAGGCCATTCCTATAAATCGCCGTAGCTGCTTGATGTTGGTTGGCGGTGGGTACGACACGATCGGCGCGGTCTTATCCGGGTCGACCTTCAACCCTTCCTCCCCGACGAGAAATCCGAGGTACTTTACCTCCGCACGACAGAATTCGCATTTTTCGGGATTCACGAGAAGTCCTGCGTCCTTTACCCGATCCAATACGCGAGTTAGCCAAGTCAGGTGTTCTTCGAAAGTTACGGTAGCCACGATGATATCATCCAGGTAGGCGAAAGCATGGGGTTCCATTTCAGGTCCTATTAGGCGATCCAGTAAACGCTGGAACGTCGCCGGTGCTCCAGTTAAGCCATACGGCATGCGCTTGAAATGGAATAATCCGCGACCCGGAACTATAAAGGCGGTAATTTCGCGGCTCTTCTTTTCCAACGGTACTTGGAAATACGCTTGACTAAGATCGATAGTACTCAAGTATTTTGCGGCATTAAGCTTATCTAAGATACTGCTCATGAGCGGAAGAGGGTACGCATCCTTTTTCGACACACTGTTAACTTTGCGGAAATCCAAGCAAAATCGGTACGTTCCGTTTGGCTTCTTTACCATCACGATAGGGCTAGACCATTCACTATGTGATGGTTCTATCACGTCTTCCGCGAGCATTTTATCTACTTCGGCGTGTATCGCTTGTTGCGCGATTGGGGAGACGGCATAAACTTTCTGTCGGATAGGCGCGTGATCGCCGGTATCTATCCGATGCTCTATTAGATTGGTAATGGCCGCGACTTGCGATAGCGTCGGTAAGGTTGTGTCTAGAAATTCCTCCAGTCGATCACGCTCATTCGGCTCTAACTTTCGAATCCCGCAAGCTGTTGACTCTTCTTGGTCCGGTCCTAACGGAAAGCGTTCTTCCGGCTTATATCCGAAATACCATTCGGCGCGGTGGTAGTCGAGGACGACTCCAAAATCTGCTAACGTCGGGACTCCCAAAATAATCGGGCTCGAGAGGCGGTCTACGACAAAGGCGACGATACAGCGATATTGTCCGCGGATATCAGCCCAAAAGGCGACCTGTCTAACAGTAGAATTAGTTTCTCCGGTCGCGACTCCGAAACGGCACGGGTTCGTGGGCGGCCCCAATTCCATTACGCCCGGTAATTGATCGGCGGCTTCCTTGCTAATAAGGTCCATCGATGCCCCTGAATCTAACAACGCTCGAACCGGTTTCCCCCCTACTTGTATTAATAAGTACAAGAGAGCTGGGCCGCGCTTCGGCGCGGGGCGCGGTTTTGCCGAAATATCCTCGACGGTAGGCTTCGAGGTTCTCGCGACGAGTTCCGTAGGACTTGGAGGTTCGCTTTTCGCCACTTCGATATTCGCAGGCGGGCGGGTCGCAACAATAGCATCGGTAGCCGATTCGACCCGAATCATCGGCTCCCCGTGGCGTTTCCCGAAGGACGAGAGCAATCGGGACAATCGCGTGTCGTAACGCCCGGTCTCCCGCAACGGTAACAGTGCAGGCGACTCGGAGCCTTGCAGTCTCTTGAAAAGTGGCCGGATTGCTTGCAATTCCAGCACGTCGGCGTAAATGGAGTTCGTCCGGTAGCTGGCGTTGCTCTCCGCGCGTCTTCTCTCGCGGGCTTTGGTTCGGCAGATTTTACATTCGACGGAGTCGGTACATTAGGCGCGTTTTCCCGTTGAGCTCCGAAAGGACGGTATCTAGGTCGCGGCGCGGTTACGGAAGCCCCAGGATCTTCATACGGCTCCCATTCGCGAAGTTGTTGTTGCATCCGCTCGGCTTCGATAGCGCGTCGCTCTAAGTCAAATAGGTCTCGTACTGACTCACGGGGAACCTGCATCCGTAAATGCGGGTGCAAGTTACCGTAAGCACACGACAATTCCTGCTGAGGCGACCACGGCGGATTTAATCGACTCATCCAGTTCCGGATTTCAGCGATGTAATCGCGTACGCGCTCTCCGCGACGTTGGGTTCGCGTCAAGATCTGCTTCTCGAACTCAAATCGCTGACTCGCGTTGGTAAAACTATGCCGAAACGCGGTAACAAATTGATCCCACGTACGCCAATAATTACGTCCGGAATAAAGCCACGTTACTGCTTTCCCGCCCATCGCGTGATGTAGGTGCGGGATAATCTCGGCCGGATCACAACCCTTTAAGTCGCAAGCTTCCCAAACCTGATCGAGAAAGAAATCGCAGTCGTCGTCCGCCTCACCCTTAAATGTTACGTTCCACCGCCGCAACTGGTCTATCACATCGCCGCGTCGATCACGGTAGGACGTATCAAGTTGTAGCGACGTCCGAACACGGTTCGTTTGGGTCAGGGGTGGTTGCTGACCCCCTCGCAACGGTATCTGCATCGTCTCCACAAAAGAATGCGATGGATTTCCTATGGGTGAGTCCGGCGACTGATATACGTGATTCGGGAGCAAGCGCGTCTGACCGGTATTTTCATCGCCCTCACCGGAAGGCGGTTCTGGCGGGTTGGTATTCATGCCGACTCAACTTCACTAGCTCGCGAAACTCAAACTTACGCAATCGCCTTAGAGAATTTCCACACTCGTTTGTCCGACCAAAACTCCAATAAATCGCGAATCCGGAATGACTACGTGTTACGGACGATTACCGATCTCCCCGCGGCACACCCTAACAATGGTACCGCTTAATTCGATACCTCCTAGCCCGGTACGCCGTTCGCGGTCTGAGCCAGGCGGAACGCCGAAAAACGCAAAAGAAAAAACAATAAATAAGTCCTTGGATAACCGCAGTACTCAACAACGCGAAATTCCGGAAACCAACGTAACGAAAATAAGTCCAATATTGAGCGCAAGCGTAACGGAGCACGGAAGATACGTGCTACGACAATCAACAAAACAGAGTTCAAACATCGATATATCAACCTTAATCGCGGAAAGTCCCCATTCCCGAACAGAGGGTAATGTTACAGCGTAGTAAGACACGATAAATGCACAAAATCAGTAAAAGAAAATCAAATGGTTCAATTACATACGCCACACTGAAAATAAATCTCGTAATCACCCACAAATCATCATAATATCACATTATATCAGTAATCAGAATCGCACAATAATCCACAATTAAATCACATTAGTTTCATGATTCCATCTAACAATATTCCATCTGTGAGAGAGAGAAATCAACTCGTCCAGGGACTCATCAAACCTGGTGCCATTTCACGATAATCGCAAAAATTCGAAATTCACAATAAAATTCATAAACCAGCAACAATTCAAAATAATTCCCGAAAATAATTAACGGGTGCCATAAATTCCGACAAGTGCTTCAAATCATTAATAGAACTACAACACTCCCCGAACAATGTCCGAGTTTTAACAAAATTCCCAAATAAATTCAAACACTCTAACTTTAAACTAATTAGCACTTTCTTAGCACTGGCCAATTACGCAACACTACGGCGAAATAAGAAAACTAATTCAAGTCGGTAGGCACCTTAATTGGATCGGAACAGGCATAAATTTTCAGTGTAATTTGCGACATCCAAAACACATCCTAAATATCATAAATATCACAAATATCATAAATACCATAAATATCGAAAATATCATAAATATCATAAATATCGCAAATCTCATAAATCCGCAAGAAACATGCACAAAACATTCACAAATTATTCACTAATATTCGCACGGTATTCTCAAAATATCCGCCACTTCGCTATGGCATACTCTCGAAACAGCCAGGTGAAGCGTCGGTACTCCGGTAGCCATTGCTAAAACGCAATACCAAAACTCCGACTCAAAAGTCCGAAAATCCCATTAACTAACCCAAATCCCAAAAACTAACAATTTGCTCAAACTTCCGCCTCGGAAGGAGCACCCAATAGTCCGGGCCACCTCTCCCTGAGAGAGGCCCTTCACCGAAACCGAAAATCGCGAAATCCAAATAAAATGATGCCAATAGGGGCACCACGGCACAAAATAAATTAACAAAAAGTAACTAAAAAGACTAAATATAACAACCAAAATCCTCGAAATAACCCGGAGTACACTTGTCTGAAAAATTTATCAATTATCCCTAATCCACACGTTTCACCTGCTGGCTTCATGTGAACCGAGCTTAATACTCGGCAACAACAAGGATCATACGATCCAACTACTTCGGCTTCTTGCCGACCAAAAAAATGTAAACACCGGGAACGATAATCCCGCGTAACTGCTAATATTACATCCGAACAAAGGCTCAAGAATATCACGCGATAACTTTCGAACGTAATACCACCGTTAAGATTCAATCTGGAAAATTCTATCAACCGCGATAATATTCTTACAATATTCCCGTGTCGAAACTCCACCAAATAAATCACTATTACGCGAAAAATGCTCGAAAGCCACTTTTACTGAAGTGGCCCCACGTTGGGCGCCAAAATTTGTCACGAGAATTTTCCCTTACTTCGATATTCGGCACCGGCTAACCCGAAAATTACTCGTGAGCAAAGAAAATGCGCGAGATTCTCTCCTCCAAATTTCCCAAAATCCAAAAATCCTTAATCCGTTGGGCGCCAGGCACCGAAGTGCCGCGAGCCGAGGCTCGTTCGAAATGTTACTAAATAATTCTACTCTCCAGTCTACCAAAAAGTGATTCGAGAATCTCTTTACTTAACGAAATCGAAACGTCGAAATTTCTCCCAGGGCCGGACTACGCGGAATGAGTTCGATTCTATCGAGCATGGGTGGAGTGACGACGCAAAACAGGAATTTCACACACAAAATAATTCTCACACAACGATTCAAAATAAATCCGAGAGTCGGCACATTTTATTTTTCGTCATCGCCCGAAGGCGGAATTACAAACGCGAAGATCGAATTACAACTCTCGGGATTACACGCGGTAACGCACGCGACGCACTAGATTACATCATTCGTTACGGGAGGACTCGATACGGAAAAGCACTACGCAATACCGGTGAAGCCGGAAAATCTCTCATAATTTCGATACCAAACGGGATTCTAACGCGTACAATTCTTCATTACATTCGACACAAACGAAAAGGGCTAGTTAAAGTCGCTCACCGAATCGCTGGCCTCTCGTAGACTCTCAAATATCTTTTCCATTGTTCTGGTTCGATCTCGTCCTCTCACAAAACGATCGCTAATCGATTCTAAGGTTGCAGTACGACTGAGACCGCGTGCTCGGCAATTACGCCGTACATTCGGCACGCGCATGAGTAGAAGCTTTTCCCGCGACGCTGGTGGTGACGTCACTGTGAGTCCTGTCGATCCTCCACAGATGTCGGCAGGTGGTCCTTTTTCGGGAGGTTGGCGGCTGATGGTCGCCGCTCGCGGAACTCTTGCTGCGGCAGGCTGGGTGGGGAGAGATCGGCCCTCAGGCGTCCGCGCCTCGATCCCCCCGGGATCGCCGTGCCCCGCGTGGGTCACCAATAGGGGTGGCCCAACACGGAGGCTCCGCAGGGCACCGGTGTCGCACCTCCGGCTCACGCACGCCGGGGTGAGCGCTCCCGTGGCCCCGTGGGCCCGCTGACCCCTGGTCAGCGGCGGGAAACGTGTTCTAGGGAGGATCCCCCCGGGATACCTCCCCCGTCCTTGCACCCTGAGCGCCCCTCCTTCTCCTTCCGCCGGTGTTTCCGCCGTCTCTCCTGCCACGCGACTCACAAAATTCGGGAATTAGCCTCGGTAATTTATTCACGGAAGGCCCCGAGAGTAGTTTCGCGTTTGCTTATTATTTTTATTTACTATTTTGTGACGTTGCCAGATCTGCAACGTCACAATCTATACGCCGGTGACCGACCGGTTTTAGCGACCTTTAGTATATTATGTTACGTTGTCGTATTGTATTATTCCGTTATTATATGAGTAGAGCTATGTTTGCTTGTTTCTTTTATTCATTTACTGGCTATCCGGATCCGTTACCTGTAAGATCGCGGCTGCTCCGCCTTTAGTCACGGATAAGTTTCCTCTCCAGGGTTTATTTGTGTTAGCAATGATTACGCGTGTGCGTGCGTTATTCCTTAGGTTGAGTTGTTCCCTGCGGTTCGCTTCGCCCGCGGCGATCACTGGGCGTTTGTAGACGCCCGGCCGGCGGTGCAAGACTGTTTCTTTTCCTTATTTGTTCAAAGCAATTCCTTACGTTATTCTAGTACTGTATTAACTGTATTATGTTAATAAATTGATTGATGGACGATATATATATATGCCCAATCTCGAATTTCGTTGGCCGAGCGAGAGGGGAAATCGGGTCGAAGATTAGACGGAGCGTTGCTCTAAAAATAGAGAATTTTATTTTGACTTAAGCTACTTCCTATTTACATTATGTACATTAATCTTACCTAAAAATAGAGAAACGACAATCACTGTCTATATTTTCTCGTTGTGAATTTTACTATTTCCTATTTTCTATGTTCTATTTGCACGTGGCTTTCCTCTTCTGTCTGTACCGGCTCACAAAGCCTCTACTTGCCTGCTTCCCTCGCGCATGCGCGGCGGGCATTCCGAGTTAAGGATTTCATTTTCCTTACATCTCCCCCCCTAGGGAAGAAAAATTCGGACGCGAATTTTCGTTGTATCTATCATCTTGCCTGCTTTATCCTTCTTCCCCCCCCCCCCCCCCCTTTAATCCGCTGCAGGGACTGGGATCAGTTTTGTTACATGAAAAAGGTTTGATTCTGGTTTCCTGTGACCCGTATTTATCTTATACAGGGTGAGTCAGTGACCTTGCACCAAACTGAAACCACGTATTTTGGGGGTCAATAGAAGCTTAAAAGTCCCGGAACACAAAGTTGAAATCTCAACCCTTTCGGAATTACAGGGGGTTGAAATTTTAAGTTTTAAAAAATCATATCTTCCGACAGGATAATACTAGAGTCACGGGTCTTTTTCTAGAATGTGTGGGAGGGCCCAGGCTACCTGGAAAAAAATAGAAACGATGTGAAAATTATTATTAAGCCACATTATTATTGATTTTCTTGTAGTTCTTCTATGAACGTGAAATTTGCCCGTTTAGAGAAAATCAATAATAATGTCTCTTAATAATAATTTTCACGTCGTTTATATTTTTTTCCAGGTACCTCGGGCCCTCCCACACATTCTAGAAAAAGACCCGTGACTCTAGTATTATCCTGCCGGAAGATATGATTTTTTAAAACTTAAAATTTCAACCCCCTGTAATTCCGAAAGGGTTGAGATTTCAACTTTGTGTTCCGGGACTTTTAGGCTTCAATTAACCCCCAAAATACGTGGTTTCAGTTTGGTGCAAGGTCACTGACTCACCCTGTATATTGAGTTTGATAATTTCTCTGTAATTTTGTATAGTCCGATTCTCAGTTCATCTAGTTTCTTTCTATTTAGCTTGTTTCCATTTTCCACATAGACCATATCTCCCACATTGAATTCGAAGTATTTCCTATTTTTATCAAATTGTTTTTTGTTGTAATCGTGTGACTTTACCATATTTTCAAGTGCTATTTTCTTATCGTTTATCCAGTCTTGTCCGCTTTCCTTTTTTTCTTTCAGTTCACTTGGGAGAACTGTAACGTCCGTGCCATCTAAGAGATATTGTTTTATAGTTGCTAGATTGCGGCGGTCGCGCACACAATGCAACTCGTTTCGAGGGTTCGCTAGGGAAGCGGAAATGAAGGAGAGTAATTTTTGGAGAGACACAATTTTAATCACACACAATATAAATTTTATTTTAAAGATATACAATCTATATAGGTTATAAGTCTTAAGTTTCTCGACGAGGAAATCCTCGGCGAGCAGCGGCGTGTCCCGTTATCCAGCAACCTGGAAACAAAAGATCACAATAATATTAGTAAACAGTTCGATACTTCAGGCGAGGCAATAGCGAGCACGAAGCACTCGCAATTGCTCTCTAAGAATTCGATATGTGGACTGTAATGAGTTGACTTGATTAAATCGTTAAATTGGCAAAACCAATACTTCAATTTCTTTTCCTTCTCCGAGACAGAATTTCTTCAACACACAGGAGGTCGTAAAGCTCCTATGTGTGTGCGATTTCTTGATGGGAAATTAATTTCCTCCGAATCGCGAAATTCTCTTTACTGCTGAACTTGGAAATTCGGCAGTGAATCGGGGAGCCTGCGTTCAGCGACGCGCGGGACGGTAATCCGTTCCGCTCGTGACCGCGAGACAATAGCGAAGCTGATTATCGCTCGATCACGATAACCAGCAGTGCGATTGATCTCTGTTCTTCAAGAATTTATTCTTTGAATGCGATCACGAAGGTAGTCCGCGAAGGAAATAGACTCATGCAAATCTCGCGAAGCGAGTATTAACCAGGCTGGAGGAATACAAACACGAGGATTACTCTCGGATTGTTCCGTGTGCTCAGCTCTGTGGTTGGCATGTAAGTGACGACTCGTCTTCGATGCTTTCCAAAGGAAAACAAAGACGAGTCGTACTTAGGTGGCGTTTGATAAGAATTCTATTGGCACTTACCTATCGCTCACCTGTTGGTTCTCTCGCGTACAATAAAGGAAATTAACCGGTGAAAACGTTCGAACACGCAACTCAGTCGGGCGAGTCGACTTTTCACTCTTCACTTTATTTCACGGAAATGACCGAACACGCAACTCAGTCGGGCGAGTCGGTTGTAAACATTTCTCTTCATATACTAGCGCGTATCAACGGATATTAAACAGATATCTTGGTGTGAAGCCGGTCACCGAGTGCTCGGTCTCGTTATATTGATTTGCGCATTCTTGTGCGATTGTTGTCCAGGCTACTTTTTTTCCTTTTTCATTCATTCTGCATCTTATTTTGTTCACCAGCGTTTGGTTCAGTCTTTCATTTAATCCATTTGAGAAAGGCGCGTTTACGGCGGTGAAAACTATCGGTATCGATTTTTCTTCTAAAAGCATCTTGAATTCTCTCGAGTTGATTCCCGGGTATTGATCGGTTAGAAGCATGCCAATTTCGTCTATTTCTAATACTTTATTTATTAACTTTTTGAAGTCAGTCCCGTTCTGCGGTTTTGACGTTACAATATATGCATACCTTGTGAAGTGGTCCACCAGAAGATGTAGGTATTTTTTTGTCGATCTTGAACCCCCAAAACCTCCGATCGTGTCTATCGAGACAATTTCGAACGGTTTCGTAGCTGGGCCTAAGTGGGACATTAGGCCAAATTTATCCTGTCCTCTTGATTTGTTCCTTATGCATGTCTCACAGCTTTTACCCGCTTTTATTATATTTTTTGTCAGGTTTGTCGCCGTGTATAGTTTGCCAATCTTCCTTTGCATTTGTTTAATACCAATATGACCCATATTTTCATGTATGTTTCTTATCAGTTCGGTGCTAAATTCCTCCGATAGGATAATTTTCTCTGTCTTTTTCACTCTCTTATAGTATACCTCGTTTTTCTTTATTAATTTGTTCTTCGTGTTTTGTACCTCCTCGTTTCTTTCCTGGTCTGCCAGAATCTCCTCTAGTTTTATTGAATTTACAATTTTTAATTGCTCTTCCTTATTTTCGTGCGGCTCTAGTACTGGGTTTCTGCTCAGGCAGTCTGCCTCCAAATTTTCCCTCCCTGGGGCGTATTTTATTTGGAAATCATATTGTTACAGGTATTACGTCAGGTCTCCCAGCTCTTCGTCAGTTCTAGATTTGATGTTCATATTTTCCAGTGGTTTGTGGTCTGAGTATACTGTAAATGATTTTCCTATAAGCCAGTATTGCCAGTACTTTACTGCTTCTTTGATAGCTAAGCATTCCAAATATATAGCTTTTTTCCTCTTCTGTGTCTCGTTTAGTTTTTTTGAAAAGTATGCCACTGGTTTTTCTTTTCCGTTCGGTTGTGTTTGTTTCAAAATGGCCCCCACGCCTTCCAAAGATGCATCTGTGTAGATCTTGATGGGCAGGTTGTGATCAAATATATCTAGAACTGGTTGTGAGCATAACAGTTCCTTTATAGTTTCAAAAGCGTTTTGGCAATCTCCAGACCAGACAAATCTCTGATTTTTTCTGAGTAAATTATGTACTGGGTGTAGTATCATTGCGCTTCTTGGTATATACTCGTGGTAGAAATTTATTTTCCCTAGAAATTGTCTTATGTTTTTCTGGGTTCGTGGGGTCGGAAAGTTTTTTATTGATATCAAATTATCTTTTACTGGTCTGATGGAATTGTTCCGTATTATGTGGCCGAGATATTTTACCGAGTCTGCCGCAAATGTACATTTTGTAAATTTTAACCGGAATCCTTCCTTTTTTATTGCCTCTAGCAACTGTGTTAAGTGATCGATGTGTTCCGGGAAAGATTTTGAAAATATAAGAATATCATCTATATAGTTGACCGCGAAATCTGTAAGTTTATACTTCCTTAATATGTTGCTTAGTATTCTCTGAAAGATCGCTGGTGAGGTTTCAGACCAAACGGTAAGCACGTCCATTGGAAGTGTCCCGCCTGTGTTATAAAGGCGGTTTTTTTCTTGTCCTCAATTCGCAGTGGGATTGACCAAAATGCCGAGTTTATATCCAATGTCGAGAAGAGTCTGCAGTTTCTTGTCTTTATCATCAGGTCTTCCATCAGTGCAAATGGTTGTGCTTGAGGCACTACTATCTTGTTCAAGTCTCTGAAATCTATGCACAGCCTGGATCTTTTGTTTTCTTCTTTTTTAAACGCTAAGGTTACTGGTGCCGCAAATGGACCGTAGGATTCTTCAATTAAACCTTTATCTAGTAGTTTTGCTATTTGTTCCTCTAATTTTTTTCTATCCTCTGCGGTACACTTGTAGGGTCTTTTACTGCAATATCTGTCGACCAACAAGTCAATACGTGCTTCATATTCTCTTACTGTCCTGACATCGTATTTATCTTTTGCAAAGGCTGATTTATATTCGTTCAATAATCTATTTATTTCCGTTTTTGGGTTATTAGTTAGATGGTCTATTTTTTGTTCGAAGTTCTTTTCTTCTATGTGCTCATTGAAATTTATTGTATATTTTCCTTCCTTGTTATCTTCATTCATTAAACTCAAATCTTCTTTTTGAGTTATTCTTAAATCTTTATTCTGCGTTAGTTTAAATTTTCTTATCATATCTAGTCCAATTAGAAAATCATATTTGAAGTTTTCTTCATCAATGATGTAAACGTTTGTTTTTTCTTCTATTGCGAAAATTTTTATTTTTATAGTCGTCAGACCCTTTGTCTTTTTAACACCATTAATCGTTCTTAAAATCGCGTTATTCGCATTATCCACTTTCCTGTCTTTTATTTTCAATAGTTTAGAACTTATCAAAGAGACGTTTGAACCCGAATCATATATTCCGAATATTTCTAACTTTCCTTCCAGCAGCAGTTTGACTTTGATTAATGGTGTAACAACTAGTTTTTTTGGTCTGTGTCATTTAATTCGGCTTCAATTACCGAACTATTTACATGTTTGATGTAGGTTTTTCTCTCTTTTTCGTCTTCCTTTTGTTTAAACCAGCATGCGGTTTCGGCATGGTAGCGCGTGCCTTTATTTAGTCTCTCGCAGTTTCTGCATGGCTTTAGTTCCTCATTTTTCTCTTTATTACTCAGATTTCCAAGCTTTTTCTTTTCGTACAAGCTTCTTTTGTTTACCATGTGTTCGTATTTACTAACTTCATTAAACAAATCCACCGTATCTTTTAATGCTTCTGTCGGCGATCGAGCGGTAGGGGCCGCCCGATCGCCGCCACCGAAGGGCGGGTCCATCGGGAAAGGATAGAAAGAAACAACACAATCAGGAACACGCTCACTTTTCATAAGTTTATTTACAAACAGTTCTTACAATCGGGTATCTCGCGGAGTAGTAGTCGGATCAAGAAAATTAGTTTTCGCAAGGCACACACTAGATTGATTCGGCAGGTTTTCCGACTCGTCCCGGCGACCCACCGGCTTATGATCGGCGCGCGAGGCCAATCCGCCGACCGCGTCCCCGGGTTAGAGGCAGCCATGCCTCGGGCGCGTGGCGGCCGGCCCAGCCCCGGTCGCGACAACTCGCGGACTCCGCGAGACCCGCACCACCGATCGCCGGAGAAAATCGCCGGGAAAGCCCGAATTCGCGGGACGGCCCGCCCACGACTCGCTCGTTTAGGACCGCCTTGCCGCGAAATGGAGCGCGAACACAAGGCGGTGTTACGGCTAGCCGCCCCGGAATCGGCCTCAAAATCAGACTTTAACATCCGACCACTACTCGCGGCCCCACTCCCGAACAGCTCGATCTCACCTGTCTTCAACGCACACACTGTCGCCCGGCTCGAAACCGACTGAACAATTGCGTATGTGCTACGGACCGTTCGCCCGATTCCTCGTCCTCCGGTTCCGCGAACTCACAACAATTCGCCGAGCGAGTATCGACACAGGGCACCTAGTCGGGGAACAGCCGTAACCCGCCCAGCAAATCAAAACAAACCGCGCGCCGTCGACACCTCGTCGCGATCGACCTCGTATCAACAACATCTTATGCACGAATAACTCAACTCGGGAAATCAATTTATGAACATGAAATCTTAAATCTATCTATCTACTAGGAAAGTCTTTGTGTAAACGCGTGCTGTCAACGATTGTCGACAGCTTCCCTATCGATTTTATTACGGATAAAATCTGGTAAACCAGCCGCAATGAGATCTACCAGAGTCCCTGAATCTATCGATCTTCTCATATCCAATAGTAATTTTTCTTTTTTTATTGCATAGTCTAACAACGAACCTTCTCTATACCTGTATACTAATGCATAAGTGACTGGATTCCAGCCTTTGTTTGCGAATGTTTTGCAAAACTTGCTTTTCCAAACTGTCCACTCTGATTCTCTTGTTAGTTTTATTAGCATAGAGCTATACCAGTCTGAGCAACATTTGTCCATAAATAGTCTTAGGATTTCGATTTTTTTCTCGTCGTCTTCAACCCCAAAGCGTGTACACTCTCTTTCGAAAATGTCTATCCACTGAGTTGCGTTGGTGTTTTTGCTTGTGAATTTCTCTATTACAAATTTCTCTGATATTTTCTTTAAATTTTGCACTTTAGTGGCCTGCATATTTTCCACTAATTTCATCAAGAGTTTTAGGCTATCCTTTTCTTCAGAGTCCGTGGTAGTCATTGGTTTGTTTGTAATTTCTTCTAAAATGTGATTTGCAAAAATCATGTTTCCATAGTCATCCATGTATCCTTTCTTTATTTCCTCCGTGCATTCTATCCAAACCCTTCTGAATTGGTATCTTCTCTTGAGGCTATTCTTTACTGAACTATAGGCGGTTGATTTTATCACTTCTTTGTGATAACTTATATGCTGCAGTTCTTCGGGTATTGCGAACGTTTTATTGCCTTCCGTTGTAATTGAGGTTATGACCATAGCGTTCGATTTCCCGTCATCTTGAGGTTTAATCATAAACTCAAACTGTAGCTTCTCCATTTTCGCATAAACAAGATTGTCGTAATAATGCATAATGTAAATAGGAAGTAGCTTAAGTCAAAATAAAATTCTCTATTTTTAGAGCAACGCTCCGTCTAATCTTCGACCCGATTTCCCCTCTCGCTCGGCCAACGAAATTCGAGATTGGTCATATAAAACGACAATCACTGTCTATATTTTCTCATTATGAATTTTACTATTTCCTATTTTCTATGTTCTATTTGCACGTGGCTTTCCTCTTCTGTCTGTACCGGCTCACAAAACCTCTACTTGCCTGCTTCCCTCGCGCATGCGCGGCGGGCATTCCGAGTTAAGGAATTCATTTTCCTTACATATATATGTATATATACGTATGAGTGTCTGGTTTCATTCGGTCTCCTATCACTTCCTCCTCCGCCGTTACCCGAGTGGACTATTCCTTATTTATCAGGTGGCCCTTACCTCCTCCCCCGTGCCTTCGGTTTCCTTCGCGATTTCCCTCTATTATTTATCGTGTTACTCGTCAGTGCCTCCACTGTATACTTAGGTTCTTACTACTTTGAATGGTTACTTAAATAGTTGATTAACCCCCTACTACTACGTCTCTGTAAGTTTGCCCCCTCCCTGCTTTTCGAAGTATCTCTTGCCAGTGTCTCCGCTCACTTATTATTTTCCTTAATACAGTAATTCCAGGTTAAATGCGCGGGCTTCGAGACTAAAGCAGCGCATTTAGCGCAAGGTTCGAGGCATTGGTGCTACAGTTTTTTGTGGCCAGAGGGTAGTTCACAATGCGCCGAACATATTGAGAGACACACGCACGGCAACAGTAAGAGTGAGTGAAATGCCTGATCCTCGACCCTCGGTCTGAGAGATTGAATAGATTGAGTAAGTCGTTAATGAAAATGTTGAACAGTACTGGGGAGTTCCTGGTTGGTGAAGGTTAGTGAGGAGAGGTTTTTACCGTCCCAGGTGCGGAATTTGGTATGATTAATGGAGTCCCATATAATGTGAATGAGCCACTTGGGAAATGCTTTTTTCCGTAATTTATATAGGAGTCCGTTGTGCTAATCAGAATCGAAGGCCTTTTCCATATCAAGTAGGGCTGCTCCAACCAAATTACTGTTGCTGATTTCGGAGTTGAGGTGAGATAGGAGCTTGTGGATATCGTGGGTGGTTGAATGACGGTGTTTAAAACCAAATTACGAATCGGGGATTATTGCGTTGGCTGAGCAGTGGTATAGAATTCGGGTATGTACGACAGCTTCATAAACTTTACTTATTGCCGGGGTGAGGCTGATTGGCCGGTAACTTAGTGGGTCAGCAGGTGGTTTTCCTCTTTTTAGAATTGGCAAGACCTTGGCCGTCTTCCATACTTCTGGGAAATAGGTTCTATTGAAAGCATTATTAAATAGGATGGTTAGGTTGGCTATAATCGGATCCGGGAGGTGTTGTAGAGCTAATGGAGGGATATTGTCAAGCCCGCACAAGGTTTTGTTGGGGGGGGGGGGGGGGGTGCCTGAGGATGCGGTGTAATTGGTCGGGGTTGGTGAATATGGGGAATTTGGTGGTTGGCTCTAAGCGAGTTTACATTTATCGCTACAATTTTTGTTTGCGAAGGAGTGTACTCACCCAAACCACCTTCTTCGATGCATAGTTACAGGTAGGGCACTAAACCTTCGGCCCTTATTTTTAAACATTGTTAAATTACAAAATAAAAAGATACGTATTGTTTAATTTTTAATTTTTAATATGTCATTCAAATTTGGGACCGGCCGGAAAATTTCAATTTTTAACCTTGAATTTCTCGGAAATGGGGGAGTGTTGGAATTTTTGGCTTTAGGGATGTTCATACTTTGGGTCAAAGAATTTGTGTACCAAGTTACAAAAAAATCGGTAACCCACATTGCTGGTCCTCCCCTTGTCAGCCTCCTTGTTTTCCATCGGAAAGGCTTCCGGCCACCTGCTAAAACGGTCGATGCAAGCGAGGCAGTACCGATACCCGTTCGATACAGGGAGAATCACGATATCCAAATGTACGTGCTCGAACCGCTTGGTCGGTGCGGGAAAAGTCTTCTGTGGTGCCTGCACGTGTCGGCTGATTTTCGACCGCTGGCACGCGGTGCATGCCTGCGCCCAAGCTCGGCATTGTGCAGCCATACCTGGCCAAACATAACGTTGACTTGTTAGCTTGGTGAAAGCTTTGATTCCTGGGTGCGCCAGGCCATGGACGGCGTTGAATGCTGTTCGTCGAGATTGAGGGGTTAAGAACGGTCTGGGCGTGCCTGTGGACAAATCGCACCAGATCGAGACTCCACTTCCCGGGATGGTTATCTTCTTCAGTTGTAGGCTTGATTCTGTGCGAGCTTGCTTGATGTTTTCTAACTCCTCGTCTTGCTCTTGAGCCCGTGCTAATTCTTCGAAGTCGAGAGAATTTCTGATGGCTTCTACTCTGCATAGTGCATCCGACACGTTTTCCGGTCCAGACTTGTGTCGAATGTTTGTGGAAAATTGCCCGATGAAATCCAGATGTCGGAATTGCCTAGGTGAGCATTTCTCAGGCTTTTGGCCAAAGGCGTCTGTCAAAGGTTTGTGATCTGTCTATATCACGAGAGTTCTGGCCTCCACCATGTGTCTAAAATGTTTCACCGCTGCGTAGATGGCCAGCAGCTCACGGTCGAAGATACTGTACTTCGATTCGGGCGGACTGAGTTTCCTCGAGAAGAAGGCCAAAGGCTCCCAGCCTCGGTCGCTTCTTTGTTGTAAGACGGTCCCGATTGCTGTGTCTGACGCGTCCGTAAAGAGCGCTAGCTCTCCTTGAGCCTTCGGATGCACAAGAAAAGTGGCTTGTGCCAAGCGTTCTTGCATGGCTGCAAATGCCCTGCGTCCGTCTTCCGACCATGATATTTCGGCCGAGCCTTTCTTGGTGCCGATGAGGGTGTGCAAGGTAGCTTGCGCTTCGGCTGCCCCTGGGATAAATGTCCTGTAGAAATTTTTCATCCCCAAGTAGCGTCGTAACCCTTTTGCTGTCTTCGGAAATTGGTAGTTCTTGAGGCCTAAAATGCGTGCTGGCAAGGGTTGGGTGCCCTGGCAAGGGTTGGGTGCCCTGGCCAGAGACCAGGTAGCCCAGGAACTGAACCCGTGGTTGCCCAAAAACGCGTTTAGCCGCGTTTATGACTACGCTATAATCTTGAAGTCGGGTGAACACCTTCCGCACGTGTGAGAGGTATTCTTTTTCTGTCTTGGAGGCGATCAAAATATCGTCGCGGTACGCGTAAGCGAAGTCTAGCCCTCTGAGCACTTCGTCGATGAAGCGCTGGAAGGTTTGCGCTGCATTCCGAAGACCAAACGCCATTTACGGAAATTCGTATAGGCCAAAAGGCGTGGTGATGGCGGTCTTGCAGATATCTTCTTCTGCTACCGGAATCTGATCGTAGGCGCGTACCAAGTCCACTGTCGAATAGATCTTGGTTCCGTCCAAGTGCTGCGCGAAATCGTGGATGTGGCGTACCGGGTACTGGTCAGGCACGGTTCGTGCATTCAACGCCCGATAATCGCCACATGGCCTCCATTCTTCCCCCGAATTAGGGACGAGGTGGAGTGGTCATGCCCAACAACTCTTCGATGGGCGAGCTGTGCCGAGTTCCAGCATCTTTTGGAACTCCCTTTTCGCCGTTTGTACTGTTTCTGGCGCAAGTCTACGCGGGTTGCAAACTACTGGTGGACCGTTCGTTGTTTTAATGAAATGCCGCGTTCGGTGTTTCACTGGCTCCGTACGTCCACCGGGCCGCGTGATTGCGGCGAACTGCTGCAGCAATTGGTGGTAGGCTGAGGTCCCTACGACAGTTTTGACCGCTGGGCCGGCGTATGACCATCCACGGCCTACGATCTGAAGACCCGTCGTCTGGTCTAACAACCGATGGTTTCTAAGGTCCACTAACAAATTGAAGTGCGCCAGAAAATCCGCGCCGATGATGGGTCATGCCACGTCAGTGACGACGAACTTCCAGGTGAAATTTCTCCGTACTCCTAAGTTGAGGGAGAGAGAGCGGATACCATACGTGTGTATGGTGCTCCCATTGGCTGCCGCAAGTTCGTATGTAGACCTGGTGCATGGCCCGCGCAAAAACTGCTTGGGATACACGCACAGGTCTGCTCCGGTGTCGACAAGAAAATGGACTATTGAGTCCTGGTCGGTCAGAAACAGGCAGCGCGTTGTCGTTGGTTCCCCTGATGCCGCCGTTATCGAGGAACGATCTCGTTCCCGGAGTGCGCGCCGTGCAGGGTGACTCGCAGCGACGAGCCTTAGAGCCCCAACGAAAATGGTACCAGCAGACTGTGCCGTCCCGTTTCGCCGATCGAGATCGAGACCGCGATCGAGTTCGAGTTCAAGTTCGGGCTCCGGTCGGTCGCTGCTGTCGACCCCGAATATTGAGATGCTCGATGGATTTTTGCAGCGTGCTGATTTGTTCAACCAGCTGCTGCTGCTGCAGTTGCAATTGAGCAATCTGTACGTGGGCGTTGTTTGCGATTGTTTCCGCGATTCGTGCTGCTGGCGCTCCGGTGGCCTGCTAGAGGAGGTCGGCGATATCCGCGAGCTGGTCGAGTGTATCCGCGCTCCGGGTAACCCGGTGTGGCTTGATGTGTGTCGGCAAGCGAGCCAGCCAGGCCGTGCGAAGAACCTTGGTTTCGACTACCGTGCACGCCAAATTCCGGAGGTGGCGAAGAAACTGAGGAGGCTTGCGATCCCCAATTTCCTCGTGCTCCAGGAGTTGTCGGGTCTTCTGTTCTTGCGTCGCACTGAGGCGCTTGACCAATTCAGTGTGCAGGGTGTCGTATGCACCTTCGCGTGGTGGACTCATTATTACGTCCCGGACTTCCACCGCGTAACGCGAACCAATTGCAGATATGGCGGAGCCGAACTTTGTTGCGTCTACGCTGATTCCCGCAGCATGAAACTTTCGGTCTAGAATTCCGAACCATAACGCCGGATCATCCGGAGTAAATTCAGGCAGCTTGAGACCCACGCGGCCAATTTCGGGCCCCATGCTTATTACCGGATTGCCGGGCTGTACGTGTACTGGTGGTACCTGATGCGGTGGTACTAGAGGCGGGTTTACCGCTACGGTCGCGCGGTCGTCTTGCGGATCGTCCCGCGTAATTTCCATGGTCACTCTCAAAGCTTGGTTATCGCTCGATCACGTCGTGGTCACCAATGTGGAAGTGTGACACGAGCGTTCGAAAGGACCTGGTTAGAAATATTTGGTTGTCCTGAAAAGGACAGTTGGTTTGTTAGGGTCTGCGTCAAGCAGACTAGCGGCGAAGTAGGCGTTGCTCAGTGAGCCTGATGCGCTGAAGGTCCTGGTTGTGCGTCGCTTAAGCGTCGAGCTCCGAATGCCTCCTCAGGCCCTGGAAGGGTCTGCTTTTATACCTTTTCAGCGGGGCACGCTGCAACCAATGGCGTGCCAGCTTTTCGGTGGTGACGTTGCAAGCGAACTGCGTCACTTGCTAGTGGCCACATCGTAACCTGACCTGGTCGTAACGTTAAGCTTGCCTCTCCGGCTCGGAACGTTAACACTCTACTTTCCTTCTACTTTCCTTCAGAATTCAAACCTTGCAGTCTTCATGTTTTCGTTAAAGCTCGGCTTTGTTGTATAGTCGTCTCCTGTCTTTATCGATTCATTTTGTGAAAGAAGCGCTAGCTTTTTCCCCTCAGAAAGGGGTGTTGTGCGCGTGGCTGACTAGTGCCGAGGCCACTACTTGTCAGCCGCGTACGGTTACGAGAAGGTAGGGGATCAAGTCACTAAAGAGTAAGAACTCACTCTGAGTACTGGATATCCGGTAGTTTTATTGAAGTAGTCTTCTTACAAGGATCTTACACTTTTGTTTTTTATTATCAATCACGCAGCGCTTCAGGCAGCGCTTCCGCGGGTAGTACTATTCGTAATTACTCGGACAGCACTCCTGCTGTCCGCCGGACAAAAAGCCGATGAGGTATCGCTGTCCTCGCTATTTATTCCTCGTTGCCCCGTCAGTTTCGGCGAGGGCAACGCATTCGGGGAAGGCAGGTCGTCGCCTAGGTTCGTCAGCGTTGCTGACGCGACGGTTGCGACAGTTGCATCGGTAGTCGCTTCCGGGTGGTGCCGGCGGATACCGTTGCGCGTGCATTTGCTAACTTATAGCTATTTCCTAATTTTTGACATCGCTAGGGCCGGTATCCCGTGTATGCTCGCAACAGGGGTGTTTTTATGCCGGTGTTTCTTTAACCTTTTGGCTTCGGCGGTCCAGTCCGTCAAAGTGCTGTCACTGAACAGTTACGCGCATTAGAAATACTTGCAATTTGCGCCGCTTATAAACGGCGCTCGTACCCACAGGTCATTTTGTACGCGCCGCTTATAAGCGACACCCGAAGCGAAAGGGTTAATTAATTCCCTTTCATTTTGTTCGTTTCCTAATAATACCGTTTCCTGTTTCTCTCCTGAACCCGATCACCTTCTGTCTTTCCTTCCCTTTCCCTAGCTTCTCGGAAATTTCAGTCCTGTTGGACCGTCCCAGTGAGAAACCGCAGTAGTTCTGCCGTGAATGAAGACACATTGGTTAAATCTTATTGGTTAATTTCGATAAGTACCGAATACTGCTATGTTTCATTAATCAATTACTAGCCACAGTTTTAATTTGAAGCGACTCGTACACACGCACGCACTCACACACACATATCCCATACGTCCACGTAATATGCAAAATTCGATCTGTAACCTCTCCGTGGTGGTCATTAGGCAATGCTAATGCTGGCGGTACGATAGCCACGAAAATCAGAGTTGCTGCGAAATGCAATAACTTCCGGCAGAAAAATCAAAACGACTCGAATTTTTTTTCACTTTTTAGTGCCGGAGGCCGATATATCGGCGCTTGCTATACTGGCGAAAAGTGTCAGAGCCGATATTTCGGCCCGCGCCTTGTAGCATTTTACTATTTGCATTGTGGGAGCACTCTATCTCAAAATAAATTTGTAATACGTTATAAGTGATCTAATTTCATTACTAGTGAATTAAAAAAATAGTTTTTCGTTTTAACTCTTTGTGGACGACTTCTTCCTATCGCCTGGAATCACCGAAATCTAACATAAACATCGATGGTCGCCGCTCAGGCGACATCCGACCTGCGGTGTATATACAAAATACATTGGAAATGCAAAGTATATACTTCATAATAATTGGTCCACATACAATTATGATGAAAAGATGACTTTTTGTATGTGCAAATACATTTTGTAAGAGAGAACTTGTCGCGACCTGCGAACCGGAGCCTTTGCTAAGTTAAGCCGACTTCCCTAGAACTTAACTTATCGGGATTAAAAATATTATTAGGATTTCCTAAGTCATGGAGACTGCAGCAATATTTAAATTAGTTTACAAGAAACAGATGTACCCATGACTCAGGAAGGCAAAACATCGTCATAAACGTAATTACTGACGGTAACGGTAAAAAGGCCCAATATACCTTCCGAGTACGGGTACCTTTTTCTTGACGCTTTTTTTTATTAGTTCTCATACATTTAGTCGTCTAGAAACGGGGTTGGCGTTAACCCCTGTCTCGCACCTCGCGCCCTGGTATTCGCCTTCCGGCATGTCTTCTGGGTTTGAGGGCGTTGAGGCGGGCACTGAGGGCCTACATCTCCTCCACTTGCTTCGCCGTCGAGGAGTTCGGCTAGAAAACTCGATGAATTCTTCTCATCTGCCTTCTATTTCTTCATTGTAACTTCTGGCCCCTGACTGGCGCGGTTTAGACCATATGTCAGCGCGCTTGCCAGGTATATGCGTTTGCACTGTAGCCGGCTACGGCTTCCTATGGGGGGTTTCGGCATACCTATTTGGCGCGTAGTGTGCAGGCCTGTCAAGCCTGGTGAGGTTAGGTGCTCTTACCGGCTACCAAGACTATGCACAGTGGTTGGCGTCGCTCGGCTGTGTTTCTGCTTCCATATGCATCGTCGTTTCCATCCGCATTCGTTATGGCTTCTCGCCTCTTCCACTCCCTTTCGTCGATTTCCTTCGTGGAGATGATTTTCCTGGCGAAGTCGGCGGCGGCGTTCCATTTAATGCTATCGGATAGCATTTGTTCGATAAGGTAGCCTCTGTTGATTTGGGAGCCTAGTGCGGTCTCAAGTTCCCTGCGCTCGTTCTCCCACCGGGGGCAGTAAATTAGCGTGTGTCCTGCCGTATCTTCGTCTTGCGCACACTGCCAGCAGGCACTAGAGTCGGTTTTCCCGATTTTACGAAGGAAGTGAACGAAGCACCCGTGACTTGAGAGCAGTTGTGTGAGGTGGTACGCGAGGGAACCGTGGGATCTGTCGGATCAGGTGCGTATATTGCGAATGAGACTTCTCGTCCAGGCATGTGTAGTGACCCTAAAAATGGTCACTACCAAATATGGCAATAAGTTACACCAAATCGCACATTGAGCCACCGATTGCCTCAATGTGCCCTAGATAACCGCGGAAGTACTGCGCGTTTCGAAATGCACCGTCAGATGCACGGCATGCATTTCAAAACGCGGAGACTAAGACAAATACACCGCCTTATAGGAAAGACCTCAATTTTTAATATAAATATGCGGGCAAAGAAACAATCGAGGCTCTTCGCCAAAAGTTGTAGACGCGCCGTAACGCTGGGCGGCACTGCGCAGCCGGGACCAACGTTAAGTATAAGATACGCGAGTGTATTCCAACACCAACTGTAAAACCGGAACTTGACTAATAAAACCAACTGTGAAACAATATTCGGAGTGAGTTTTTACTCTTAAGTGACCAGAGATCCCAAATCATACTCGTACGCGGCTACAATTGGGCAAGTCCAGACTTACCCAGCCGTCCGTACAACACATGTTTCTCTAATGTGTTGTCCCATTCTTCGTGCCATTTGCGCATGCACTCTTCATCATCGGCTTGTCTACTGCCTTCGGATTCACTACCCATTTCCCTTTCAGAGTCAAGGCCACCGCCGAAAGCATTAGCTCGGCTGGAGGCCAGGATCTCGATGGGCAGTGTAGCGGCTATCACTCTCGGGCAGCCGATGGGGACGGTCCGGTATGTTGAGGTTATCCTAATTACTCTGAGGTATTTTATTTGTCCAGCCGTCTGCAAGGTGATGCCGTTCCAGGTAAGATTTTCCAGCGTTGCTTTTCTATTTCCTGCCAA
Organism: Trypoxylon attenuatum; assembly: GCA_963989405.1. Classification (NCBI taxonomy): domain Eukaryota; kingdom Metazoa; phylum Arthropoda; class Insecta; order Hymenoptera; family Crabronidae; genus Trypoxylon; species Trypoxylon attenuatum. The sequence continues at coordinate 21,353,589 of OZ022490.1, forward strand.
TTGCATAACTTCTGTTTGCTCGACCGCTAGTCGTAGGCTGTTTTCCTCCGGCCACGTTGCCGTCCTGTTGAGAGCCGCTAGACGAGCACGGGTACCTGCCGCTAACCCTCCGCGACTCCCCTTCCTCTTCAGGAGATGATGCCGAGCGCTAAAGGGCGGAGAAAAATATACCTAAACTACCTATCACAAGACACAACAAATTGTAACCACCCTAGGAAACATTTTCCCCCACCACTGCGAACACCTTAGACTTAAGAGAATTTGTAATTGTGACAAGTTTGTAGAGATCAGAATCACTAGAGCCTCCGAGCAGGCAACAGTCAACATATCCAGTCAATTCCACAGCCTAAAAACGCATTCTAATTATTTTCATTCCGGTCGACGCCACATTACTTACTAATTACAAAATAGACGTTGTAGTAGTGCGCGGCCAAGGGACGAGATGATCTCTTCGCAATGGGAGAGGCATAAACGCGACTGGATCCCGCCGGTTACCTACGTAACCCAACAACAGAACTCAACTTTTACTTTTTTTATAAACATTTGTACCTTTATTATTGTTTAATATCCATTCGATCACGTAGAGAATTTCCGCGGATTAAAACGGGTAACATAGCGTGCACGAGAGAAACTCGTAGCCGCAATAGATAATCCGTCAAATTAATCGCGCGTTGTGAAATTCCAGTTAGATCGGCGGTAATTTATTCGGTTAGCTCGCGAGAACAGAGGTTCGAACCTTTGTAGCCGCGATAGAGAAAAAACCGAAGGCAAACTCGCGGAAAAAAGAGCTAAACACGAGGCACAAACTCGCGCGCGCTCGGTGACTTCCGAACGTTCGCGAGGGGTCAACGTTTGGCCTCGGGCGATGAACGCGGTAACCCCGGATAGAAGATTCGGGAACTTCGAGATAAAGGATTCGCGAGGAAAGTCATTGTCCGAGAGGAAGAGGAGTGGGGATATTTCCCCCGAAATTCCGCGGTTTCGAAGGTGCAAGGGCTCCGAGAACCGACCACTTGATTTCTGGCTCTTGAAGTAGCAAGACGTCTAGAAGCAAATCGAAGAAGACTAAGAAGATTCATTTTCGAGGACCTGCAGAAAAGAAGACCGAGTGTTCCACCGTCGTCGTGCGGAATAGGGCCTACTGCCACATCCGCAACGCGAAAGATCACGCAGCCTTCCGCGTAGGCATAAGCCTCACTTTTGGCAGGAGCCGAAAATCACGGACCATCGAGCAAGTGTTAACTATAAACGCTCGACCCGTGCGCGAGCTGAAGCCTTTACCCGCAAGAAACGACCAGCCGAAAATCGCGGGCCACCGAACGCATGCTGGTTCAGCAGTTCGACCCGTGCGCGAGCAGGAGGAATCCACGGCGTTTCTAACAGGAGAAGTTTCCCTGCAAAGGCTACACCTTTGCAGTCCAGGCCAGAAGCGACGGAGATACTTCAGGGACAGATCGGATCAGACCACAGCCTCGGGAGGAGATACCGAGAGTGCGTACGAAGGTACTCCACCAACGAAAATACAGTCCACAAGTGCAGCAGCCGAGTAAGAGTTTCGATCTATTAGAAAACAGCTGATTCCGTGGTCGGAGCAACGACCTGAGGCTGTTGTGAGCTCTGTTGTGTGCGTGACTGGGAGAGCCTCGGCGCTCCCGATTGTAGCCGTGCACGTTAGAAGGTAGGGGATCGTATGTCACTTAAGGATAGGAATCCACTCCGGGAACGTTATCACTTCGTTGTCTTTAGTGAAGAATACCTGGTGGTCTACAACGATGGATACAAGGTGCTCCGCGATACTGAGATCGGCGGTCAACAGGCGGCCAGCGGCGTTACGGTGTCTATTACTCGCGTTTTCAGGAATCTCTCCCTTGCTTCGCCGCGGGCCGTCTTTTATACAATATTTTTGCTTAGTCTACGTTTTTAGTTGCTGGGGCCTTATTCTCGAAGCTTCTATTTCCAAATCGTTGACGGTGCATTTCGGGGCGCTCAAGGTTATGCCCATATTTGGTAATGTTCGCGATCGCGCGGCCTATGACTCATCCCTATCGGGTTACTTATTGCGCGGTTAATTCGCGGGGGAGCTACGTGGCTTTCGGGGACCTATTACACCCCTCCCCCTTTTTGAGAAGGAAGCTTCCTAGCTTCACGTCGCGAGCTGCCTATCTGAGTTCTCGGTATTTGATCGGGTTCCCGGCGCGTGCTAATCGGTTACTCGGCTCGCGGGCCGTCGCTATCTTATCGGCTAAGAAGTGGTACTGGCGGGTCGCGACGCATGCACATCGGTATGGTTTATTATTTATTCGCTTGGTCTTTATTCATTGTCGTTTTTGTTCCTTCTTGTCTTCTTTTATTCCTTATTCTATTGTATATGGTTGATGCGCGCAGGGTAGGACAGGATAGGGAGGTGATTATATGAGTTAAGGGTTAAATGATAATGTAGCGTATGTAATATGTATATAATAGTGAGTATGTATAATAGTATAATAGTTAGGTATATAATAGGGTATGTATATGTATTTTTAGTTTAAAAATTCGTGGGGTAGGGGATTTCTTTTTCTTCTTCGCTGGGGCGTCTTTTTTTGATTAGAGTGGCCCAGCAGGTCCGAACCGCGACTATTCTGCACTTCTCACATTTTATCGCCAGTTGTTCCTCCTTTGCGAGGGGAATATCGCACTTTTCGCATCGTTGTAGGGGCCGGTCGCTGGTCAGGACCCCATGGTAGTGTCCCCGTACAGTCTCCTCCTCCCGTGCGCAAAGGCCGCAGCACGACCTGCCTTGTCTGTCCCGGTGGGCCAGTACCCGGGTACACCGCAGACGTTGTACCGCCTGGAGGACCGTGGCGACCTGGGCGTTCCTCAGCTCTATTTTTGCTTGGTTTGCTGCCATTTCTGTAGCGCGGGGGGGGGGGGGATATCGCGATCGGTGATTAGTAAGGGTACGTGGCTAAATAATTGGGTGAGAATTACCGTTTTTGTTTTCTCTTTGTGTAAGGGTCCGTCTCGGCCTGTGGTTTGATTCTTAGTGAGGCTGAGCGAGCTGGTGCACCTTGACGTTCTGTCTCTGGGTTTTGCTTAGTAGGCTTTCTCATTAGATTATCATTATCCTAGGTGCATTTCGTTGAACTGTTCTTATCGAGGGTGTCTGTTTCGGTGCCACAGAGGTTGGCGAGTTAGTTGGCGGTTCATACTCGCGAGAACGATGAGCACTGGGCGGATTTTTGTTTGTCGTGGCATTTGGTCTATTCGTGGTTGTAGGAGTTGCCTGTTCCCTTATTCGATAAAGTGTTTGAGTCGATTCGCATGTACTTTCAGGGTTCGTCGGCCCATTTTGATGGTGTAATTCACAGGTGGGTGTTCTTCGATAATTTCGTATGGTCCTATCCATGGTGATTCTAATTTCTTGCTACGACCTCTTCGAACTGTTGGGTCGTGTAGTAATATCTTATCGCCCTTGTGATATCGGGTCTCCTTGGCGTGAGTATCGTATTCCGCTTTCGCGCGGAGCTTCGCTTCGTGGCTGCTCTGTTTGGCTACTTGGTGAGATGCTCTAATTCGTTCGCGTAATTCTTGTGCATAATCTTCGTAAGTGTAGAGAGTTTTTGGTGGTACAGTTAGTGCTGTGGGCAGATTTGCCTGTCGTCCGTACATCAATTCGAATGGGGTGAGTCCGGTGGCTGTGTGCGGGGTCGTGTTGTAAACAAACATTGCGTACGGTATCCATCTGTCCCAATTAGTTTGTTGTGGGTTTGTATAATGTCGTAAGTATTCCGCTAGTTTTCGATGGGATCTTTCGAGTGCGCCATTTGTTTGGGGGTGATACGCGGTAGTCTGGATTTTGTCAATCTTTAGTAATTTGCACACGTTTTTGAATACATTACTGAGGAAATTAGTCCCTTGGTCTGTTAAAATTGTCTCGGGAGTTCCATATTCGCATATTATCTTAGTAGCGAACGCTTCGGCTACTGTGTGAGCTTCTTGATTAGGGAGAGGTATCGCCTTACTGAATCGAGTCAGCAGGTCTTGGAAGGTCAGTAGGTATTTGTTGCCATGTTCGGTCTCAGTTAGGGGTCCTACTATATCTAATGCGCATTTCTCGAATGCGGTACTTGGTGTGTCCGTTATCACCAATGGTGCTTTTTCTGCACGATGCAATTTATTTTTCTGGCATAGTTCGCACTTGGCTATATAATTTTTTACGTATTGCGTAATGCCGGCCCAGTTATGGCGTTGTCTAATTCGTCCTATGGTTCTTTCTATTCCTTGGTGTCCTCCCGTGGGGTTGTCGTGGTATTCGCGTAATATTGCTGCTTTTTCCTCTTCACTGTATTCCTTGAGCTCGGTTGACTGTTGTGTCACCGTGTATATGGTTCTGCTAAGTGCATCGGCGTTTGTGTTCATTTTTCCTGCTTTGTGTACTATCTCGTATTCATATTCTTCTAGCTTGAGACGCCATCGCATTAACCGTGATCCCGGGTCCTTTACGTTGAATAGCCACACTAGGGGCTTATGATCCGTTATTATTTTGAATTTGTTTCCATATAGGTACGGTCTATATTGTTTCGATGCCCATACAATTGCGAGTAATTCTTTTTCCGTCGTGCTGTAATTTCTTTCAGCTTTATTTAGTACGCGGCTCGCGTAAGCTATCGGCCGGTCCTTGCCTATTTCGCCTTGTGATAGTATTGCTCCTATTGCGAAATCGGAGGCGTCTGTGGTTAGTAGGAATTCCTTCTCGAAGTCGGGATAGATTAACAGAGGTGCCGTCGTGAGGGCAGTTTCTAGTGTCCGAAACGCGTGGTCCTGTTCGTCGGTCCAATCAAATTTGGTATCTTTTACCGTTAGCTTAGTGAGGGGTTTCGCAATTTTTGAGAAGTCCTTAATGAATCGGCGGTAATATCCGGCTAATCCTAGAAACGATTGGATTCCTTTTACGTTATGCGGCGCGGGAAAATCTGTCACGGCGCGGATTTTATCCGGGTCCGGCAGGATTCCATCTTTGGTAATTACGTGTCCTAGGTAATTTACTTCTTTTCGTAAAAATTCACATTTGTTTGGTTGTAGTTTTAAATTGTGCTTGCGTAAAATTGCGAGAACATCGCGTAGTCGTGTATTGTGTTCGTCTAGGCTTCCTCCGTGTATTACTATGTCGTCGAGATATACGAAACACTTGATACCTTGTAGTCCTGATAAGATAGTGTTCATTAGTCGTTGGAAGGTTGCAGGTGCATTCTTTAGTCCGAAAGGCATTCGGTTAAATTCGTAGTGTCCGTATGGTGTAGAAAACGCGGTTTTTTCACGAGCGTCTTCGGCCATAGCTACTTGGTGATATCCTGAAGCGAGATCTAACGTTGTAAAATATTTGGCTTTTCCTAGTTGGTCCAGGATGTCGGTGATATCAGGTAAGGGAAACGAGTCTCCTATTGTTACGTCGTTTAACTTCCGGAAGTCTACTACGATTCGTAACTTTTTGTTTCCATTTGCGTCGGCTTTCTTTGGCACTACCAAAAGTGGCGCATTCCATTGGCTATTGCTTGGTCGTACAATTTCATCGGTTAACATTTGTTGAACTTGTTTGTTTATTTCCTGTTTGTATTTTTCTGGTAGTCTGTATGGTCTTGAGTTAATAGGCGCGGTATTGGCGGTTGTGTGGATTTCGTGTGATACGGCGGTTGTATATGTCAGAGGTTCGCCTTCCAAGTGAAATACGTCAGCATAAGTGCTACAAATATTTATTAGGGAATCCCGTTCTTCTTTATTTAAATGTTTATCGCGTAGTTGTTGTATTGCTCGTTCAATTCGGCTATCGCGTTTTGCCATTTCCGCGGGAGTGAGTTTGTGTATCGGTTGTATTTTTGTCTCCGAGTGTACTGCTTCGAGTTCAATTGCCGGAGGACGGAAATCTATGCTGTTATCGCTTGTGTTAAGAATGCTGACGATGCATCGGCCGTGGCGCGGCCTTGTCCAGCAGCTTCCGATAAAGACGCCGGGTTGGATTTCGTCAGCTGTCGTGATCCCGTCGTGCGTACTACGTGTTGTTATTTCTACTATGGTTTCGGAACGTGGCGGTAAGTGAATCATCGCGTTCGCGTAATAGGTTTTCCAAATGGTTGTTCCAAAACGTAACTCGTCTCTAGCGCAGTCTAGTTTGGCGCCATGTCCACGAATAAAATTAATTCCCAATATTCCTTCGTATTCGATAGGGAAATCATTTGATACTACGTATAAGGGTTGCGTAATTATTTCGGAGCCTATTCTAATATGTCCCTGTATTTCTCCGAGGGTTTTTAATGAGTTTCCTGTTGCTCCTAGTATTTCGATTTCTTTTCTCCACATGGGTACTTCATCGCGCAGGTGGCGGATTTTTATTAGGCTTATTGAAGCTCCTGTATCTACTAGCATTGGCACGGTTCCGTCGTAGGTTTCTTCTAAGGGCACGTTCGTCAAAGGTAAAGCATCCGTTTTATCTAGCGAGAGGTTTACCTGAACGACGCAACACTCTCGCGGGGTCGCGTCTCGTCTCCGTTTCCCGATGATTCGGTTTCGCTTCTGTTGGCGGGGCGCGGAGCTGGGTCCGGCCTTGAGTGCGTGGTATATGTCCTTGGCGCGTAAGTTCGTGGCTGTTGAATTCGACGTCGGCATTCTCCGTAGGAATGGCCAGGTCTACGACAGTAGTCGCAGTAGGCTTCGACCAGGTGTGCAGTCGTTTGCGACTGACGTGGGGCGAAGTCGAATTGGCTCGCGTATCGACTGGAGCGGCAATCGCGTCCGTAATGTCCATTTTTTCCGCATTTGGCACATTGTACCGGATAATTCGAGCGAGCTTCGGCCCGGGGAAATTCGCGTGGTCCATTATATCGACCAGAGCGGCATTCGCGCCAATTATGTCCTGCGTTTCCGCAAGTGGTGCAAATAATGGTCCGATTAGGGTAAAAGTTGCGTTGCGCGGGGGTCGGACGCTCCGTTCGTCGAGGGTGGTAATCGTGACGGGTGGAGGTGAGGTGACGCGAGTGTGAGGGGTTTGGTCCGTTTAACTTGTCCTCTTCTATCGCGCCAGATACTGCTTTTTGGAACGATCCGTAATTCCGTGCGCGAATTATCGCGCATAACGGCTCGTGTAATCCGCGAGGGACGAATCGCTGTCGCGTTATGATGGGGCTGCTCTAACCCCTCCATCAAATCTGTCATTATTTGCTCGGTACGAGTTGCGTAATCTCTCACAGTTTCTCCAGGTTTTTGTCGTAGGTCGTTAAATTCGATTTGTAGGAACGCGGCGGATTTGCGCCCGAGATAGCTTGCTTCCAATTCTTCCTTGAGATGCGCGTACGTGTGTATGTCACGGTGTTCGAATTCCAGCAGTGCCTTTTTTGAAAGTTTGATATGTTGAACCGCTTCTAGTAATTCGGCCTCATCGCGTGGGTGTATTTTTAGAAATGCATAATTGCATGCGCTGAGGAATTCTTTGAGAGCTTCCGGTGAACTGCCGTCGAATTTAGGGATGTATTTCAACGCGTCCTTGATTGGTAAGTTGGAAAGAACGCGAGGGCTGGCGGAGGGCCCTGGTAGGTTCTGGCCATGGTTGATGTTGAGCAGTGTGTCTAATTCGGCGCGGAGTCGGTGAATTTCGGCAGAAATTTCGGCCTGGGTAACTGGATTTTGGTTTCCAGTGGGGGTCGTTTCGTTTTGTTCTCCCTGGTCTGGCATGGTGCGGGGTTGGAAGATAGCGCTTTCAAATGACAGACTTGACCTATTAGAATTAGCTCTATCGTGTCGCGCGGGAAAAAGGCTGCCGTCAAATTCTCCGAATGACAACTCGCGGTCGAAGGTAAGATTGTTGGATGGGTCCTCGGGAGATTCCGGGTATTCGAGTACGCGCCTAACGCTGTTCCTAATCTCTCTTAGCGCAGTTACTGCGGTGTCGGTGACACCTGGTTCGACACGTGCCGCCGGGTAGCTTTGTATAGGCCTATTGCTAAGTGAATTAAATATCCGATTTCGGCTCGCGTATGTTCGGATGTATAAACGGCTGTCGGACATCTACTGCTATCGGCTCAGATAACAAGTCGGCGCGTAGTTTCGACTTACGTTACGCTGGCGTTCTGTGGCAGGTGTTCGTCGGCGACGGCCTTGGCTGAGGTCGCTCGACGATCGGGTTGCGGCTGCACGGTTATCGTCGTCCTTGGGCTCAGCTGTGCGTTGGCTGTTTGGTTCTCGTACGTTGTCTCCGCTTTGCTGATTCTTGTGCGTTGTCTCTGCTTGGTTGATTCTCGTTTCTTGATTTCTGGTTGGCGGCTTCCTTTGTATGTCTTGCTCGTTTAGTTACTTGGTTCGTCTTCTTGCACGTTTTAATTATTTGATTGTTGGCTTCTTCTTGTGCGCTTTGTTCGTTTAATTATTTGCTTCTTCTTCTTGCGTGTTTGCTTCTTTGGTTGTTGGTTTCTTCTTTTCGGTTGCCTTCTGGCCGTCGTTTTCCCTGTTTGTTGCGTTCCGGAGGTGACGGATCCCACCGCTGCCACCAAATTATGTTGTGTGCGTGACTGGGAGAGCCTCGGCGCTCCCGATTGTAGCCGTGCACGTTAGATGGTAGGGGATCGTATGTCACTTAAGGATAGGAATCCACTCCGGGAACGTTATCACTTCGTTGTCTTTATTGAAGAATACCTGGTGGTCTACAACGATGGATACAAGGTGCTCCGCGATACTGAGATCGGCGGTCAACAGGCGGCCAGCGGCGTTACGGTGTCTATTACTCGCGTTTTCAGGAATCTCTCCCTTGCTTCGCCGCGGGCCGTCTTTTATACAATATTTTTGCTTAGTCTACGTTTTTAGTTGCTGGGGCCTTATTCTCGAAGCTTCTATTTCCAAATCGTTGACGGTGCATTTCGGGGCGCTCAAGGTTATGCCCATATTTGGTAATGTTCGCGATCGCGCGGCCTATGACTCATCCCTATCGGGTTACTTATTGCGCGGTTAATTCGCGGGGGAGCTACGTGGCTTTCGGGGACCTATTACAGCTCGAAATTCGTCGCCGAGCATTGCTGTCACTAGCGGATTAACGCTTGTTGACATCGCGGCGAACTGGCCGCGAACTTTCGACCGAATCTAAGAAACTACTGCAGCCACTACCGAACGCACTGCTCAGCTCGAAGCAGGAGAGAATCCTCTCGGAGCTGCATAAATTCGGTGCATAAGGAGTCAGCAATTCAACCACAAAAGAAGAAAGAAGATAACGTGAATAGTACCAGTGCGGATACGTGATAGACGAGTGCGAGCGAGAGTGTTTACGTCCCGTCGTCGAGCGAACTCGGCGCGCGACAAACTCTACTTATAAAAACCGCTCCACTTTTTGTTCCAGATACCGAGACCGCCGATAATCCGTGGCGAGCCGAATTTCTTTGGGAGCAGCCGCCGTCTCTATTTACATCTTCTTCTTCCTGCTTATTCTTATATACTAGGTGTTGGATATACTTGAATCATCAAATAATTAATTAATTTCGGGGAATTCCCTGTTCAGAGTAATTTATTCACCCTATCAATCCGCCTATCCCATTCTACCGGCCGTTTCCCGCAGAGGCTCGAGTCCTGCGGAGATTAACGTTTATAAAACAATTATTTATATAATTTTAAATGTGTAGAGAAAAACTAATGTCATTGTTTTGTTCTCTATTTCATCCTTAATATACTGCTTTTTGAATCATGTAAATATTACTCCTGGTTTGGTTTTTATGAGCATTTTCCAAAACCCTAGTAGAACTGTGAAAATCGACCGGTTATTCTCGCATAGGCACCTCTTTATCGCCCGGCACTAAAAGGGTTAAAGAGGAAGACCCACGCTTTTTTTGCCGTTTACAGAATTACTCAAAAAAATTTTTCTTAATCCATAGACGCTGGTGAATTTAGCTAATTTCGACATGTCAAGCATGCCCGCAGTTTTAAAGGGTTGTAGCAGCTATCGGAAGTAGAGGCTTCAAGCTTTCATTAAAAAATAACTCCTAATTTTTCGATCAATTTTGGCTAAGTTATCGTCAATTAACGCAAGCCTATTTTTGAGTAAAACTTTTTGTTGCCATGATTCTTTTGGGCAGTGTAAATATGTACTTGACGCGAGACGCGATCGCGTCTCTTGATATAGGCAAGGTACGCAATAGGCAAGGAATAAGTACTGTGACGAAGCGAGCTGTCGCCGCTCCGTCACCGCCAACCTCCGCGTCACGACGAATTGCGACGCACGCCGGACGGGGGAAGAATTGCGTTCCGAAGGGCCAAGCACTGTGCGATTGAATATTAACCTGAATACTACATATTGAACCTTGAATATTAAATATTAACCTCCTTTTGATGTATTATGAGCCACAGGGAAAGTCTGGCGATGCCGGCCGCACTGATCGCCCGGTCGACATCCCGACAAGCGCCAGAGTCAAACAGCTGACGGAACGAGGGAGCAGCGCTGCCACCGGAGAGGGAGCAGCGCTGCCACCGGAGAGGGAGCACTCGCAACACAAAAACAATAGCCGCTAAACGATCTCCGGTCATCCGGGCAATTGCCCCAATCGGAATCTGCGAATCCTGCCATCGAATTATCAGTCGCCTTATACGTGAGGCCAAAACCGGCAGTTCCCTTCAAATAACGCAGAATGCGCTTCGCACTTGTCCAATGCGTCCTATTGAAATCGCTCGTGAATTGGCTTAACGCGCTTACAGCATGCGCTATATCGGGCCTAGTGGCCACCGCGAGATACATTAATGATCCCATAAGCTCTCGAAATGGGAGATCTTTGTCGACTTCGCACGCATCTTCGCTGTTCTTTCGCAATCTTAAGCCTAATTCTAATGGGGTCGAGGCGGCCTTGCATTCCTCCATGCCGTATCGCTCCAGCAGATCCTCTATGTACCCCCGCTGGTGTAACTGAATCGCATGTTCCGAACGGCGGAACTCGATGCCCAGACAGCATTTCACCTCGTTCAAATCCTTAATTTCGAACAGGCTCTTTAAGTATTCTTTGAAAGAATTTATCTTAGCAAGGTCACGCGAGGCAATCATAATATCGTCCACGTAGACTAAAACTAACAGAATGTCTTCCCCTCGCCCTTGGTAATACACGCATGGATCCGCGCTGCTCGGTACTAGTCCGAACTTTCTTATCTCGCCATCCAATCGACGATGCCAGCTGCGCCCGGCTTGCTTTAAGCCATACAGGGCCTTTCGCAATAAACAGACTTTGTCGCCCTGTCGCAGATCGCGCCGCATTTTGAGCGCTTTCGACTTAATCTTACTGTCCCCTTTTTCGGTCTCAATCAAAATATCTAATAGCTTTTCGACGTGCTGCGGAACCTCCATGAAAATTTCCTCGTCAAGCTTTCCATTTAAATACGCGGTTGTTACATCTACCTGATGTATACGCATGTCGTATTGCGCCGCAAGAGCGGTTACGAGTCTCACGGATTCCAAGCGGGCGACCGGGGCGAAAGTCTCGTTGAAGTCGATCCCGAAACGTTGTGCGAATCCGCGCGCCACCAACCTCGCCTTCCGTCGCTCCAGCTCACCGTTCGGCTTATACTTATTTCGCAATACCATACGACTGCCTATCACCTTTGCATTCGCAGGGCGTTCGACGAGCTGCCAAGTATCATTTTTAATTATTGATTTTAATTCAATAGCCATGGCTTTGTACCACTCGTCCGCGTTCGCGCTCGCGATTGCCTGCGTCAATGGAATCTCGGCCATAAAAACTTGTTCAGTCGCGGTATTTCCCGCCTCTACTGGCTGATACTCTTTCCTGGGTCTTCCCCTGGAACCCGTACGTATTATTTTCGGCCTTCCGCGACCTCTTCGCGCTTGCGTTTCGTTGCGATCCTCGCCCGCGTTGCTCTCGCCGCTCGCGTATTCGGCATCGCTCGCTTGGTCCTCGCCCGCGTTGCTTAGGCCGCTCTCGTATTCGCTATCGCTCGTATCCTCGTCGCGCCTATCCTCCAGACGGCGATTATTCCCAGGAGATATGACGATGTCTATAAAGTCGCGTTCGTTCTCGTCCTCGTCGGCACGATCTTCGTTATCCTCGATATTTTCAAGTGGGGGGCTTTTTGACTTCGAGTCGTCATGGAAACTCTCCGAACACACGTTAAATTTCTCAATGAATTTTACGTCACGCGCAATCACGATACGCTTCCGTTCTGTGTCCCATATTCGGTAGCCCTTTGAATCCTCGGAATATCCAACGAAAATTCCCTTCTTCGAACGCGGATCGAACTTCCCCTTATTGTTATCGGCGATTAAGAAATATGCGTCGCACCCAAAATCTTTAAAATATTTAACGTTAGGCAGCTTGCGGAATAACATTTCGAAAGGAGATTTCCTTCCTAAAACCCTCGAAGGACACCGGTTGCGAATATAGTTCGCTGTCAACACGGCTTCCGCCCAAAAAGACGGGGGTAACTTCGACTGCGCCAGCAAGCACCTTGCCGCGTCGAGTATGGTACGGTTTTTCCGTTCCGCGAGCCCGTTCTGTTGTGGGTTATACGCGACCAAAAATCTGCGTTTAATTCCGTTATCACGCAATAATTTGTCAAATGCCGAATTTACATATTCTCTTCCGTTATCAGACTGGAGGCATTTAATTTTCTGACCCGTTTGGTTTTCTATGTATGCTTTTTATTCTTTGAAAACATTGAATACCTGGTCCTTCGACTTTATAAAACGTATCACGCACCACCCGGAGTGTTCATCCGTAAAAGTAACGAAATATCGGTTACCGGCATGTGACTTCGTACGCATGGGCCCGCAGACATCGCTGTGAACGATGTCCAGTACTTTTGCCGCTCGTTCGGATCTTACCGGGAATGGAGCCTTAGTCATTTTATTTTCCACGCAGATCTCGCAGCACATCCGCTTTTGGATGTCTTTTGTATCGCCGCCCGGTATGATGCCGCTGCGTCTCGCTTCCAGTAAGTCTCCCCAGTTGAGATGTCCGAGCCGCCTGTGCCACGCTTCCAGTGTGTCGGGCTTCCGTCGTCCCTCGACGCCCTCCTTCGCGGCCATGCAATCCCGTGCGAATTTTCTTTGCCTCAGATAATATAGTCCGTCCTTCCGATCGGCGATTAGTTTTTCGCGTCCATCCTTATCGATGACCTTCGTTCGATCTTTTGTAAAGAGTACTTTGTAACCGTGGTCAGTAATTTTTCCAACTGACAATAAATTCGTACGCAGGTCCGGCACATGCAGGGTATCGGTTGCTGTGATCCCTTGTACCGTATCTTTCAGTTGAGCCATGATGCGTACAATGCCTCGTGCGCGTATATCGGTCGATGCGCTGCTCGCGAGATTCAATTTGCCTTGTTGCCGTTCATCGATTCTTTCGAAGTTATCCAAACTCCTGCACAAATGAGACGTACTGCCGCTGTCCAGAACCCATTGTCTGCTGTCCGCTTCGACGTCGGCTTGCAGAGCATCGCACCGAGATACGATCTCTACTTTCGAGAACACGCACGTATCGTTGCTCGCCGTCCTCGCCGATTGTCGCGGATTTCCGCGGCTCTTTGTACACTCGGACGCCTTATGTCCCACCTTGTGACATCGAAAACATTTCATCTTCGTGCAGTCGCCGCTGGCTTTGTCCGCATCCCGCGAACTGCTCCTTCTACCGCGGTGATGCTTCGCGAATCTTCCGGCCGCCATGGCGTTTTGCGTTGTGTCACGTGTCTCGCTCTTTCGTGCTTCACCCTCTTCGATTATCTTGATTCGTAAGACATCAGGGGACGGCAACTCATAGCGCGATTCGATTGCGCAGCGAAAATTTTCGTAACTCTGTGGCAGGCTGTATAATAGCAGGATCGCCAACAAGTCCGGATTAATGTCGACCTCCATCTCGTTCAATTTGTCCACGGCGTCGAAGAATCTTCCGAGGTATTCGCGAATGTCTTCGTCCTCTCCCATGCGCTGCAACGTTAGTTTCTTCAGGAGCGTTGCTTTCCTTGCAGGTCCGCGCGATTGGTAGATTCCTTCTAATTTTTGCCACACATCACGAGACGTCTTGCAGTCCTTTATTTATTTTAGCTCTGACGGGTTAATGGATAATACTATGTCGGATTTTGCCTTTTCGTCGTTTATCGACCACGCATTGTACGCTGCTTCGGATGATGCGTCGTTCGCCACTACTATCGGTGCTGGTTTTTCGCCACTCACATAGCCCCATGCATCGTTTTTCACTAGCAAGGCACGCATCTGTATCTTCCAGGTGTCATAGTTGTCCTTTTTCAGCGTTTCAATCCTCGCGAGATTCGCCATTCTTAGCACTCGCACTGATTCAACTAACTATGCGACAATTTGGAAACAACCGCACTTTTCTTCGTATTACTCGCGATCCCCTGGGCTCATAACCTGTTGTCGATGAGGTTTTCGGGTGGACCATAAGAACAAAAGTGTTTATGATGCAAGTTTTTATTGCGTACAAGTGTACCGGCGTAGTCACACGTCAGAGGAGGACTTACGATTGAAACAAAGCAGCGTGTCGCCGGTAATGCACGCGGATGGTGGGGACTCAGTCCCGTATCGCACGAGTGGGGCTTCAGTAGCCTGATCTGGGGCCCACACACTCCAACACTTTGTTCCGTAAATCGTTTAAAAGACAGATATTAGATAGTCAAATCTCGGTATAGGGAAAAATACACGGGGCTTCGCTCTAGTTCGGGAAAAGAGTCTTTAGATGCTCACGTGCGGTTCGCCGTGCTTCCTCTGCTTATACTTGGCGCGAGACCCGGCCGCGTCTCTTGATGATAACGGTGCCAATGTGAGCGGGATATATTAAGGAGTACAAGCAAAGATATTATGTGTAAGTCCTAAAGCGTTTGACGTGCCATACGGTAGTCATAATTTGAATTTGTTATTGGGAGACATAGCTAAATCATCAAGCCAAGCACTACATTTCTTTGGTATGTTACAAACGATTTACACGGTATTTGCAGCATCGACATCGCGTAGGGATGTTCTGAACAAACATGTTAAAAAACTGACACCTGAACCATTATCAGAGACTAGGTGGGAGTGCCGTTTTGATACTGTAAAAGCTATTCGAGTTCAAGCACGCCAATTTCGAAACGTCTTGATTGAAATTGCCAAAAACGTATCTGATAATGAATTGAAAATTGAGATTTTGGTTATAGTGGGCAAAATAAATGAATTTGAATTTATTGCCAGTCTAATAATTTGGTATGAAATCTGTTGAAATAGTGTATGATAGATTGATCCAAAAATTAATCTTTCTTTCGTTTAATAGTATCACTGCGTTCTGCTGGTTAGCTCCTATACAATGTCCGATGTTCGGTGGCATTCGAGTTTCTCCGTAAACCATACTTTGTTAATTGTGAGCCGAATACTTTTCTCTAGCAGCGGGTCTGAGGACCGTTGTCTGTGTCTTTATATGTCAGTCAGTCCTTAGATACCGAAGCGATCAGATACATCTTCCGAACGTGCAAAAAGAGAAAGAATTAAAAAGAGCTATTTAAAAGAACTGGATTTAATAATTCAATTAAACACCCCATATCCCAACAGGTTATGGGCCCAGTGTACGTGCAGTGAACTGTTGTGTGACGTTAACAAGTTTTATTGTGTTCAAAAAAAAATTATATATATATATATAATTGACTGGACATATAAATAGTTAAAAGTGAGAATGGCTGAGTTGAGATCGAAAAGGAACATCAAACCTTTCGATGGTGAACACTATAGTATTTGGAGGAAAAGAATTCGAGGACATTTAGATGAATTAGGAGTGATTAAAGTGCTTGATCAAGAACCACCAGCAGGTGACTCGAAGAAGTGGAGAAGGGCTGAAACCATTGCCAAGAACACCATTCAAGAATACCTCGCAGATGCATTGCTGGACGTTGTGACGTCTGAAAGTACAGCGAGAGAAATTATGAAGAATTTGGACGACGTGTATGCTCGGAAGAGTCTATCAACGCAGCTAGCTGTCCGTAAGCAACTATTTGAATTGAGATTAAAAGGTGATACAAAAATGATCAAACACCTTACCATTTTCGATAACTTAATGCTGGAATTAAGTGCTGCCGGTGCACAACTTACTGAGGCAGATAAAGTATCACACTTGTTGTTCACTCTACCCAAATCGTACGACGGTGTAATAACGGCAATAGAAACTTTATCGGAAGATAACTGGACACTAAAATTTGTGAAGACCAGATTACTTGATCATGAAATAAAATTAGGAAAAGAAAATGATGATACAAGCGCTAAGGCTTTGCAAATAACTCAGGGCAATACTCCGATGACTTCAACAAATAACAATAGTCAGAATTACAATAATAACCCTAATAACAATAACTACAAAAGGAATAATTTCAAATTTGGAAATCGAAGGAATAATTCTCAAAATAAATATCATCCAAGAAACCAAAAGAATTCAGGAAAAATTAGATGTCACCAGTGTGGAAGACAGAATCATACTTTGAAAAATTGTATCTACTATAAGAGGAGAATTCAACATTTTAATAATAAGAACAAAAATAGTCCATCGGGTCAGGCACAAACCTGTGCTCAACCGAGCACATCTTATACAAATGCATCAGGTTTTGCGTTTATGACAGCTAACTATCAACTGGAGAAAAAGGATAAATTAACGTTTTTTATTGATTCAGCCGCTTCGCATCATCTCATAAACGATGATAGTTTATTTGCAAGCTCCATCAAACTAGATCCACCCATAAAATTATCTGTAGCAAAGGATGGCATATTTATCAATGCGACAAAGAAGGGAACGATCAATGTAATAAGCAACATTGGAATTCCTGGTATCCTGGAAGACGTGCTCTACAGCTCTGAATTACCACATCATCTGCTATCCGTACCGAAATTGCAGCAAGCTAACATGGATGTTATTTTTAAGAAGGACGGAACTGTTGAGATTTTGGATGACGGTAATGTGGTGGTAAAAGGTAACCCTATTGGTAATTTAATAGGCGTTAATTTTAATATTGATATAAGTAAGACGCTAACTAATAATAAGATTTATAATATCGAAGACACGCAGTACGATTTGTGGCACAAACGTTTAGGCCATATTAGCAAAAGTAAATTCTTAGAATTGAAAAATAGAGAAATGGTCGCAGATATTAAACAAATCAGTAATGTAGTACCAAATGACAAAATATGCGAAGCTTGTGTTAGTGGTAAACAAGCGCGATTACCCTTTCAAAAGGAGAAAGACAAAAGTTATGTTAAAAGACCTCTATTCATTGTTCATACGGATGTGTGTGGTCCGATTACACCATCAACATTTAATGAGAAGAATTACTTTGTTATTTTTGTGGATCAATTTACACATTACTGTGTCACTTATTTATTAAAATATAAATCGGACGTATTCTCAGTGTTTAAAGATTTTGTGGCAAAGACCGAGGCTCATTTTAATTTAAAACTTGTAAATTTATATTTGGATAACGGACGGGAATATCTGTCCAATGAAATGAAGGATTATTGTGTCGGAAAGGGTATAACTTATCACTTAACAGTACCTAGAACGCCACAGTTGAACGGTGTCTCAGAGCGTATGATCAGGACAATAACCGAAAAAGGCCGTGCAATGATAAACGGTGCTCAATTGCAAAAGGTATTTTGGGGAGAAGCTGTTCTAGCAGCAACTTACTTGATAAATTTGACTCCAAGTAGGACAGTAAAATCGTGTAAAACACCCTTTGAGTTGTGGCATAACAGAAAGCCACAAATAAAGCATCTGAGAGCCTTCGGTAGCACGATATACGTACATGACAAAATCAAAAGGAATAAATTTGATAACAAGTCATGGAAAGGTGTGTTGGTTGGATTCGAATCAAACGGTTATCGTGTAAGGGATCCTGTAAAAGAAAAAGTAGCTATTGTAAGGGACGTAATTGTCGATGAGACAAATTGCTTAACATCCAGACCAGTAATGGAACTTAATTGTAATACCAGTTGTAATACCAGTCGAAATACCAGTTGTAATACTAGTGATAAAGAAACTGATGAACCCGAAGAGGGATCAACATCAGTGGAGTTACATGAATCTGATAATAGTAAATCAGAAGAAATATCAGTACAGAAATCTGGTAAAAATACAACAGATAGTTTAGTATCAGAACTGGATGAAAGTCCCAGGAAGATTATTAGAATGGAAAGAAAATCTGATGAATCAGATACGCGTTGTATTTTAAGGTCTAAAAATAAACAAGATAGTTTTGTAGGACATTCCGAAACTGTTAGAAGAAGTGATAGAATAAAAACTAAGCCTCCTGTATCATACAATGAGCGGTGTTCAGCTGACGATTATTTAATGTGTGCGCAATCCATAGTACGCGAGATTCCTGGTTCTTTTGCAGAAATTGATTTTTGTGATGAAAAAGGAAAATGGCAACAAGCTATCAAAGACGAATTAAATTCACTCATGGTTAACAATACTTGGACCTTAGTACCGAG
This sequence comes from Trypoxylon attenuatum, assembly GCA_963989405.1. Lineage (NCBI taxonomy): Eukaryota > Metazoa > Arthropoda > Insecta > Hymenoptera > Crabronidae > Trypoxylon > Trypoxylon attenuatum. The sequence continues at coordinate 21,372,049 of OZ022490.1, forward strand.
ACCGGATAACAAAAACATAGTTGATTGTAAATGGATTTTTACCATTAAAAACGATGAATTTGGAAATCCTGTTAAATATAAAGCAAGATTAGTTGCTCGAGGCTTCAGTCAAGAGTATTTGTCAGACTATAACGAAACTTTCGCTCCTGTAGCGAGAATCTCAAGTTTTCGCTTTATGCTAGCCTTTGCAAATCAGAATAATTTATTAACACATCACATGGATGTAAAAACTGCATTTTTAAATGGTGAATTGCGAGAAGATATATATATGAAAGTTCCGGAAGGTGTTAATTATCGAGAAGGTCAAGTCTGTAAATTAAATAGATCACTTTATGGTTTGAAGCAAGCAGCAAGATGCTGGTTCGAGACTTTTGAAAAAGCACTGCTAGAAAGGGATTTTCGAAATTCTTCGGTTGACCGTTGCATCTATTTGTTAGATAGAGGAGATATCAAGAAGAATATATATGTAGTGCTGTATGTAGATGATCTGGTTGTTATAACATTTGATATTTCGACAATGAACAATTTTAAACAATATTTAATGAACAAATTCTCAATGACAGATTTAAAAGAAATTAGACTGTTTCTCGGAATTAAAGTACAAAGGACTAAGGATTGTATTACTTTGGATCAAAGCGCATATATTAGAACAGTTTTAGACAAATTTAATATGACTGAATGCAATGCTGTATGTACACCTCTTCCAGCCAAACTGAATTATGAAGCTTTAAATTCAGATGAAAAATATGATGCTCCTTGTAGAAGCCTAATCGGTTGTTTGATGTATATCATGTTATGCACACGACCGGATTTGAGTGTTGCAATAAATATCCTGAGCCGGTATTCAAACAAAAATAATCTAGAGCTATGGCAATGCTTGAAAAGAGTATTGAGATATTTGAAGGGCTCATCTGATTTAAAGCTAACATATAAGAAAAATGATTATGTTAATATTTTGGAAGGATATGTTGATTCCGATTGGGGAGGTAACGATGAAAATGACCGAAAGAGTACCACAGGGTACTTGTTTAAGATGTACGAGCAATGTACTATATCTTGGAATACTAGAAAACAAGCGTCAGTTGCAGCTTCATCAACGGAAGCTGAGTATATGGCACTGTTTGAAAGTGTCAGAGAAGCGTTATGGCTTAAATCATTAGCGACTACTATTAATATTAACATTTCAGAACCAATAACAATTTTTGAGGATAACAATGGTTGCATCAGTATTGCAAACAATCCGACGAGTCATAAGCGCTCAAAACATATAGATATAAAATACCATTTTTCACGCGAACAGGTAGAGAAGAATTTCATTAAACTAAAATACATTCCCACAGGTCATCAACTGGCAGATGCGTTAACCAAATCATTGCCAAAAGCAAAATTTGTGAAACTCAGAAACAAGATGGGTCTAGAGTGATGCCGTATTATTGTACTTCTTGTATGGGAACACAAGTGTATTATTTTATGTCATAGATGATAAGTAATAACTGGCTTGATTAGGTTTTCTGGGTTTTCCTAATCCTTGCAACGAATGTTGAGCCTTTGTATTTCCCAGTAAGCGTAAAGAAGATGTATCTAAAGTGAATCAATTCATTTGTTTAGGTATTTGTATTACAGTCAATTATAATATATATGGATTAATTTTTGAGGGGGCGTGTTGAAATAGTGTATGATAGATTGATCCAAAAATTAATCTTTCTTTCGTTTAATAGTATCACTGCGTTCTGCTGGTTAGCTCCTATACAATGTCCGATGTTCGGTGGCATTCGAGTTTCTCCGTAAACCATACTTTGTTAATTGTGAGCCGAATACTTTTCTCTAGCAGCGGGTCTGAGGACCGTTGTCTGTGTCTTTATATGTCAGTCAGTCCTTAGATACCGAAGCGATCAGATACATCTTCCGAACGTGCAAAAAGAGAAAGAATTAAAAAGAGCTATTTAAAAGAACTGGATTTAATAATTCAATTAAACACCCCATATCCCAACAAAATCTTATCAAAAATTAACATTGTTAGCACAGTATTGCAAAATCAAAAGATGCGAATCGATATGGCCACAAAACATCTGATAGGCCTAAACGAATTCTTTTCGGAATACAGAAATGGACATAACACCAAAGGGCATAGCCGGGTAAGCATGCAAAAATTGCCCCCGGGCCTTTTGCGTCGTCGTTTTAAGGGGATGTTTGGTTCACCAAAAGACAACTTGTCTGTAATTTTTAATCGATTTAATCGAACGGTATTCGAGTAAGAGAGTTTTGTTTGAAAACACTTCAAAAAATCATATCTCAAGAACGAATTGAGCTACAGGGTTTTAAAAAAACCAAAATGTAGGCATTTTCAAGCGCAACTTAAAAAAAATTAATCGGTTTTCTTTTCATGAAGGCATCACTGCGAAAAATCGTTTTTTCTTCTTTATTATTTTTTTTCACCATCACAGCTGCTTTGCACCGCCGCCAAACTTTTTTCCTGCATTCCTTAGATTGCCCCCCAACGCCTCAATTTTTTAGAGAATTTTCGGAAGTGGTGCACATAGTTAAAAAAATTAATATTTACTTTTATATTTTTTTTCACCTTCACAGCCGCTTTGTACCGCCACCAAACTTTTTTCTAGCATTCCTTAGGTTGCCCCCCAACACCTCAATTTTTTAGAGAATTTTCGGAAATGGTGTACATAGTTAAAAAAATTAATATTTACTTTTGTATTTTTTTCCCCAAACACTATGAGAGATACAATTGCCAAACTTTTATGGCATTATTTACGCCCCCCCCCCCCCCCCCCCATCTTCAGCATTCTTATTTTTGCATGAACTGTAAAATATATGCACAATTAGTGAAAGCATTACTATTTATTTGCTTATATTATTTATTTAAATAATTTGGAGGAAGCTAATATACTACATGTATTTTTTCTATGATTAGTAATACTTGTAGTCGGGTATCAATAGTGGCCGGAAGAGACGGCATCATAGACTCCGTTAGTTCCACGTGGTGTCCCACGTGGCGTCCCATACCAACGCCATTCTTTCCGTGTGTTGGTAGTGTTCAATAGCGTCCTTACCGTCTGTATAGTGCGTCACACAACTTTGTCTTCAGGTTAAAATCCCGGTACTTCTACTCTGGAGTGTATTCACATATTTTTAAAATCATTCAAGTGCCACAGTTTCTCCACAATATTTTAATGCTTTCGTCTTGAAATGGAATCTATTAAAAGAGAGAACCCAGTTTGCGCTGTATGCGAACGACGAGTAAATAGAGTGCCAGGCAGGAGTAAAATAATAGACTCAGAGGAAGCTATTGGAACTTTCAAGGAAGTGTTCCATAAAGAAGTGTGCTTAAATGACGTTATATGCGGATACTGTCGGGTGTTATTCTATAGGCATAAAAAAAATAGAATTGAAATTGGTGGGGAAGAGAATGATGCATTTGCACTGGAAGATGCAGCCGCTGTGCAATAAAGTGAAGACGTACAAGCAGGACCCAGTGCACCGTTGGACCAGATTGAAGACATACAGATGGAAAAAACTCAGAGCAGCCTATCGCAGCTGAGTTTAACACCATCATATCCAAGTACATCCCAATCAAGTACAGAAGATCCTACGTATAAAGTGAAGCTGGCACCCACATCAGAAATAGAAGACTCGGAGTACATAGAAGTGCAGATTGAGCGTACTGTGGCCACGCACAAGTATTGTTGCATTTGTAATGCTACGAAGAATCTAATCCTTGTGCCTGAGGAAGCACGCGTTCAATCCTTCAGTAAGAAGCGCATTTATATTCCACCAGGAAACCGGTGCTGTGAATGTCACTTAATCAACAAGCGTCTGTATCAAGAGGACCTGGACTTGGTAAAGACATTTTCCAACGTAACACAAATTAAGCCCACAGAGTTGCGTAAACTACTGGAGTGCTTTGCGGTGGAATGCAGTTCAACATACTTCAGCCAGATTAATAGATTTGGCTTGTCGGCTGAACAAATTCAAGTTTTTACTGGGCTATCGTGGGACAATATACTTGAATTGTGTGACATGTTAAAGTCAGTGCGAAGTACTTCCTCTCGGTCAGTTATGCAAGCGCTGGTTGTTTTTCTATTCAAACTACGAACAGGAAACTCTAACAAACTGATCGCATCCTTTTTGCAACTTGAAAGAGAACAACTTGTATCAGAGTATTCCAACTCAATAATTGACGCATTCAATACAGACATCTTGCCTACACACTTTGGCTGCGCTGCTGTTTCTAGATCTGACTTAATTCAAAATCACTCAACAAAAATTGCAAAAATGCTTCATGACGCAGGGTCAAAGCTCTTAGTAATCTGTGATGGTACGTATGCACGTCATCAAAAAAGCTCCAATAATGAATATCAGAGAAAATCTTACTCTGTACAGAAAAAAGTTCCTTTGTGTAAGCCTTTTACGGTTTGCACAACGGATGGATATATAATAGATATGTTGGGGCCATATCATGCGAACCAGAATGACGCTACCATTATGAAGGACATTATGAGCAGTACCAATGGTTTGTCTCAGTTAGTGGTACCGGGAGATGTTTTTATTGTTGACCGAGGTTTCCGAGATGTCAAAGCAGAGTTGGAGCAAAAAGGATTCCAGGTTTTGATGCCAGCGTTAAAAGGGAAACGAAAGCAGCTGACCACCATAGAGGCAAATCATTCTCGCCTTGTTACCCAAATTCGCTGGTCCGTTGAAGCAATTCACGGGATTCTTAAACAAAAGTTTCAACTTTTGGATAAGCGACTGGATAACAAGATGGTTCCAAAGATCGGAAGCTATTTCAAGATTGCTGCTTTCCTCCAAAATCAATTTGGAAAACGACTGGAGTCTGATTTACTCCATAGTGATGAGATCTCCACGCGAATTCTAAATTTGAAATCTGTGGAAAATACATTAGCCACAGAAGCAGAAGAAAAGCAATGGCTAAGGAGAAAATTGCCATTTGTCAGGATCTCCTCGATGGATGTCAATGATTTTCCGGAGATGACGGAACAAGATCTGAAAATTCTGTTCACAGGATCTTATCAATACAAGCAAGCAATTTCCTATTTAGCCGAAATGATGGACGAAACGGACTCCATACAACTGCAATATGTTAAGGAGAAATCAAACATATTGAAAGTTCAAGTACAATCGCGTCACATATCTTCCAAAACATACAAATGTTTTATTGAATATATACCAAACAGTATAGGATACTCGAAGATACCCCGACATTTTTGTGAGTGTGCAAATGGGAGACGGACTGTTGGTTGCTGTTCTCACGTGGCAGCAGTGATTTATTATTTGTCTCACGCGAGGTATTTATCTAGAATACCGAGACCGGTCCAAACTCTCAGTGGGTTGTTCAAAAAAGACAACGAATCTGTCGTGATCGAAGATGACAGCGACGAAGACTGATTTCTGCTATTTTTGATAATAAATATTGTATATTTTATTTCACAATGAATTCAATTGTTGTACATTTAACGCCAATCTCATTAATTACCAAGTTTATATTTGTTCATTTGAATACCTATCCTATTTAAATACTTTAATGAAATCAAAAGCAAATAAATATCAATTTTTTTAACTATGTAAACCACTTCCGAAAATTCTCTAAAAAATTGAGGCGTTGGGGGGCAACCTAAGGAATGCTAGAAAAAAGTTTGGCGGCGGTACAAAGCGGCTGTGATGGTGAAAAAAAATAATAAAGAAGAAAAAACGATTTTTCGCAGTGATGCCTTCATGAAAAGAAACCCGATTAATTTTTTTAAGTTGCGCTTGAAAATGCCTACATTTTGGGTTTTTTTAAAACCCTGTAGCTCAATTCGTTCTTGAGATATGATTTTTTAAAGTGTTTTCAAAGAACACTCTCTTACTCGAATACCGTTTGATTAAATCGATTAAAAATTACAGACAAGTTGTCTTTTGGTGAACCAAACATCCCCTTAAAACGACGACGCAAAAGGCCCGGGGGCAATTTTTGCATGCTTACCCGGCTATGCCCTTTCAAATCAACGTACGGGGGCAAAAAACGAAAATTATTTGATTATGAAGGACAGGATGAATCACCGATAATCAGCAGCAAAGAACACCTCCGTGTAAATTACTTTATGACAACGATAGATACTGCGTTATAGTATCCTTTAAAAGTAGATTTGAATTATATGAAAATCACCAAAATATTTTTGGTTTTCTTTACATGAATGAGATTCGAAATTTAAATGATGAATATTTATTAAAGTGTTGTCAAGATTTTCACTTACATCTGGAAGAAGATTTCGACGTAATTGAACTGTTTGAAGAAATTAAAATTTTCCGATCAATAACGCAAACCAATTATTCGGCTTTAGATTCGACGAATTATGTTGTAAAAATCAATCTCGCGGACGCATGTCCAAATTTATTAATCGCATTACAAATTATGTTAACGACGCCAGTAACCGTGGCTTCAGCAGAACGTTGCACAGTGGGGTATCTGAGCTGAAAAGCTGGCTAAAATTTCAAACACTTAGTTTTTACCTCTAGATGAATAATTTTTTACGGTAATACTATTAACCAACATCTGATCTGAATTTTACACTAGAATTACAATAAACTTTTTGTTTGTTAAATAAATGTGATAATGACTTATATAATGTGATTATAATTAGCTAAAATTCGCGATTAAAACACTAGAGACTCCGTCTATACGTTGAGCCTAGCATAAGAGCAGCAGAGTTCCAAAACCAGGAATTCCTGCAATCATCCGAAGCACAATTAAAATCCACAAGACAATTCTATCTCTAAATAAAGGAAGCCTGCTTAGAAGAACGTCGTACAGAGTTCAACGCGCCAGCAATACACACAACAAAAACGCACGCCCGATTTTTTGTTACAGGAGCGCGTCGCACTATGTCTGAAGAACCGCCGACGTATTTGTTTGTGTCGTCTACCGTCTTATACATAGATTACTTGTATATTGGGATGTAAGAAGATTATGGTTAGGGAACAATTCCGTCTAAGTTTAATCACCCATATTTCCGCTCCCTTTAAAACAGGCACGTTGTCCGCAAGAAGACTGCCTTGCGTGATTAACGAATTAAACAATTACACTTGTAAACAACTCTTTCATTTCAGTCAGCTTTGAAGTATCTTAAGGGACCGGAAAACAACCGAGATTAGGCACTGTTTTATAAACGTTAATCGCCGCAGGACTCGAGCCTCTGCGGGAAACGGCCGGTAGATTAGGATTGGCGGATTGGTTGGGTAAATAAATTTTCACAACAGGGAATTCCCCGAAAATGAATAATATTAAATGTTACAATTATTCCCGACACCAAGTTTTACAGGAAAGAAATGATATAAATAGATCCGGCGGCTGCTCCAAAGAAACTCGGCTCGCCGTGGATTATCGTCGGTCTCGGTACCTGTGTAACGGACACTACGCCACTGAAACCCAAAATGCTGACACTGCTCTCCCTACTCCGACGCAACACCTTACGACGCTGGACCCACGACGACGACTCAGGGACTTACGGACGCACTCCCGAATAGTACAGACCCATTAATCTGACCCGGACTAATATCTATACCGAATAGAGCTTCTTAACGCAAACAATGTAATCATTTAATTTCACCCGGAACCTCGGCCGTCCTCGACATTACATGGTGTCAGAAGTGGCCCCCTGACAAAATAAGGGAAAAAGACGAACACAGCACAGCGAAAAGACAAACGCAACATTTCAACAACAGACAACATAACTGGTGTCAAAACGAGCTAGTGAGGGAAAGATAACACGACACACAGAACAGCAACGACAGTAAAAACAGAGGAAACAGAGCAACGACGAGACTACGCAGCACCGACAGATGACAATACATACCCAGGCAGCAACAGTGCCGTAAGTCACATAAATCATAAATTAACAAAACTAACTCACACGAACCATTGCTAACGAAACACTGCTTTTAATACACCGCACTCTCTGACTTATTAAAAATTTGCCTGAGAAAAAAAAAAAAATCACCGCGAAACCCAAGAACGAGAGTAGGATGGAAAATGAACGTCTACATTTTACATTTCTTTATCGCAAAATAATTTAAACAATAACGAAACAGTTGATATGACGACCAATATTGTAACCTGTAAAAATGCTAAGATCACAAAATTTCACACAAAACGCCAGCGTTTCGGTCAAAACAAGGACAAAACAGAATTTCGAGATCTACGTTTTACCTCCCAATACCGCGACCGTAAACTACTGTTAAATTCGAAAACCAGGAAACCGACATAATGACGACACATACTGTAACTTTTGAGGATGTATTCATAAACATTCCGGCGTTCGACGGGAAGAATATACCGACCGACAGATTTGTACGAGCATGTAAACGCGCGGAAGAAATTTTAAATGAAACGGACCGACAGAAATTTTTCCAGTTAATACCATTTAAATTAGCAGGTGCGGCTCTTGACAGAGTAGATGCGAAAAAATATAACTCCTTGAGTGAAATACTAATAGATTAAAAAATGACGTTTACTGAGCACGCAGATTTCGGAGACTTAGAGACAGAACTAAAATCGACGCCACAGAAATATAACGAAACTGTATTAGAATACGCGAGTAGATTATGGAAAATCAAAATTAGGATAGATGAACAAATACAGGCAGTATATAATTCAGTGCAACACGCGACGTATTTAGAAGGCAGGCTACGGGAAGTAGAATTAACGGCAACTAGAGCCCTTATTAGAGGCTTATGCGACGAATTTGGAACATACTTTTTACATAGAGATTTTAAATCATTCGAGGAAGCAGTAAAACAAGTAAAAGAAACGGAAGACAAAATTAACACAAAGAAAAAACTAGCTTTGCTTCGAGTGTTAGAAGACAGAAATCCACACAGTAATAATATGCCATACGACGAAAGACGCAGACCTCGACAGACCGGATATTACGATAAGAGTTCTCACGACGACACAGAATCACCTTTTTGGAACGGAAACATAATACGCTATAGTAGACAAAATTGGAGTAGACCAGATATAGATTTTAAACGAGACTCGCAAGACCGCTACAGAGACAATTCATATGACAGAAGCTATGATAGACAAAACAATTATTCACACGATAAACATTATTCGAATTGTAGCAACGCGAAGCCCGAGACGCGCCGCATGGCAACCGCAATATCGATTATCGACGCAGCGGTGGGGAAAACATAGCAACGGTTAGGTATAAAAGGTCGTGTGAGGACCGATTTCGGGGAGTTCAGCCGGACTCTCCAGGAGAGGTCGAGGATACCAAACCACGGCCGCCTGGAGGAGTCAGGGAGAGGACGAAGCTACAGCTTCGGCCGCCCGCCGGCAACCGGAGAGTACAGGAGTTTTGTTCCTGAGGCACCTCTTGGTGAGGAGAGAACGGCAATGGTGCCGGTCCGCCTCGCAGAGGAGAGAACGGCTAGGAAAGCCGGTCCTCCTCAGAGTGGAGAGTACGGCTAGTAAAGCCGGACGCCCAAGAGGATGGTACAGGACAAACTGCCCGGACGCCGGGGCTAGGAGAGATCGGCCACTACGGCCGGTCTCAAACCTTTTTTATAAACTCTGTCCGCTACAGAATAAATTAAAAGACAATTCAGGCAGTCGGGAATACAACAAATATAGGGATAATTCACGCGATCGGGAATACAGTGGATATAGAGGCAGTTCATATAGTAAATATAGGAATAATTCACCCGACAAATGTAGAAACGATTTGAGAGATAGCAACAATAGATACAGAGACAATTCACAAGACAGACACAGACACGAGACGAAGGATAGACATAGGGATTATTCACAAAATAGAGACTACAACAGATACAGAAATAATTCACAGGACAAGAATGCACGCGAATCAAGAGGACGATATAGGGAAAATTCATCAGAAGCAGACAGACGCGACTTGAGAAGCAGGGATAGAGGATGCACAAATTCGGGGAATAAATATGACAATAGGACTAATTCAAGTGATAGGGCAAAAAGTGATAGTAAAGATAGGCTAGTAAGATGGAGTGATATACGAGAAATAAAAGAAACAGTCTCACAGCTGCTAAAATACTCCGAAAGCATTCCAAGGAAAAAACATGACACGAAATGCGAACTAACCGAATCCGATGGAAATTTTGAATTAGACACAGACATCACACGACTTTACCGATTAGGAGAACCGACAACGCAAGAATCACTCGAAGATATGCAACAACCGAGAACTGAACCGATAAGAATTAGATATGGATTTTCAGAAAACCACGTACCACCAACAATTATATTAGAATCGCCAAACATTAAAACAAGACAAACGAGACTATTTATTGATAAGAACGCAAGTGTAAATCTGATAAAAAGAAGTAAAATAGCGAACAACACAGTTATATATAAAACGATCACACATCAGCTTGTAGGCATTACAAACGATAAATTATGAACTCAGGGTATGTGCATATTACAATTCAAAAATTATGACATTGAATTCCATACTGTTCCTGATTCCTTTCCCATAACAGAAGACGGACTCTTAGGCGACCCATTTTTCAAAAAGACGAAAGGCAACATTTTATATTCACAAGGGCTTGTTACATTTGGCATATACACAATACACTTTAACACACCCGAAACACTGATAGTACCTCCCAACACCACAATACAGACATACGTACGACTAACGAATACTGACTTAGATGAAGGGTACATTAACAATATCACTACCTGTCCAAGGCTGCATTTGTCAAATGCATTAGTAAAAAACGAGGGCAATTTGGCATATGTGCAGGTGACGAACGTTACCAATGACTGTATACGCACGACCATACCCGAAATCACATTAGACCTCACAAAAAAGATTACCAATTTATCAATTTGTTCCAATCATATTTACAGTGAATATGAAACTGGAGCTTTAATCAACGAAAAGGACAGAGTACAAAGAATACATTCTATCCCGCATTTACAACAGTCAAATGTAGAAGAGCAGAATGGTATACCCGAAAATAGTCTAAGACGTACGAACGGTAAAAAACAAAGAATACACACGACAGACAACACACCTGTACACACAAAACAATACCTACACGAAACCGAAATTTACAAGCAGACACAAAACCTTTTGGACAACAATTTAGCACCTTCAATTCCCACTTACAGTTCCTCAGCATGGAAAGATTCTATAAAATCGGATATTAATGGCAAAGAACGAATGATAATAGTAGACTATACGAAAGTAATTGAAAGAAACCCTGACGTAACATTCATACACCCAAGAGATAAACCGATAAATATGATACCTACGAGATTAAGATCAAGCGACACACATGACTACATACAGGACGATTGAAAGCAAAAATTATGTCATCAATGTTGATAAGCAACGAAAATATGCATCCCGTACACAATGTTTAGGATAATGTAGCGTAGAAATATTTAAGCCGCGCCTTTAGATGCGCACTGGACATCGGTCCGTTTACTTTTTGACCTGCATTTTATGGCCCCTAAGGCAGCGGAGGCAAAACTAACGCCAACACTCTTCACTTCGAGAGTGACAGTAGCGGAGTGCAGTTGTACGACACACTAAAATCGCGCATCGTTTTACGCAGTGTATCAAGAGACGCGGCCGCGTCTCGCGCCCAGTAGAAGCAGAGGAAGCAAGGCGCACCGAACGCGAGCGAGCGGTCAAGACTATTTACCGGACGGAGAACGAAGCCCCATGTATTTATCCTTATACCCAGATTTGCCTCCTTAATGTCTCTCTTGAAACCGATCTATGGAAGAAACTACTGACACTAATCGGAAGATTGAATTTTTTTGAGTCGATCAAGACCAGCACGGGACGGATCCGTGCGCTGGTTTGCAATGTATCGATTCTAGAAAATAATTTTTTGACGAAAAGATTCTGGACCTTCCATCATAGCGTTTCCCTGGCATCAACAGGTGTCTCGACCTTCGATTTTAGCTTTTCCCTGGCTTCAACAGATGTCTCACCCTTCGATTTTAGGTTTTCCTTGGCATCAAGAGATGTCTCTACTTTCGGCAATCCCCTCTCTCCTCTCTGAAACTTGGGCCTCAATTGCCTATTCGTACTTGTCTCCTTGTCTAGCTCTCGAGTTTTGATGCCTGTCCCTGTCCAATGTCTGTACCTATGTTCACTATTTGCGTCCTTGTCTACTGCCCGAATTCTCTTCTTGTCTATCGCTCGGATCTCTCTTGCCTATTTGTCTTCTTGTCTACCTTTAGAATCCCACCTATGTCCTTGTCTATTACTACTTGGAACTTTATAGCCGAATACTTTTCGCCGTATATTCCTTGTCTATCATTGCCTGCATACCTACAATCAAGAAATGTGACGGCAGCACACGTCAAGTATATTCGTCCAATGCAATCGAACCAAACCAAAATTCAAAAAATCAATATTTTTTACTAGTCTATGTGATTAGCGATACGATTTTAGTTTGCCGTATCGAAATCGGATTTTGTTATCATATCGGAATGACAAGAATTTATCGGAAAACTGGTTCGCAACATATCGATGCACTTGATATCGATCTATACTAGATGACTTGCTGATCTTGATTATTATTATTCGCCAGAATAAAAAGGACCCTGTATTGAAGCCAAAATGTCGCATTTTCTTTCTTATATTCCATCGGGTGAGAGGGGAGTGAGGGGGCCCGCCTTGTGCGGCGAACACCCAACAGCCGATGCATGCGACCAAATTATTCGTACTTTTTGCTTCAATATTTGCTACGGCGTGTTTTAACATATTACGTAGTGTTTGGTATCATTTTAATCAGCAAAAGCTCAATAATATGACAGTATAATTTCGATGAATAAAAATTTACAAATAAAAAACTTTGCGATTGGGATTAGTATTAGTTACACCGATATTGACCTTCGATGAGCGCCGGCTACCTGCTCCCATATTCCTTCTCTTACATTTAGCTACTTTTTTTCTACATAAGCACGATCCACCGCACGGTATATTATCCTACAGGCGCAGAGGTTCGGTCCCGAATTTCGTACATTTGAACGATTCCACGCTAAGTGCTGACGCTTCATTTTCAGTGGATCTTATTGTCAAATTTTAATGAAACTTCGCGAATATGTGAATCTTTTCGGATACCAAAAAACCTAATTTCCCATTCCATTATATCATAATTGTAGTGTTTCAGTTACTAAGGTTTTAGGTTTTGCATCAACTTTTTTTGAATTCATACCTCGAAATCTAATAGAGATATCACCATTTGCAAGCCACCGTTATATTCGAATGTTTTTATATTTTAACAACATAAATACTCCATGTTGTTGGTGTTCATGAATGTATAAATATTTTTTAAATACTTAAATTAAATGTATTAAATTAAATGTACGAAATTCGGAAAGGAAACTCTGCATCTGTAGGACAATATACCGTGCGGCGGCTTGTGCTTATGCAGAAAAAGAAAGTACCTTATTGTAAGAGATGGAATATGGGAGCAGGTAGCCGGCGCTCATCGAAGGTAAATATCGGTGTGACTAATACTAATACCAATCGCAAAGTTTTTTCTTTGTAAATTTTTATTCATGAAAATTATACTGTCATACTATTGAGCTTTTGGTGATTAAAATGATACTAAACACTACGTAATATAAATATATAGTACAAATATTGAAGCAAAAAGTACGAATAATTTGGTCGCATGCATCGGCTGTCGGGTCTTCGCCGCACAAGACGGGCCCCCTCACACCCTTCTCATTTAGATTTCTGAATAACTACACTTTTCAGCAATAAAAGCAGCTCGAGCCAGCCAAGAAGCCTTATCGTTTTAAGCGAACGCTCGGATAACCGATGGAATATAAGAAAGAAAATGCGATATTTTTACTTAAATAAATGATGCTTTTTATTTTGTCGAATAATGATAGTCAAGATCAGCAAGTCATGTAGTACACATCGATTTAAGTAAAAATGTCCTGCATTTTGTTTTCTATATTCGATCGGTTATTCGTTCGCTTAATTGTTGAAAAGTGTGGGTTCGAATTTTGTTCGGAACTCCGAATGAGAAGTAGTCGACAGAGTAAATTGTTCAACTAACTCTTCCTTCGAATCCAAATAAATTTATCTAATTTGTATCAATTGTTACTTCTTGTTTCCTCTGTTTAACCTTATGTAGATTCCTCGAAACGTCTCGAAAACAAAATGATTGAAATCCCAAAAAAAAACTTTACATAAATGTAACGTAAAAAAGGTGCGCCAAGTAGAAGCAGAGCCGTCGTATGCCTGATATAAAGTTAATCCGTGTTACGCCTAAAAAAATAGATATCCATTTCATTAGAAAGAATAATTTCTCAAATCAAATCATGTTTACCAAGCACGTATAGGAAATACGGGCATATGTGGAAAAGTTTAGTTAATCCTTCCTACCGTAATTTTCGACAAGATGGTGTAGAATACAACAAAAATATCAATTTCGCAAATAAACAAAATTTCCAACACCGGCAGACTTGGGCGCTACTCTTTGCTGCACACATTAACGTAGGTATCACTTCATTTAATCGTACCCGAATTTCAAAAATGGCGCCCCAAGTATGCCGGTGTCGGAAATTTTGTTCATTTGCGAAATTGATATTTTTGTTGTATTCTCCACCATCATGTCGAAAATTACGGTAGGAAGGATTAACTAAACTTTTCCACATATGCCCGTATTTCCAATACGTGCTTGGTAAACATGATTTGATTTGAGAAATTTTTCTTTCTAATGAAATGGATATCTATTTTTTTAGGCGTAACACGGATTAACTTTATTTCAGGCATACGACGGCTCTGCTTCTACTTGGCGCACCTTTTTTTACGTTACATTTATGTAAAGTTTTTTTTGGGTTCTATGTCTTTTTCAATAAACATGATTTGAAGAAATAGGGTGCACAATCCTGATTCAACCACCAATCAACATAACACAAGACAGAACAGTACCGCAGACGAAAATACGGAAAATCGAGAGTGGAAAACGCGAGCATATCAAGAGTCAAATAACACCAATTACGAAAGCGAAATAGAAAGTTGCAATGAAGAAGAAGACATGTATTGGACAACAGATGACGAATCAGCAACTTCGAATAAGGACACCGATACGGAATCAGAAGATGAAATAACCGAAGAAGAAGGAAGCTACGAGAAAATAAATATCGACAACCAGGCAAGTAATATGGATTACGACACAGATATGGAAGATGTAATAATTGAGGTAGTAGAAAACAATAAGGAAAATAGTAACGACGAAATGGCACATAGAAATCAGGACTACGATACTGATACAATGCAAGAAATAGAAGAAGATAATGAAGAGCATAGAATAATAATGAAAATAAAATTAAGAAGAAATAAAGATATTAATGAAAATGAAAGCGAAGACAGCAATGAAGACGCAAATGAAGATATTAAGCAAAGTACGAGTGAAGAGGATATAATAAAAGAAAAAGAGAAAAATGCATTGAAAGAAGTGAACCTGGCAAGCGGATCAGATCCTATAGCGAGGAAAAGCGACCGTCGGCTAACAGACGAAGTATCAAACCGCATAGAGACAGAAGATCGACAGCTCCTAGAAGAATCACAGAAAGAAAATGCTGAAATAAAAAATAAAATGACGATAAGGCAAACGGAACAAGGACCAACGAGTATAATTCGAAAACGTGATACAGAGAAACTAACAGAAGCACCACCAGAACCGAATTTTAGATCACCAACGCTAAACGTGAAAAATATTAACATTGTAAGAGAAAGTTACGATCAAACGGACATAGCAATGAAATCGGACATCGAACCAACTTTCCGTTCTCCACCAAAGACACGACAAGATACAGGACAGATCAAAATTATTGTTGAAAAACTAAGCATAACCACCGCAAATCAGACGAAGACGACAAATGACCATGATACACAGACCGACGACGAAGCATACTACACACTGACTTACCATAGAAAACAGCTGACGACATCTCACACTCAACGGACTATAGGAAACATAATAAGCTGTCAGATGAATACAAGTAGTACAGCTAGCGCAGCCTAAATAATTATAGCAATTTGATAACACCAATAATAGCAATTAATACAATACTGGGAAAATTATCATTTTGCGGAAAAGAATAGATAACATGTAGATTATTTCATTTTAAATAGCAAAATTGAACGACAACTAATTGAGCTTACGAGCGAATTCGACATATCTCAGAGAGTCATAGAATTAACACCCATAACGTACAGCAACGCATTCTAACGCACAAAAAAAAAATAATAATAATCCTTAGTAGAAAATCCTGGCAACTAACCACCCATTTATCTAATTAACAAGACTAACAGATTGACGACAAAATTCTGTTGACAAAATGACTAGACCACAACAAACCAAATAAGTAATTTAAACTAATCCAAAAAGCAAAAGGCAATAAGACATTACAGGTTACACAGAAATACACAGGGAGCATAGACGGACAATATCACGAGAGAGAAAAAGACATACAGTAACAGAAAGACAAAATAAGTATATAAATCGCAAAACCAAACACAAGGTAACAAAACAGAATAATCCAATGGTAGCAACAGGTAACAAAGAACACGTACAAGAAAGAAATATATAACTTAAAGTAATAATTGTGACCACCTGAGACACCAGAAATTAATAAATATTTATTTTGACAGACAAACAATGACATAAAGTAACGGACGCTACTGGCCAATGACTATATGAACGAAAATTGATGCAGGAGCATCAAAATCATAAGCGGGGGAGTATAACGGACACTACGCCACTGGACCCAAAACGCTGACACTGCTCTCCCTACTCCGACGCAACACCTTACGACGCTGGACCCACGACGACGACTCAGAGACTTACGGACGAACTCCCGAATAGTACAGACCCATTAATCTGACCCGGACTAATATCTATACCGAATAGACGTCCTTAACGCAAACAATGTAATCATTTAATATCACCCGGAACCTCGGCCGTCCTCGACATTACACCTGGAACAAAAAGTGGAGCGGATTTTATATATATAAAAACTGTATAGAGTTTGTCGCGCGTCGAGTTCGCTCGACGACGGGACGTAAACGCTCTCGCTCGCTCTCGTTTGTCACGTATCCGCACTCATCAATTTTCACAGTATCTTCTTTCTTCTTTTGTTGTGGAATTAGTGATTCCTTATGTACCGAATTTATGCAGCTCCGAGATTATTCTCTTCTGCTTGGAGCTGTGCGGTGCCTTAGGTAGTAGCTGCAACAGATTCTTCGATTCGGCTGTAATTATAATCGGTTTCCGAATCGAAGCCAGTTCGCCGTGATGTCAACAAGCGCTAATCCGCTGGTGACAATAAGGCTCGGCGATGAGTTTCGAACTTCCAGCTGCCTCAGGTCGTTGCTCCGACCACGCGATCAGCTGTTCGATAATAGATCGAAACTCTTACCTGGGTGCTGCACTTGTGGACTGTATTTTCGGCGGAGTACCTCTGCACGCAATCTCAGTATCTCCTCCCGAGGCTGTGGTCCAATCCGATCCGTCCCTGAATGATCTTCGTCGCTTCTGGCCTGGACTGCAAAAGTGTAGCTTTTGCAGGAAAGCTTCACCGTCGATGGAAACCCCGGTGATTTCTCCTGCTCGCGCACGGGTCAAACTGCTGTGACAGCACTGCGTTCGGTGGCCCGCGATTTTCGGCTGGTCGTTCCTCGTTGGTGAAGGCTTCAGCTCGCGCACGGGTCGAGCGTTTATAGTTAAAACTTGCTCGTTGGCCCGTGATTTTCGGCTCCTGCCAAAAGTGAGGCTTATGCCTACGTGGAAGGCTGCGCGTTTATCTTCCGCGTTGCGGATGTGGCTATCTGCACTTTTCCGCACGACGACGTTAGAGCGATCGGTCTTCTCCTTACAGGTCCTCGATGTATTCTTCCAGTCTTCTCAGATTTCCTGGTGAACGTCTTGCTGCTTCAAGAGTCCGAAATAAAGTGGTCGGTTTTCGGAGCCCTTGCACCTCCGAAACCGCGGAATTTTGGGGAAAATATCCCCACTCCTCTTCTTCTTGGGCAATGGCTTTTCTCGCGAATCCTTTATCTTCTGGTTCCCGAATGTTCTATCCGGGGTTACCGCGTTCATCGCCCGAGGCCAAACGTTGACCCCTCGCGAACGTTCGGAAAGTCACCGATCGCGCGAGTTTGTGCCTCGGGTTTGGCTGTTTTTTGCGCGAGTTTGCCTTCGGTTTTTCTTCTATCGCGGCTACAAAGGTTCGAACCTCTGTCCTCGCGAGCTAACCGAATAAATTACCGACAATCGTATTTGAATTTAACAACGCGCGATTAATTTGACGGATTCCTTATTGCGGTTATGAGTATTCCTTCGTGCACGTTCTTCGACCCGTTTTAAGCCGCGGAAGGTCTATATCTGATTGATTGAATATTAAACAGGCACTAAAATTAACACTAAATATTGCTACTTTTGAGAAACTACACTTCGCACCAAAATTAAAGGACCACTTCTCTCCAGTCGCAAACTTGTCAATGTTCGCACAGCTGTAACTTTGTCAAAAACAATCGTAAAAATATGAATTTCTTTTAAATTAAAGCTTGAAGCCTCTACTTTGCAACGCACCATTAGAAATTTGATTTGCGTGCATTGGGGCTGTGGTAGCACGTAAAATATGAGGGCATGTTTTTCTTGCAGAAAATTGCAACGTTCA
The DNA here is from genome assembly GCA_963989405.1 of Trypoxylon attenuatum. Taxonomy (NCBI): domain Eukaryota; kingdom Metazoa; phylum Arthropoda; class Insecta; order Hymenoptera; family Crabronidae; genus Trypoxylon; species Trypoxylon attenuatum. The sequence continues at coordinate 21,390,764 of OZ022490.1, forward strand.
ACAAGGGTCACGGGGTCGGGTGAATTTTTTTGAAGGACGCTAATTACAGGGTTGTGTAGCCGGAAGCTTTCTCTTTAATTTAAAGAAAAAAATATGCCGCTACGATTTTTTTATGCAACGTTACGACACTTTGAATGAAAAGTGAGCCGCCGGCATTAGAATAACCCACAGTACGCCACGAGGAGGCTGCACGGTCGGACTTGTACCCCATGTGTATTTGCGTTGTATTTTTGGTGTATGTGTGAATAGAAATGTGTATTTTAAGTGTAGTGTGTGTTTTGATGGATGATGTACGGATCTTAATTGTGATGCTTAAAATCGTATGTTGCCTCCCCGTTGTGTTAGAACTTCTTCGCATCGTTCTCTCATATTGATACAGTTCCGTGTCAAATTTTGGGGGATGCTGCGCCAAAGTCTCTGGAGAACAGTCGCTAGTGCTCGTAAATTCCCCCAAAATTTGATACGGTACTGTATCAATATGAGAGAACGATGCGAAGAAGTTTTAAGACAACGGGGAGGCAACGTACGATTTTAAGTATCACAATTAAGATCCGTACAGCATCCATCAAAACACACACTACACTTAAAATACACATTTCTATTCACACATACACCAAAAATACAACGCAAATACACATGGGGTACAAGTCCGACCGTGCAACCTCCTCGTGGCGTACTTTGGGTTATTCTAATGCCGGCGGCTCACTTTTCATTCAAAGTGTCGTAACGTTGCATAAAAAAATCGTAGCGGCATATTTTTTTCTTTAAATTAAAGAGAAAGCTTCCGGCTACACAACCCTGTAATTAGCGTCCTTCAAAAAAATTCACCCGACCCCGTGACCCTTGTTGAACGTTGCAATTTTCTGCAAGAAAAACATGATCTCATATTTTACGTGCTACCACAGCCCCAATGCACGCAAATCAAATTTCTAATAGCGCGTTGCAAAGTAGAGGCTTCAAGCTTTAATTTAAAAAAAAATTCATATTTTTACGATTTTTTTTGACAAAGTTACAGCTGTGCGAACATTGACAAGTTTGCGACTGGAGAGAAGTGGTCCTTTAATTTTGGTGCGAAGTGTATTATTATGGATCGATCACACATATATATTTAGGTATATGGATAATAAAAATTATTTGTCTGCGACAAAAATAAAAAAATTGACTTCTGGCCAGCTTTTTGGGTCAAATACCCCACTGTGGCGTTGTTTCTCGCGGTTAAAGCTAATAAAATATTATTGGCGGTCATCTACAGGGTGGAAAGTAACAGGTGAGACAAACTGGAGGGGGCGATTCTACGGCCCAAAATGAGACTAAAAACAAGTATACCGATTTGGCGGTAAAGGCTTACAAGTAACACTAGGGAAGTGTCAGACGGCGATTTTCTTGAAACTTGGCATACAAGTAGAACATGGAAAACTATTGGACATGTATATTTTTATATCGGCCCAAAAGCCGTTTGAAGTGTCGAAATCACCCGTCAAACGGGGTGATTTTTAACTAACAAACCCGTTGTACGGTAGCTTCGAAGTATTTGGTGGAGACTTAATTGTGTGAACTGTATATTGGATCAGTTTTGATTGACGT